>OY998269.1:50213811-50931936 GCA_963922045.1 Persicaria maculosa | reverse complement strand
TTCCTAATAAGAATTAATTTCAGCATTTTTAGATCAAACAAAAACACAAGAAGCTAATAAGCTCTCCAAGAGTCCGCATTTCAGCATACCGAATTTTGCTGAAATGCGGACACCCACTAACGCTCAAAAATACCACTGTTGATTTCAACACAAGCTGTTGATTTCAGCACAGACACATTTGCAAAATACAAGCTGAAAATTTCAACACATATCAAAGGAATCATCAATGTCACTGTTGATTCTTCAAATTTTTTTTCTCGAAATTGTAATCAAGCGAGCTCGATTCATATGAATATGTACTAAGCTAAGTCCTAAAATCAGAGAAAGAGCTTTTT
This sequence comes from Persicaria maculosa, assembly GCA_963922045.1. Lineage (NCBI taxonomy): Eukaryota > Viridiplantae > Streptophyta > Magnoliopsida > Caryophyllales > Polygonaceae > Persicaria > Persicaria maculosa. The sequence goes on along the minus strand of OY998269.1, from coordinate 50,931,601 downwards.
GATTGTTCTATTTTTGGTGTGAATTAATAAAAAATAAATCTAAAAAAAGGCGAGATTCCAAAGAGAGAGAGGGGGAGGCGTACAATCCGAAAGAAGCAAGGCGTAAAGTTGCGTTGCCGGCGACGAAGGTGAGAGGAGCGGAGTAGGTGTTACCGGCGGCGAGGCGGCGGTCGTGGATGCGGTCGCGCTCCGCCATGGCGGCGAAGTAGCTGACGGAGCCGAACTCCGGCATGAATTCATCGCCGTCGGAGGGGAAGATCTTCCGGACGGCATCCGAGAACCTGTGGTGGATACTAAACACAAGAAGATGACGGATCTAAGATCTGGAAACGGAAGAGGAGCAGCGTGGCTCTTCCGCGCCGGCTCTTCAGCGCCGTGGAGATCTTCGCCGCCATGGCTCTCCGCACCTGGCTTTCCGCTCGCGCGCCGCCGCTTTTCCGTCGTCGCCAGCCCGACATTCGTCTTCTTCCTCGGAAACGCCATTGTTGTGGCTCTATTCACCAAATCTGGTGCCGACAATGTGAAGACTGAAGAGCAAGATCTGAGAGGAACGGAGCTCCAGTTTTGTTTAGGGTAGGGGGCACAATTTAGATATAAGAAAGGGGTGGACTTTTCCCCAATTTTGATAAATCTGTGGACAGTTGTTCAATTTGGGTCCAAAAAATGGCCTGTTTGGCAAATTATTTCTAAATTTTACTATATGCACCACACCTACGCCTCTTGAATCACACCCCTGCTCCTCTTGAGTCACATACTTGCCCCTTAAGAGGCGCATGATATTTTACATTAAAATACCTTGCGCGGCAGGTGTGTGACTCAAGAGGAGCAGAGTGTATTTTAAAAAAAATATAAAAAGTGAGATATGTGGTGTAAATAGTAAATTTTGTGGTGTAAATAACATTGGCTAAATTTAATCAACTTCAATTGAACATTCAATAGCAAATTTAGCAATACATAGTCAAACACAAACTTATCATCGAACACAACATCACACAAATAAGCTAAAAAAAGGGGATTTATTTGGTTTTGAAGGTTTTCATTGTTTTTGGCCAGTGCAAAATCAATAGAGATCAGCTTTGGCATTCATTTGGCTACCAGCACAGAGGATGACTATTCAAAGTGCTTGAAGTGTGAGGACGAGTCCCTCTTAAATGCTAGAGAATGGCTATAAAGAACCAGACCTCGTACTGATTGAATCATATTTAGGCACCGGAAATTGTGGCGGTAGATTAGGTAGAGGAGTTTCAAAGTTTAGTGCCGCAATGGCCTGCTTTATTGATGGTCGATAGCGAACATATGGATGGGAACACCACAAGCCAATCACCATTAGGCTTTGTGCTTGTTCCTTATGAAAGTTCCCTTCAAGTCTGCTATCCACTGCTTCTAGGATGAGCCCTTTTCCATAGAGGTCCCAAACCCACTCAGCTAGGTTCACTTCACGAGCTTGCTCCTTTACCTCAATAACGGGCTTTCCACAGGCAATTTCGAGGGCAACAATCCCAAAACTGTAGACATCTGACTCTTTGCTCACTTTCCTGGCTAAAAGGCATTCTGGAGCCATGTAGCCTGGTGTGCCAGCTTGTGCTGTGGTTTTTAAGCTAGCATCATGATCAGCGAGTCTTGCCAGGCCAAAGTCGCCTAGCTTTGGATTGAAGTTCAAGTCAAGCATGACATTACTTGATTTGATGTCCCGATGAAGCACACATTGCTCCCACTCCTCGTGAAGGTAGAGCACTGCTGATGCCAAACCAAGGGCAATTTTATACCTTGTTTGCCAAGGTAGTAAAACCAACTCGCTGTCAAAGAGATGGCAGTCGAGGCTTCTGTTTGGCATGAACTCATAGACAAGGAGCAATTCTTCGTGGTCATAGCACCAACCTAGGAGCTGGACCACATTCCTGTGTCTAAGCCTGCTAATGATCTTCACTTCGGAAATAAGTGCCCTTTTACCCTGCTTTGATCCCCTCTTGATCTTCTTGACTGCAATTTCTTGGCTCCCAGGACCTGCTAAAATACCCTTATAAACAGCACCAAATCCACCTTCTCCAAGCTTCCCTTTGATGGCAAAATTGTTGGTTGCCCTTGAAAGTTCAGAATAAACAAACCTCTTGGGCCCAATTTCCTGGTCAAAATTGTTATCAATATCAAACTCATCATCTTCAATACTCCCCTCTCTAGGGTTCTTCCTCCGCAATCTGATCCAAGCAATCGACATTCCGAACAGTAGAACCAGAAAGATACCCACTCCTATGCCAACTTTCAGTCCTACCTTGCTTTTAGACATTCTTCCTTCAGTTCCACCTTGTTGTGGAGTTGGGCTGGGGCTGGGACTGGGATTGGGACTGGGAGCAATGCTGTCTTCCAAGGTTGAGTTGAAGCTCCAAGCAAGAATTTGGTGATGTTCAATACTAGTTCCTGTAGAAGCAGAGAAGCCAACTTGGACCCTTTCGGGCAAAATAGAACTCAAATCAATGGTGTGTGAAAGGGAGACACTATAAGGAGCCGAACTTTCATTGATACTTAGAAAGACACTCAAGTTCTTTGCTGTAGAATCATAAGATATGATGGCTTGTGCAGTCTTGTTCTTTAGGCCGACAGACACATTGACATAAGCCGTTGATACTATTGAATTTACATCAATGCCGATGTGATCATCGCTTGGATCAAAATAGTTTCCGAATGTATCAAACTCTACCGCTACGATCGTTTGATTTAGAGCGCACATGGTTGTGGTCTCCACATTACTGAACAAGCCAAGACACCTGCCATATGACTCTCCGGGGATATGAGTGCCCTCCGGAACAAGGAGAAAGGTAAGCCCATCCCCGGCACTCCCGTTGTTAATAATTTTGGCTGTGCTGAAGGTGAAATTGGTTGTAAAATCCGTCCGCCTTTTACTCTTGGTGGTGGCATCCCAATCCCATAGTTGGATACCTTTTGGGTACAATGCTCTACCGTAGTTTTCTACGGAATCAGCTATTTCATTTTTGGTAAGTTGTATTTTGGAATCTGAAATGGTTGCATCACCTTGCAAATCAACCCCTGGGTCGCTTTGCTTGAAAGAGGTGAACTCAAAAGACTGCGAAGTGGCCGTGAGAGGAAGAGATACAAAGAGGAAGAGGAACTCAGCAATGGCAAGATAACGGTATGATCTGCCAAGGAGACAGCAATAGCATAACTGGTGGTGGTTGGGATAGGCAAAAGCCATTGCAGTTTAGAGGGTTTGTGGTGAAGTTGAATAGGGGTGGATTCATTGTAAAATGCTTGGTAGTTAAAAACAATTTTTTTTTGGCAATAGCTAATTGCCCACTCGCTACTTTTCTGGTTACATGGATGCTTCTTCAAGTCTTTGTTGACTTCATCAAACAATGGTTCAACTTTTTTCAGTTTCATATAGGCTCCTTGGGTCAATTCTTCATTCCTTCATGGTGCGTGTCAGGACTCCCTGTTACCTATCCCTAAAGAGACCGGTCCTGATGTCCCTCCTCACCCAAAATAAAAATAAAAAAAATTAAAATTTGTGAGAGGGTACAAAGAGGAAATGGGGACAGCAGATCGGCTTTGATAATAACGTGGGCAAATTACACAAAACTGCCCTTTAGGAACATATTGAAGGGAAAAAAAACTAACTACTTTATATGTGAGTGTGATTTCATTTTTCAAAGGTTGACAACATATATAAACTTCTTATCTATAAAATACATCGGAAGGCATAAGCCATTGCAGATCAGAAGGGATGGAGAGCTCCAATCGATTTGGCAAACGAGTATTCAACAGAAGTCTAATATGTGGAGTGAGACAAGTGAAGATGAAAAATAACTTCTTGGATCTATATATATATAGTTTACGAGTATTGCTATTAGAATAACAATACAACTGCTTTGAGAATTGAGATCCATGAAAGGATGAGAGTTTCAATTTGGAGAAATTATATAATTTTGTAGCTATTAAGGGTGGTTAACAGTTTCAATTTGTAAAATGTTTTTTTTATAGAATTGATTAGTATATAATTTTGGTCTAGGCATGGATAGATTTGTCTTGTGATTTTGGTCTAGACATGGATAGATTTTTTACACTTCCAATAATTTTTTTCTTATAGAATTGATTAGTGTGGTATAGAATTTGTAAAATGTTTTGAATTGATTAGTACAGTATATTTTTTCTGAAATACTCCGTATTATTGTGATAGATTTGTATGTGTTTGTTTAATGAATCTGAAAATTTCTCAAACTTTCCTTTATTTGAATGTTTTGGCTATTACTCCGTATATAGATATAGAATATAAAATTCTCCACAAACTGCCAAGGAGAAAAAATACTTTGCCCGACAGTTGACCCCGCTGGTTATTGGTCCAAATTCTCCGTCCTGCACTCCACAAGTCCACAGGGTCACCTTCCCCGTTAACATCGTTAGGCAATAAGACCGTTTTAGTAGAAGATGACAGCCTTGCGAACTGGTGGTGCACGTGAGCTTGATCAGAAGACAACCCAGTGGTGCAGCAGACAGCCTTGCAAACTCGGGCATTCACTTTACAAACTCCATTTACTTCATGGAAAAGTCTAGGTTTAAAGTTACCCTAGTTGTAAAATATCAAATCTATAAAGTCAAATTTCTATAATTAATGTAAAATATATTCATCTCATTTGAAATTGTTAATCAACGCTTTCACTCTCCTCTTTCCTCCCTCACTATCCCAAAGGAGATTTTTTATACTCCGTATTATTATATGGCCAAATTTTATTGGAAGTATAAAAAATGAGATTTACACCTAATGTAAGAGCTCGTTTGGTTAGCATTTATTGTAAGAGCTCGTTTGGTTAGCATTTAAAAAATCCATGAAGTTTAAAAACCCAGGAAGTAGGTTAAATACCTGTGTTTGGTTGCTTTTTTTAATACGAAAAAATCCAGAAATTTGACTTTCTTGAATTCTAATTCCTACAAAATGGGGGAATTTCACTTACCTAGGGGACTAGGTAAGTTGCAATTCCACCATTTTTTATGGAAAAATTCAACTTCCTCCATTTAAATTCCCTACACCTTATAACTTAACCAAACAACTTATTAAAATTTGTGGGGATTATAATTCATGGGAAATGAATTTATGGGAAGTAACTTTCTAGGAAGCATACTTCCTATGTTTAACCAAACAAGCCCTAAGTGTTCCTATGTTTAACCAAACAAGCCCTAAGTGTTCCTATGTTTAACCAAACAAGCCCTAAGTGTATCATTGTCATTACTCGATATATACATTACGCCTTGCATTAGTAAATTTATGTACCCAAACCCATTAATGGGACTTTACATTAATTCAATAATAAGAGTAGAGCTTTAGCCCTCCTTTATAACAAAAAAAAAATGGAGGGGATTGTTGGATTAAAATTATTTATTTAGGTTATGAGGGTTGATGAGATAGAGATTTTTTTTAATGTTAAAAAGTAAAGTAATCAAAATGCCCCCATTCATAAACCCTTATCCCTACGTACCCTCCTCTCTCCTTATGAAATCCTAAATAATTCGAACCCTAAATAAATCGATAAAATGAGACTGAGATAAATAGGAAGAGAGTCGATGATTGTGGTCTTGTGAACAAGGGGAAGAGTGTACCTTGTGTCGAAACAAGGGTGGGTTGTCAATTCTTGGCAATTTTGTGCGAGGAAACTCAACGAGTGGCAACGATGAGTGGATAAGGGTGGACAATAGTGATGACAATTCGACGAGTATTGTGAGCAACAACGATTCTGGATAACAATGAAGGATGCAAAAATAACAAAAACCAAAGTGGAGGGAAGTCGTTGAGGGCAATTGTGAGATGTAGTTTACAGAAAAGTGATTTTATCCTGTTCACGCCGAGACCCAGGACCGGAGATTATCCACGAAGTTTACCTTGTCCGCCTCCACCCAAACACCAAGTCCCGTTCCTTGAGGCAAAATTTAGCACCCCATCAATCTCGTCTATATAGTGTTAAACACGACCTAAATGTAAACACCCTTTTTCCCAATCAGTACAAATCATTTATTTTCGATTCTATCTTTTTTCTCTTATTATCTCTGACAAACCCCTTTCAATTGAGGTTTGTGAGGGGAGAAGATGAGGAGTAAAGGAGAGGAAATGGACTTGGAGACATGTAACATGGAGTCTCCACCTATTGCTTTTTAAAAAATACTTTCCATTTTCAATGATTTTTTTTACAATTAAAATATCGATTTTCTAACTAGGTACCAAAGAGCGTTAAAATATTTTCTCTCCTCGACGATAAAAATAATGTAATTTTTGCTTTTTAGCTAAAACATTTTGTTTACTTTTTATTTATATAAAAAAATTAGATAAAAACATATATAAATAATAAACTATACCAAAATAAGATTTTATTTTTTTATTATTTTTTTTTCAGAAAATTATCTAATCAATCCAAAGATCCTAATCGGAAACGCTATATACGCCCTAAATCCTGCACGTCGGAATTGACGTGTAAGGTTAAAGACTGCACGTCAGAATTGACGTGTAAGGTTAAAAAAAGTTAATTAATTTTTTTAAAAGTGCTAAGGGTGTGTTTGGATTCCAAATGCATTATGTTTATAATGCAAAATGATAAGGCGGTGTTTGGTTAACACAATTTTTAAGGTGTTTAAATTATGATATTTTTTAATTCCACGATGTATTGATTATAATGCAATTATTTTATCTCGATTTATATGATTATTTAGTTAAATTACGATTTTACGTAGGTTTTTACGAGATTTTTATTTTCGCAACCAAACGAACACATAAAACGAGGTAAAATAATTGCATTATAATTAAAATGCATTGGAATCCAAACACACCCTAATTAGTCAGAAGGCTTTCACGTCAATTCCGATTCTAATAAAAGCCTTTGTAAGTTAGAAAATGGACTAGTGACGAGATATCCCCCGAGCCACCGGCGACTCGCCGGTCGATCGGAGCCTTGAGGTTTATTTCATTCTATTCGATTGGTATCTTTAGTATCTGGTTTCTCGCTCTACAATTTCGCCGATTTCTTCTACTTCCGCGACCCCTCAACGAAGAATTTCTGCTGCATATCTTGAATTTGGTAAGCTCTGCTATTCATTTCTTCAATCCATCTGCAAATTGTTTGGCTTGTCTATTCTTAACAGGCCTCCGATTTCAACCTCGATTATTTTCATGCATTTCTTGAAGGACCTGATAATTTGAAATTTGATGCTCAAAACCCTAATTGCTACCAACTGTAGCGTCTAAAGAAGTTAATTTTGGTCGGTAGGGGTTGGGGAAAATAGGGAACACCATAACCGATTTGTGCAAATTGAATCAAGTTCAGTTCAACATTCCATACAAAATTTCCATACAAAATTGACATTGCTTGCTGGTTAATAGTTACAGTATAGTAAACTAATAGCCATTGTTTGACGAAGAACACATGGTAGATCAACAGAGTTAAACGGATCATCGATACAAATAAAATTTTAAAATTTGTATTAATTAACTTACAAAGAAATATAAAGATTTTAATCTGAACATTTCTGAAGTATTTTATTGTTTGCCCAGTGCGAAATCAAAGGAAACCGCACATGGCATTCATTTGGCTCCCAACAGAGGATAAGCACTAGAAATGCTCTTGCCAGATTGCTGAGAAGAACTAGTTGTAGATGTGCCAATGCTGCTTCTTGAGGTGGCCGGATAATTCCCTTCTGTCATGTTCAGTGACGAGTTTGAAGAATGAAGAGAGGCATTCATACCGGGTGCAACATATATAGGCACTGGAAGTTGCGATGGCAGGCTTGGTAGAGGAGTTTCAAAGTTCAGGGCAGCTATGGCCTGCTTTATTGATGGTCGATAGCTAACGTCTGGATGGGCACACCACAACCCGACCACCATTAAGCATTTTGCTTGTTCCTCGTCAAATTCCTCCTCTAAACCGTTATCTACTGCTTCTAGGATGATTCCTTTGCCATAGAGGTCCCAAACCCACTCTACTAGGTTCACCTTACTAGGTTCTTCCCTTACCTCTGTCACCTTCCGTCCACAAGCAATTTCAAGGGCGACAATTCCAAAACTGTAGACATCTGACTCTTTGCTTGCTCTCCCGGTCAAAAGGCATTCAGGAGCTAAATAACCTGGTGTGCCGGCTATGGCTGTGGTTTGCAAGCCAACATCATGATCTGTGAGTCTTGCCAAGCCAAAGTCACCTAGCTTTGGATTGAAGTTCGCATCAAGCATTACATTACTTGATTTGATGTCTCGATGAACCACAGATTGCTCCCATTCTTCATGGAGGTAGAACAGCGCTGAAGCCAAACCAAGTGCGATTTTGTACCGTGTTGGCCAAGGTATCAAGGCTAATCTGCGGCCAAAGAGATGGAAGTCGAGGCTTCCATTTGGCATGAACTCATAGACAAGTAGTAGTTCTCCGTGGTCATGGCACCAACCTAGGAGTTGGACCAAGTTCCTGTGCCTAAGCCGGCTAATAATCTTCACTTCTGAAATATACTCCTTTTTACCCTGGTTTGATCCGCTTTTGATCTTCTTGACTGCAATTTCCCGAGTTCCAGGACCTGTTAAAAGACCCTTATAAACACCACCAAATCCACCTTCTCCCAGCTTCCCTTCGATGGCGAAATTGTTGGTTGCTTGGGATAGTTCAGCATAGGCGAACCTCTTGGGCCCTGCTTCAGTGTCAAAATCTTCATCAATATTGAACTGATCAGTCTCAATGTTGCTCTCTCTGGGTTTCTTCCTTTGCAGTCTTATCCAACAAATAACTATTCCGAATACTAGGATAAGAGAGATGCCCACTGCTATGCCTATGCCAACCACGAATCCTCCCTTGCCCTTTTTTGTAGACCGTGTTCCTGGAGTGGCGTCTTGTTGCGGTGGTGAGGTGGTGCCAGGATTAGCAGTTTCCTCCAAGGTTGAGTTGAAGCTCCAATTAAGAATCTGGTGAAGTTCAACCCAAGAACCCGTTGCTGCAGAGAAGCCAACTTGCACCCTTCGAGGCAAAACAGTACTCAAATCAATGATGTGCGAGACACTGTAAGGAACCGAACTTTCATTCATGCTCAAGCTGACACTTAGATTCTTCGTTGTGGAATTGTAAGATACGAAGGCTTGTGCAGTCTTGTTCCTTAGCCCCACCAACACATTCACATAAGCAGCTGACTTTACTGAATTTACATCAATACCTATGTGACTGTCGCTCGGATCAAATGAGTTTCTGAAGGTGTCAAACTCAACAGCTACAATTGCTGTTTTATTGATAAAACTGAAGTCAGTTTGGTTGACAGAATACAGGCCAAGACCCCCACCAATCGCATCATCGGGGAGCTCGGTGTTTTCGGGAACAAGGAGAAAGGCAAGCCCATCCCCGAAAAGAGAGGAGTTTGCTGGGGCAGTGTTGAAAGTGAACTGGGTGGTGAAGTCTGTCAGCCTTTTTGTGGTTGCATTGTCGTCGCCTTCCCATAGTTGTATTGCTGTTGGATACAATGCTCTACCCTTGCTTACCATGCTGGATGTATCCAACTGATTCAGGGTAAGCTGTACTCTGGACTGGGCTATGAATGCATCGCCCTGAAGAACGAGGCCTGGATTGCTGACATCGAAAGAGGCGAAACCGAAAGAAAGTGAATTCGTCTTGACAGGAAGAGAAAGCAGGAGGGAGAGGCAGGCAAAGCTGGTAAATACAACACATTGACGACAGTCGAAGTGAGGAGAAGCCATTGTGGATTCGCAGTTTGGAAGGATTGAAGGAAAATGGCAGATATGATCGGTGTATAATAGCAGAGGGTTTGTTTTGAATAGGCAAGCGATCGTTGGGCTAGTCATTCTGTCATTGTATGTTTTTTGACTTTGAAATGTTCAGCTTCTAAAATATGTCATCAGGAAACCTCCCAACCTGTTTTTCTTTGCAAATTTTTGCTACTGACTCAGAGCTCCTATTTGAGAAGTTCATAAACCAAGTATAAATGAATAATAATAAAATTTAAAATACTCCGTAATAAAACTACTTGTCTTGGTTATTATTTTTTTGTTATTTGATAAATTCATGTTTATTGTGATAAAAAAGATAGTTCATGTTTACAAGTGTTAACTTCTAACATTTTTTTTTTTTGATTTATGGATGCCTAGATTTGCTAGTTTGTCACTTTGTTTGTCCCCCATCCAGGCCACTCTGTGTAGATGAACAGATATGCTTCATTGTTTTATTGGTGAACTTGGATGGTATGAATTGATCAATTTTGGTTTTCTTGATATGATTAATATATTTTGTTTATTAAGCCTCAACTTTGAAATTTCTCCACCTGCTCAATTAATCAATGTATCCAAATTAGAGCGTTATTCAAAATATATTTGCACCTTCGAGAGAAATTTATTATTGTCGAATACATGAAAACTATTCTTGTTGCTTTTTTTTCATCGGATAAACAAAAACCTATTCTTGTTTGTCAACTTCAATTTAAAATATGCATCAATAATTCAATATCTCCTTCTACCCTATATTTGTTACATACTCCCTTTATTAGGCAAAATGTATATTTTAATATTCATGTACGTATTAATTTTTTAATATAAAAATGTATTTTATATTTGGCAAAATATGCATTAATTTTATAGTCGTAACAACTATGAAATTTCTGGGGGTAACTTGTATTTGTGAACTGGAGTACACTGTACTACCCTGGGTTTCAAAGGAGTCCGTACTGGGGAAGTTAATTTCAGTTGAATTCATCTTGACAGGAAGAGATGCCATGAGGAATAGGAATAGGAATAGGAAATTGGCTGCCTAATACACAGTTTGGAAACTTGGAAGCCATTGCTGATTTGGAGATCGAAATCGGTGTGAAAGAAATGGTGGACATGAGAATTGTGTTGGAGGCTTGGAGCCTGTCTGATGCTAGCAGGTTAATATGGGCTGCTGGGGGCTTCTTCTGCAGTTGCTGATTTCGTCGAATGCTTCGCTTTGTCCCTGAATCATTCAAAAATGGTGAGTTTGTCTAACGTGTTTATTTTTTTTTTCACCTAACTAGCATTCAGTTTTTTTACTCATGCATACAAGTTTATACTTTAGTACTTTACACCAACCTGTCATTTTCAGCTTTGAAATGTTCAGGTTTTATGCAGAATAAGAATATGAACACCCGTTGAAACTTTCTGATTGGGAAGTTTAAACTTCTTCCTGTATTAATTACCCCCAGCAATGAAGGTCCTATGCTGCTACCATTGGAGTGGGCAATTGTCAAATCACTTGCTAAACTTTGAGTTGAATAAATCTTTGAGGGAACATCAAAATATTTTGGACTAAATCTCGCAAGGCAGTGCTATACCATCACCCGGGAACAAGGTCCAAGTCAGGTTGCCTCAATAGACCGGTTGCTCCTCTTTTGGGTCGTTTCGCTCCTTGATCCTTGTTGGCTCGTCCAAGCCTGCCCTTCTGACTCTGAAATGATCTGCTGAGCACCTTCGACACTTGTAATTAGACCTGTCGATCGAATTGGGTTTGGGTTTCGGTATTGGGTAATAATGAACAACATGATTATGCAAATTGAAAATTTGAGCTGAACATTCAATAGAAAATTCACACACCAAATAAACATTTCTGGTTGGTTAATAGAATTAACCATTATGACATAAAGATGATAGTGTATATCAGCAAATCAGCTGTTTATGCAAATTGAATAAAATTGAACTGAACACTTTGCTTAGCATTCATTAATTAGGCTCCAAGAAGAGGGTGAGCATTAGAACTAGAAGGACTTTTTCCAGATTGCTGAGAAGAACTAGTTGCGGATGTGGTGATGCTGCTACTCGAAGTATGTAGATAGTTCCCTTCTGTCACATTGAATGATGTGTGTGGAGAAAAAAGAGACGAATTCATACCTGGTGAAACATAAATAGGCACTGGAAGTTGTGGTGGAAGGCTCGGAAGAGGAGTTTCATCGTTCAGGGCGGCTATGGCCTGCTTTATCGATGGTCGACAGCCAATGGCTGGATGGGAACACCACAACCCGACCACCATTAAGCGTTTTGCTTGGGTCTCATCAAATTCCCCTTCTAGATCATTATCTACTGCTTCTATGATGAGCCCTTTTCCATAGAGGTCCCAAACCCATTGAACTAGGTTCTCCTTACCGGCTTGTTCCTTTACCTCTATCACCCTCCTTCCACAAACAATTTCAAGGGCAACAATCCCGAAACTGTAGACATCTGACTCTTTGCTTGCTTTCCCTGTCGAAAAGTATTCAGGAGCCATGTAGCCTGGTGTGCCGGCTATGGCTGTGGTTTGCAAGCCAGCATCATGATCAACGAGTCTTGCCAGGCCAAAGTCACCTAGCTTTGGATTGAAGTTCAAGTCAAGCATGACATTACTTGATTTGATGTCTCGATGAACCACAGATTGCTCCCATTCCTCATGAAGGTAGAGCAGTGAGGAAGCCAAACCCAGAGCGATTTTGTACCTTGTTGGCCAAGATAGCAAGGTTAATTTCCGGCGAAAGAGATGGGCATCTAGACTTCCGTTTGCCATGAACTCATATACAAGCAGTAGCTCTCCATTGTCATGGCACCAACCTAAGAGTTGTACCAAGTTCCGGTGTCTGAGCCTGCTAATGATCTTCACTTCGGCAGCGTACTCCTTTTTACCTTGGATCGATCCACTTTTGATCTTCTTGACTGCGATTTCCCGACTTCTAGGACCTGTTAAAATACCCTTGTAAACACCACCAAATCCGCCTTCTCCCAGCTTCCTTTCGATGGCAAAATTGTTGGTTGCTTGGGAAAGCTCAGCGTAAGCAAACCTCTTAGGCCCTGCTTCGGCATCAAAATCTTCACCAAAATCAAATTGAGTGTTGCTTTCGCCGGGGCTCTTACTCTGCAATTTTATCCAAGCAATAACTACTCCGAATACTAGGATGAGAGAGATACCCACAGCTATGCCAGCTACCAATCCTCCCTTGCCCTTTTTCGTAGATCGTGTTCTTGGAGTTCCACCTTGTTTCGGAGGTTGGGCGGGACTCGGAGCAACAGTTTCTTCCAAGGTTGAGGTGAAGTTCCAAGCAAGAATGTTGTGCAGTTCAGCACTCAATCCTGTTGAAGCAGAGAAGCCAACTTGTATCCTGTCAGGCAAAACAGTGCTCAGATCGATGATCTGTGAGACGCTATAAATAACTGAAGTGTCACTCACACTCAAGCTGACGCTTAGATTCTTTGTTGTAGAATTGTAAGATATGAAGGCTTGGGAGGTCTGGTTCACTAGGCCAGTAGACACATTGACATAAGCCGTTGAGTTTATCGAGTTTACATCAATACCTATGTGATTCTGACTTGGATCCCATTCTGGGTTTAGGTGGGTATCGAACTCAACCGCGACAATTGTTGTGCCATTGGCAAAGGCAGTTGTATTTGCGCCGAGAGGATAAATTCCCAGACATCCACCGGTTGCAGAATCAGGGAGCTGAGTATTGTTGGGAAGAAGGAGAAAGGCAAGCCCATCCCCGACATTATTCGAATCCGAGGCTATGCTGAAGGTGAAACTGGTGGCGAAATCAGCCATCCTTTTGGTGCTAGAATCCCATAGTGGCACAGCTGTTTTGTATAGTGCTCTCCCATGCTTGCTGTCAAGGTTACCAGTGGATTGATTTCTGGGGGTAAGCTGTAGTTGTGACTGAGAAAAGCCTGCATCACCCCGGATGTCCAAGGAGTCCTTCTTTTGATCGAAATCGGGGAAGTTGAAAGAGAGCGAATTCATGTTGGCGGGAAGAGATGCAATGAGGAATAGGAAAAGGAAGGAAGCCATTGATGATTTTGGAGCTCAGAATGGGTGTGACAGAAACGGTAGAATTACAGTAGAAGCGATTGGAAGGCTGTTATATGGGCCACTGGAGGCTTCTTTCTTGTGCACTTGCTTCGCTTGGTCCGATCCCTCTGTCAAGTTTTCTAACTTCTTATTTTTCCTTTTCTACCCAACTGGCATTTTGATTTTTGACTCATGTGCACCAGGGTATGTTGATTATACCATTTGTACACTTCCATGGAAAATATATATACACAGTAAAATGTAAATGGTACAAAACTTTAGAACATTAAGCCGGATGTTTTAAATAATCAGTTTCACCTCTAGAGGTAGACTAAGAGTATACATGCCGCCCCAGTCGGGTAGCCTAGTGATGTGGAGTAAGGGGTGGTAAGAAGTCGGTTTACCTCAGTGACAGAGCCATAAACTTATCATATTTTAGATTAAAAATGATACTCCCTCCATTCGAAAACAAATGATGTTTGACTTTTCAATTCCCATATCATATAAATTTTGTATCAACTACTTTATCAGTTCAATTCGCATATCAAACCAAACTAGCCCTAAGTGTCTTCCTATTAAACCACTAAAAAATCTCCAAAAAATGGGAGCGAAGCTCACGATGAATTGACTTGACCCATAATGGATTGTTGAATTTTGAGTCTTTTTGACAAAATAAGATGTGTACTTTTCCAACCACTAAGACCATGTTTATCAAGAGATACCAGAGATACTAGAAATACTAATATTTTATTCTTCTCTTTCTGCCACATCATCTTAGCATCTCATTCTCACTTTTCTCACTTTATCAATAGCATCCCTAGTATCACAAAACCCATCTTTTCCTATCAATTCAATTTATAATTATACCCCTCTTCCATAATTATTTTCATCATTTCCTACAAAATCAATTTACGATTATACCCCTCTCGACTCATTTTCTCCAATCTAGATTAATTTATAATATTCATAAATTTCATTTAAAAATATTATTCATAAAAAATTCATTTAAGAATTCGTAAAATGACAAGTTTTAATTAACGGAGGAAGTATTATTAAAAAAATAAATTGTTGACTACCTACTATATAAACACCCATTTCTACCATATTTGTAGATAAATCATGAAAATTATTACCATCTATCACATATTTTATATTTTTTTAAACAACATTATACATTCTTCAAATGATAATTATTACTAATATTCAAAGTTAATGAAATATAATTAAAAGTAATTTTTAGGTATTATTACATATATTTGTATTCGAGCAAAACTATTTTTTCCCAAATTTAATCAAACATATTCAAAGTTGATCTCTATGTGTAGAGAAAAATAAATCTAGTATTTTGGTAATTTTTAATTTTTATTTTTTTTACATTTTTATTGTCAAAAATTGCATTTTCTACTTGTAAAAAAACAGCCGAACGGTTAAATCTCAGCCGTCTATACAGGAAGATCAGTGCCATCCATTAGTCATCCTCTCCCGTGGCGACACGTGCCCCCTGCAGATTGCCACACGCTGACGCCAGATCCAGGTGAAACGCAGCGTTTTGGTTCTTCTTCCCCCGGAACGACGTCGTTTTGCCCTGTGTTTTCCCGAAAAAAAAGTGTTGCTGACACAGTAATAATTAAGGGGATACTTGGAATAATACTAGAGCTAGTATCGGTACGGACAGATCTTGAGCCCCAATCAATTTTTTATTCATAAAACCCCAAGTATCCCACCCCAAGACCCCCGTTCAACATGCTCTAACAACGTAACTTTGATTTTATTAGAATCTTTTTCTAGATGAATTGAAAATCCGGTTAATAAAGAAAGTACTATTAATAATAACAAGTGTGGTAAATATATGTTAAATTAAAATGTTTTTAAGCTATTTAGTTATTTGGTAACTCAACTGATAAAGTAGTTGATACAAATTAGCTAATGAGAGAAGCAGAAATTCATAAACAGAGTTTTAAAAAACTTGGGATGAGTAGCGGTTGAAAATCAAATTTCAAAAGCTAATTAAATTAAAATTTTATATTTAACTTATTGAAAACTATATAATATTAAAAGGAAAAATTGTAAAAAATAACCCAATCTTTAGGAGTTGTTAAACTCAATAGCCCGAACTATAAAAAATGCAGAAAATAGCCTCAAATATTTATTTGGTTGCAGAAAATAGTCTCAAGCTACATTCAAATAATTACAAAAAACTACCTTATACCATATAAATTTTGTAAATAAATAATGTTTTTTTATAAATTCATCATTATTAGCTAAAATAGTTTTTTTAATAATTTTTTTCTCATTAAGTCATTATTAGCTAAATTCATTCTTGAATTAAATATAAAAATTATCGTATACCATATAAATTTTGTAAATAAATAAAATTTAAAAAACTACTAAAAAATATCATAACATCTTTATTTTTCTTAATAAAAAATTATTATATCTTCATCTCACAATCTATTCAATGCTTAAATAAAAACCATTGCGTCTGAATATATAACGTATGCACACTTTTTTCTTAAATAGATAACAAACTACCCTAATTGTTAGGTTTAAAACAATATATATATATATATATATATATATATATATATATATATATATATATATATATATATATATATATAATGCATGCTTAATTGCTTTGTTGTACTAATTTTGCTCAAAAGATCGCCCTAAATCGCTTATTAGATCAATTATGAGTAGAAGTTTAAGTATTTATTGACTTTTAATAACATGTAAATAGTCTAATTAATTTTTTAAAATAAAAATTATTTTGGAGAGATTTTGTAATTAATATGAGTTTGAAGGAAACTTAAGGCTATTTTTTATAATTAATTTGAATTTGAAGTTAATTATTTGAATTTGAATATAGCTTGAGGCTATATATGCAACAAAATAAATACTTGAGGCTATTTTCTGTATTTTTGATAGTTCAGGCTAATAAACACAATAACCCTAAAAATTGGACTATTTTTTACAATTTTCCCATATTAAAATCAAAAGATTAAAAAAATTATCGGCAATGTCAAACGGACCTCTCGCGTATTAAAAATGTTTTGATTTTGCCAATAAGCAATGAATGGGGATGGAAGTAGACTAGACCACCGGTCAAAAGAGAGTGCACGTAGGTGGGGTTGACGGGTTAAAACTTAAAACTTAAAATTAGAGTTGAGAGTTTAAAACTTGTTGACCGGCTAATTGACTTGTTGAACGAGACTTTATTTTTTAATTGCCCGAAGGAAAGAAAAAAAGTAATAAATTTTTAAATAATTTTTTGACAACTTTTTTTTTTTCAAAAAAAAAATTGTGTTCAAAATATAATCTTTGTAATGGTGGTAATCTGATATCGATAATTAACATATGAGAGTTTTAACCTATGTACTGTTTTGGGTTTGGGGGTATAACAATGTTGATCGAGGAACTACACAAAATCGCCCTGTTGTAGGTCTAGTGGACTTAAAATCACCTCCAGATTGGCGACTTTTGCACAAAACCACACTTCATTTTATTGAGTTTTATCTGAGCACCATTACTGATTATGCATGCAAATGCAAATTGAATATATAAAAATTGAGCTGAAAATTTGTTCAGAGGTTTGATACGAGAATGTTCTTTCTATAATTGTTTGATTGATACGAGAGTGTTCCTTCTATATAGCTTAATTTTTTGTATTATTATAAGTCGGTGGATTCCGACCTTATAATCTCAAAAGTAATAATAATAAATCAATGTAACCCGATACGTAGACGGATATTTCACAATATTCAATACAAAATTTACATACCGAGTTGACTTTGCTACTTGGTTAATAGACTAACCATTGAAGACAATATTGTAGATCAACAATTCAGTTGTTTATGCAAATTTATTCATTTTATTTGTAACCCTTTTACTAATCAATGGGTTAATTCATTTTTTTTATGGTATGTCAACATCACATTAATTGTAGGTTTTTTTAAGCAATTACTTCCTCCGTTCGGCAAAATATGTCGTTTACTATTTACGCACGCTTCTTTAGAATGATAAAGCATATATAAAATATTCAATTTTTTAACAAGTTTGTACTTATTAATAATAACTAAGAAATTGTTAAAAAAATTATTAAAAAAACTAGATATTTTATATAGTTTTTATCTCCTAAAAAAATGTGCATGAATAGTAAAGTGACATGTTTTGCCTAACGGAGGGAGTATTTTTCTTTTTCTCTTTATCCCTTTAGACCAATCACATTTATTCATTTTATTTTCATTTACTAACCAATGAATTTAATTTAAAATATTGAATTAAATCTAATGCCTACGAACTATTAATCCGTATTTAAATCTTTATGTATTATTTTAAACTCGTTTACTAACATTTCTAATGGGATCGGGGTGAAATTAGAAAAACTAAATACTTTAATTAAACTCATTTACTAACAATTGAATTTAATCTAATGTCTACTATTAATCTAATCTCATAGGACGGAATTAGAAAAAAAAAATTTACACCGTCAGGATCTTGTCTCTCGCGGGACGGAACAAGACTTATCCCTCATAAAAAATTCAAAACAATCCATATTATAGCAAAAGCTAAATATATACTTGAAAAGATCGGAAAAAAAAGGATGTATATAAATATAGCATATATATTACAGATTAACATAAATACAACAAATATACGACATGCTTGATCATATTTAACATTAACAACAAAAAAAGGTGCAAATTATTACTCATTAAAACTAAAACATGTCATTACTATTAAAACTGAAACATTTTCTCATATATATTCTCATTATAAAACACACACCTAAAGGGAAGTCTTTAATGAAGGGATTCAAAGATGGCAGTCATTTGGCTCCCAGCTGATGCCAATTACTGGAAGTGCTTTTCACAGATTGCCGCTTGAATGAAGCCGCTCTTAACTATGCCATGTTGGATGATGCATATGAGTAGAGAAGAGGCATATTCCTACCAGGTGAAACATATACAGGTACCGGAAGTTGTGGCGGCAACGTAGGCAGATGAGTTTCAAGATTCAGCGCGGCTATGGCCTGCTTTATTGAAGGTCGATGGCTAGCATCAGGATGAGCACACCACAACCCGACCACGATTAAGCATTTCGCTTGCTCCTCATCGAATGCACCTTCAAGTCTGCCATCAACTGCTTCTAAGATGAGCCCTTTTCCATAGAGGTCCCAAACCCACTCAACTAGTTGCACTTTGTTAGCTTGTTCCTTCACCTCAATCACCCTCCTTCCACAAGCGATTTCGAGGGCAACTATCCCGAAACTGTAAACATCCGACTCTTTGCTTGCTTTCCCGGTCAAAGGGCATTCAGGGGCCAAGTAGCCTGGTGTGCCGGCTATGGCTGTGGTTTGCAAGCCGGCATCATGATCAACGAGTCTTGCCAGGCCAAAGTCGCCTAGCTTTGGATTGAAGTTTAGATCAAGCATGACATTACTTGATTTGATGTCTCGATGAACCACGGATTGCTCCCATTCCTCGTGAAGATAGAGCACTGCTGAAGCCAAACCAAGAGCGATTTTATACCTTGTTTGCCAAGTTAGTAAAACCGATTCGTGGCCAAAGAGATGGAAGTCAAGGCTTCTGTTTGGCATGAACTCGTAGACAAGGAGTAATTCTCCGTGGTCATGGCACCAACCAAGGAGTTGGACTAAGTTCTTATGTCTAACCTTGCTAATGATCTTCACTTCTGAAATGTACTCTTTTTTACCTTGGTTTGATCCCCTCTTGATCTTCTTAACTGCAATTTCCTTGCTTCCTGGACCTGCTAAAAGACCCTTATATACACCCCCAAACCCACCTTCCCCCAGCTTCCCTTCAATGGCAAAATTGTTGGTTGCCCTCGAAAGCTCAGAATAAGCAAACCTTTTAGGCCCTGCATCCTCACCAAAATCTTCATCAATATCAAACCAATCAGCTTCAATGTTTCCATCTCTTTGGCTCTTCCTCCACAATATGAACCAAACAATGGATATTCCGAATATTAGAATTAGAAAGATACCCACCCCTATTCCAGCCACCAATCCCCTCTTGCTTTTAGACCCACCTTTTGGCAGTTTTGGGGTGGGACTGGGAGTAGGAGCAACAATTTCTTCCAAGGTTGAGTTGAAGCTCCAAGCAAGAATTGTGTGAAGTTCAGTACTAAGTCCTGTTGTAGCAGAGAAGCCAACTTGGACCCTTTTGGGCAAAATAGTACTCAAGTCAATGGTATGTGAAAGGGAGACACTAAAAGGAACTGTGCCTTCGTCGATACTCAGAAAGACACTTAGGTTCTTTGTTGTAGAATGGTAAGATATGAAGGCTTGCGCAGTCTTGTTCTTTAGACCAACGGACACATTGACCGAAGTTGCTGATTGTTTAGAATTTATATCAATGCCTATGTGATCCCCAGGTGGATCCCATTGGTTTTGGTAGGTGTCAAACTCAATAGCTACAATTGTGTGATTTTGGACACACCGGTGTGGTTTAGATTGAGACTAAACAAAGCAAGACACCCACCACTTGAATCATTAGGGATCGGAGTGTTCTCCGGAACAAGGAGAAACGTGAGTCCATCCCCGTAACTGGTGGTAGTAGCTTGGGCTATGCTGAAGGTGAAATTGGTTGTAAAATCAGTCACATTTTTTGGGTCAGCTGCATCCCATAGTTGGATTGCTTTTGGGTACAACGCTCTACCGTAGCTTCCTATGATGGTATCACCTATCAAGGCTTTGGTAAGCTGTATTTGGGAATTGGAAACGGATGCATGACCCTGCAAATCGACTACTGGGCTGCTTTGATTGAAAGAGGCGAATTCGAAAGACAAGGAATTGGTCTTGAGAGGAAGAGATATGAATAGGAAGAGGAAGAGGAACTTGGCGCTGACAAGATAGGGGTATGATCTGCCAAGAGGGCAAGATAACCGGTGACCGGGATAGACGGAAGCCATTGAAGTTACAGTTGAATGGGGTGGAAGCCGGCCTGTAAATTGCTTGGTCGTGTTAAAAAATTACTCCGTAATTCTGAATAGCTAATTACTTGCCCACTTGCTACATTTTCAGGTTATAGATGACATGGATCATATATACTACGTTAACTTTGTGTAAGTTGCATATATTATATAATGTGGACAAATTACAAACAGAAAATGGTAGCCCCAATACCAAGTACGCAACCGGGCCAATTGTACATAGCGAGGGATAGTATCTCACATTGATAAAATAGTGCATCCAAGTCTTGCACATGAGTGAACTACTTCTTCTAATACCAATTGGTCAGTTGACATAAAATCACACCCAGGATAGATTAGGGAAGGAGCCAGAAATCTTTGAGCGGGGACACAATTATATATATACGGAGTCATTTTAGATTAAAGTAACATATATATATAACAATCTCTATGTAATATAATCATTTTAAATGATGTTATTTTAAGATAACATGACTTTGATAACATGCTAAAAAACTATATAAAATTTTATTTATTTTAATTAATTTTTTTCATAGTTTAATATCTATTAGTAATCAGTATTAAATTGTGAAAAAATTAATTAAAATAAAAAAAAATTTATATAGTTTTTAGCTCCTAAAACTGCGTGCATAAAAGTCAAACATCATTTATTTCCGAACGGATGAAGTATTATTTTTTCTCCATTAATAAAATAAGTCAATATCCGAGTATTTAACTTGTTGTATTCTTAACATGTAATAGTGTGTAACTAGATATAAAAAATTTAAACTTGTGTAACTTCTTACCAAATTCTCAAAATAAGTAATACCCCGGAGTATTACTTATGATTTCAAAGCTCTTGAGATAAATTATAATATGTTCATGTCAATTTCAATAAAATATAAAAGTATTAATAGTCTATTGAAATAAAGTGATTAATTAATATACCTATAATTTTTAAAAATTCATAACTTTTTACTCAGATGTCGGATATAATTATGGCGTATTATATATCAAAACAAAGTTATCGACGAAGAGAATAAACCTAAGTAATTTATCGGATGAGGGGGGTCACGTGACCCCGGAACCCCTTTGGCTCCGCTTCTGGGATAGATATGCATGGTGTTATTGTATTTATTTAGTCTATCTATAATGTTAATTTAATCCAGATTAAATTTCGTATGACATTAGGTAAAACTTAATTAATTAGACATGCATATATAATTGACTTGGTAAATACCTAATGTGCGACAATTGACTGAGTAAAATGTAGCGTATAGTCGTATACTATTGACTTAGTAATTACCAAATGTATACTATACAAATAGTAATATGTCTACTATTACTTTTAAGTTTTTTTGTAAAAAAAAAAGCCTTTTAATTATCTTTGAAAAATGAATTTAAATAATATATATATTATGATAACTGAACCAAAAAAATAAATTTTGACACAAAAAAGTAATTAAAAACAATAAAGTTAGGAAGGAAATGGGTAATGATCCCATGGAGTTGAACTCCGGTAAAGTTGATAGGATGGATTTTTTTTTAAATATTTACTAAAAATAATTAATTAACAAAATATTTTAAACTTTCAAAATATTTATAAAAATATTCATTTCTTGCATGTTTTGTAGAAAAACGCGGTATAAAATCGCGTTTTATTTAGAAGGTGAAAGATTTGAAATTGAAGGAAAAGAAAACAAAAAATTAATAAAAGAAACGCGGTTTCTATTGTTAATTTTAATTCCGGACAAATTATGTAATTTTTTAAAGTTTTTTACCATAGAGACATCTTGTTTTGTTTTTTTTTTTTTAAGAAAAGGGCAAACAGTGCATTAATGGAGGTTAGGTGTTGGGTGACTTGGGTCTCGGAAGGAGGAAGGAGGGACGCCGGACAAGGAGGAGAGGCCGGACGAAGTAGGATACGCCGGATCCCACTGGAAGGAGGAGAGGCCGAAGCCCGAAGGTCGCTGGGAAGGAGGAGAGAGGAGACGATTTTCGAGTAGCCACCGGAGGCAGTGGCGGAGCCAGAACCCGAAGAGGGTGGGGGCACACCGATGATAAACGACAATGAATAACACGAACTCGTACTATACATAACGTCTTTAACACTATAAAATAGAGATAAAAAATAAAAGAGTTCACTAGTACAAAAAATTCGCCATTGCTAATTAGAGTTTTATAATGAAATATTTCAACTCGACAAGGGTAAATCCATTTTATGGATTTTTCATACCCTAAAAATGTTAAATGATAACTTCATTAATTATCATTGCGTTTGAAAATATCTTTTTCAACTTAGCAGACAAAACTCTCAAAGAGAAAATCTTCTTTTATCTTGTTGTGCAAATATGGCTTGATAATACCCATAGCAGAGAAAACTCTTTCATGTATAGTTTTTGCAACCGGTAACACGATGATACGACATACCAAATCAAAAGCTTTGTGAATTCCTACATCGATCATCTTTTTAGAAACATCATTGTATATCTTGCAATTTGCAAAGTAGAAAACCTGGCAGTTTCCCTCATTTAAACTTTAGTAATTTCTTACATAATAGTCGAATGAGTAATATAACCTCTCATTTCAAAGATCTGTCAATCTAAATAAAATATAAAAGCATTGTGGGTTATTTAAATAAGATTTAAAGTGATTAATATACCTTCAATTTTCAAACACTCATAACTTTTTACTCGGAGATCGGATTAATGCGTATTATATATCAAAACGAAGCTATCGACGAGGAGAATACATATAAGGGGTTCGTCGGATGAGGGTGGGGACACGTGCCCCCACATGCCCCCGTTTGGAGCCGCCCCTGACCGGAGGCGATCTCTGACCTCTCGAGCGCCATCGGAAGAGGAGAGAGGATCAGAGGAGGCGATTTTCGGGCAGCCACCGGAGGCGACCTCCGCTCTCTCGAGCGCCATCGGAAGAGGAGAGAGGAGCCGAGCAGCCGGCAAAGCAACCTCCCGAGTACCACCGGCCGTCGACCCGGGTTCTCGATACTCGCCTCCAAGATCCGGTCGTCGACCTCCGACTCCGACGCCCTCTCTCCTTTCTCTTCCTTCCTAGTGACCTCTTCCTCTGGCCTCTCCTTCCAACGGGATCCGGCGTCCCTCCTTTCCTGTGTTCACTTTACTTTCAAAAAAAACAAAGAGACGCAGTTTGAAACAACGTCTCTATGGTAAAAAACTTTAAAAAATTACCTAATTTGTCCGAAAATAAAATTAACAATAGAAACGCGGTTTCAAACCGCGTTTCTTTTGTTAATTTTTTGTCTCCTTTTCCTTTAATTTCAAATCTTTCACCTTCTGAATAAAATGCGGTATGAAATCGCGTTTTTCTGTGAAACCTGTTAGAAATGAATATTGTAAATATTTTAAAAGTTTGAATATTTTGTTAATTAATTATTTTTAGTGAATATTTTGAAAATAAATTCTGATAGGATTAACCTATAAAAACCTATCAATCTTAAAAAGTAAAATAAAAAATGACTAAATTAATTTAAATAAAGTGGTCCAATACCACACAAAAATTGGCAGCTTCTTTAATTTCTCTATCTCATGCACAAGGAATCGCTTCTGTTCCTCTGGCTCCACCCTAGCTCCAACGTGTTCTTTCTCTTTTATTTTAATCAACTCTAACTTTCTTTTTATTTAACAAAAGTTAACGCTAGGGTTTAAAAAAAAACAAGGGAAGGGCGCGTAAAAATTTACCAAACTCCATAGTTACCATGTGAATTAGACAAGACTTTTGTACACCCTGCAAAATAAGTATAATATTAAACTAGTTGTGAAATTTTCGGGGAAAAAAAAGATGAAGAAGAAGATCGAAGAGTGAGAAATGGTCTAGACTCTAGATGGATTGCGGCAGTGATTGATCGAGCCAACATCATCGTTAAGTTAGTGGGGATTGATCGACTTGACCTTGATCTGGTCTTTAGAGTCACTAGTACAAAAAAGACATTTTAGCCCGGGCGTTTATGAGAAAATAGGCTGGATATTTCTACAATCTGTGATAATAGCCCAATAGCCGGGATAAAAAATGGGCCGCCCGAGTTAATAGGGTTTATCGACTTTATAGCCCGGATATGGGAACGCCCGGGTTAATAGGATGTTAACACTGATTTCAACACTTAATTTAGGAGGGAAAGATCGACCGATATAGTTGGGAACTGGAAATGGATGCATAACAGATGTAGCTGAAAGAAACTTTACTTTTTATTTCCCTCAAACCACAGAGAAAATTCATTCACAAGGTATGCAAAATATATTTTCAACCGTTATTACATACCAAGTTGACACAAATAGCTTGTTGCTTAATAGGAATAACTGAATTCTATCACAAAAAGGACGCATATACAACAGCAAAATCAAACATAGCTTTTAAGGACATTATACAACACCACACAAATAAAGGAATTAATTAAAACATGGCATTCAGTTGGTTTCCAAAAGAGGATAAGCAGCAGAAGTGCTTTTCCAGAGTGCTGAGAAGAACTAGTTGTTGATGTGTTGATGCTGCTGCTTAAAGTAAGCGGATAATTCCCTTCTGTCATGTTGGTTGATGCATATGAAGAAAAAAGAGACATATTCACAGGCATAGCCGGTGAAACATATATAGGCACTGGAAGTTGTAGTGGCAGGCTTGGTAGAGGAGTTTCGTCGTTCAGGGCGGCTATGGCTTGCCTTATTGATGGTCGGTGGTCAACATCTGGATGGGAACACCACAACCCTACCACCATTAAGCGTTTAGCTTGTTCCTCGTCAAATTCCACTTCTAGGTCGTTATCCACTGCTTCTAGGATGACATAGAGGTCCCAAACCCACTCAACTAGTTTCTCCTTACTATCTTCTTCCTCTAACATGATCGCCTTCCTTCCGCAAACAATTTCAAGGGCGACGTACAGCCCCAAAATTTATTTTATATCCCTTCATTTGATTACTCTTCCATTTTCTAGATTCACAAAAAGTGATGATGATGATACAAATTTTACACATAAAATTTGATTTCTGTCCCTTCTATTCCCTGCTACTCAAACAAAGAAGGCCTAAATCTCACAAGGCAATGGTGTTGACTGTTGAGATGTGAAAAAGACTAAAAGAGTCACAAGTATGAACCAAACTAAATTAGCTTAGCATACAACCGTTGACTACTCTTATTTCCAATACTTCAATAAATAAATTGAACTGAACATACAATATAACATAACTGATTTTGCAAATTGAATAGGGAATAGGGAACAGCATAGCAGATTTTGCAAATTGAATAAAATTGAGCAGAAGATTCAATAGATATTTTACCTACCGAATTGACTTTGATAACCATTATTACCCAAACACAATATCATAGATCAGAAATTCATCTGTTTATCCAAACTGAAGAAACTTGATCAGCAATTGACCAAAGTATTCAAGAGGCTCCCATAAGAGGATAACCAGCAGAAGTACTTTTCCCAGCTTGCTGAGAAGAGCTAGTTGTTGGTATGGTGGTGCTGCTGCTGCTTGAAGTATGTGCATAATTCCCTTCTGTAGTGTTGGATGATGTGTATGAAGGAAAAAGAGACATATTCATACCTGGTGAAACATATACAGGCACTGGAAGTTGTGGTGGTAGGCTCGGTAGAGGAGTTTCGTCGTTCAGGGCGGCTATGGCCTGCCTTATTGATGGTCGATGGCCAACCGCTGGATGGGAACACCACAACCCGACCACCATTAATCGTTTTGCTTGTTCCTCATCAAATTCCCCTTCCAAATCATTATCTACTGCTTCTAGGATGAGCCCTTTTCCATAGAGGTCCCAAACCCATTCAACTAGTTTCTCCTTACTAGCTTCTTCCTTTACCTCTATCACCTTCCTTCCACAAACAATTTCAAGGATGACAATCCCAAAACTATAGACATCTGACTCTTTACTCGCTTTCCCGGTCGAAAAGCATTCAGGAGCCATGTAGCCTGGAGTGCCGGCTAGGGCTGTGGTTTGCAAGCCAGAATCATGATCAACGAGTCTTGCCAGGCCGAAGTCACCTAGCTTTGGATTGAAGTTCAAGTCAAGCATAACATTACTTGATTTGATGTCTCGATGAACCACAGATTGCTCCCATTCCTCATGAAGGTAGAGCAGAGCTGAAGCCAAACCAAGAGCGATTTTGTACCTTGTTGGCCAAGATAGCAAGGCTAATTTCCGGCTAAAGAGATGGGCATCCAGACTTCTGTTTGGCATGAACTCATAGACAAGCAGTAGTTCTCCATTGTCATGACACCAACCCAGGAGCTGTACCAAGTTCCGGTGTCTAAGCCTGCTAATGATCTTCACTTCTGCAACGTACTCCTTTCTCCCCTGGTTCGATCCGCTTTTGATCTTCTTGACTGCGATTTCCCGGTTTCCAGTGCTTGTTAAAATACCCTTGTAAACACCCCCGAATCCGCCTTCTCCTAGCTTCCTTTCGATGGCAAAATTGTTGGTTGCTTGGGAAAGTTCAGCATAAGCGAACCTCTTGGGCCCTGCTTGTGCGTCAAAATCTTCACCAAAATCAATTTGAGTGTTGCTCTCACTGGGGCTCTTCCTCCGCAATCTTATCCAAGCAATAACTACTCCGAATACTAGGATAAGAGAGATACCCACTGCTATGCCAGCTACCAATCCTCCCTTGCCCTTCTTTATAGATCGTGTTCCTGGAGTTGCACCTTGTTTCGGAGGTTGGGCGGGACTCGAAGCAACAGTTTCTTCCAAGGTTGAGGTGAAGTTCCAAGCAAGAATGTTGTGAAGTTCTACATTCACTCCTGTTGAAGCAGAGAAGCCAACTTGTATCCTTTCAGGCAAAACAGTCCTCAGATCGATGATCTGTGAGACTCTATAAATAACCGAAGTGTCACTCACACTCAAGCTGACACTTAGGTTCTTTGTAGTGGAATTGTAAGATATGAAGGCTTGTGAGGTCTTGTTCACTAATCCAGTAGGCACATTGACATAAGCCGTTGAGGTTACCGAGTTTACATCAATACCTATGTGACTGTTGCTCGGATCCCATAGATTTTGGTAGGTGTCAAACTCAACCGCGACAATTTTTGTGCCATTGACAAAGGTGGTTACATTTGCACCGGGATCGAGAATATAAATTCCCAGAGACGAGCCAGTTGCAACGTCGGGGAGTCGAGTGTTGTTGGGAACAAGGTGAAAGGCAAGCCCATCCCCGGAATTATACGAATCCGAGGCTATGCTAAAGTTGAAACTGGTGACGAAATCAGCCATCCTTTTGGTGCCAGCATCCCATAGTGGCACAGCTGTTCTGTATAGTGCTCTCCCACTCTTGCCTCTAAGGTCACCAGTGGTTTGATTTCTTGGGGTAAGCTGTAGTTGTGACTGAGAAAAGGCTGCATCACCTCGGATGTCCAAAGAGTCCATGTTTTGCTTGAAATTGGGGAAGTCGAAAGAGAGGGAATTCATATTGGCAGGAAGAGATGCCATGAGGAAAAGGAAAAGGAGTTTTTGGCGGAGAAGGCAGCCCAACAAGGAAGCCATTGCTGAGGTTGGAGAGTTCAGAAAGAAATTGTGGAAAGGAGAATTGAGTGAGAGCTTGGTATACGATAGGAGGTTATTATGGGCCGCCCTGGGGGGCTTCTGCAGTTGCTGATTTCGTTGTTCCCAACCAATTAACCAGTCAAAAAAAAAGTGAGTTCTATTGTTTTTACATGTATTACTAGTTATATATAATTTTTAGGCGAAACTAATTAAAATAATCCAATCTTTAAGGGTGTTAAAAATATATCTCAATTTTTCAAATGTAAGATATATATTCCGACCTTTATAAGTGATGGTAATATAATATCCCAATGATTTCTCTCCAATAAAATTCTTATTTTTTGTATTGTATTACTCATGTATTTTCAATTCAAATAAAACATATTGTATAAAATTAAATTAGATGAGTTTAAAAGTTTATTTAATAAACTTTCGTCGTTTTAGATTTAATTTGTACCTAACTTTTTATATCTTTTTTTAAATCAATATCTATAACAAGCCAAATAAAAAAAATGTAAAGCAAAATAACATATTTTCAATTAGTAAATGATTAGCTAGTGATTTAACTTATCAAAACTGAAGAATATTTACCAATTATAAACTTTATGTTACTACGAAATTGAAATGAAAATTTAATTATTTAGATTATTCAATGGTGTTCATTTATATATAAGAAGTAAATTATTATTATTAAAAAAATATATAAAAGAATGTAATTTTTTTATTTTTTCTTAAATCCAAAATAAAAAAAATTAAGATAAACTTAAAAACCAATCTAATTTAATCTAATAAATTTGAATGATATTTTACACAATCAAGATATTGAAAATTATATTTTAATATTTACTTGTTTTATTATATTTGTTTTGATTAAATTTAATTATAATCTATAAAAACGTACTTAAATTGAATGATTTTTTTTCAGTTACAAAAGAGACTTTTATTTTTTTAAAATTATCATGACAATCTAGACTATACTTTGTATAATTCGAGCATTAAGATCCAAGGGCACGCTTGTGAATATGATCATTATTTTTTGCCACATATGTGCCATGTAAGCATTTTGTGGGGGAGAAAATTTTGGGATATTATATTACCATCCCTTAAAAAGGTCGAGATATTTATCTTACATTTGAAAGGTAGGGATATATTTTTAACACTCCCTTAAAGGTTGAGTTATTTTAATTAGTTTCGCCTAATTTTTATAGAATAAAAGAAAATATATAATTCTCATACATATTTTTTTGGTACAATTAAAATTGTTTTTTATTTTTACGGTATTGTATTGATTATCTTATATACAATATATAAGTATATATTGATCTCGTGATAACAATATATAAGTATGAAATTTTAAACTAATTTTTTTTAAAAAAATTATACCTTATAAGTTTTTTATCGTAAAAAAAAAGAAATGTGAATAAGTAAATAGGATTCTGATTCAAATGGGTGTATAAGTATGATACAAATGGGTGTTATAAGCATGAACGTAAAAAAATCATATAAAACTAAAAATATACCTTGGATGAAGCAGATAAGTAAATAAATGATGCATCGATTTTTTTTAAAACAAATAAAAATCTCAATTTTCAACATGAAATAATGCTCTTGTCCCACGTCAAAAAGAGGGAATAAAAGAAAGACTTTCAAAGCTATAAAAAAGAGAAGAATGAGAGTATGTTTTGTCCCACATTGCATATTGCATGGTAGTTTATGTTTTTATTATGAATTATTCTAAAAATAATATACATAATAATTATTATTATAAACTTATCTTTAAAAAATATTTTTTTCAAAAAATAACTTTGGAATGGCGGGTTGATCCGACGAGTCAACCCGCCCAGATCGACCCAGCGGGTTTGGAATCTCCCGACCCTAACCTGAAATCCAAGTTGACCCTTTGACCCTTCGATCCGGACCCGCCATGTCACCAACCCACCAGGTCACTGCCCCATATGACTCGCCGAGTCACATATCTATGCCAACCAGCAAAGAATGAGATTGAGGTACAAATAATTTTAGGCAATAGCTAGCTAATTGCCTTTATAAAAAGCAATTGGTCAACTTTTTATCGACTTTATAAAAAGCAATATGATCTTATTTATCGACTTTATAAAAAGCAATTGATCAACTTTTTAGTTTTTTTATTTGCTTGAATACTGCATCTTGAGACCAATTGCTTCTCTTCTTCATGTGGACTCTCTTTTTTTGGTAAACGAAAGAGACCAAGGCCTCAGGGGCGGGAGCCATCAGGCCACACACCCAATGTTGCAAAGCCGGGGTATAGAGACCCCCTTCGCATCATCGAATAGTAACCTGATCGCACCCTCCGGTTCATGTGGACTCTCTGAGTGTAACTGTAGTAGCAAGTAGCTAGGTCGCTGAACTCTGTAATCTTTGTAATGCATCCAATGTTAAATCAATTCTGGCTTGCGTGACCCCGGTCTGACACCGACGCAACCAATTGCCATGACCCAACAGATTACTGGATTATGAATTTATGACCCTAAAATTTTTCAAACCATCAGATTTACTCTTATATCGTTTTCATGTCCAATGTTAAAATTTCAAGGTTTGTAATTTTTTCCTTGGATTGATTTTGTTTTGACACGTCTAGTTACAAACATATGACTCATTTCCAATATGTCATCCTCAATGTTCTCTTTTTTTTTCTAACTGTTTTTTTTTTCCAATTTATTTGCTTGCTATTTTAAATTGTTGTCTTTTCAATAAAAGAAAAAAACTAATTTCCATAAAATAAAATGTGTTCTTTTCAAACCAATTATTATGTGATTTTAAATTGATTAGAATCTTTGTTATAGATACTAGGTATTAATCACAAGTTAGTATAGTTGTGGTGCTATATCTCATCACAATAAATTCGACTTCAAATTTTCATAGAATATTGAGTCACTTGTAAATAATTAGGCAAAATTGCAGAAAACCACCCTTTAAATAGGGTGTTTTGCGTGAAACCACCCCTTAAAACGAAAATTGTATAAAACCACCCGTTAAAACCGTTTTCTTTGCAAAGTCACACCCATCACCAAATTTCCGTTAATTGAATATTAGAGTGCGTGAAAATCAATTATATCCCTTGTTTTTATTATTATTTTACTTTATCCAATCGGTATTAATTAACTTTTACCTTTTTATCATGTTTTTCAAAAGTAAAAAAATTTATAAAATATCATTTTTATATATAATTTCACACTTATTAGTAAAAACACTCTATAAAAAGTAGATATAATTGATGTTTTATATATTTTAAAAAGTGTATATTACTAAAGGGCTACTTGAAGAAATTTTTTTTAAAAAAATGATATTTCATATAGTTTTTTTTATTCTAAAAATATATTCACTATTCCACATACATTTTTAGAATAATAAAAACTATATGAAATATTATTTTTAAAATTTTTTTTTTACAGTAGAAAAAAATTATTTTCTTGAAGTAGCCCTAGTATTGCACATATTTTTATATGTATAAAAAATAAATTACACATCAAATTTTTATAGAATTCTTTTTTATGTATGAAATTATTTTTTAAAAAAAATATTTTTTGATAATTTATAGTGTTTTTTGCTTTTAAAAACATGTCAAAAAGTTAAATATCAACTAATACCAATTGAATTGAGTAAACTAATAATAAAAATAGGGGGTATAATTGAATTTCCACCCACTTTAACATTTAATTAACGAAAATTGGGTGATGGGTGTGACTGTGCAAAGGAAACGGTTTTAACGGGTGGTTTTCTGCAATTTTTGTTTTAAGGGATGGTTTCACGCAAAACACCCTATTTAAAGGGTGGTTTTCTGTAATTTGGCCAAATAATTAAGATGATCAACTTCTTAAATGGATAATATAGTACGTAATCTATGTTTGAGGCAGATAATGCAGAGGCCTTTTGATGGGGGCAATCCTCTGAATTCAATTTATCACTACACATCAACAGTGAATCTCAAGAGAGATTTGAACCTGAATCTCCGAATACAAAAACAATCTAGCGCATCTCACACTAAATATACAAAAAAAAATTTGTTTAAATATACAAAAATTTCACAAGTTACGTCCAGTGGTAAAGGTTGGAAGATAGCTCTCTCTACCAAAATAATCTCTATTTATTTTATTTTTATTTTCGTTTTTTTTTAAATGCACAAGTGGTCCACCATATCATATCCAAATTTATTTAGTGTATTAATAACTCAAATGTATTAATAATATATATTTTTTATTATTTTCACATATAAATTATACCATTAATTTTATTTTTCTCCATAATTTGAGTATAATTTTTTCATATATATATATCCCATCTTGACCTATTGTATTTTGCACTTTTTCCATCTTCTATTTTCATAAAATATTGATCACAATCATCCAAATACCTCACCCATATCAAATAGTATATATTTTGATCAAAATCTTGCCTATAATCCTCAATTTCAAATGACATTACAAATGTTTAACAATCACCCAAGACCCGAATACCCAAACTATAAATGTTTAACAATTGCTAGAGAAAATCCTACAAATGTGTATAATTCTTTTTTTCCCCAAATCAACAACAATATATTGACATTCTTCAGATGTTCAAAGGAATGCCAATAAAAGTACAACCGAAGATGCAAGGCAAGCCCATCAAGTAGAAGATGAAAATAAAAATATGGAGATGAAAATAATACACACGGGGGGAAAGACAAACACACGGTTTGATCACGGTCTTATGCCAAATAGAATAAAGTCAGTTTAACATTCAATAGATATATAACATACAAAATTGAAAATGGTTGCTGGTGAGTAGTAAGAAGTTATAACCATTATTGCACAGAACACACGGTAGATCAGTATAATCAAACTTATCATTGATACACAAACAGATAAATAAAAATGCATTTATTATCTTAGTAAGAAATTTAAAGATTTTAATTAGAATTTGAACAGAAGGTTTTGCTTGTGTTGCCTGGTGCGAAATCAAAGGAAATCAAACATAGCATTCATTGGCTTCCAGTACCTATATATGTCAGAAGCGGATCAACGCCATGTCTGCACAGAGGAAGTCGAAAGAGAGGCCGGGAATTCATCTTGGCAGGAAGAGATGCCATGAGAAAGAGGAAAAGGAGTGTTTGGCGGAGAGAAGGCAGCCCAACACGCCAGCCATATTGCTTTGGAGAGTTCAGAAAGAAATGGTGGGAAGGAGAATTGAGTGCAAGCTTGTCATAAGCTAGGAGATTATTATGCTGAGTTCTATTATTTTTAATCTATCAAGTTGTTAGTACTTTTTTCTTCGGTTAAAGGCGAAAGAATAGTTCGCTTTTTTAATGACGAGGAACCACCTTTGGTGGCAAACCCTGGGCACATGACTCAGCCGGCAAGAGTCACGCACCAGGTAAACCGACTCATGTCAACCGCCTCTTCAACCCACTTAGTAGGGTACGGTTACACCAGCATGTCATTTTTCAGCTTTGAAATATGTAGGTTGATTATAAGAGATCTTAGAATCCAGTTATATTGTTTACTTCTATGAAAATATGCATTGTGAATTGTAGATGTTATGAATCTTTCGAACTTGCTTCTAGTAGTTTGAGATAATTAATCATCTCCACCTCCCACAATCCAAGAGCAAACGCACCACAACTCGCACTGCATCAATGAAGCACAAGTTATCATCTTCAATTGTTAAGTTGTTGAGTCTTGCGGTTTCTTTTAACCCAATCCACAGGGCAAACACCACTGCCCCAATAACAAAGACTGGAGGGGTGGAAGTCCATCTGTAAATTAAATGCTTGCTCATTAAAAGCATTTTTGTTAGCTATAGCTAATTGCCCACTTGCTGCATTCTCTGGTTACATACTTACAATGATGCTTCATTCCTTCCTTTGGTCTTATTGACTTGATTTTAAAAAAAAATAATATTGTCAGGCCAGTTACTTGCGTGACTTGCGTCTTCTTATGGATGCGTTAAAAGCATTTTGTCAGCCATATAGCTAATTGCCCACTTGCTGCATTCCCTGGTTACACAGATACTTCAATTTGGTCTTATTGACTTGATAAGTCAATGTAGCCTGCACATTTCAAAACAATAACCTTGGAGCCACCTAACAACTTGATAGGTAAATACACAGACAGAAGCATCCGACGACGTCCTTAATATATATATATATATATATATATATATATATATATATATATATATATATATATATATATATATATATATTTAAAAAAAAATACAACTCACCATTTTTGTCTGGTTCAGGAACAACAAAATCAGCAACTGCACAAGCCGCCCTTTTAACCTCCTAGCATATCACAAGTTCCCACTCATCAATTCTTTCTCAAGTCTCCAAATCAGCAATAGCCTTGCCCTCCGAGTTTCCAAACTGCGAAACCACAATGGCTTCGCATCCTCTCAACTGTCCTCGTAGAGTATTTACCAACTTCCTCTTCCTCTCCCTCCTCATGTCTCTTCCTCTCAACACCAATTCACTGTCTTTCAGTTTCCCCTCTTTCGATGCGAACAATCCAGGCCTCGTTTTTCAGCGCGAGGCATCCATATCCAACTCCACATTATATCTTACCCGGAATCAGCCGAATGGTACTAAAGGGTATCAGTTAAGCATAGGTCGAGCATTATATCCAAAATTAATGCAACTATGGGATGGGGACGGCGACAACGGAACCACAAAACGGTTGACAGATTTCACCACCCAATTCCATTTCAACATCGCCCCAGCAGATTCTCCTGATTTTGGCGATGGGTTTACCTTTCTCCTTATGCCCGAAAATACTCCTCTCCATCCTGATGCATATGGCGGGAGTCTTGGCATGTATGGCTACAGCCCTTTGGATTTCAGTTTGGACGATCAAACAGCAATTGTAGCTGTTGAGTTTGACACCCACCAAAATCTGTGTGATGAGAGCAATGATCACATAGGCATTGATGTCAATTCAGTAAAGTCAGCTGCTTATACCAACGTGACGGAGGGCCTATCGAACAAGAGCGGACAAGCGTCCATATCATACAATTCAACGACCAAAAATCTAAGTGCCAGCTTGAGGTTGGATGGAAGTTCAGTTCATTACACTGTCTCGCACATCATTGATCTGAGTACTATTTTGCCTCAACGGGTACAAGTCGGCTTCTCTGCATCAACGGGGACTTGGGTTGAACGTCATCAGATTCTTAAGTGGAGCTTCAACTCAACCTTGGAAGATAGTGTTGCTCCTAGTCCCAGCCCAACTCTGCAACAAGGTGGAGCTCAAGCAGTTCAAGGAAGACGGTCTAAAAGCAAGGGAGGATTAGTGGCGGCCATAGGAGTGGGTATCTTTCTTATTCTAATTTTCGGAATAGCCATTGTTTGGTTCATATTCAGCAGGAAGAGCTCAAGAGAGAGAAACATTGAAGCCGATCAGTTTGATATTGATGAAGATTTTAACGAGGACGCAGGCCCCAAAAGGTTTGCTTACTCAGAACTTTCTCGGGCAACCAACAATTTTTCCCTTGAAGGGAAGCTGGGAGAAGGCGGATTTGGCGGTGTTTATAAGGGTCTTTTGACAGGTCCTGGAGGCAGGGAAATTGCAGTCAAGAAAATCAAAAGCGGATCAATGCAAGGTAAAAAGGAGTATATCTCAGAAGTGAAGATCATTAGCAAGCTTAGACATAGGAACTTGGTCCAACTCCTAGGTTGGTGCCATGGCCATGGAGAGTTACTCCTTGTCTACGAGTTCATGCCAAACGTAAGCCTAGACTTCCATCTCTTTAGCCACAAATTAGCCTTGCTACCTTGGCCAACAAGGTACAAAATCGCCCGAGGTTTGGCTTCAGCACTGCTCTATCTTCACGAGGAATGGGAGCAGTCTGTGGTTCATCGAGACATCAAATCAAGTAATGTCATGCTTGACTTGAACTTCAATCCAAAGCTAGGTGACTTCGGCCTGGCAAGACTTGCTGATCATGATGCCGGCATGCAAACCACAGCCCTAGCTGGCACACCAGGCTATATGGCTCCGGAATGCCTTTTGACCGGGAAAGCGAGCAAAGAATCGGATGTCTACAGTTTTGGGATTGTCGCCCTTGAAATTGCTTGTGGAAGGAGGGTGATTGAGGTAAAGGAAGAAGCTAGCAGAGTGAAACTAGTTGAGTGGGTTTGGGACCTCTATGGAAAAGGGCTTATCCTAGAGGCAGTGGATAACGGCCTAGAAGGGGAATTTGATGAGGAACAAGCGAAATGTTTAATGGTGGTCGGGTTGTGGTGTGCCCATCCAGACGTTAGCTACAGACCATCAATGATGCAAGCCATAGCCGCCATCAAATTTGAAGCTCCTCTACCGAGCCTGCCACCACAACTTCCAGTGCCTATATTTGTTTCACCTAGTATGAATGCATCTCTTTTTTCTTCATATACATCATCCAACATGACAGAAGGGAATTATCCACACACTTCAAGCAGCAGCATCAGCACATCAACAACTAGTTCTTCTCAACAATCTGGGAAAAGCACTTCTACCACTTATCCTCTTATGGGAGCCAAATAAATGCTAGGTTCGATTTCCTTTGATTTCACAGCAGGCAAAACAATCAAAACCTTCTGTTTAAATTATAAAATCTTTAAATTTCTTACTAGGATAATAAATGCATTTTTATTTATTTGCTTGTGTATCAATGATAAGTTTGATTATGCTGATCTTACCATGTGTTCTTTGTGTAAAATTTGTTATCAATTTTTACTACTATAAACCAGCAAGCAATTTCAATTTTGTATGCAACATATCTATTGAATGTTAAACTGAACTTGATTCTATTTTGCATAAAATAGTTACGCTGGTCCCTATTTTCCCAGTCCCTATTCCCTACCGACCAAAACCTACTTCTTTCCAAGCTACATTGCTATTGCAATTCGACTACTGAGAATTAAATTTTCATTCTCACGCCTCTTTGAGAAATGCATCACAATAATCAAGGTCGAAATCGGTGGCCTATAAAAAATATAAAAGCCAAACAATTTGCAGAAAGATTGAAGAAATTTATAGCAGAACTTACTAATTCAGCAGAAAATCTTCTTGGAATGGTGGAAGTAGAACTGAACATGGAGAAATCAGCGAAATTGCAGAGCAGAATCGAATAGTTTGAAACCCCTAGCAGTTGCTGGTGGCTCGAGGGGACCTTTTCTGATTCCTTCGAATGGCTAGATCGGTATCCACCAAGTCACCAACTTTGCTGTACAATCAAAGTTATTGGCGGCTCTTCCAGGCAAAATGGGTCTGTTTTGTGGGTCTTCGACCCATGTATTCCAAGCCCAAGTTCAGTCAAAGTCTAGAACAGATCAAAATCTAACGCACATCTCAACTAGTTCGATGACTGTCTAAACCACTGTACTTGATAAAGAAGGGAAAAAAATGGCACAAGAAGAAAGGTATTACAGCAAAGTTGGCAGTGGATGATAGTCCAAAGCTGGCAGCAGCAGCAGTAATCGCCGGTCAGCCATACGGCGGTGAATTCGTTCCCGGGCACAACCGAAAACATCGAAACCGGGCTAAAATAAAACGAAATAACAATTGCCTGTTTGTCTCCGGCAAGAGCGTTCGGGAGCAAGCTTGAACAAGCCTTCTGGGACATCTCTTCGAACTTCGGCTTTGTTGATCTGCGGGTTCACCTGTCCAGACTCTTTTGATGCCTTTGGGTCATCTTGAGTTCGTCGACCCATTTCGTCAAGCTCTTTGAGTTATTGCTCTGCCGAAGGTTGTTGCCGGCCTAGTGCTTTCGGGCCCCCAAAATTGTTGCTCTTTCCGGTTGGCCGATCCACATACTGATTTCCATGGCTACTTTGTGAGACCTAGGGTTCATACTCGTGGTGACGTCACTGGCGTGGGTGACGTCACTGGCGAGGAAGAGGGTGAGGCCGCTGCAACAGTTGATGGAGAATTAAAAGTGGGCTCAGCTTAAAAAAAATGTGCTAAATGGGGCTTTAATGAAAGTTGTTTAGGCCCAATTTATCACCAATCCATTATTTAATACTCCATCGGTCTCAAAATTTAGGTCGTGTTAGGTTTTTATTCTTGTATCAAAATAGATGTCATTTTAGGTTTTCTAGGTAGGGAATATTAATGATTTGTATCGATTGATATGTTGTTGATTTTTTAAAAGACTAGAAATGCATTCCCGCGCTACGCGCGGGTCATTATTTAGTATGTTAAACTTTAAATCTTATATGCAACGTACATGACATCTTTGAAAATGTTATTTACACATTAATGTGGCTATGGTTTTGGCCTTTTATATATGCTCATGCCATTAGTCTTATATTACAATCTTTCATATACTGATTTTATCCCTTATTACTTAAGTTAAATAATATAATTTAGCATGTACAATATCTATATATAACTACTTAAAACCAAAGACTTTCGCTGATGTGTCGCCTCCTCCTTAACTCACTCCTCCTTATCCAATGGGATTTTTTTTCTTCTAATTATGCCTTTTTTTTCTTCCTATTTTTCCCCTTTTATTTTTTTACCCTTTTACTAACCATCTACATAACTACTTAAAACCAAAGACTTTCACTGATGTGTCGACTCCTCCTTAACTCACTCCTCCTTATCCAATGGGATTTTTTTTCTTCTAATTATGCCTTTTTTTCTTCCCATTTTTCCCCTTCTATTTTTTTACCCTTTTACTAACCATCTATATTCTATATAACTACTTAAAACCAAAGACTTTCGCTTATGTGTCGCCTCCTCCTTAACCCACTCCTCCTTATCCAATGGGATTTTTTTTCTTCTAATTATGCCTTTTTTTCTTCCCATTTTTCCCCTTTTACTTTTTTACCCTTTTACTAACCATCTATATATCTATATATAACTACTTAAAACCAAAGACTTTCGCTGATGTGTCGCCTCCTCCTTAACCCACTCCTCCTTATCCAATGGGATTTCTTTTCTTCTAATTATGCCTTTTTTTCTTCCCATTTTCCCCCTTTTATTTTTTTACCCTTTTACTAACTATCTATATATAACTACTTAAAACCAAAGACTTTCGCTGATGTGTCGCCTCCTCCTTAACCCACTCCTCCTTATCCAATGAGATTTTTTTTCTTCTAATTATGCCTTTTTTTCTTCCCATTTTCCCCCTTTTATTTTTTTACCCTTTTACTAACCATTGGGTTTAATTCAAAACATTGAATTAAATCTAATGTCTACTATTAATATTTATATATCTTTATATATTATAATAATAATTTATATCAATATAATATCGTAATTTAAAAACCTGTTTGATGAAGTCTAACTTTATGGTAAATATTTTTACCATTTTCTTAAAGATTTCAACTCTACCTCCATTATTTTATCCTAACTTTTATTAATATTTTTTAATATTAATTTGTTGTGTTATTAAAAATTTATTTATTCAAAATCGCGCCATGGCGCGGGAATTGTACTAGTTTATTCTTATACTATACTCCCTTCGTTCAGAAATAAACTTTTTTTCCAAAAATAATTTTAAACTTATAACTAATAAGTCTAAAATATATAAAAAAAAATTGATTAAAAATTTGATATTTTATATAGTTTTAAGCTCCTTAAAAAACTTGTCAAAATGTCAAATGACACATAATTCTGAACGGATGGAGTATTTAATAGAATTGATCGGTTTTATGACAAATTAAAATATGTTTTAATGTTTAGAAAAATATTTATTTTATTTTGGCAATTGATAACCACTTAATTTGCATAGAATTATATATTCTTATTTTTGACAACATTTATTTAATCACATTTTGTAAAAAAAAATATATTATTATCAATGTTTAACATTAATATAAAGTAAGGCCCTCTATTTTTTTATTCATTAAATTATATAAATAATATATGTCTTATAATGACAATCATAACCATTAGTTAAACATAAAATGTTTAATTTTAAAAAACACTTTTTTAGATAATAATGTATTAGTATTTATGGTGCTACATCAAAAAAATATTATAATTCTATTGTCTAAGAAACCATTAGAATTTTTATAACGAAAAAATATTAAATATTTTTTATCTAATAAATTCAAGACATTAAACTAATATAATTAAAAAATACAAAAATAGTGTAGTTAAGGAGAGTTGAACCCTTGACCTCATGCATATAAATTATTCCTTAACCATTAGGCTAGAACAACTTTTTTATTTTTTATGCTAATATTTAATAATATTAGATTATTTTTTTAATCATTTAAGGTGCAATTAATGGGCTTTCACTCATATTTATATATATAGTATAGATTTTAATTGGTTAAAAAATATAATAGGTATTAAAAACAATAAAATTTATGAAAAAATTAGTGGAATGATGATGTTGATTGATGGGTGAATGTTTTATTAAAACTTGTGCAAAATCCTAAAACGACTTAAATTTTGAGACGGATGGAGTATAGAGCTAGACCGAGTGTTAATCAAATTGACACATGAGCAATTTTTATGTTGTAAAAAGTGTTAGGTGATCGTTAGGCGGCGGGTGATCGCTTAGGGTCTAGGCAGTTAAGCGGGTGTCTAGACGACGTTTAGGCGGACTTAGAACAAATTTGACTATTTCCTTGTGTTTTAATGTATATCACATGTCAATAATTCATATAATGTAGTAATAATCCACAATATCACTCTTAAACCCAAATTTGTGGTGTTGGTTGTGGGGCAACATCCCATGTCAAGAGGTTTGAAGTTCGAATCCCTTTGGAAACATGAAGTCACATGTGAGTGGGACTGTGGTAGGGTCAACCCCTTAAATAGGTCACACAACCTAATTCTCTCTGACTTGAATGATGCTCCTCCACTGTATCATATCCCTAACCATGTTCTCATTAAAGTTCATAACCATGTTCTCATTAAGGTTTATGAGGGCAAAATCCTGTCTAATCACCTCCCTCTAACTCTTCTTTGGTCTCCCTCTGCTTTGTTGTACTTTGTCAATCTCCAACCTGTCACATCTACGCACTAGCGCACGCAGATCCCTCCTCTGCCCATGATCAAACCAACAAAGTCTTGACGCACGCAGCTCATCTCAAATATTGTTTACCCGTACCTTACCATGGATAACCTCATTCTCGATCTTGTCGAGTCTAGTAACTCCACCGATCCATCTGATCATTCTTATCTGATCGGTCCTCCATTTTTATCATCCCACTTCACATGTAAAACACTTACTTAGAATGGTTGAGATTTTGTCAACTTCACATGAAGTTATTTTTCCAACTTAATGAAATTTCATTCTATTTCATATACATAGTCCCAATTAGATCAAAATCAACAGATAAAAATTATTCTTTTTCTTTTTTTTCAACCCTCACCAACCCCAATTTTTTTTTTTTTTGAACAGGTAATAATTCGGGAGGAATAATCCTACGAGGTTTTTTTTTTTTTTTTTTTTTCTGTTTTGATTTACCGAAGTGATGGCAATTGAGTTTCCCAAATTAATTGAATTGAGTAGTTGTTTTGTTCTCTTCTTGAAATTCCATAGTTGCCAACTTGCCATTGACGATATGAATACATCAGATCGAGTTTCACTGGACTGAGCTGCGAATTACTCTCCGTTCTCGTCCTACAATTTTGTCAATCTCTGCTACGAAGCACTTTTCTTAACGAGCTACAGACATATATGAGACTGCAAATTTGATGCCTACTATTCTTCAATTAGCATTTCTTGTTTTTGCAATTCACAAACAAGACAGCATATATATTCATGCCGAGCTTTGATCGCATTACCTCAATGCTTAATTTATATATGCTTATGTGGTCAGGACTTGGATCGTACGGCATGTCTTTGTAGCCGTCAAACTCGATCAGTAGCTGAAATCGTTTGATTTTGCTTGTGTTTTGATCATAACTAAACAATTAAAGACATATATTCTCTACTTGAATCACTGGCCATCAGCTGGGTGTTTTCAGGAACAAGGAGAAAGGTAAGATCATCCCTATTTTCACGATGAAGGTAAATTTGGGTGGTGAAATGCTTTGCCCGTGTTACCACTGATTTCAGCACCTATCTTTTATTTAGGGAAAGATCGACCGATGTAGTTGGGAACTGGAAATGGATGCATAACCGCTGTAGCTGAAAGAAAGTATGCTTTTTATTTCCCTCAAACCACAGATAAAATCCATTCATAAGATATGCAATTTCAACCGTTATTATTGAGTTGGATTTCTTCAAAAGAACATGACGACAGATGAACAATCGATGAACAACTGTTTTACACAAATCGAAACAAGTTCAACTAAACATCCAATAGCAAATTGATTGCTGCTTAATAGGAATACCTGAATTATATTCTATCACAAAAAGGACGCACATACAATAGCAAAATCAAACATAGCTGTAAGTACATTATCGAACACCACACAAATGAAGGAAATTAATTAAAACATGGCATTCAGTTGGTTCCCAAAAGAGGATAAGCAGCAGAAGTGCTTTTCCCAGATTGCTGAGAAGAACTAGTTGTTGATGTGGTAATGCTGCTGCTTGAAGTAAGCGGATAATTCCCTTCTGTCATGTTGGATGATGCGTATGAAGAAAAAAGAGACATATTCATACCTGGTGAAATATATATAGGCACTGGAAGTTGTGGTGGCAGGCTTGGTAGAGGAGTTTCGTCGTTCAGGGCAGCTATGGCCTGCCTTATTGATGGTCGGTGGCCAATCGCTGGATGGGAACACCACAACCCGACCACCATTAAGCGTTTCGCTTGTTCCTCATCAAATTCCCCTTCTAGACTGTTATCCACTGCTTCTAGGATGATCCCTTTTCCATAGAGGTCCCAAACCCACTCAACTAGTTTCTCCTTACTAGCTTCTTCCTTTACCTCAATCACCCTCCTCCCACAAACAATTTCAAGTGCGACAATCCCAAAACTATAAACATCCGACTCTTTACTTGCTTTTCCGGTCGAAAAGCATTCAGGAGCCATGTAGCCTGGAGTGCCGGCTAGGGCTGTGGTTTGCAAGCCAGCATCATGATCAACGAGTCTTGCCAGGCCGAAGTCACCTAGCTTTGGATTGAAGTTTAGATCAAGCATTACATTACTTGATTTGATGTCTCGGTGAACCACAGATTGCTCCCATTCTTCATGTAGGTAGAGCAGCGATGAAGCCAAACCAAGAGCGATTTTGTACCTTGTTGGCCAAGATAGCAAGGCTAATTTCCTGCTAAAGAGATGGGCATCTAGACTTCCTTTTGGCATGAACTCATAGACAAGTAGTAGTTCTCCATTGTCATGGCACCAACCCAGGAGTTGTACCAAGTTCCGGTGTCTAAGCCTGCTAATGATCTTCACTTCTGCAATGTACTCTTTTTTCCCCTGGCTCGATCCGCTTTTGATCTTCTTGACTGCAATTTCCCGGCTTCCAGGGCCTGTTAAAATACCCTTGTAAACTCCGCCAAATCCGCCTTCTCCAAGCTTCTTGTCGATGGCAAAATTGTTGGTTGCTTGGGAAAGCTCAGCATAAGCGAACCTCTTGGGCCCTGCTTGGGCGTCAAAATCTTCACCAAAATCAAACTGAGCGTTGCTCTCGCTGGGACTGTTCCTCCGCAATCTTATCCAAGCAATAACTCCTCCGATTACAAGGATAAGAGAGATGCCTGCTGTGATGCCAGCTACCAATCCTCCATTGCCTTTCTTTGTAGATCGTTCTTCCAAGGTTGATTTGAAGCTCCAAGAAAGAATGTTGTGAAGTTCAGCATTCACTCCTGTTGAAGCAGAGAAGCCAACTTGTATCCTCTCAGGCAAAACAGTGCTCAGATCGATAATCTTTGAGAAGCTATAAGCAACCGAAGTGTCACTCACACTACTCAAGCTGACACTTAGGAGCTTTGTCGTTGAATTGTAAGATATGAAAGCTTGTGAGGTCTGGTTCACTAGGCCAGTAGGGACATCGACATAAGCCGTTGAGTTTACCGAGTTTACATCAATACCTATGTGATTGTTGCTCGGATCCCATGGATTTCGGAAGGTGTCAAATTCAACTGCGACAATTGTTGTGCCATTGACAAAAGTGGTTACATTTGCACCGGGATCATCGAGAGGATAAATTCCCAGAGATGAGCCAGTTGCATCGTCAGGGAGCGGAGTATTGTTGGGAACAAGGAGAAAGGCAAGCCCATCCCCAAAAGAACCCGAATTTGAGGATATGCTGAAGTTGAAACTGGTGGAGAAATCAGCCATCCTTTTGGTGCTAGCATCCCATAGTGGCACAGCTGTTCTGTATAGTGCTCTCCCATGCTTTCCCAGAAGGTCACCAGTGGATTGATTTCTTGGGGTAAGCTGTATCTGTGACTGAGAAAAGGATGCATCACCCCGGATGTCCAAGGAGTCCAGGTTTTGAGTGAAATCGGGGAAGTCGAAAGAGAGGGAAATCATATTGGCAGGAAGAGATGCCATGAGGAATAGGAAAAGGAGTGTTTGGCGGAGAAGGCAGCGTAAATCGGAAGCCATAGCTGATATGGAGTTGAGGTTCAGAAATGGTGGGAGCCTGTCATATAAATTATCTCGCGTATTAGAAATGTCTTCATGAATCATGATACAAACTAGCTAGCTAGCAAAGAATGGGTCTGGATTGGAAGTCTGTAAACATGCTTCGTAGAATAAATCTCACAATACCATGTTGTTAAAATGTGAAAAGACGAGTCTCAAATATCAACTAAACATGTTGCCATGTTGGTGCTAATTTCTATTTCCAACTAATTAACTGGTTGATAAATCATGAGCAATTGGACAA
The DNA here is from genome assembly GCA_963922045.1 of Persicaria maculosa. Lineage (NCBI taxonomy): Eukaryota > Viridiplantae > Streptophyta > Magnoliopsida > Caryophyllales > Polygonaceae > Persicaria > Persicaria maculosa. The sequence continues at coordinate 50,886,606 of OY998269.1, read as the reverse complement.
CTAGATGAGTTAGTCCTAAAGCAGAGCTGAGAAAGCTCATGAAAAATGGTGATTATTTGTCCTAGAGATTAGATTAGAGAATGGAAGATCTAGATTTCTCTAATTTTCGACATTGAAAATGTAAAATTAAAACTTACCACAATACTAGATTCATTTTTCTCTACACATAAATATCAATTTCGAATATGTTTGACCACATTTTGAAAAAAATATTTTTTGGATACAATTATATAAGATAATACCAAAAAAATTTTTTAATTATTTTTAAATAGTAATATCAATTTTGACCTAGTTATGAAGATGTTTGGAGTATCTTTCATTTCGCATTGTATTTTATATGTTGTTGTTTTATTTCGAAATATGTTTGTTATGTTGGAATTTAAGTTTATGTGGTGTCTTTGGTGTATTTTTTTAATTAATCAATGTAGTTCGACTTTTTAAAAAAAAATATTAGGTTATATATTGTTAGCCTTATTTTATAAATAACATTAATTTAATAGTAATATTTTAATAATAAAAATTTAAAAATTAATATAATAATATAATCAATAATGGAAATAATTATTAGAGAGGTATATTTGTAAATTAAATTGGTAGGAAAAAATGGGTTTTGATATGCTAGGGATGCTGTTGATAAAGTGAAAAAAATAAAAATGGGATGTTGGAATGATGTGGCAGCATCTCTTTATAGACATGGTCGGAACAAAGTGTTCTCCATAACAAGGAGAAACGTAAGTCCATCCCCATAATTGGTGGACGTAGCTTGGGGCTTGGGCTATGCTGACGGTGAAATTGGTTGTGAAATCAGTCACATTGCTCGGATCAGCTGCATCCCATAGTTGGATTGCTTAATTTTGGGTACAATGCTAGCTCTACCATAGCTGCCTATGATGGTATATCAGTATATCACCTATTAGGGCTTTGGTAAGCTGTATTTGAGAATCGGAAACTGATGCATGGCCCATGTAAATCGACAACTGGGCTGCTTTGATTGAAAGAGGCGAATTCGAAAGATAGGGAATTGTGTTGTCAAACTGATGAACAGAACCCCAGATAACTCACACAGAAACCACACTAATGAGGGAGATGAGTTGCAGGTTCTTCTGTTACACAGAAGAGAACCTTTGAACACACAAAAACTTAAACTGCCACTTCTTCGATTGATTGAAAAACTGAACATAATTACACCCTTAAACTTCAGCAATTGATAAAAGAAACTACCCACTACATTGCCCACTACCATGATCTTTACAACTGCAACACAACTACCCCTCACACTAACTGCTGTCATACTTGACCAATCTAACTTAACTCACACGACAGTTAACTAACTCAGCTAACACTTAGCTTAGGAACTTCAAATTATATTCTAACAAATTGGTCTTGAGAGGAAGAGATATGAAGAGGAAGAGGAACTTGGCGCTGACAAGATAGGGGTATGATCTGCCAAGAGGGCAAGATAACTGGTGGCCTGGATAGGCGGAAGCCATTGAAGTTACAGTTGTGGGTGGAAGCCGGCCTGTAAATTGCTTGGCTCGGTCGATCACTGCATTTTCTGGTTAGATGACACGGGTCATATATACTTCGTGTACTAGAAAAATGTTCACTTATCTTAGACTCTTAGTTGTATACTCCCAATACCAAGTACAAACAGAGAATGGTAATCCCATTCTACCAAAAAAAAAGAAAAAGAAAATGGTAATCCCGATACCAAAGTTCGTCCGGGGCCAATTGTACAAGTAGGTCAGTACGTTGACATAAAATCACAACCAGGATAGATGCGTGATCGATGTTATTGTATTTATTTAGTCTATGTATAATGTTAATTTAATATAGGTTAAATTTAGTATGACACTATGCATTGTTCTAAAAGGCACCACGCGGTCACATTCTAACACATTCTCTTGCGCTTAAATGGGTAAATGGGTATCAGATAGTGTGTGGGTCCATATACAGGAGACTTTAACAACACATAAACTTTATGGGGCTCCATCTTAAAACCAATTGGCAATGAGAGTCTTATATGTTGTTCAAGCATTCTCTATATTGCCGATGTGGGACAACCATATTCCAACAGTCTGACTAGCAAATTTAAATCTCCTAAAATCCAAAATTATTGGTTCGACTCAAAAACAAATACATCGTGACTCGGGGGAGAAAAAACCGTAAGTCAACTAATCACATCCTTAAAAACTAAAATTGAATAATTGTTGGACTAGGCAGGTCTAGGCGGGATTAGACGGTGCCTAGACGGAATTTTGACTAGAGATTCGCCTAGACTTAAAAATTCATAGATCTTGTCTCGCCTATGATCTAGGTGGCATCCAAGCGATGTCTAGGTGCGATCTAGACGGAGTTTGCCTAGAGGTTCGTCTAGACTTAAAAACTCATAGATTTTGTCTCGCCTACGATCTAGGTGGCGCTCAAGCGATCCCAGGCGAGATTTTTAAAACAATGACACTAGGTAAAACTTAATTAATTAGACATGCATATATTGACTGGGTAAATACCGGACCTAATGCGCGACAATTGAATGAGTAAAATGTAGCGTATACTAATTGACTTAGTAATTACCAAATGCATTTAAATAATATTATATTTTTTTGGATAAGGATAATATTAACTTTATAAATAAATGCTAAATCTATATCTATATAAAATATTAATATTGACTTAGTAATTACCAAATGCATTTAAATAATATTTTTTTTGGATAAGGATAATATTAATTTTATAAATAAATATTAAATCTATGTATATCTATATCTATATCTATCTATCTATATCTATCTATATATCTATATCTATCTATATAAAATACTAAAACAGAGGCCTGAAACGGGCTCTGGTGCGATCTCGCGTCCACGGAATTTTCTGGATTAAAGCGGGATTATTTTTGCTTACGTGGCATTTTCTGGATTAAAGTGGTATTATATTTCTGCCCCACATCAATTAATAAACGAATATAGTTAACTAAAAACTTATCTTTTTAGATCAATAATCTATCCAATATAACTTGAATTAGTTGTTATACATATTTATTATTTTCATGCTTTTGTTAATAAACTATATTATTTATTATTTTAAAATATGAAGAAAGAATATTTTAATATAATTAATATAATAAAATATAATTTATTAACAAAACGCGCAACCGTGCGGGTAACGAATACTAGTATAAAATACTAAAGAAGAGGCCTGAAACGACTTCTGGTGCGATCTCATGTCCACGAAATTTTCTGGATTAAAACGGGATTATTTTTGCTTACGTGTCATTTTCTGGATTAATATATAACTTTTTTTTTTGCTGAAAGGTGGGCTATAGCTTTTTATTATATGTATTCTAAAAGCTCTCGTTTACCTGTCATGTGGTTAGTAGCACCAAAATCGATAATCCACAAAGTATCAAAAAACTCACCAGTCATAGTCTTAGGTGCAGTGGTTTTGTGAGTATTTATCAAATCAATGAGGGTTTGAAGTTGACCACTATTGAGACCAGGAATGTCTCGAGCCTCCGCCTCCAAGTTCGAGCCACCGGCAGCAAACATGTTCACGTGATGGGCCATGTTGGCTCGAGCGTTGGCACCTCTACCGAGTCCATTGTTGGTGCCTGACTTGGTTGTGGTGCTTTGCCCTTCCCCTTTTCCTCTAGGTGTATTCTTCGAACGATCCCCCACCACTCAGGATACCCGATCAGTTTGAAGCATCCAGAGGCCTCGTGACCAGTCAGGTACGGCCCTACCGCTACAATGTCAAGTACCACACGAAAATCGGCAGCTTCTTTCTCTATCTCATCCACAAGGAATCGCTTTTGTTCCTCTTGCTCCACCCTCCAAACCCCCTAGTTACCATGTGAATTAGATAAGACTTTTATACACCCTACAAAATAAGTTTTATCTTAAGCTACTTGTGAAATTTTTGGGGAAAAAAAGATGAAGAAGAAGAACAGTGAGAAATGGTGTAGGTGGATTGCGACAGTTATCCATCGAATCGAGCCAAAATCGTTAAGTTAGTGGGGATTGATCGACTTGAGCATGATCTAGTCTTTAGAGTCACTAGTAGAAAAAAGACGTTTTAGCAGGAAAATAGGTTGGATATTTCCAAAATCTCATCCGGACAGCACGTTGGTGTGATAATAGCCTAATAGTCTGGATAAAAAATGGGACGCCCGGTTAATAGACTTTATAGCCCGGATATGGAAACGCCCGGACTATTTGGTTCGTTATTTGTTTTAAAAAAACCTTCATAGTCCGAAACATTTTATATCCCGTCTAAAAAGTCATTTTTTATTATAAAACAAAAAAAACCTACGAACATCCAATGGATGCATTCCTGTGGGTCCTTATGGGCAGGATACATGAAGATAACTCAATTACTTATTGGAGTTAATAAAATTTCCCTAACATAAATTTATCAATCTTAAAAATAAATTACAAAATGGTTACCATAATTGAAATCTAAAACACTTACACGACTTACTTAGAAGGGTTTAGATTTTACCAACTTCATATGAACTAATTTTCCAACTTAAAAATGAAATCTCATGCCACTATGCGATGAAACAGGTTAGGCCACAAACATATTTCAGTTCGTTGCTAGAAAAAGTTTCAGGTGACAGATAATAGGACCTTTGTCTCTCCAACCAGGTCCAAGGCAACCTCTTGGATGGACTTGTAGCGACCAACATATTGCAATGTTCTCAGGAAACGTACACATAACTTTACCACCATGTACACTTGACTTCTAGCGATCACCAATATTCGTCGCTTGAATACACTCAGGAAACGTACATATTAGAAGGGGTCACTTGAACAAATATTGAAAGTTGACTAAAAATTAGTTGTACTAGCTAGTTCTCGAACAATGACAAAAATTTCAATGTTCATCGCGATCACTAAAATAAATGTTGAAAGTTGACCAAAAATATTAACTAATTAAATATATTGAAAGTGGTTACTTGAAAAGAGGAGTCTTAAATATCAACTAAACAAGTTGGTGCTAATTTCTATTTCCAACTAACTGGTTGCTTAATCATGAGCAATTGGGCAATTAGATGGCATGGGTTAGTCCATAAAGTAGAGCTGAGAAAGATCATGAACAGTGGTGATTATTTGACCTAGATATTAGAGCATGGAAGATCTAGATTTCTCTGGGTAGTTTTGTATTGGTATGAGTCGGTGTTGCTATTTTTTATAATACAGTATTAACATATATTTCATCATTATCCAGGAATATATGTCTTGGCCTTCAATTTTCACCTAAAAAATTACTCCGTATAAGTTTGAAAGACCCTTTGTTTTTTCAAGGATTTTTTTGTAATTTCTTTTCCTATTTGCAAGATTTTTTAAGTACTTTTACAACAATAAATCCAATAAAAATAAGTCTTTATATATACTAGGTAGGCAGACTCGTACTACGCTCGGGACATATGATTTTGCTTCAAACATTATAGTGAGATCAGACTTGGTAAATAAAGAAAAAATAATACGTATAGTGTAGTTTTTACAAACAACAATTAAATTAAAATATTATTATTCAACCAAAAATAAAAAACAATATCCAGTACTACATATATAGAAAAAAAAATTTAGACCCATGAGTGAAAAGATCAAATTCGAGAGAAATTTAAAGATGGAAAAATTTTCATGTTATAATTTTTTATAACATGAAAAGAATCAATAAAAAAAATTTATACTAACCAAATCAAATTACACACTTTTTTCATTAGGTTTTTTGGCATGGGTGACCAATTAAAATTTTCGATTGTAAACTTTTTTTAATCTGCAAATTAAATAAATGGAATATAAATTAGAATAACAAATAGTGATAATATAATTAAAAATTATAGAAAAACTCAATATAAAAAGAAGACAAAGATATGCATATTATTCACTGCTATGCTTGAGCGAATGACTGAAATAAAATAAAGTTCAAGTGAAGAATTGTATTATAACCACTTACCTTAAGTTTTACTTTTCATATGTGCTTCTTCTTTTTCACCAATGACACTATAAGAGAGACAATAAATAAAAATAAAATATTAGTAAGCAAGTTGTAAAACCAATAAATAACATCTCCCTAACTTAGGAGTTTCAATTTTTAACTTATTATTTGAGTGAAATAAATTTCAAAGTAAATAGGTTAAAAAAGTTACATTTTCTGTATTCAATTTTTGTTGAAGTTACTTTTTGTGTTATTGATTGGTTACTCTTCATAAACTATACATGGTTACATATGAAAATTTGTACCATTAATATACAGAAATCGTGTTAATATGTGAAAGAAAAGAAATTTAATAAAATTAGAATAGAATGTTTTGTATGATTAAGATCAAAATTATTTAAAGAATGGGCACAAAGATAATATTTTGAAATTAGTTGAAAATAAATAGTAACAAAAAGATTATGACGATGGTATAATAAATTATCTCATTCACACATTTACATAGTATAAACTATATATGATAAACTTTGATTAAAAAATATAAAGTTTTTTAAAAAAATTTATGTATATATAAAAAGAACTTATAATGTTCTCCACATTTTTCTTTATACACCTTTATTTTATTTCTATTTACAAAAATATGCATAACAAACATGACAATGTAAGAGGAAATAAAAAATTATAAAATATGGTCAACGAGTAACTAATAGGATTCAAACTCAAAGACCTTATTCCTACCAAACAACTCTATTAACCATTGAGTTATGAAGATGTTTGTGATCTCTATTAACCGTTGAGTTATGAAGATGTTTGTGATCTTTTGTGGAATTGAAACAAAAAAAATATAAAATATACATAATTAAATAAATGAATATTCAATTGGCCCTAAACACAACTTTTTATGTATTATAGATTATAGATTTATAGATTATAGATGTAAAAGTGACTAAGAAGATAAATAGATCCAAGTTAATATATTTATCGAATTTCAAAGATAAATAAACATTTTAAAACTTTTAGAGAAAAAAATTAATAGTAATAAAATTAAAATGATAATATATTAATTAAAAATATATATTTAAAACATGTCCTCTATAAGTATAACATTTTTCAAGTTTATACTATATTGTTTTTTTATTTGCAGTGGCCCTCTCTGCAATGAGCTCGGGCTCATCTTCAAGGTTGTTTTTCCCCGGGGTCATGGCCACCTCACTTCTTCTTTCATTTTTCTTTTATTTTTTTTGCCTATGTGGATTATTGGTGAGCCCTTAGGCTCACCAATAAACATGCTCTAAGGGAACACTGGAAGAATGTGTGGTTAATTTTCTGTAATGTCGAGCCTCCTTCCACGGTGAATAAAACGATAAGTGAATCGCTAATGATTATTTAGTGGAATGCAAGTATTATTCGGTGAATATCTAAAGATTATTCACGACAATTGTTAATTATTTTGCATGTAGTCGAATTTCTTTATTAGTTGTTAAATTTGTTTATTATTCTGTAGAATATCGTTAATTGTGTAGGTAAATTTGAGATGGTTACTTTTATTCGTGTAGACATGAAACATTATTCGGTTGAATACAAGTATTATTCGGTGATTCTGTAATGATTATTCACAAATAATGTTCCCTACACAATTTGAAACATTATTTATACAAAACTAAACATTATTCGGTAGCATGTGACAAATTATTTAATTTTATGCCAATTATAATTCCTATATTTTTATGGGTCAATTTCGTAATTAAACATATTTTTTTACCAACTACTCCCTCCGTTTTGAAATATAAGTCTATTGACTTTTAGCACGCTTTTGAAGAAGTTATAAACTATATAAAATAATATTTTTTATTAAATTTTTTACATAAATATATAGTACTTACTAGTCTTACTATCCGCATGTTGTGCGGTTTCTTAACAAATATATGATGTTGAATTTATACTTTCTTTAACATGATTGTAAAATCGTGTGCGAATGTAATATTTTTGGTCATCAAATTAAGATGGTCATTTTATTATATTTAAATATAATGATATTTACCGGTAATGTTTGTAAAATATTTACATAGGGATTAAGGTATTCATACGTGTCATATGTTTTTAGGGAGGTTTATAATCTTATAAATCTATATACTCTGTATATTTATAAAATAAAAAAAATTAAGTTAATATATTGAAATGATTACTTTTTAGATGTGAAATATAAAAAGATAAGATTGCTAACTTTTTAAAATATATGGTTTTTTAAATAAATTTTATCTATATATAAATCACAAAATATTATCAAAACATAACTAAGTAAGATATGATAATAGTTTATTAATTGATGCAATATTGGATAGATTATTTGATCTAAAAAGATAAGTTTTCTAACTAATTAAGATATAAGGTTGAATATTTATAAAAATAAGTGGAGTCATTAATTGAGATGTCAAAATTATATTGGCTAATTAATTGATGTGGCTAAAAAAGATAATACCATATTAACCCAGAATATGACACGTATGCAATATTAACCTAGAATATGATACGTAGGCGAATCGCATCAGAGCCCGTTTCAGGGCTTTATTTTAGTATATTATATAAATTAGTAATATATATAAGACTATGTAAAAAAATTAACAAAAATATTATTTTATATAGTTTTTAACTCCTTCGAAAGCGTGCAAAAAGTCAATAAATTTCTATTCAGATGGAGTAGGTCCGAACATGTACGTTTGAATCCTTTTGATTGGAAACACTCATTCTTTGAGTTGGCATTAATATTTCGGATGGGCCCAAACCCAAATTAAATTTAAACCCATTTCCGTCTTTCTTTTTTTTTTTTTATTTAGCCCACTTAATTTCCAACCCCAGCCCAAAAGAGTTTTAGCTGATTAGCCAGCAACAGCGTTTATTCCCCTCCGGCCTCTCCTAAGCTTCGACGTTTTTTTTTGCCTCGGCTTCAGCGGCCACGACAAAGGGAGGACACACCGCCATGGCCGCACGGAGCTCGCTCGGGAGAAGAAACCGATCTCCGTATCACATCGAGGGGCTTGAGCTCAAGTTCTCTTAAGGACCAGTGAGCTAGTCTCGAAGGTCGATAGAAAAAAAAAACAGGAGGGTTGTCAAAGAGCAGAGATCCGGATCGATTTGCTACCACTCGGAAACCCCGCAAACTCTTGCAAAGAGAAGAAGAAACAGGTTGGGTTTCCTCTTTTCCCTGCAATTGGCCCCTAATTTGATCTAATTTGGGTGATTTGGGTTTTGAGAAAATTAGGGCTGATTTTAGGTTGTTATTTAGGGATTTCGGGTTTGGAACAGTCAAAAGAGGCTACAAGGAGGTTGATCAGAGGCCTAGAGAATCCCGACCTTGAGCAATGCCACGCAGCAAGGACTCACTTGGATCCTCAGTTTCGACCTTGCAACGTCGGAGACATCCTCAGGTACGTTAGGTTTAACTTTTCCCTTTGTTTCTTCCGAATTGGGGTCTCAATTTGTGGTAGGCATGGCATGATTTTGATTTGGGTAATTAATTTTGAATTCATCAGTTTGCCATTTGGTAGCTTCTGATGTTTAATACCCAATTTATGCTTGCATTTTTCTATCCTGTGACATTTCTGATGGAGTTTTTAGATCCCCAATTCAATGTTTTGCATTTTTTTCATGCTTTAGATGGAGTATAGTTTGGTGCTATGTTTGTTTGACAGAATGAAATTCGTCCCATATTCAGTTTATTTGTGACAGTCTAATGGAATTCGACATTTTCTTGTTTATTAATTCCAAGCAAAATCATACAAATGGGCGACCAAATTTGTCCCATATTCAGTTTATTTGCTTGTTCTGGGCATCAGGCTCATCTTGTCCTTCTGTTTTGGGCCACAATTTTTCTTTTTGTCACCGAAAATCATACAAATGGGAGACCAAATATCTGTCTTTTGAAACCCTAGGTTCATTTTGGGTGACAATTTTAATTTTTCATCACGGAAAACATATTTTGGACAACAAAGTTTTTGTCACCAAAGACTAGTTTGGGCGATGATAATTTTCTTGTCACACTAACTTTTTAATTTTTGATGCCCAAAGACATTATTCTTGTAGTGTGAATACAGATGAACAACTGTTTTACACAAATCGAAACAAGTTCAACTAAACATCCAATAGCAAATTTACATACAAAATTGACAAAGCTTGTTGCTTAATAGGAATACCTGAATTCTATCACAAAAAGGACGCATATACAACAGCAAAATCAAACATATAGCTTTTAAGTTCATTATCCAACACCACACAATTGAAGGAATTAATTAAAACATGGCATTCAGTTTGTTCCCAAAAGAGGATGAGCAACAGAAGTGCTTTTCCCAGATTGTTGAGAAGAACTAGTTGTTGATGTGGTGATGCTGCTGCCTGAAGTATGCGTATAATTCCCTTCTGTCATGTTGGATGATGCATATGAAGAAAAAAGAGACATATTCATACCTGGTGAAACATATATAGGCACTGGAAGTTGTGGTGGCAGGCTTGGTAGAGGAGTTTCGTCGTTCAGGGCGGCTATGGCCTTCCTTATTGATGGTCGGTGGCCAACGGCTGGATGGGAACACCACAACCCGACCACCATTAAGCGTTTTGCTTGTTCCTCGTCAAATTCCCCTTCTAGACCGTTATCCACTGCATCTAGGATGATCCCTTTTCCATAGAGGTCCCAAACCCACTCAACTAGTTTCTCCTTACTAGCTTCTTCCTTTACCTCGATCACCTTCCTTCCACAAACAATTTCAAGGATGACAATCCCAAAACTATAGACATCTGACTCTTTACTCGCTTTCCCGGTCGAAAAGCAGTCAGGAGCGATGTAACCTGGAGTGCCAGCTAGGGCTGTGGTTTGCAAGCCAGCATCATGATCAACGAGTCTTGCTAGCCCAAAGTCTCCTAGCTTTGGATTGAAGTTTAGATCAAGCATAACATTACTTGATTTGATGTCTCGGTGAACCACAGATTGCTCCCATTCCTCGTGAAGGTAAAGCAGTGATGAAGCCAAACCAATGGCGATTTTGCACCTTGTTGGCCAAGATAGCAAGGCTAATTTCCGGCTAAATAGATGGGCATCTAGACTTCCGTTTGGCATGAACTCATAGACAAGCAGTAGTTCTCCATTGTCATGGCACCAACCCAAGAGCTGTACCAAGTTCCGGTGTCTAAGCCTGCTAATGATCTTCACTTCTGCAATGTACTCCTTTTTCCCCTGGTTCGATCCGCTTTTGATCTTCTTGACTGCAATTTCCCGGCTTCCAAGGCTTGTTAAAATACCCTTGTAAACACCACCAAATCCGCCTTCTCCCAGCTTCCTTTCGATGGCGAAATTGTTGGTTGCTCGGGAAAGTTCAGCATAAGCGAACCTCTTGGGCCCTGCTTGGGCGTCAAAATCTTCACCAAAATCAATCTGAGTGCTTGTCTCGTTGGTGCTCTTCCTCCGCAATCTTATCCAAGCAATAACTACTCCGAGTACTAGGATAAGAGAGATGCCCACTCCTATGCCAGCTACCAATCCTCCCCTGCCCTTTTATGTAGATCGTTTTCCTGGAGTAATTCCACCTTGTTGCGGAGGTTGGGCGGGGCTTGTCGCCGCAGTTTCTTCCAAGGTTGAGTTGAGGCTCCAAGAAAGAATGTCGTGACTCTCAGCAGCAGCTCCTGTTGCAGCAGAGAAGCCAACATGTATCCTTTCAGGCAAAACAGTGCTCAGATCGATGATCTGTGAGACGCTATATAGGCTCGAAGTCGAAGTGTCACTTACATTCAAGCTGACACTTAGATTCTTTGTTGTGGAATTGTAAGTTATGAAGGCTTGTGAGGTCTTGTTCACGAGGCCAGCGGACACATTGGCATAAGCTGATGACTTTATTTGATTTACATCAATACCTACGTGACTGCTGCTCGGATCAAATGGCTCGTTCTTGAAGGTATCGAACTCAACAGCTACAATTTTTGTGTTGTAAGCAAAACTGTCGTTGGCGGTTGCTGACATATTGACTGGATAAATGCCAAGAGCTCCGCCACCAACAGTAGACATGTTTGGATCTCCACTACCGTAACCAGAAATGAACTCAAGATTAGCGGGAACAAGGATAAAGGCAAGCCCATCCCCAACGAAATTTGAATCGCAGGATATCTGGAAGTTGAAACTGGTAGCAAAATCAGCCTTTTTTTGATGCTAGCATCCCACAGAGGTACAGCTGTTGTGTATAGTGCTCTCCCATGGACACCAGCAAGGCTACCAGTGGATTGATTCCTGGGGGTAAGTTGTAGCTCTGAACTGGCGAAGGATGCGGAATCCTGGGTGTCCAGGGAGTCCTTGTTTTGATCGAAATTGGGGAAGTCGAAAGAGAGGGAATTCATCTTGACAGGAAGAGCTGCCATGAGGAATAGGAAAAGGAGTGTTTGGCGGAGAAGGCAGCCTAACTCGGAAGCCATTGCTGATTTGGAGTTGGAGTTTCAGAAATGGTGGTAGCCTTTCATATGCTAGAAGCTCATTACTGTAGTGTTAAAGGCGGCTTGTACAGTTGCTGGTTTTGCTTGCCGTACAGTTGCTGGTTTCATTGTCCCGATGTAAAACCCTTCATTTCCGCGAAATAAGACGTAATCTTTTCTACTAGCTTAATCATAAAATGCTTGGTAGAATGGTAGGTGAAAACAATTTTATATATGGCAATAACTTTTTGTCCACCTTCTGCATTTTTTGGTTACCTGGATGCTTCATTTGGTCTTATTTATTGATTGCCATCATCAGCAAGGGGAGTGCAAGTGTCACTTTCAGATACAACGAAGGAAAGAAGCAGATGCCAGTGAGGACAAATTAGTTACGATTTTAGTTAGAGAGGAGCATGTAGCTTTCTATAACTAAGTTGTACGTATTTGCCGTAGTTTGTGTATTCAGTGAAATGACAATGAATTCCATTTTCATACACTGTTTTTCTTCTTCTTTCTCTTTCGATTCACAAAATAACACAAAATGTACGTAACATGGTATTAGCTAGAGATTTTCCAGTCCCCAGATCTGAGCACCCATTAAAGGAGAAAAAAAAACTAACTCAAGCTGCAAAACTTTCTGATTGGAGAGTGTTAATTTCTTACTTCATTAATTCTCCCCAGCAATGAAGATCCTACACTGCTACCATTCGAGTGTGTTGCGAAAACCCATGATCACTTGTTCTTTGCTTGTGATTATTCGAACTCTATATGGATGCAGATCAAGCATTGGATTGGTGTCTGGCGGGAAATGAGGATACTTGGAGCCTTGAAGTGGATGAAAAAAGAAGCAAAAGGAAAAGGATGGAGATCAAAGGTAAAAAGGATCGCTTTGGCTGCAACAATATATCACATTTGGAAAGCATGAAATGAAAAGATCTTCGAAAACAAGACAAGAGCACTGAGGAGCTGATACACATCATCAAACTGCACGTTTACAGAGCCCTTGGCAGCTCCTTCTCTTTGCACTTCACACCATCAGTAGGCCTACGTGAGGGACTGATTCAAGAAGAATCACACATGGAAGAAGAACTTCAAATCTGAGGTCCAGGCTGCATATATTTTTGAAAATTGAAGAGGAAAAACTCTGAGGTTATGACTTGTATGGCACAACCTTTTGTGCTTGTTGTTCCCGCGAAAAGGAGATAGGACTACATTAAAAGGAGCAACTTTTGTCGACCATGCTCCTTCAATCTAGCTCTCCTTCTTTGGAGTATAGGTTATAGATGGGTTTCAAGGGGTGCCCTGAGTACCGGTTTGTAAGATCCTTGATGGCCTAGCCGAAGGGGATATTGGTACAAGTCGCTACTCAGGCGTGTGTGTCCGACGTCTGATAGCTTTGGCTTGAAGAGATAGGATCTGCACATGGCTATGGCAGAATCCCTATTGCTTTTTAGATGGTGAGCCTCCCTCACACAAAGGTTCACTCGCGGGCATAGCCCCTTATGAAGCCTATTGACAGTTGACAAACTATCTCTTTGTAATTACTTTACTTTCTTTTCAATATATTTTAACCTTTAAAAAAAAATTCTTTGCAAGAACATAAGAACATTTGCACTAACCCTTCGTTTATTTTTAGATAATAAAATGTAATAGTTAACATTCTCTATTACCTTTGCTAATCAAACAAACAAACAAGGCCTAAAATAAACTAGCTTAGCATACAACCGTTGACTACTCTTATTTCCAATACTTCAATAAGTTGAACTGAACATACAATATAACATAACTGATTTTGCAAATTGAATAGGAAATAAGAAACAGCATAACTGATTTTGCAAACTGAATAAAATTGAGCTGAACATTGAATAGAAATTTTACCTAACGAATTGCCTTTGCTAACCATTATTACCCAAAGACGATATCGTAGATTAGAAATTCATCTGTTTATCCAAATTGAAGACACTTGATCAGCAATTGACCAAAGCATTCAAGAGGCTCCCATAAGAGGATAAGCAGCAGAAGTGCTTTTCCCAGATTGCTGAGAAGAGCTAGTTGTTGCTGTGTTGATGCTGCTACTTGAAGTATGCTGATAATTCCCTTCTGTCATATTGGATGATGTGTATGAAGAAAAAAGAGACATATTCATACCTGGTGAAACATATATAGGCACTGGAAGTTGTGGTGGCAGGCTCGGTAGAGGAGTTTCATCGTTCAGGGCAGATATGGCCTGCCTTATTGATGGTCGGTGGCCAATCGCTGGATGGGAACACCACAACCCGACCACCATTAAGCGTTGTGCTTGTTCCTCATCAAATTCCCCTTCTAGACTGTTATCCACTGCTTCTAGGATGATCCCTTTTCCATAGAGGTCCCAAACCCACTCAACTAGTTTCTCCTTACTAGCTTCTTCCTTTACCTCGATCACTTTCCTTCCACAAACAATTTCAAGGATGACAATCCCAAAACTATAGACATCTGACTCTTTACTTGCTTTCCCGGTTGAAAAGCATTCAGGAGCCATGTAGCCTGGAGTGCCGGCTAGGGCTGTGGTTTGCAAGCCAGCATCATGATCAACGAGTCTTGCCAGGCCAAAGTCGCCTAGCTTTGGATTGAAGTTTAGATCAAGCATAACATTACTTGATTTGATGTCTCGATGAACCACAGATTGCTCCCATTCTTCATGAAGGTAGAGAAGAGAGGAAGCCAAACCAAGAGCGATTTTGTACCTTCTTGTCCAAGATAGCAAGGTTGAATTCCGGCGAAAGAGATGGGCATCTAGACTTCCGTTTGGCATGAACTCATAGACAAGCAGTAGTTCTCCATTGTCATGACACCAACCCAGGAGTTGTACCAAGTTCCGGTGTCTAAGCCTGCTAATGATCTTCACTTCTGCAACGTACTCCTTTTCCCCCTGGTTCGATCCGCTTTTGATCTTCTTGACTGCGATTTCCCGGTTTCCAGTGCCTGTTAAAATACCCTTGTAAACACCTCCAAATCCGCCTTCTCCTAGCTTTCTTTCGATGGCAAAATTGTTGGTTGCTTGGGAAAGTTCAGCATAAGCGAACCTCTTTGGCCCTGCTTGGGCGCCAAAATCTTCACCAAAATCAAATTGAGTGTTGCTGTCGCTGGGGCTCTTCCTTCGCAATCTTATCCAAGCAATAACTAACCCGAATACTAGGATTAGAGAGATACCCACTGTGATGCCAGCTACCATTAATCCTCCCTTGCCCTTTTTCGTAGATTGTCTTCCTGGAGTTCCACCTTGTTTCGGAGGTTGGGTGGGACTCGAAGCAACAGTTTCTTCCAAGGTTGAGGTGAAGTTCCAAGCAAGATATTGTGAAGTTCAGCACTCAATCCTGTTGAAGCAGAGAAACCAACTTGTATCTTTTCAGGCAAAACAGTGCTCAGATCGATGATCTGTGAGAGACTATAAATAACTGAAGATACAGTGTCACTCACACTCAAGCTGACACTTAGAATCTTTGTTGTAGAATTGTAAGATATGAAGGCTTGTGAGGTCTTGTTCACTAGACCAGTAGGCACATTGACATAAGCCGTTGAGGTTACCGAGTTTACATCAATACCTATGTGACTGCTGCTCGGATCCCATAGATTTTTGAAGGTGTCGAACTCAACCGCGACAATTGTTGTGCCATTGACAAAGGTGGTTACATTTGGACCAGGATTGAGAGGATAAATTCCCAGAGAGCTGCCAGTTGCATTGTCAGGGAGCGGAGTATTGTTGGGAAGAAGGAGAAAGGCAAGCCCATCCCCGACATTATTTGAATCCGAGGCTATGCTGAAGTTGAAATTGGTGGAGAAATCAGCCATCCTTTTGGTGCTAGCATCCCATAGTGGCACAGCTGTTCTGTATAGTGCTCTCCCATGCTTTCCCAGAAGGTCACCAGTGGATTGATTTCTTGGGGTAAGCTGTATCTGTGACTGAGAAAAGGATGCATCACCCCGGATATCCAAGGAGTCCAGGTGGTGATTGAAATCGGGGAAGTCGAAAGAGAGGGAATTCATATTGGCAGGAAGAGATGCCATGAGGAGTAGGAAAAGGAGTACTGTTTGGCGGAGAAGGCAGCCCAACACGCAGGCCATTGCTGAGGTTAAGAGTTGAGAAAGAAATGGTGGAAAGGAGAATTGAGTGAGAGTTTGTTATACGCTTAGGAGGTTATTATGGGCCGCCCTGGGAGGGTTATATGCAGTTGCTGATTTCGTTGTTCCCAATCCAGTAAAAAATGGTAAGTTCTATTGTTTTTATATGCATTATTCTTTAATTTTAATCTATTTATATTTATCTATCAAGTTGTTAATTAGTTCTATTTTTTTCTTCTTTTTAATCTGTTTGTATATGCATTTTGTCTATAGCTCTTATGCAATTGCAAGCATACAGTACGGTTACACCAACATGTCATTTTTCAGCTTTGAAACATGCAGGTTGATCATAAGATCAGATCTTAGGATCCAGTTATATTGTTTAATTACTTCTATGAAAATATGTGAATTGAATTGTAGATGTTATGAATCTTTCGATCTTTTATCTCCGCCTCCCACAGCCAAGAGCAAACGCGCCACAACTCGCACTGCATCAATGAAGCACAAGTTATCATCTTCAATTGTTAAGTTGTTGAGTCTTGAGGTTTCTTAATTTTAACCCAATCCACAGGGCAAACACCACTGCCCCAATAACAAAGATTAAAAAATTAAAAAAAAATATATATATATTTATATATAAAGGCAGTTTCTCATATTTAATTACATTGTATTAGCATTATCGTCACCGATTATGAATCCAAAAAATGTTTCTCCATTGAGTGAGCAGCAACAACAACAATGCAGTATTTCTCGCAATCAAGCAAAGTCTGGGGTGTCAGAATGTACGCACTATTTTCCCTGAACTAGTCAAGAGAGTATCAAGGATAACAATAAGTGTTGGAGGCAAAACAGCGATACAGAAAAAAGAGTCGATAAAATTTAACTTGCATGAATTTTGTGTGGGCTTAATTTTCTCCTTTGATACTTCAGTATGTTTTTTTGTCCTAGTTGGACTACAAGTCTATAAGAAAAAGAAGGAAAACATCAAATTAGATTGGATTGAAAATTCTTCCATTGAATAAAAAGCTACGTACTATCTTAATCTTAAAACGATTTGTAGTTTTAGACTGATGCTTGCGTATTAAAAATGCCTGGATCCATTATGCCAACTAGCAAAAACGTACTGGAGGGGTGGAATTATGCAAAATGTTTGCTAGTTAAAAGCATTTTGTTAGCTATAGCCCACTTGCTGCATTCTCTGGTTACATGGATGCTTCAATTCCTTTGGTCTTATTGACTTGATAAAAAATAATTGTTCAACTTGTGCTAAAAAATAATTGTTCAACTTGTGCTACTTTTAGGGCTTGTTTGGTATAACCATGTTAGTTAGAATGAAAACAAATTTTGTATAGGAAAATATATCTAGATAAGATAAGAATGCTATTTTGTGTAAGAAAAATAAGATACGAGGGGTAATGATTAGAGGAGTATAAAAGATATGGGGTGTGTATGGACAACCAAGAAAACTGTTAAAAACTAATCATTTGTGGATGTTTATTTTTTAAACAGTTTTTTTGGTTGTTTGGATGACCAAAATAAACAAAAACGTGTTAAACAGCTACAAAATGGAGGTTAGTTGGGTGTTTATTTGGGTGTTTAATCTCCCTTTTATCTTATTTGGTTTGAAAGTACTACAATACCCCTAATAATAACCAAATAAACTCCACTTTTTACAAATAAACTGTTTTTCTCCCCATACGGAGATTATCTTGTTGTTTAAATTTTTAACTACTTTTACCAACAGTTTATAAATTTTATCTTGTTTATAATTTTAGTCAGTTTATTAACTACGTCCCATACGAACCCATGATTACCCTTATTCAATGAGTGATTGAAATAAGGAGGAATAAAACCAATTTTGTATGAAAAGTTAGGAGGAGAGACTAATGATTAATTTTTTTAACCATGTATTTTAAACTATAAATGAATTAAATTCATTTTATTTTCCTTTACCTTTTCAAAATTTAAACCAAACAAGCCTTAGTATAATGGATTGATGCATTATCTTCAGGTCAATTTACTTGCGTCTTCTTATGGATGCATGTATGGTTAAAAGCATTTTGTCAGCTATAGCTAATTGCCCACTTGCTGCATTCTCTCATTACATGAATGCTTCATTTGGTTTTATTGACTTGATTACAAAATTTGTTCACCTCGTCTTAGTTTTAGAACAGTATAATGGTTGGATGCATCTTCAGGTCAATTACACAAAACCACCCTAAATAGTAGGCCGGTTGACACAAAATCACCTAACGGTTCAAAATTGGATTGAACCGGATCAAACCAAAAACCAAAACTCAAAAAAAAAATAGGCAAACCAAGGACCAAACCTAAATACATGGGTTGGGCCGAATTGGGGCCGGACTAGGAGCAACAGTTTTTTCAAAGTTTGAGTTGCTCCAAGCATGAGTCCAAAATGAATTTCGGTCCACCGGTTTTATACTGGACTAGAAATTCCGGTCTGATTCAGACCGATTGATCAGGCCTTAGGTTGGAATATTAATGCTTGGATGATTGGGAAAAAACACATTATTTTTTTTTTGCAACAACTCCGGTCTAAGGTGTTTCAATCTTATAAGTTATAAGTTGATAAGGGTTAGGTAGCACAACACTACGTACCCATTCTTGGCAGATTCAACCCATTCTAGCTTAGGTCTAACTACTGTTTCATTTGGGACGACACTTTTTTTTTAAATACAAGGCGATGATTTGAGGTTGATCAACCACTGGTGAACCAACGTCCAAGAGCGTCCTATCGGACTAACCCTTAAATCTCAGCGGGTGGGCAATCAACAAGCATCGAAGCGGAGAAACCGAAGTGTGTTAGCTGATCATCCACTTGGTCTCCTTCCCTAAAAATGTGGGAGAAGGAGACATTGTCGAATGAACTGCAAAGCCCGAGGATGTCCAAAACCATCATCTCAACCTCCCAAGGCACCTTCCAAATGCCCTTAACTGCATGGATCACTGTCAAACAGTCCCCCTCTACCTCCAAATGCGAAAATCCCCTCGACGCAACATCCCGAAGCCCAGCCTAAAGGCCTAGACACTCCGCTTGCAATGCAGAAATCGATCCGTGTCCTTGAGTGCCACATGAGAGTACATCACTCAGACAATTCCGAATGACAAACCCCGAAGCAGCAAGGCCAGAAACAATTTTAGTTCCATCAAAGTTTAGTTTCAAAAATCCTTCTTTGACTTTCACCCATTTTATCACTTTTTGTCTTTTAGTTCTTTTTTGGTGAGCTTTTGTTTGATTAGTTTCCACATCATCCCCGATGTTGTCATTTTTTTCTTTTTTTTCCAGTTCAAAATCTGTTGTTTTATGCTCCTGATCCATTCTTCCATATTCCCAGTATCATTGTTATCGAACAATATCTTGTTTAACCATGGACCAAACACCCCAAATGGCAAAAGCAAGAGTTGATTTTTAGTTTGTAGGGAGCTTCGCAAAAATTTCAGAAATTATATCTTTATAACTCTTGTCCATTTTAACTGTATTCCGAATTATTCATTAGATATGATTATCCAGTCTTCCCACAATTGTCAGAGTTGTCTGGCACTCAATGAAGATATGTGTCGCATCTTCTTCATTGTAGTTGCAAAGTGGCCAGTCCAATGGTACATGTACTTCTTTATTTTGTAATCTAATTTTCGTAGGAGATTCATTTAGTAGGTTTTTCTAAAGGAAGTTTTTTACTTTTGACGGGCATTTGATTTTTCATAACCACTGTAATGGGTCAGGGTTAATCTGTCTAGCTCTTGTGATGTGGTCCACTGGTCCAGAGCACTAGCCGTGGAGAATCACCCGTTTCTACTTAGATTTCCAATATAATCGTCTTCAAGTTCATTAGTAGGAATAAAGATTTCTTTGATTTTATCCACAATGTCCATATGCAGTTTTTCTATTTTCCATGTCTTGTTTGGGTTTATATATAGATCAACTGTCAGTCCTTCATCTATTTGGTCATGGAGTCTTTTTTCCTGTAGAGTTGTCTCATAATGCGCCCATCTGTCTTTTCAAAATTTTATGGTTCTTCCATTACCCATGTTGAACAAAAATGCACGAATAATTGTACAACACATTTTATTTGATTTTTAATATTTGAGTTCAACCCCTTTTGGTTATTTTCTTGATTTGAAGTCGTATCGATACCAAGATTTGAGTGGTTTTGGTGATTTGGGCTGCACCCGAATTTTAATGAATTGCCTACCTATCTCTTAGAAGAGAATCAAACCTCACGTAGTTCATAGTATTTGGATTTTGTGTTTTGGTTTGGTTTGTATTTGGTTTTGTTTTCTTGTACACATCATAGGATGAGGTTTAAGCCCACCTTCTCAGAAGGGTAGCTCGAACAACACTCCATCCGAGTGAATTGAGCCCAACTTCTCGGAAAGGTAACTCAAGTAACCCGCCTATCATTTGCATAGAAGATGATTTGAGTTTGATGTTGAGTTTGATTTGTTTTGATCTGAGATTTGACTTAAATGTCAATTTAGGGTTGTGATTGAACTCAATTGTGAGTTTCCTACGTACTCTTTTGGAAGGGATCAAATCACACGTAGTTCTTGAAAATGACAAATTTGAATTTGGTATTTGGGTTTTTAAAGTTTTGGTCGTGACCGAACTCGACGAGCGAAAACTTTGTATTGAGTTAGAGGGAACACTTTGGGTTTGATGAAAATTTGATATTTGGGATAACTTAGAGTCGATAAATAAATTTGAGGAGATTTGATTGAAAGTTTGGATGTGACTGGACTCGGTGATGATTTGATTTATACTGAGTTTCCTACGTATCTACTTGCTTGGTGGAATCAAGTCATCGCAGTTCGTGATTAAAGGAAATTTTGGACTTGGGTTTGATCATGAGATCATTTGAGGGGGATGATTGAACTCGACGAGTGAAAGATTTGTATTGAGTCGGAGTAGACAATTTGAATTTGATGGAAATTTGATTTTTTTGGATGACTGAACTCAACGAGCAAAAGCTTTGTATTGAGTTACAGTTGACACTTTGGTTTTATAATGAAAACTTGAGATTTGGTTTGGGATGACCGAACTCGACGAGAATTTAATTTGCATCGAGTTTCCTACGAAGCTCAAAAAAGAGTATCAAGTCATCACGTAGTTCTAAATGGAAAACCAATTTAATTTTTTGGATTGGAGATTGTACCCGACGAGCTTAAACTTTATGTCAAGCTACCTACGTACCCGTTTGAACGAGATCAAAACACCCGTAATTATTTCTAAAGGACAAATTTGATTTAATTTGAGATGGGCGACTGAATCCGATATATATTGAATTTGATATTGGATTTCCTACATAACTCATAAAAGAGTATCAAGTCTTTACATAGTTCTTTTTGAACCGATTTAAGTTGTTTTTCGGTTTGGCGATTGAACTCAACGAGCTTGAGCTTTATGTCGAGCTTCCTACATACTCGGTTGAACGAGATCAAATCACTCGTATTTCTTTTAGAAGAAAAAAATTGATTTAATTTGAGATGGGCGACTGAATCCGACATATATTGAATTTGATACCGTATTTCCTACGTAACTCATAAAAAGTATCAAGTCTTTACGTAGTTCTTTTTGAAACATTTGAATTTGAAAAATTTTGGTTTAAGATTTTGATTCTATTTTCACATAGAAGTCACTTTTGAGATCGACCCACTGAAATAAACTGGCGATAAAATTTTACGAGTTTGACTTTATAATTTTTTGTCAAACCCAATTTTCAATTTTATGCCAATTATAATTCCTATATTTTTGTGGGTCAATTTCGTAATTAAACATATTTTTTTTACCAACTATGTCCGAACATGTACGTTTGAATCCTTTTAATTGGAAACACATATTCTTTGAGTTGGCATTAATATTTCGGATGGGCCAAAACCCAAATTAAATTTAAACCCATTTCCCTTTTTTATTTATTTAGCCCACTTAATTTCCAACCCCAGCCGATTAGCTGATTAGCCAGCAACATCATTTACTCCCCTCTGGCCTCTCCTAAAGCTTCGACGGTTTTTTATTTGGCGAAAATGCATAAAACCACCCTTTATTCACCTTTGTTTGCAATTAATCACCCTTTATTCAAAACTTTTCACTTAACCACCCCTTATAACAAATTGTTTGCAAGTAACCACCCATCCTCCCATTTTTCTTTAAATTCAAATTAAAAGTAAAAGACGAAAATGCCTCCAAATTTGGTCATTTCGGGTTTCGCGTACAACGGGTCCCGTGTAGATCCGAGTTGACTTGAACTCGAGTTTGGTCCGATTTCGGGTCAAATCGGGTCGATTTCGGGTCAAATTGGGTCGATTTCGGGTCAAATCAGGTCGATTTCGGGTTTGTCAATTTCTATTTTTTAAATTAAAAAAATCACAATTTGGTAATTTTGTGATAATTTTAAAATGCTAAAATTAAAGACGTGGCTCTTAAGTTCTAGCGCTTGTAATTATATACTATATTTGATCTAAAATATTTGATTTTTACTATTTCTTGTAATTTTTAATAAAATTTAAAAATATCTAAAATATCAAAATTTTAAATAATTTTTTAAAAATAAATAATTTCATGCAATTAGTATTAAGCATAGAATTGTTTTAATATTTTAATGTTTTTATAGAGTTTTTTTTATCTTCTTAAAAATGTGATGAAAAATAAAAAATCAAATATTTTCGATCGGAGAGAGTATTATACAATACAAATAAATATAAAAGTTGATTTGAAAATGAAAGATCAATTGATTGTAATTATAAAATATAATAAATTGGAATCTCCATGAAAAAAATTAATCATATATAATTATAAATCAATCGGGTTAATCGGTTCACCGGATCAATTGGGTCAATCGGGTCAAAATTACTGGGTGAATCGGGTCACCGGGTCTAAACCCAGATGACCCGGAAAATTACCCGGTTTTCGGGTTCGGGTAGGAAAAAAAATTGGGTCAAAATTTTCGGCTCGTGACCAAAAAATTTCGGGTCGGGTCGACCGGTTCGGATCGTGTTCTGACAGGTCTACTATCAAGCATTGCCAGAGGAGGGTGCAAATAAAGCGTCAATGACCGAAAGAGGTATGACTACATCTGACCTACTAGCAGAGGTGGGCATAACTTGCATACATTAATGGTAATTTTGTATAAATAATAATAAATAAAAACTATAAAACCAAATTTGGGTGCATTTTCGTCTTTTACTTTTAAGTTGAATTTAATAGAAGTTTAATTTAAAGAAAAATGGGAGGATGGGTGGTTACTTGCAAATAATTTGTTATAAGGGGTGGTTAAGTGAAAATTTTTGAATAAGAGGTGGTTAATTGCAAACAAAGGTGAATAAAGGGTGGTTAAGTGAAAAGTTTTAAATAAGGGGTGGTTAATTGCAAATAAAGGTGAATAAAGGGTGGTTTTGTGCATTTTCGCCTTTTTATTTTTGCCTCGGCTTCAGCGGCTCCGACAAAGGGAGGACACAACGCCATGGCCGCACGGAGCTCGCTCGGGAGAAGAAACCGATTTCCGTATCACATCGAGGGGCTTGAGCTCAAGTTCTCTAAAGGACCAGTGAGCTAGTCTCGAAGGTCGATAGAAAAAAAAAAAACAGGAGGGTTGTCAAAGAGCAGAGATCCGGATCGATTTGCTACCACTCGGAAACCCCGCAAACTCTTGCAAAGAGAAGAAGAAACAGGTAGGGTTTCCTCTTTTTCCCTGCAATTTGCCCCTAATTTGATCTAATTTGGGTGATTTGGGTTTTGAGAAAATTAGGGCTGATTTTAGGTTGTTAGGGATTTCGGGTTTGGAACAGTCAAAAGAGGCTACAAGGAGGTTGATCAGAGGCCTAGAGAATCCCGACCTTGAGCAATGCCACGCAGCAAGGACTCACTTGGATCCTCAGTTTCGACCTTGCAACGTCGGAGACATCCTCAGGTGCGACCCAAACCCGGTACGTTAGGTTTAATTTTTCCCTTTGTTTCTTCCGAATTGGGGTCTCAATTTGTGGTAGGCATGGCATGATTTTGATTTGGGTAATTAATTTTGAATTCAATAGTTTGCCATTTGGTAGCTTCTGATGTTTAATACCCAATTTATGCTTGCATTTTTCTACCCTTATGACATTTCTGATGGAGTTTTTAGATCCCCAATTCAATGTTTTGCATTTTTCCATGCTTTAGATGGAGTATAGTTTGGTGCTAGGTTTGTTTGACAGAATGAAATTTGTCCCATATTCAGTTTATTTGTGACAGTCTAATGGAATTCGACATTTTCTTGTTTACTAATTCCAAACAAAATCATACAAATGGGCGACCAAATTTGTCCCATATTCAGTTTATTTGCTTGTTCTGGGCATCAGGCCCATCTTGTCACCGAAAATCATACAAATGGGCGACCAAATATCTGTCTTTTGAAACCTAGGTTCATTTTGGGTGACAATTTTAATTTTTCATCACGGAAAACATATTTTGGACAAGAAAGTTTTTGTCACCAAAGACTAGTTTGGGCGATGATAATTTTCTTGTCACACTAACTTTTTAATTTTTGATGCCCAAAGACATTATTCTTGTAGTGTGAATATAGATGAACAACTGTTTTACACAAATCGAAACAAGTTCAACTAAACATCCAATAGTAAATTTACATACAAAATTGACAAAGCTTGTTGCTTAATAGGAATACCTGAATTCTATCACAAAAAGGACGCATATACAACAGAAAAATCAAACATATAGCTTTTAAGTTCATTATCCAACACCACACAATTGAAGGAATTAATTAAAACATGGCATTCAGTTTGTTCCCAAAAGAGGATGAGCAAGAGAAGTGCTTTTCCCAGATTGTTGAGAAGAACTAGTTGTTGATGTGGTGATGCTGCTGCCTGAAGTATGCGTATAATTCCCTTCTGTCATGTTGGATGATGCATATGAAGAAAAAAGAGACATATTCATACCTGGTGAAACATATATAGGCACTGGAAGTTGTGGTGGCAGGCTTGGTAGAGGAGTTTCGTCGTTCAGGGCGGCTATGGCCTGCCTTATTGATGGTCGGTGGCCAACGGCTGGATGGGAACACCACAACCCGACCACCATTAAGCGTTTTGCTTGTTCCTCGTCAAATTCCCCTTCTAGACTGTTATCCACTGCATCTAGGATGATCCCTTTTCCATAGAGGTCCCAAACCCACTCAACTAGTTTCTCCTTACTAGCTTCTTCCTTTACCTCGATCACCTTCCTTCCACAAACAATTTCAAGGATGACAATCCCAAAACTATAGACATCTGACTCTTTACTCGCTTTCCCGGTCGAAAAGCATTCAGGAGCCATGTAACCTGGAGTGCCAGCTAGGGCTGTGGTTTGCAAGCCAGCATCATGATCAACGAGTCTTGCCAGGCCAAAGTCGCCTAGCTTTGGACTGAAGTTTAGATCAAGCATAACATTACTTGATTTGATGTCTCGGTGAACCACAGATTGCTCCCATTCCTCGTGAAGGTAAAGCAGTGATGAAGCCAAACCAAGAGCGATTTTGTACCTTGTTGGCCAAGACAGCAAGGCTAATTTCCGGCTAAAGAGATGGGCATCTAGACTTCCATTTGGCATGAACTCATAGACAAGAAGTAGTTCTCCATTGTCATGGCACCAACCCAAGAGCTGTACCAAGTTCCGGTGTCTAAGCCTGCTAATGATCTTCACTTCTGCAATGTACTCCTTTTTCCCCTGGTTCGATCCACTTTTGATCTTCTTGACTGCAATTTCCCGGCTTCCAGGGCTTGTTAAAATACCCTTGTAAACACCACCAAATCCGCCTTCTCCCAACTTCCTTTCGATGGCGAAATTGTTGGTTGCTCGGGAAAGTTCAGCATAAGCGAACCTCTTGGGCCCTGCTTGGGCGTCAAAATCTTCACCAAAATCAATCTGAGTGCTGGTCTCGTTGGTGCTCTTCCTCCGCAATCTTATCCAAGCAATTACTACTCCGAGTACTAGGATAAGAGAGATGCCCACTCCTATGCCAGCTACCAATCCTCCCCTGCCCTTTTTTGTAGTTCGTTTTCCTGGAGTAATTCCACCTTGTTGCGGAGGTTGGGCGGGGCTTGTCGCCGCAGTTTCTTCCAAGGTTGAGTTGAAGCTCCAAGAAAGAATGTCGTGACTCTCAGCAGCAGCTCCTGTTGCAGCAGAGAAGCCAACATGTATCCTTTCAGGCAAAACAGTGCTCAGATCGATGATCTGTGAGACGCTGTATAGGCTCCAAGTCGAAGTGTCACTTACATTCAAGCTGACACTTAGATTCTTTGTTGTGGAATTATAAGTTATGAAGGCTTGTGAGGCCTTGTTCACGAGGCCAGCGGACACATTGGCATAAGCTGATGACTTTATTTGATTTACATCAATGCCTACGTGACTGCTGCTCGGATCAAATGGCTCGTTCTTGAAGGTATCGAACTCAACAGCTACAATTTTTGTGTTGTAAGCAAAACTGTCGTTGGCGGTTGCTGACATATTGACTGGATAAATGCCAAGAGCTCCGCCACCAACAGTAGACATGTTTGGAACTCCACTACCGTAACCAGAAATGAACTCAAGATTAGCGGGAACAAGGATAAAGGCAAGCCCATCCCCAACGAAATTTGAATCTGAGGATATCTGGAAGTTGAAACTGGTAGCAAAATCAGCCTTTTTTTTGGTGCTAGCATCCCATAGAGGTACAGCTGTTGTGTATAGTGCTCTCCCATGGACACCAGCAAGGCTACCAGTGGATTGATTCCTGGGGGTAAGTTGTAGCTCAGAACTGGCGAAGGATGCGGAATCCTGGGTGTCCAGGGAGTCCTTGTTTTGATCGAAATCGGGAAAGTTGAAAGAGAGGGAATTCATCTTGGCAGGAAGAGCTGCCATGAAGAATAGAATAAAGAGTGTTTGGCGGAGAAGGCAGCCTAACTTGGAAGCCATTTCAGATTTGGAGTTGAGTTTCAGAAATGGTGGTAGCCTTTCATATGCTGGCATGGCGGAGAAGGCAGCCTAACTCGGAAGCCACTTGCGGAAGGCATTACTGTAGTGTTAATTAAAGGCGGCTTGTACAGTTGCTGGTTTTGCTTTCTGTGCAGTACTGTTGCTGGTTTCGTTGCCACGATGTAAAACGCTTCATTTCCGCGAAATAAGACGTCACCTTTTCTACTAGCTTAATCATAAATCATTTGGTCCGGGTTGGAAGCCTGTAAAATGCTTGGTAGAATGGTAGGTGAAAACAATTTTATATACAAGGCAATAACTTTTTGTCCACCTTCTGCATTTTCTGGTTACCCGGATGCTTCATTTCATCATTTGGTCTTATTTATTGATTGTGCAAAAATTGTTGGACAGAGCCATCACCAGCAAGGGGAGTGCAAGTGTCACTTTCAGATACAACGAAGGAAGGAAGCAGATGCCATGAGGACAAATTAGTTCCAATTTTAGTTAGAGAGGAGCATGTAGCTTTCTATAAATAAGTTGTACGTATCTGCCGTAGTTTGTGTATTCAGTGAAATGACAATGAATTCCATTTTCATACACTGTTTTTCTTCTTCTTTCTCTTTCAATTCACAAAAAAAAAAAAAAAAAAATTGTAACATGGTATTAGCTAGAGATTTTCCAGTCCCCAGATCTGAGCAGTGAGTACCCACAGTATTTAGCTATTTATGTTAACTACTTAACCCCTACACATCTACTATAAGGAGAAAAAAAAAACTAACTCAAGCTGCAAAACTTTGTGATTGGAGAGTGTAAATTTCTTACTTCACTGATTCTCCCCAGCAATGAAGGTCCTACACCGCTACCATTCGAGTGTGTAGTGAAATCACATGCATGCTACATTTTGAGTTCAATAAATCTTTGCGAGGACATAAAAACATTTGGACTAACCCCTCGTTTATTTTTAGATAATACTCCGTAAAAGGTAACAGTTCGCATTGTCTATTACCTTTTCTCTAGACTCACAAAAAAGTGACGATGAAACAAAGTTTACACAAAAAAATTAATTTCTTTCCCTTCTATTCCCTGCTAATAAAACAAAAAAAATTAATTTCTTTCCCTTCTATTCCCTGCTAATAAAACAAATAAGGTCTAAATCTCACAAGGCAATGTTGTTGAGATTTGAACATACAATATAACATAACTGATTTTGCAAATTGAATAGGAAATAAGAAACAGCATAACTGATTTTGCAAACTGAATAGGAAATAAGAAACAACATAACTGATTTTGCAAATTGAATAAAATTGAGCTGAACATTGAATAGAAATTTTACCTAACGAATTGACTTTGCTAACCATTATTACCCAAAGACAATATCGTAGATTAGAAATTCATCTGTTTATCCAAATTGAAGACACTTGATCAGCAATTGACCAAAGCATTCAAGAGGCTCCCATAAGAGGATAAGCAGCAGAAGTGCTTTTCCCAGATTGCTGAGAAGAGCTAGTTGTTGCTGTGTTGATGCTGCTACTTGAAGTATGCTGATAATTCCCTTCTGTCATATTGGATGATGTGTATGAAGAAAAAAGAGACATATTCATACTTGGTGAAACATATATAGGCACTGGAAGTTGTGGTGGTAGGCTTGGAAGAGGAGTTTCGTCGTTCAGGGCAGATATGGCCTGCCTTATTGATGGTCGGTGGCCAATCGCTGGATGGGAACACCACAACCCGACCACCATTAAGCGTTGTGCTTGTTCCTCATCAAATTCCCCTTCTAGACTGTTATCCACTGCTTCTAGGATGAGCCCTTTTCCATAGAGGTCCCAAACCCACTCAACTAGGTTCTCCTCACGAGCTTCTTGCCTTACCTCGATCACCTTCCTTCCACAAACAATTTCAAGGATGACAATTCCAAAACTATAGACATCTGACTCTTTACTCGCTTTCCCGGTCGAAAAGCATTCAGGAGCCATGTAGCCTGGAGTGCCGGCTAGGGCTGTGGTTTGCAAGCCAGCATCATGATCAACGAGTCTTGCCAGGCCAAAGTCGCCTAGCTTTGGATTGAAGTTTAGATCAAGCATAACATTACTTGATTTGATGTCTCGATGAACCACAGATTGCTCCCATTCTTCATGAAGGTAGAGAAGTGAGGAAGCCAAACCAAGAGCGATTTTGTACCTTGTTGTCCAAGATAGCAAGGTTGAATTCCGGCGAAAGAGATGGGCATCTAGACTTCCGTTTGGCATGAACTCATAGACAAGCAGTAGTTCTTCATTGTCATGACACCAACCCAGGAGCTGTACCAAATTCCGGTGTCTAAGCCTGCTAATGATCTTCACTTCTGCAACGTACTCCTTTTTCCCCTGGTTCGATCCGCTTTTGATCTTCTTGACTGCGATTTCCCGGTTTCCAGTGCCTTTTAGAATAATACCCTTGTAAACACCTCCAAATCCGCCTTCTCCTAGCTTCCTTTCGATGGCAAAATTGTTGGTTGCTTGGGAAAGTTCAGCATAAGCGAACCTCTTTGGTGCTTGGGCTTCAAAATCTTCACCAAAATCAAATTGAGTGTTGCTCTCGCTGAGGCTCTTCCTCCGCAATCTTATCCAAGCAATAACTAATCCGAATACTAGAATAAGAGAGACACCCACTGTGATGCCAGCTACCAATCCGCCCTTGCCCTTTTGTGTAGATCGTGTTCCTAGAGTTCCACCTTGTTTCGGATTCGGAGGTTGGTGGGGACTCGGAACAATAGTTTCTTCCAAGGTTGAGGTGAAGTTCCAAGCGAGAATGCTGTGAAGTTCAACACTCAATCCTGTTGAAGCAGAGAAGCCAACATGTATCCTTTCAGGCAAAACAGTGCTCAGATCGATGATATGTGAGACGCTACATAGGCTCGAAGTCGAAGTGTCACTTACAATATTCAAGCTGACACTTAGATTCTTTGTTGTGGAATCATAAGTTATGAAGGCTTGTGAGGTCTTGTTCACGAGGCCAGCGGACACATTGGCATAAGCTGACGACTTTATTTGATTTACATCAATACCTACGTGACTGCTGCTCGGATCAAATGGCTCGTTCTTGAAGGTATCGAACTCAACAGCTACAATTTTTGCGTTGTCAGCAAAACTGTAGTTGGCAGTTGCTGACCAGATGACTGGATAAATGCCAAGAGCTCCGCCGCCACCCAAAAAGAACTCAAGATTAGCAGGAACAAGGATAAAGGCAAGCCCATCCCCGGTATTATTCGAATCCGAGGCTATGCTGAAGTTGAAACTGGTGGAGAAATCAGCCATCCTTTTGGTGCTAGCATCCCATAGTGGCACAGCTGTTCTGTATAGTGCTTTCCCACTCTTGCTTCTAAGGTCACCAGTGGTTTGATTTCTTGGGGTAAGCTGTATCTCTGACTGAGAAAAGGCTGCATCACCTCCTATTTCCAAAGAGTCCATGTTTTGATTGAAATCGGGGAAGTAGAAAGAGAGGGAATTCATATTGGCAGGAAGAGATGCCATGAGGAAGAGGAAAAGGAGTTTTTGGCGGATAAGGCAGCCCAACAAGGAAGCCATTGCTGATATGGAGTTGAGGTTTAGAAAGTCTTCATGATGCCCTCTATAGCTAGCAAAGAATGAGTCTGGATGGAGAGTACTGAGATTTCCTTCTCCACTCTCCCTCTTTTATGTCAACCTTACAAAAAAAAAATAATAATAAAAATTAAGTAGATATGGGTTTATTTTGCATTTTTTTTCACTTTTCGACCACAGTAAATTGGAATTTTTTTTTTTAAAAAAGAATAAAGTCGTTATAAACAACAATTTTGTTATTTTTTTAAATTGTTGGCTAAATATCAAATTCCTTTCAACCCTTGACTACTTTACAAATTTTTTTCCCTTTTTTTTACCATTTCGAAAAAAATATATTCCATTTTGTCTATAGCTATTAGCTCTTATGCAATTGCAAGGTGATGTTCCCTCGAACTTTCTTCTATGAGTTTGAGATAATCATCTCCACTTCCCAATCACGGTCAAGACCAAACGCTCCGCAAAGCTACCTGTGTTAACGGAGCCAAAATTTAACTTTCCTGAATTTTGTGTAGGCTTTTCTCCTTTGATATTTCAATATGTTTTTTTCCTAGTTACACTATAAAAAGAAGAAAAAGAAGAAGAAGAAAAATATCAAATGAGATTGAATTAAAAGCCTTTTTTTAGCTATAACTAATTG
Organism: Persicaria maculosa; assembly: GCA_963922045.1. Classification (NCBI taxonomy): domain Eukaryota; kingdom Viridiplantae; phylum Streptophyta; class Magnoliopsida; order Caryophyllales; family Polygonaceae; genus Persicaria; species Persicaria maculosa. Next base: position 50,854,964 of record OY998269.1, on the reverse strand, counting down.
TCCACTTGCTGCATTCTTTAGTTACACTTACATATATGGATGCTTCCCTAGTTCCCTTGGTCTTATTGACTTGATAAAAAAAAAAATGGTTCAACTTGCCTTAGTTTTAGTATAATGGATATGGATGCATCTTCAGGTCAATTACTTGCGTCTTCTTATGGATACATCTTCTGGTTAAAAGCATTTTTTTTAGCTATAGCTAATTGCCCACTTGCTGCATTCTCTAGTTTTGTTGATTGCTTTGCTTGGTCCCTCTGTCAGTAAGAAATGGTGTGTTCAAATTGTTTCGATTAAGCCAACTAGCAAAGAATGGGATCGGGGTCGACCCGTCACCCGGCGGGTCATACGGCCCGTAAAATAGTTGGTAGTTAAAAACAATTTTAGGCAATAGCGCTAATTGCCCACTTGCAGCATTTGATCTTATTTATTGACTTTATAAACAGCAATTGGTCAACTTCTTATTTTTTAGATGCTTGAATAATGCATATTGAGACCAATTGTTTGTCTCCTTCACGTGGACTTTCTCTGTAATTGCATCCAATATATGTTGAATCAATTCTGGCTTGCGTGAGCCCGGTCTAACACCGACACAACCAATTGCCTTGACCCAACACATCGTTGGATTATGACCCTAAAATTTTTCAATCCATCAGATTTACTCTTATATCGTTTTCATGTCCAATGTTAAAATTTCCAGGTTTGTAATTTTTTTCCTTGGATTGATTTTGTTTTGATATGTCTAGTTACAAGCATATCACTCATTTCCAATATGGCATCCTCGATGTTCTTTTGTTGTTTTATTTTTTAACAATTTTTTTTCTCAGTTTATCAAACAATCAACTGCTTGCTATTCTGAATTGTGACTTATCTGATATCGAATTCCTTACTTTAAAAAAATTTATTATCTTTTCAGTAAAAGAAAAAAAACAAGGCAATGATATTGAATATACAAAAAAAAAAGTGAATGTGCCAGTCTAACTCCCCTCCTGCAAAATTTGCAAGAGAGATTGTGAGAGCATGTCCAACAGGTTCCCTAAAACCATCTTCAAAATAGAGAATTATAAGTCAAATATTCTGAATATTTTTTTGTTCATTCCAACGGCTTCCCCATTGTAGAGTTTACCCAAAATATATAGAGTTTTCTTCAAATTTAGAGAACGATCTCCATATTTTCTCCTCATTCTCTATTTTGGTTAATGTAATAGGGAATCTTTTGGACAAAAAATTATCTCAATATTCTCCAAAAAATCAAGATAGAGAATCTCTTGGACTTGATTTGAGTTGCCGGGAAATAAAAGTAATTAATTTTTATTTTACCGGGAAATAAAAGTAATTAATTTTTAATTAATTTTTGACAACCTGGGTCCTGGGAGGTGTTAGCCTGTTAGGATCCGAATGTGTTCTGGTCATATGGGTCTATTATTTGGGCCGGCCTCGTTTTGTTTTGGGCCTTGCCTTATAAAATAGGATAAATCTGCTTTGTAAATGCAAGAGAGACAAATAACATTGTCCAGAAAACTTTTCCCTCCATTCGCTGTTCACCATCTTCAACATTTTCCGTTTCGATTCACAACTGTAAATCTCAGATCGATTTCCATACCAACAGAAGGTCATGATTAATTTCGTTTAAAATAAAATGATGGTCAAAATATAAAAAGGCAACTTTTTTTTTAAAAAAAAAGAAATTTTCATATGACCTGTCGGGTCAAACGTTGACTCAGTGGATTGACGAACTTGTCGATCGGTTTTACTGGTTGGTTAAGATTCAAGGTAAGATATCCCAACCCAACCCGTGTTTTGATATGTAAAAATCTTTGACCACTTGATCTATAGTATATTCGACTGGTGGTCATGCCAAGGTGAAAGCATGTAAAATATTGCCCACTCGCTGCATTTGAATTTCTGGGATGCTTCATTTGCTCTTATTGATTTAATATAAAATAAAAAAAAAAGGGGGGGGGGAAATTGCTAAACTTGTGTCAGGGACTGTTTCTTCAAATGAGATTTATTAGTAAAATGTATATGGAGTACGTACTGGCATGGGAGGTGAGAACTTTTGTGTAATTTGTCCATTATGCTTCATTTGCTCTTACCAATGTGCAAATGAAGCATCCATGATGTCGCACCAAAAATACAAAAATATAAAAAATGCCAATTAGCTATTTGCCCAAAAATTGTTTACAAGTTATTAACTACCAAGCAATTTATAGGCTTCCATCCCCATTCAACTGTAGGTGAAACCCTTCTAAACTGCAATGGCTTCCACCTATCCCGGCCACCGGTTATCTTGCCATATTGGCAGATCATACCATTATCTTGTCGTCGCCAAGCTCCTCTTCCTCTTCATATCTCTTCCTTTCAAGACCAATTCATTGTCTTTCGAATTCCCCTTTTTCGTTGAAAGCAGCCCAGGTGTCTATTTAGAGGGTGATGCATCCGTTTCCAATTCCCAAATTCAGCTTACCAAAAGCCAAAGAGAGGGTGCAGTCCAAAATAACTATGGTAGAGCATTATACCCAAAACCAATCCAACTATGGGATGCTAGTCCCAAAATTAGGCTCGCTGATTTTACAACCAATTTTACCTTCACCATAGCCCAAGCTTCCTCCAACACCAGTGATACTTTTAATGCTTATGGGGACGGACTTACCTTTCTCCTTGTTCCGGAGAACACTTCGATCCCTAACGATTCAGGTGGTGGATGTCTTGCCTTGTTTAGCAACAATCAAAACCACACCGACTGTGTCCAGAATCAAACCGTTGTAGCCATTGAGTTTGACACCTACCGAAACCTATGGGATCCTTATGGGGATCAGGATCACATAGGCATTGATATAAATTCTATAAAATCAGCAGTATTCGGCAATGTGCCTGTTGGTCTAAGCAACAAGATCGCGCAAGCCTTCGTATCTTACCACTCTACAACAAAGAACCTAAGTGTCAGCCTGAGCATAAATGAAAGTTCCGTTCAAGTTAGTTACTCACCCATTGATTTGAGTGATGTTTTGCCCCAAAAGGTCCAGGTTGGCTTCTCTGCTTCAACAGGAGTTAGGGTTGAACTTCACAAGATTTTGGCTTGGAGCTTCAGCTCAACCTTGGAAGAACGTGTTGCTTCTAGCCCCAGCCCGGCCAGCCCACAAGGTGGAGCTCAAGGAAGACGGTCTAAAACCAAGGTATGGTTGGTTGCGGGAATAGGAGTTGGTACCTTTCTGATTCTAATTTTCGGAACAGCCATTGTTTGGTTCATATTGCGCAAGAAGAGACCAAGAGAGGGAAACATTGATAAAGAATTTGATGAGGATGCGGGGCCCAAAAGGTTTGCTTATTCTGAGCTTTCCAGGGCAACCAACAATTTCGCCATTGAAGGGAAGTTGGGGGAAGGTGGGTTTGGCGGTGTATACAAGGGTCTTTTAGCAGGTCCAGGAAGCAAGGAAATTGCAGTTAAGAAGATCAAGAGCGGATCAAACCAAGGTAAAAACGAGTACATTTCAGAAGTGAAGATCATTAGCAAGCTTAGACATAGGAACTTGGTGCAACTCCTAGGTTGGTGCCATGACCGTGGAGAATTACTCCTTGTCTACGAGTTCATGCCAAACAGAAGCCTCGACTTCCATCTCTTTAAAGGACCAGCCTTGCTACCTTGGCAAACAAGGTACAAAATCGCTCTTGGTTTGGCTTCGGCACTGCTCTACCTCCATGAAGAATGTGTGCAATCCGTGGTTCATCGAGACATCAAATCAAGTAATGTCATGCTTGACTCGAACTTCAATCCAAAGCTAGGTGACTTTGGTCTGGCAAGACTCGCCGATCATGATGCTGACTTGAAAACCACAAACCCAGCTGGCACTCTAGGATACATGGCTCCTGAATGCCTATACAGCGGGAAAGTGAGCAAAGAGTCGGATGTTTACAGTTTTGGAATTGTCGCCCTTGAACTGGCTTGTGGAAGAAAGGTGATTGAGGGAAGGGAAGAAGATAGTAAAGTGAACCTAGTTGAGTGGGTTTGGGACCTCTACGGGAAAGGGCTCATCTTAGAATCAGTTGATATCAGACTTGAAGGGGTATTCGACGAGGAGCAAGCAAAATGCTTATTGGTGGTCGGGCTGTGGTGTTCTTATCTAGACGTTAGATATCGACCGTCAATAAAGCAGGTCATCTCTGCATTGAATCTTGAAACTCCTCTACCTAGCTTCAATAGCTTTCCGCCACAAACTTCATATGTTTCTCCTGGTATGAATATGCCTCTCCTCAACTCATCAAACCACTGACATCAGAAGTCGTCGCATGGACGACTAATTATTTTCTGCAATCTGCACTGAAAAGCACTTCCATCACTTGGCATCTGCTGGGAGGAGCCAAATGAATGCTTGATTTCCCTTCATGTGTGTGTGTGAGAGAGAGAATTCTTTTCAAGCTAAGTTTAATTTTGCTGCTCTACATTATGTGTATTTTATGTGATAGAAGTTATTCCTGTTATGCAACAAGCAATGTCAATTTGGTATTTAAATTTGCTATTGAATGTTCAGTTGAACTTGATTGGATTAGTGTAAAACAGTTGTGTTGCTTTCCAACCCCTACAAACCAAGAACCTAGAACTAGTACTCATTAAATTTTCATTGCCATATTCCTTTAAGAAATCCAACGAAATAATGAATGGAGGTTGAAATTGGAGAAATGAAACAATAGACAATCAATTTGCAGAGGTTTGGAGAAAATTATGACCAAAATTTTACCAATTCGTAGCACAGATTGTTCACTCGAATCGTGGAATAAGAAATCGGTATGGCCCTTAGAAATTTTAAAAAAAATGTAGGACGAGAACGGAGAAAACTAACAAATAACACGAGCATTGACCGCCATATCTAAATTTGGTAGCTCCTCCTGTGAGAAACTCTGATGGGTTCGTACTTCGTATCGCCGATAGTGGCTATCGCTTAAGTTGATCTGGAAATACGGGCCGTAGGCCAATTAGTTAATTATCCTGTAACTATGTATTATATCTCACTTCAATTAGTTAGCTTGAATCAAATTAATTTAAATGTCTAGCCGCACGTACATTCCAACGTGCAGACCCTTTTTAATTAATTAACACATATTTTTAATTAATCAGTCCACTGCAACCCTGCACGTCCATTCCGACGTGCAAGATTTGTGGTGTATTTAGTTTCTCCGTTAATTTAAATAAATAAACACCGCCGTTGGAGATAGTTTTACTATGGTTGAGAATTTTATTTTATTTTGGAAAAATGAACGAAAATAATATAAACTATCAGCCGTGAATAAAAAATAATACGAACTTTGAAAATTACTAATTCATATATAAACTATATCCGAATGAAACAATTTTGATATGGCCAACATTTCCGGCTAAAATTTTGACTTAAGTGCTGATTTGACAGTCGGAAAAAAGTTTCAAGATTAGAATGAAATTAACAATACATGTAAGAACAAAAATTGTAAAATGAAGGAAAACTTTATTCCTCGTTCAAACTCTTTGTGTTAGTCTTTGCATGTTTTGGCCATGGCCATGAATCCTCGTGAACTGATGAAGGTATGAATAAGGTTCCACTTTTCTCTAATCCTCAACCTCAAACCAATATTAACAACAATGTTTAGCTTTTCTCAAATCCTTAAACCGCTCTGAACAAGCATGAAGATTAAAAAAAAAAAGCACAAAAATCGCATAAGTCAAGTTTTTTAGCCCGGTTCTGAATAGAACCGAACTAAAGAAACGCGGTTTCAAACCGCGTTTCTTTAGTTAATTTTTTTTCCGTTTTCACTCCACTTTTAAATTTTTTATTTTGTTAATAAAATGCGAAACGAGACCGCGTTTTTCTGTCCGATCTGACAAAAATGAATATTTTTGTAAATAGTTTAAAATTGTAAATATTTTATTAATTATTTATTTTTAAGTGAATATTTTGAAAAAAAAATTCAAATTATTTTGGTGGTGTAGGGGAGGGAGTAGAGAGTGGAGTAGAAAATCTTCACTGTTTTGGATGCATCTTCTAGTTAAAAGCATTTTGTCAGCTTTAGCTAATTACGGACTTTCTGCATTCTCTGGTTACGAGGATGCTTCATTTGGTCATGTTGACTTGCTAAGTCAATGTAGCCTGCACAATAATTTCAAAACAATGGACGGTCCCTAAATGTTTTACGTAGCAGCTTGATAGGTATATAGACAGACAGAAGCATCCAACCACGTTCCTAAATATAACTCACTGTTTTTGACTGGTTGAGGAACAACGAAGTCAGCAACTGCACAAAGCCGCCCCAATTTCTTCCTGAACTCTCATATCTGCCAGTTCACTCCTTCCAAACTGCGAAACCGCAATGGCTTCGCATCCTCTCAACAGTCCTCGTTATCTTGTATTTACCAACTTCGTCTTCCTCTCCCTCTTCATTTCTCTTCCTCTCAACACCAATTCACTGTCTTTCAGTTTCCCCTCTTTCGATGTTAACAATCCAGGCCTCGTTTTTCAGGGCGAGGCATCCATATCCAACTCCACATTACATCTTACCCGGAATCTGCCGAATGCTAGTCAAGAGTATATGTATAGCATAGGTAGAGCATTATATCCAACACAAATACAGCTATGGGACAACGCAACCACAAAACGGTTGACAGATTTCACCACCCAATTCCATTTTACCATCGCCCCAGCAAATTCTTCTGATTTCGGCGATGGGTTTACCTTTCTCCTTATGCCCCAAAATACTCCTCTCCATCCTGATGCATATGGCGGGAGTCTTGGCATGTATGGCTACAGCCCTTTTGATTTCAGTTTGGACGAACATACAGCAATTGTAGCTGTTGAGATTGACGCCCACCAAAATATGTGTGATGACAGCAATGATCACATAGGCATTGATGTGAATTCAGTAAAGTCAGCTGCTTATGCCAACGTGTCGGAGGGCGTATCGAACAAGAGCGGACAAGTCTTCATATCATACAATTCGACGACCAAAAATCTAAGTGCCAGCTTGAGGTTGGATGAAAGTTCGGTTCTTTACAGTGTCTCGCACATCATCGATCTGAGTACTGTTTTGCCTGAAAGGGTACAAGTCGGCTTCTCCGCATCAACGGGCTCTTGGGTTGAACGTCACCAGATTCATAATTGGAGCTTCAACTCAACCTTGGAAGAAAGTGTTGCTCCTAAAAGCAAGGGAGGATTAGTAGCGGGCATAGGAATGGGTATCTTTCTTATTCTAATTTTCGGAATAGCCATTGTTTGGTTCATATTGCGCAGGAAGAGCTCAAGAGAGGCTGATCAATTTCATATTGATGAAGATTTAGAGGAGGGTACGGGGCCCAAAAGCTTTGCTTACTCACAACTTTCCAAGGCAACGAACAATTTTTCCGTGAAGCTGGGAGAAGGTGGATTTGGGAGTGTTTATAAGGGTCTTTTACCAGGGTCTAAAAGTTAGGAAATTGCAGTCAAGAAGATCAAAAGCGGATCAAATCAGGGTAAAAAGGAGTATATTGCAGAAGTTAAGATCATTAGCAAGCTTAGGCATAGGAACTTGGTCCAACTCCTAGGATGGTGCCATGGCCATGGAGAGTTACTCCTTGTCTATGAGTTCATGCCAAACAGAAGCCTCGACTTCCATCTCTTTGGCTGCAGTAACGCATTGCTAGCTTGGCCAACAAGGTACAAAATCGCTCTTGGTCTGGCTTCATCGCTGCTCTACCTTCACGAAGAAGGGGAGCAATCTGTGGTTCATCGTGATATCAAAGCAAGCAATGTCATGCTTGACTTGAACTTCAATCCAAAGCTAGCTGACTTCGGCCTGGCAAGACTCGCTGATCATGATGCTGACATGAAAACCACAGTCCCAGCCGGCACTCTAGGATACTTGGCCCCTGAATGCTTTTCGACCGGGAAAGTGAGCAAAGAGTCAGATGTCTACAGTTTTGGAATTGTCGCCCTTGAACTGGCTTGTGGAAGAAAGGTGATTGAGGGAAGAGAAGAAGAGAGTAAATTGAACCTAGTTGAGTGGGTTTGGGACCTCTACGGGAAAGGGCTCATGTTAGAAGCAGTTGATAGCAGGCTTGAAGGGAAATTCGACGAGGAGGAAGCAAAATGCTTACTGGTGGTCGGGCTGTGGTGTTCTCATCCAGACGTTAGCTATCGGCCATCAATAAGGCAGGCCATATCTGCACTGAATCTTGAAACTCCTCTACCTAGCTTGCCGCCACAACTTCCAGTACCTATATATGTTTATCCTGGTATGGATATGCCTCTCTTCTACTCATCAAGCACTAACAACAGCAGTCAACACATGTTCGGCTAATTATTTTCTGCAATCTGTGAAATTTTTTTCAAGCTAAGTCTAATTTTGGTGCTCTACAGTATGTGTCCTTTGGGTGATAGAAGTTATTCCTATTATGCAATAAGCAATATCAAATTTGGTATGTGAATTTGCTATTGGATGTTCAGTTGAACTTGATTCGATTCGTGTAAAACAGTTGTGTTGTTTTCCAACCCCTACCAAACCAAGAATTAGTACTTTACATGCATGCTACACTGTCGTTGCAATTACGATTAAATTTTCATTGTCATGTTCTTTTAAGAAAACCAATAAAATAATTAATGGGGGTTGAAATAGAAGAAACATAACAATAGACAAGCAATATGCAGAGGTTTGGAGAAAACTATGACCAAACTTTTACCAATTCATAGCACAGATTGTTCACTCGAATCGTGGAATAATAAATCGGTATGGCTAGCTCAAGCCGCAAAACTTTCTGACTGGAGAGTGTAAACTTCTTACATTAATTCTTCCTATCAATGAAGGTTCTATGCCTCTATCTCTACCATTTGAGTGTATGCTACGCTTTGAGTTCAATAAATCTTTGTGAGAACATAAAAACATTTGGTACTAAATCTCACAAGGCAATGTTGTTGAGATGTGAAAAGACTAAAAGAGTTTCAAATATATATGAACTAAACAAGCTTAGCATACAACTATTGGACTACTACTCTTATTTCCAACAAAATTACAGTTATTAAACAAAGACAATATTGTAGATCAGAAATTCAGCTGTCTATCCAAAATGAAGAAACTTGATCAGCAATTGAACAACGTATTCAAGAGGCTCCCTTAGAGGATAAGCAGTAGAAGTGCTTTTCCCATATTGCTGAGAAGAACTAGTTGTTTATGTGCTGATAATGCTACTTGAAGTATCCGGATAATTCCCTTCTGTCATGTTGGATGATGTGTATGAAGAAAAGAAAGAACTATTCATGCATGGTGAGACATATATAGGCACTGGAAGTTGTGGTGGCAGGTACGGTAGAGGAGTTTCGTCGTTCAGGGCGGCTATGGCCTGCCTTATTGATGGTCGATGACCAACAGCTGGATGGGAACACCACAACCCAACCACCATTAAGCATTTTGCTTGTTCCTCGTCAAATTCCCCTTCCAGACCATTATCTACTGCTTCTAGGATGAGCCCTTTTCCGTAAAGGTCCCAAACCCACTCAACTAGGTTCACCTTACTAGGGTGCTCCTTTACCTCAATCACCCTCCTTCCACAAGCAATTTCAAGGGCGACAATCCCAAAACTGTAGACATCCGACTCTTTGCTTGCTTTCCCGATCAAAAGGCATTCTGGAGCCATATAGCCTGGTGTGCCAGCTAGGGCTGTGGTTTGCATGTTAGCATCATGATCAGCGAGTCTTGCCAGGCCGAAGTCACCTAACTTTGGATTGAAGTTCAAGTCAAGCATGACATTACTTGATTTGATGTCTCGATGAACCACAGATTGATCCCATTCCTCGTGAAGGTAGAGCAGTGCTGAAGCCAAACCACGAGCGATTTTGTACCTTGTTGGCCAAGGTATCAAGGCTAATTTGCGCCCGAAGAGATGGAAGTCTAGGCTTCCCTTTGGCATCAACTCGTAGACAAGGAGTAACTCTCCGTGGCCATGACACCAACCTAGGAGTTGGACCAAGTTCCTATGTCTAAGCTTGCTAATGATCTTCACTTCTGTGATATACTCCTTTTTACCTTGCGTTGATCCGCTTTTGATTTTCTTGACTGCAATTTCCCGGCTTCCAGGACCTGTTAAAACACCCTTATAAACACCACCAAATCCGCCTTCTCCCAGCTTCCCTTCAAGGGAAAAATTGTTGGTTGCCTGAGAAAGTTCCGAGTAAGCAAACCTTTTGGGCCCCGCTTCCTCATCGAAATCTTCATCAATATCAAACTGATCAGCTTCAATGTTTCCCTCTCTTGGGCTCTTCCTGCACAATATGAACCTAACAATGGGTATTCCGAAAATTAGAATAAAGATACCCACTCCTATGCCCACCAGCAATCCTCCCTTACTTTTAGACCGTCTTCCTTGAGGTCCACCTTGTTGCAGAGTCGGGCTGGGACTCGGAGCAACACTTACTTCCAAGGTTGAGTTGAAGCTCCAAGCCAGAATCTGGTGAAGTTCAGTACTACGTCCTGTTGCAGCAGAGAAGCCAACTTGGACCCTTTCTGGCAAAACAGTACTCAAATCAATGGGGTGTGAAAGTGAGTAACTAACTTGAACGGAACTTTCATTTATGCTGAGGCTGACACTTAGGTTCTTTGTTGTAGAGTCGTAAGATACAAAGGCTTGTGCTCTCTTGTTCTTTAGACCAACAGACACATTGACATAAGTTGCTGATTTTATTGAATCTACATCAATGCCTATGTGATCAAAAGGAGTTGGATCCCACATAGGGTTTCGGAAGGTGTCAAACTCAATGGCTAAAATTGTTTGATTTTGGACACAACCGGTGTTGTTTTGATTGTTGCTAAACAAGGCAAGACACCCACCACTTGAATCATTAGGGATCGGAGTGTTCTCCGGAACAAGGAGAAAGGTAAGTCCGTCCCCATAAGGGTCATAAGTATAAGTAGTGTTGGAGGAAGCTTGGGCTAGGGTGAAGGTAAAATTGGTTGTAAAATCAGTGACCCTTTTGGGGCTAGCATCCCATAGTTGGATTGCTTTTGTGTATAAGGCTCTACCATAGCTCTCGTTGACGGAACCACCTATTACGGCTTTGGTAAGCTGAATTTGGGAATCGGAAATGAATGCATCACCCTGTAAATCGACACTAGGGCTGCTTTGAACGAAAGAGGTGAATTCGAAAGACGTCGAATTCGTCTTGAGAGGAAGAGAGATGAAGAGGAAGAGGAACTCGGCTACCACAAGATAACGGTATGATCTGTGGTCGGGATAGGTGGAAGCCATTGCAGTTTAGAAGGATTTCAGGTGCAGTTGATTCGTGGAAGCCTGTAAATTGCATGGTACGTAGTTATATAATAATTGCTCACTAGCTACTTTATCCGGTTATATGGATCAGATTCTTTATTTTTTTATATATATTTTTTATTTTTAGTGGGACATTGATGGTTTATTTGGTATCGCTGACTTTATTAATTTAGATAACTAGTTTTATTAATCGTTCGTTGCGCGATTTTTTACTAAATTTTACGGAGTATTATATAAACCATCTTTGAATTAATATAATTTACTACTCTATATAAAATAAATATATACAATTGTGTTATTTTTTTTAGAATGTAAACACATGTTTGAGTCTAGATTAATCATGTTTGTTCTCTTATTAAAAAATAGTTAAGGGTGTGTTTGACAACACAGATAGCGTTTTGGAGCTTTTTGTTTTGATATTATATAGTTTTAAATGAAATAAAGCTAACATTATTTGTTAATTAGCGTTTTGGAATTGAATTCCCACCAGCTACCCACCCAAGCTTTTCAGAGCTTTTCCTTTTATATACACAAATCTCCTCTTTTACCAACTAGTTTTATCAGCTACCCATTCAGCTAAGGTTACCAAACACATTACTAGCTTAATTTAACATATTTTACACAATAAATCGTTCAGCTTCAGCTACCCATTCAGCTTCCTATTCAGCTTCAGCTACCCATTCAGCTCCAGTTACCAAACACACCCTAAGATATATTTTTATGTTGAGTCTATATTTTATAATTTTTACTAAAAATTATTAAATGATAAAAAAGCTTACGTATTAAATCCAAAAGATATGTAAATTCAATCCATTTTTATTTATAAAAAAATTAATATAAATATTGATAATATTTGTAACGAAATATTATCAAAATATAACTAAGTAAGATATGATAATAACTTATTAATTGATGTAACATTGGATAAATATTGTGATACAATATTTCACCTTTATTGTAACAAAATATTACTACCATAGAGATTTCATATTGTAATACAATGAATAATTTAGTATAATATTCATGTATTACAATAAATACATTTTTTTATTGTAAATGTATTGTAATTGATTATTCTAACCGCATATGTAAATTACAAACAAAGATAATGCCAATATATATATATATATATATTTTATGTTATAAATTAGTGCATGCTCGTACTATATGAATGTAGAATTTTTTTTAAAAAATAATTAATTATCTTTAACTATTTTTAAAAATAGTTTTCAATTTTATTATTAAAGTATATTAACTTTTTACTCCATATTAAACTAAAATAATTAACGGTAAACAAGTAATAACACTAACAAAAAGAGTCTATATATTTAAAAGATTTATTATGCATAGGGTCTATTAACTAAATAAATTATGAAAAAAGGTTCTTATCCTCTAATTATTTCTTTTAGAAAAGAATCGTTAAGCCTGTCTTAGTTTGTCCCCATTCACTTGCTTCCAAATTTGTGTAACTTGTACTGTATTAATGTGTTCTAAAACGGATGAGGCCAAATTACCTTTGTCTTCTCCTTGCATGTGGAATCCATGGTAGACTGGTAATTGTTTTCTGGGTATAATAAACTGGACGAATTACACAAAGCCACACTATTGTAGGTCAGTTGGCATAAAATCACCTCTAGATTAGGTGATTGATGAATTTTGATCGAACAGAACCACGTACTATATTACTCCCTCCATTTCCAATTAATTGACACTTTAAAATGTTGCACACTAATTATACTTGTGGAAGACTTTGTATAGAGAACATTAATAAAGACCCTTTAGCTTCCGAGTTTCCCACCTATACACTAAACAATCCACATTTTGAAGCTAAAATTTAAATTCAAAGGAGATTAGGATGTTAGTGGAAAAATTCATATAACATGAAAGGTGTTGTTAGATACACCGCAAATCTCTATTAAAAGTGCACGTCGGAATTAATGTGCAGACATTTCCAATTAATTAACACTCTAAAAAAATTAATTAACCCACTTCAACCCTGCACGTCAATTCCGACGTGTAGGATTTGGGGTGTATTTAGTTTTCACGTAACATGAATTATGAGACGGGTCGGGTAGTGTAATTTATATTTTATTATTGTATTAGTTACTTTTTTTTACTAAGAACTTATATTATATTTTTTTATTAACCAAGCCGTGCAAAGCACGGGCCATACACTAGTTAGTTTTAAGCTTTTAACAAACAATAAAAAGAAAAATAGCTTTTCTTAATAAGCGTTTTTTAATCACATGCTTGCAAAAGCAAAGAAAAAAAAACTTGTGATTACCAGTACAAATCTTCTGCTCCACAAACATGCCCCACAACCCCGTCTTGGAAATTATTTTAACCTTAAATTAATATTAAAAAAATTAAATATATTTTGTTTTCATATGATTATTATAGCATATTTGGAAAAAAAACAAAAAAAAATCACTTTACAAAAATCATAATAATTAAAAAGAGATAGAAATATTTTTAAAAGTTGTAAAAAGTTATTATTTCACTATATAATTTTTTAAAATTTCTATAATTTGATTTTTTGAGAATTTTTTTTTGATATGTTATAATAATTATTCAAAAGCTATATATATTTTTTAAAATTAATATTCTCTCCGTTCGGCAAAACATGTCATTTTAGCTTCTTTCACAAGTTTTAAGACAATTAACAAATGAACTAATTTACCTTCAATTATTCTCATCATTTTTTTACTTTATCGAAAACTACAACTAATAAACCATCAATCATATTCTGGGGCATTTTTGTAAAGTGAAGTGCAAAATACCTACAATGACAAATTTTTTTGAACAAAAACAACACTCTAAAATGACATGTTTTATCGAATGGAGGGAGTATTATCTAAGGGTAAAATAATTTCATGTTACAGTTTGTAAGCGTGTTCATGGGACATCCCATAGTGACCACCATTTGAAATGTAAGACATGACTAGGTAATTAAGTTGTCATATCATTATTCAAATGGTGCACATTAACAGAAATTTACTCCATCTATTTCACAAAATTATTTTTTATTATTAATACATGTTTTTTTAGGAAAAATAACCAAGAATAATACTCCGTACCAACTATCACATGTGAACCAAAAATAATACAAACTTTTAAAATTATTAATTGGTATACAAACTATATACAATTAAACCAATTTGGATACAATGACTAAAATTCAAAAATAAAAAAATAATTTAAACGGAAAATATAATTAACAAGAAGTTTGGAAATTTTTTGTAAAATTAGGGGAAATGGATTCACTGTTCATCGTCTTTCCAGGTCCCTCGATCCACAAACCCACGTTCGAACAAGATCTGAGGAGGAAGAAGGCATCCCTTCAACCACCATGGCACCATCACCAGGTTCAAACAAGATCACAAAGGGGCCAGACCTAGGCACATGAGTAAATTTGTCGCTGATCGAGTATCATGTTTGTCGTGATTACGGGATCCCAGATCCTCTTTTCTTCTCTTTGTTTGCTTGCCAGAGGCTTGTTTTGGTGTCGGTCGGAGAATTCGAAATTCGTTGCCTTTATTTTTCTGATTTCGAAAATACTTAGGGAGATCCTAACTTTTTTACGAAGATCTGGTAAGATTTGGGGCCGATTTGCATATTTTGATGCATTAGTTAGAGTATTTTGTTGATTTTGGGGAGAATTTGGGAGATTTGGGGTTGGCCTAGGTCAGTGGCGGCCGCAGGAATCGTTGGAGGGGAGGGGGCGGAATTTTAGGTCGGAATTTTAGGTCGGAATTTTTTTTCCCTATCATATATGATAAAGAATTTTTTTAAAATATATTGAAAGAAAACCATAAATTGTGGTATAAATATGATATTTTATTACAAAAATTCATAAAATAATTTTATAATTTATATATATGTGTGTGTAACATGATTAAGATTTTTTTTTAAATATTGAAAGAAAATTATAAATTTTTTAAAGAATTTTTTAAAATATGTGTAACATAATGAATAATCTTATGAAAATATTAAAAGAAAAATATAAAATTTGATTTAAATATGACATTTATGATAGGGAAAATTGGTAGGCATGAAAAGTAGTGCAAAAGGGTAAGATATGAGATTTGAACCCATGGCCTCTTGCTTCCCTTATACATCCTTTTACCAATTAAACTAGACAACTTTTATGTTTTTTTGAACATTTTTTAAAAAATTTTTTAAATACTACGAAATTCTGTAGCCGGAGGAGGGGCGGCCGGCCCCCTGTGGCCGCCCTTGGGTTGGGTGCACAGGTCATGGGTTTCGGAAGACAATGAACAATGGATTTATTTTCCCCAAATTTATAAAAATTTTCCAAACTTATTGTTAATTATATTTTGATTTTAAATTGTTTTTCGTTTCTAAATTTTATCCATGGTATCAAAATCGATTTAATTGGATATAGTTTGTATATCAATTAGTAATTTTCAAAGTTCGTATTATTTTTGGTTCACGGATGATAGTTGGTATTATATTTTTATCATTTTTCCGTTTTTTATAATGATAAAAATTATACGAAGTATAAAATATGAAAATTGTTAATTAATTTCATAATAAATATGAAATTAGTAATAAAAATATATAAATTGATATTTTATATAATTTTTATCATTAAAAACATATATTTGAATAGTAAATGATATATCTCGTCAAATAGATAGAATGTGATATAATTACGTAAGCTAATTTATCGGAACCTGTTACCCTATATACGGAGTATTAACTTTGCAAAACCCTATGATTACCCGACTCAAATCCTCTACAACACTCCATGTACCACTAAATTATTTTCACGTGTATTTAAACTTTAAAATTAGAAAAATTATATATATATATTCTAAAAATCTACTTTTATATGTTTATAAATTTTATTTTTGGAAAATCATGTTTTAAAATTTTTTAAAATTATTTTTTATAAAATAATGCCTTTTTAATTTTTGGAAAATTTAAAAACGTGATTTTTCAAAATAAAAACTTATAAACATATTAAAATAGAGGTTTAGAATATGTATGTAATATTTATAATTTGTTTAAAGATTAAATAAATATAAAAATAATTTAGTATTATAGCGAGTGTTATAGGTGTTGTAAAGGATTTGAATTGGTGATTACGCCCACGAAAATTTTCAAAAGCGTGTACACCACGTTAAAATTTCTTAGTTTTTTTTTTGGTAAGTAATTTTTTTTTATCAAAGCATAACAAATTGCATTAACTTAAAGCTTCTGTCCAAATTAAGGCATTTCCACGAAATAAGATGTAATATTTTCAGACCTCTAAACGCGTTGAGCTGATTAGAATCTTTACAAGAAGAATGCATGTCTTGTTGAACTTTAACCCAAAAAATTCTCAATCCATCAAATTTCCATTTTTTTATCTTTAATGTTACAAAAAAGTCCAGGTTCCCACCCAAGATTTTAAATGTCAAGTAACTAAATTATTTTTAATATAAATTTTATAGGGAGATTAATAAGAATAGCTCGGTAGTTGTTAGGGTTTGTTTAGATAGTCATTAATAAAGAAGTCTTTATAAAACCGTAAAACAAATTAATCAATAAAGGAGTCTAGAAGATGAAGATACCGCGTTAAAAAGGTAAATATAGAAATGTGGTGAAAACACTGGAAAGATACCCATTGGCGCTCAAACGCGTGAAAATCAGCTTTAAGTGGCTTGAGGATTGTAACTTTGCAAGTGTGTTATTTTGTATTCAGAATTAGCTTTATGTTACTCCGAATATAAATTTGGATGTTCCCTTATTCCATAGGCACTTGCACGTACAGTTGCATTGCACCAAAGCCAAAAACATACAATATATAGCAGCAAAGATAACGAGTAACCACAATCTGCATATAAATCAAAGTACTGACCACCAAAAGACAATAATACTGAAACATAAGAATCTGTAGATCAAAATCTAACGCACACCCTCAACTAGTTCGATGGCAGTCTAATATCAACTTTTTTAATATAATTTTATACTTATTAGTAGTAAGTGTAACATTAATTCAAAAAAATAATCAAAAATGTTAATATTTTTTTAATATAAACGTTAATAATTAAAAAAAAAAATTCAAAAAGTCAAATAACATCTATTCTTAAATAGAACTATAGAAGTAGTGTCAATCGGGAACAAGATCTAAAAGCAAGCGAAGATCGGTGGCTGATGTCATATATAGGGGTGGGTATCTTTCTGCAGGTTGTAACATTCGGAATAGCCATTGTTTGAAGAGGAGAAAGAGCGCGCCCAAGAGAGGGAAACATTGAAGCTTATCAGTTTGTTATTGTTGGTTCCTTGATGATATGCTTATATGTTATATATTTTTATATGATGGAAGCCAAATAATATCAATCGGTTTTTATATGCTTTTATTTGTTTTTATATATGCTGAATTATCTATTTATTGGGATTTATATTTAATTAGTTGTTGGAGATTTTGTGCAGGATTTGATTTGGTTATTGAAGATTTGGGGTTGACTTTCTAGAAGCCTCTTTGAGGATTTTGTGGAGCAATCGTCACATTATCTTCACATTCAAAAGGTTGTTGGTTTGTTGAGATCTTCAAGAGATTTGGTTGAATCAATCTTTGGTTGCCCTCAACGTTTTAAAACAAACCATCAAGACCTTACTGTTTTGAAACCAAAGTCAAAACCTTGGTTTCCAAGTTTTGGTAAGGCCTTACCGGCTCTGGTAAGACCTTACCAACAGTGGCCTCAGGAATTACACGAGCTTGGAATTGAATGACACAGACTCAATGTAATTGGGCCTATTTTTAATGGGCCTATTTTTACTAAGTCTACAATTCTGGATCTAAGGTTCAATATTTTATTGGGCCTAAATGTATGGGTCAGATTTCATGAATAGCCTTGGTGGATATTTGGTTTTAATTCTTTATATTCTACCGTATCTATCAAATATATCTACTAGTTTATTGCTGAGATTTTGTAGGGATTTGTTTAAGCCTTCAACAGCCAGTGATTCAAATTGATCAGATCTTGGCAAGATTCCAGCGCATTGTTTTGAAGGTTCTGGCCAGTGATTCAAAAGTCTGTTTCTCCTTCCAGGCGAATTTGGTGCAACGTTCCTCAACAACTTTAGAGAAAAATATTCAGACGTTTGATTTCAAATTAGACGGACTGATCTATTTAAGGAGAAGAAGAAGATTGCAGACGATACAAGTACACAGCGCTCAAAGGCTCCTGCAATCTCATCTCCTACATCATCGTCTCGCATCTCTCCATTGGTTTAAGTGTTTTATTTCTTTGAGAGTTTGTGAGGTTTACATTGAGTTTTATCGTACAATTCATTTTGAGTTATACACAGGGTTCTTTACCCAATCATAGAGGGTACTTCGGTATCCTTAGAAGCTTTATTTCACTAGTGCGTTTGGGTTGCTAGATAGGAAGTTAGTCTAGAAGTGGGTAAGTCTTCTAGAGGTTGTATCTAGGGCTCATAAGATAAAGTGAAATAAAGTTGTTGAATCCTACGGGTTGGATAACCCTAGACGGGGACGTAGGCGGTTGTGCCGAACCTCGTTAACAAGTTTTGTGTCCTTTACTTTCTGTTCGTGCTTGCCTTTCCTTTCGTACTTATTCGTTTCATTATATTAACTTGTTTCTGTTTTACAGATAAGGTCTTACCTCTGGCTGGTAAGGTCTTACAGTTTCTGCATTTTTGAAAAGTTGTCATACTCTATTCTTCTCCCTTTGCTAGAGTATTTCTTTGACTTTTATCTGCCTATTCCGCACTTCAGTTATTGATGAGGATTTGGAAGAGGGTGCAGGGCCTATATATAGAGTTAATTTGCATACTCAAAAGTCAGAACTATCCCAAAGCAAGTGAATCAATTGGGGGTGTTAATTTATAAGGGTATTTTATCGATCAAGTCCTGTAACTCAGGAAATCGCAGTCAAGTTAAGATCGCGAACATCAAAAGTGGATGAAACTATAGGGTAAAAAGAGTATATATTTCAGAACTTCGTGCTCCTTGTTTATTAATTCATGCTAAGCCAAATGGAAGCCTCGACTTCCAATTAACTCATTGGCCGCAGATCGATTAGCATTGCCAAACCAGTTGTGTACGTTGTTCTCTAACCACCCTTACCAACCAAGAATTAATGTTAGGATTTGATGATAATCCTAGTTTAAACACTTAAAGATTGAGAAAGAATTTCTACAGTTTGGTCGTCATGTATCTAGCTAGGGGACAACATCCTCCGAAGGAAACAAGTAGACAATATAAAGATCCAAGTACTACTGCTTCAGAGAAAATCAAGTCGTAGACTTCTTGGTAATTAAGAAACCTTTAAATGAGAACTATGATAATTTGTTAAACGATTTATATATTACTGTATTATCCTTAGCTAGACAAAATGCATTAGTAGCTAGCTAGCAAACGAGTCGGTTATCAGTTAATCTAGATGTGATTTTATGTCAACTCACCTAAATACAATATGCCGGGGAGCTAGTCTGTTATCCGGAGTACCATTTTCTCTGTGTAATTTGTCCACATTAGCATACAACTAAGACAAGCTATAACATTTTTTAAGTAGCTATCAAATGACGTACGTACATATATACGTGTAACCAGAAAATGTAGCAAGGAATGATTTTACCGACCAATCAATATATTTATAAGCTTATACCACCATTGATTTAACTATACCTCAATGATTTCATTCTACCTGTTAAGATTTAGTGGTAAATAAAACACGAGCACGCAGCGGAATAACGGAATCACAAAATAGAGAATAAGGCAAGATAGGGCACACACAGATTTAACGTGGGAAACCCGAGTACCGGGAGGAAAACCCACGAGCGGCAAGAGCCAAAAATCCACTAAAATATGAAAGGGTACAAAGGACCTTGTAGGATAGTACAAGGTAGTGAGAAGACCCTTATACAAGTAGTGGATATGTATGAAGATGAAGACTTGTGTGTAGGAGGCTTGGATGGGTGAGTGTATGGGAATCTTGAAGGCTTGAGTTTTGTGTATATTAAGGATGGATGGAGGAAATGCCTATTTATAGGCCTTGAATCCTTGGAGGCCAAGAATTGGATAAGGACTAGGAAGACTCTAGATCCTCCAATTTTCTTTCTAAATGAGGTAAATATAAAAAACAATACTAGACTTGTTTAGCTCGAATAACAACCTAGTTAATATATAATTTGTTGCACTCATAACATATAATAATGTATAACCAGATATAAAATTTTTAAACTTGTATAACTTCTTATCTAATTGTCGAAATGATTAGTATAACCTCTCATTTCGAAGCTCTCAAGATGAATTATAGTATGTGAATTTTAATTTAAATAAAATATAAAAGCATTATAGTTTATTGAAACAAAATTAAAGTGATTAATATATCTTTAATTTTAAAACAGCCATAACTTTTTACTCAGATATCGGATTAAGGCGTATTATATATCAAAACGAACCTATCGACGAGGAGAATACACATAGATAGTTCGTCAAATGAGAGAGGGGGCATGTGGCCCCCCTTCAGCTCCGCCCCTGTGTATATGCATATTCACACCAATGCTACTGCATCAGTGTAATATATATATACACACACATATATTATAGGTGTATGTATATATAGATATAGGGGGACCCGTAAAATTTAAAAAGAAAATTATAGATTTACATGTATTACGTCTTTGAAGATGGTAAAATATAGAGGAAATTTGAAACTTTTATCCTTTTTATTTGAGGGACAAGTCTCATGCGGGATTAAGAAAAAAAAGAGTAAATTCTGTCCCTATCCCATTAAAATACACAGAACGACCTCCGTCCCGTCCCCACCCATCCCTAGATACGAGCATTGACGACCATATCTAAATTTGCTAGCTCCTCCGGTGAGAGCCTCAGACTCTGATGGGTTGGGTTCGTACTTCGTATCGTCAATAGTGGTAATCGTTAGTTGGGCCGGGCCAGTACTTAAGTTGATCTGGAAATACGGGCCGTAGGCCCATCAGTTATTATGCAATTATGTACTACATCTCACTTCAATTAGTTAGCTGGAATCAAATTAATTTAAATAAATAAACACCAACGTTGGAGATATAGTTTTATTACTATGCTTGAGACTATTATTTTATTTTTTGGATAAAGACTATGCTTAAGTGGCTAGATTGGATAATCAAGCCAACTAATTGCGTGAGCGTGATTCTAAAAGATTCTAATTAATTCAAAATAAAAAAGGTTAGCGGTTTGGAAAGACCACATCTTTTCTTTTCTTTTTTAAAGAGGAGTTATATGTTTGCAACTGGATATATCAAAACAAAACTGATCCAAGGGAAAATTCGAGGGTTGAACCCTGGAATTTAATTACCGATGCGAATTTGATGGGTTATCAAATCAATTCATTGTGTCAGTGTCACACCGGTGTTACAAAGCCGGAATTGTTTTAAAATTTGTGCTTGGTCTCGTTGTGATATATATCAACTCTACTATCTTCATAATACAATTAAGATCTTTGCAATCAAGGAATCATAATCCGGAATGGTTTTGGACAATGTTGGAGATTCATATTTATCATATCTTGTATATTATTTTGTATATCTTTTATCATATTCACTTGAATGAACGGAACCACGAGGTAGCCATAGGAGGAGGGTCTGGAGCGGCGACAGGAGAGGTCGGAGGAGGAGGAGGGTTGGTAGGTGCAGGAGCCGAATCATCAGGGCTAAGAGTGTCCGAGGAAGCCGAAGAGGAGGTAGAAACGGACTCGGGTGTGGGCAGCGGAGAGCGAACAGATGGGATGACAGGAGACCCTGGTGGAGCAATGTGAGAGGGAGAGACCGAAGGCCCTTTAGAAATTAAATTCAATGAAATAATTAATGGGAGTTGAAATTTCCATTGCAATTATGCATTAAATTTTATTTCTCATTGCAATTACGCGTTAAATTTTCATTGTCGTGTTCTTTTAATTTAGAAATCCAATGAAATTATTAATAATTAATGGGAGTTGAAATTGGAAAAACATTACAGTAGACCAACAATTTCCAGAGGTACGACCCTTAGAAATTGAAAAAAGTGTAAGAAGAGAACGAAGAAACTTGATTAAAAAAAATTTGATTAAAAGATTGATATTTAATAAATATCAATTTATAAAAAAAATTTTATTAAAAAATTAATATTTTATAAAGTTTTTATCTCCTTAAAAAACGTACACAAAAGTCAAACGACATTTATTTTCAAACGGAGGGAGTATGGAATCTCTATGGTAGTAATATTGTATTATAATAAAGGTAAAATATTGTATCACAATACAAAAGTTATTGTGTTACAATAATTAATAACGTTAATTGTAATGTACGTACTTAGATATTTTATTAGAGATTGAATATAATAAACTATTTTCTTCCTTATAATATATATTATATTTAATTTGAAGATTTTTTTTTGTGCCTATTTTTCAAATTTATTATTGATGTTAACTTTAAAAAAAAAATAAAAAAGCATTGAAGGGTATAAATGGGACAATATATATGAAAATGTCTATATAATTAAAAATTTATTATGAGATCTATAAAGTTAAAAAAAAAACAATGAAAAGAATTTATAAAGCCTATTATCTCTATTTTTTTTGGTCCATATCACTTTAATTAGTTAGTTTGAATCAAATTAATTTAAAAAAATAATCAATCCATAAAAGAGGGTCGAGACTCGAAGGTGCCTTGAAAAATGTAGAGTTTATCGACATGACAACTATTCATATTTGAACACAAAGAAACAGCCAATGGATAACCTTTGCTTTTGTATCATATAAAATGGTAGATGCATGATAGGTGTGATAGGGTTGTTGAAGCTTATTTTTTTTTAGTGGAAACTAATAAATTATTTGTGTTAAATATATATTAATAAGTCAACATGATATTTGTCAACATAGATATTAGGGTAGCTGATAAAAATTTATTAATAGAAAACCAAAAGTTTTGAAAAGCTTGGATGAATAGCTATTAAAAAACTATTATTCTCAAAGGTAATTAAACAAAAAACTTATATTTATTTTATTTAAAACTATATAGTATTAAAATCATAAGTTCCGAAAAGCTAACTAATTGTGCAGTTTTATGCCAAATATAGTCATAGTTTTACTATGCTTGAGTGGTTACTTTCATCTCTAGATTGGTATAAAGTTTTGAGCTCATACATTCTTTGTTAGATTGGACAATCAAGTTTTGAGCTCATACATTCTTTGTTAGATTGGACAATCAAGACATGTAAATACGTAAGTGTGATTCTAAAACTGCAAATAATTTAAGAACGTGCTACTAATAATTCTTTATTCACTGGAAGAATTTTCAATTCATCTGGAAAAGATTCTAATTACTTCAAAATCAAAAGATCAGTGGTTTGAAAAGAACACATCTTATTTCGTGCGTGAAAAGGAGTCGTATGTTTGCAACTAGATATATCAAACCAAAACTGAGCCAAGGCAAAATTCCAGGGTTGAACCTTGGAAATTTTTTTAACATTGAACATGAAAATTACCTATGCAAATTTGATAGGAGTCATATGTTTGCAACTAGCTAGATATATCAAAACAAAACTAATCCAAGGGAAAATTCCAAGGTTGAATCTTGGAATTTTTTTTAACACTTAGCTCTGCTTGACAGAGTTGAGAATATGAAACGGGATAGTATCCCTGAAAAGCAAGGAGCCAAATGAATGCTTGATTTCCCTTCATGTTGTGGGTGAGAGAATTTTATATATATATATATGTGTGTCTTTTGTGTGATAGAAGTTATTCCTATTATGAAACAAGCAATGTCAATTTGATATGTTAATTTAACAATCTCACTCGCACCCGATGGAATCCGGTGATCCACATGCCCGAGCGCATCATGCGCTCCCAAGCCGAGTACACAAGCCCAACGGGGTTCCATCCTAAAACCAATTGGCAATAGAAGGAGTGACCCACTGTCTTATATGCTAAGCTCGGGTTCTCGTGTTTTTCGATGTGGGACAAATGTTCCAAGACATCACAACAGTATTTGACCGAACTTGATTCTATTTGCTAGTCATTTACTAATCGAAGTGTTGACTTATATTTTTTCTATAATTTTTTTTGTTGAATTTGATGAGGTGTAGTTTACCCGAATTATCATCTGATCCACCCGATTAACCGTTGGGTGGTGGGTGGATGGGACAGGTAAAACATTATGTGAGTAATGAGTCAGATCGGCTGGTGGGTCGGGTGACAGAAGTAAATCATCCCTCTGGCATCTGACCCATTGCCATTATCATTGCAATTACGCATTAAATTTTCATTATCGTGTGCTTTTAAGAAATCCAACGAAATAATTAATAATTAATGTGAGTTGAAATTGGAGAAAACGTAACAGTAGACCAACAATTTGCAGAGGTTTACTTTTACCAGTTCGTAGCACAGATTGTTCACTCGAATCGTGGAATCAGTAATCGGTACGACCCTTAGAAATTGAAAAAATGCGTAGGACGAGAACGAAGAAACTAACAAATAACACGAGCATTGATGATTATATCTAAATTTGCCAGCCCCTCCAGTTTGAATTCTGAAAGGTTCATACTTCGTATCGTCAATAGCGGTAATCACTAGTTGGGCCCAAACTACGGGCCGAAGGCCCATTAGTTTTTTTTTTACATCTCACGTTAATTAGTTAGCTTCAACAAAATTAATTCGGAAATTTTGCGAGATAGCATGGGTTTAGCGTAATTCGCGTGATAAATAAATATTTCAAATATTTCGCAAGATAACCTTGCACTTTATAAATTTTTTTGCACCATACCTATTTTCTTATTTTTGGATAAAATTGTTAATTTAAAAACCTTTTGGGCAAAATAATTTAAATTTTAACATTTTTATATGAAAATAACAAGGTTGAAGAAGAGGTTTCATCCCCTCTACCATGGCCAGCAACTCCCTTCCCCTAGAGATTAAAGAATAAGGTTTGAAGTGGTTAGCTGAACCCAATAATTGAAAACCAAATTAGGGGTAAAGAGTGACAAATGCAGATGAGCAAGGAGAAGTGGAGGGATCTTCACTGTAAATCAGTGAAAGTAGAAAGGGGGTGGAAATTTAAAAAGGGCTCTTCATAGATGGAGCTTCAATGGTGGTATGAACAAGTGAGAAACGTTGTTATTGTACTCATTGTGCTCTTTCTTCCTCTTCTGTGTAGGTAGAGGAGCGGGTGCTTGGTGTTAATTTTGAATCTCGTCTTCAACCTTCTCCCTGCACAAATTCTCCATTTCCTCAAATTTATTCAAAACACCCAATCAAGATGGGGCTTTGATAGATTGTTAGTCTCTTTATTCAAAATTATCATTCTCAATTCCCAATTCAAACCATGTCAACTTGAATTTCAGATCTAGGGTTCAATTTCATATTTTTATCCCCTTTTAAAAATCTAGTTGAGAAAGAAGACAGGAAGAGAGAAATGAACATCAATAGTTGGACTGGTGGCGAAGGAGGTGGCTTGGGGACGGTGTAGGGGGATCATTGAGGATGAAGGTAGCGGAGGCAAGGTGGTGGAGTGGGGGAGAGAGTTGTTGGCCATGGTGGAAGCGATGAACCTCTTCTTCAACCTGCTTCTTTTCATATAAAAATATTAAATTTTAAATTATTTCGCCTAAAAAATTTTTAAATTAACAATTTTGTCCAGAAATCAGAAAATGGATATGAGGCAAAAAAATTACAAAGTATAGGGTTATCTTGTGAAATATTTAAAATATTTGTTTACCACGCGAATTACGCTAAACTCAGGATTACTTCGCAAAATTTTCGAAATTAAGTTAAATAAATAGATAAATAAACAATCAATAGAAGTGAGTCGATAGTTGAGGGTGCCTTGAAAAATGTAAAGTTTATAGACATGATGAGGCAACGATTCATATTTGAAGACAAAGAAACAATGGAGAAATAAAATGGTAATTATCTGTGTTAAATATGTACTAGTATGATGTTTGTCAAATCTAAATGTTAGGGTAACTAATAAAAACATGTTAATAGAAAATTAAAAGTTTGGGTTAGTACAATATTGTTAAAAAACTCTTATTCCAAAGGGTAATTAAACAAAAGATTTATATTTATTTCATTTAAAATTATATACGAAATTTTTGCCAAATGTCCCTGAGGTTAAGGCTAATTCGCGTGGTGTATAAAAGTTTGACATATTTCTTCAGATGTCCCTGAGGTTTTCATTTTTTTCGCCAAATGCCCATCTGTTGAATTTGTTAACATTTTGGTTGAAAACTAGTACAATCCTCACGCCATGGTGTATAGTTTTCTTTTTAGACAATAAAAATAAAATTTTATAAGTCTAAAAAATTACGATGATAAAGTAAAATAAAATATTATCAAACGTTAACATAAAATAGAAAAAATAAATTTGATAATTAAGTAAATAATAATAAAAATATTTATGAAAAATGTGTAAAAATTACATGAGTTTAAGATTTAAATAGAATAGGTTGATTGGGTTAAAATCTTAAAATAAATGTGGTTATAACACCTAATAAAAATATATGCTTATGATTTAATAGTTTGATATAGCTAGATTGATTAAAAAACGTGAACAAATTTCATTAGTTTTTTTTTTCTAGATTTAGTTGATTGAGAGAAAATTATAAAATTAAAATGATTATAGCGTCTAAGCAAAAATATTTCTCATTTAATAGTTAGAATAGGTAAATCTCATTGGTTAAAAAATATTTAAAAATTTTATTATTTGAAATTTTATGTAGATGAGGTTGATTGGGTGAAAATCCAAAAATTAAGATTATATATATAATAGTTTTCATTATTTATATATACACACACACATAGAGCATTGTTATTAAAATCTCGATCCGGATCTATGCATAGAATCTTTTTTTGTGTAGGATCTACTATGAGATCTTTAGAATCTTAATGGTTCTATAGGATTTTAAGATCCTATGCAATCCTATTTTTATTAACAATACGCATTTTTTAAACATTTGTTTTTTTCCTTGGTTGGTTTTAGGGTGTTTAAATGTACACATTCATGTATGAAACGTGAAAAAATAGTTTAGAGACAATTGTTTCGAGTCTTTTAATCAATATGACAATGGCTAAGGTTATAAATGTAGCTTTTTATCTCTTGAAACCAAAATATATAGTGTGACCAACATTTTTTTTCCTCATTCTAGAACTTTAAATTAAGTCACTTTGTTATATATATATATATTTTATAATTTATTTTTAATATTGTATTATATTTCAAGGATCTTATGATCCCCTAATGGGATCTTACGATTTGATCCACAAACCCTGTTGTGATTCGATCCTAGAATCCCAATCTTAATAACTTTGACATAGAGAGAGAGATTGGTTGGTTTCGAAGAAAAAAAATTCGTATATTTGGAACTATGTATTTTTTAAAAAGGAAATTTTGAATTAATCCTATGGTTTTAAAAAAATAGCATGAAATGATATCATGTAATTAATGCAAAATGAAATAATATTGTATAGTTAATATTAACTTTATTAAATAAAACTTTTGAATTAATCCCATTGGTTAAAAAATATATTATAAAATGATATTGTGTAAATAATACCTTACAAAAATAATAATGAAATAATATTTTTCTTTTCATTTTATTTTCATCCGAAATGTTAACAAATTCGACAGAGGGGTATCTGGCGAAAAAAATGAAAACTTCAGGGGCATTTGACAAAAATAATAAAAACCCTAAGGACACTTGACGAAATATATCAAACTTTCGTACACCACACGAATCAGCCTTAACCTCAGGGGTATATGACGAAAATTCCGAATTATATAATATCAAAATGATAATTTTCGAAAAAACTAACTTATTGTGAAGTTTAATGCTAAACATAGTAATGGTTTTACTATGCTTGAGTGGCTACTTTCATCTCTGGATTGGTATAAAGTTTTGAGCTCAAACATTCTGTGTTAGATTGGACAATCAAGACATGTAAATACGTGATTGTGATTCTAAAACTGCAAATAATTTAAGAACATGCTACTAATTATGATTCTTTATTCATTGGAGGAATTTCAATTCATCTAGAAATGATTTTAATCAATTCAAAATCAAAAGTTCAGTGGTTTGATCGAAAATAACACGTCTTATTTCATGGGAGGAGGCATATAGGTTTGCAACTAGATGTATCAAAACAAAACTGACCGAAGGAAAAAGTCCCAAGGTTGGAACTCTGAAATTTTATCAACATTGAACATGAAAATTAGCGATGCAAGTATGATGGGTTGAAATCAGCAACTGCACAAGGCGCGCCCGGGCGGCCTATATTAACCTCGTAGCATATCACAAGCTCCCACTCAATTCTTTCTCAACTCTCCAAATCAGCAATTGCCTCACCCTCCGACTTTCCAAACTGTGAAACCGCAATGGCTTCGCATCCTCTCAACAGTCCTCGTTATATTGTATTTACCAACTTCGTCTTCCTCTCCCTCCTCATCTCTCTTCCTTTCAACACCAATTCACTGTCTTTCAGTTTCCCCTCTTTCGATGGGACCAATCGAGAAGGCCTTGTTGTTCTGGGCGATGCATCCATAGCCCAGCCCACAATACAGCTTACCCTGAATCAGCAGAAAACTGATGGCTTAAATAGCACGGGTAGAGTATTATATCCAAAAGCAATACAGCTATGGGACGGGGACGGCAACAACGCAACCACAAAACGGTTGACAGATTTCACCACCCAATTCAATTTCACCATCGCTCCAGCAACTTCTTCTTGTGTCGGCGATGGGCTTACCTTTCTCCTTATTCCCGAAAATACTGATCTCCCCGCTGAGGCATATGGCGGGAGTCTTGGCTTGTGCTCCTACAGCCCAACTTTTAGTTGCCGTTTCTCCAATCAAACAACATTTGTAGCTGTTGAGTTTGACACCTACAAAGACCCAAATGATCCGAGCAGTGATCACATAGGCATTGATATAAATTCAACAACGTCAGCTGCTTATGCCAACGTGTCGGTGGAACTAGCGAAGAACAAGACTGGACACGCCTTCATATCATACAGTTCGACGACCAAAAATCTAAGTGCCATCTTGAGGTTGGATGAAGTTTCGGATCCTTACAATGTCTCGTACACCATTGATCTGAGTACTGTTTTGCCTCAAAGGGTACAAGTCGGTTTCTCTGCTGCAACGGGGGGTTGCGTTGAATCTCACCAGATTTATAATTGGAGCTTTAACTCAACCTTGGAAGATAGTGTTACTCCTAAAAGCAAAGGAGGATTAGTGGCGGGCATAGGAGTGGGTATATTTCTTATTCTAATTTTCGGAATAGCCATTGTTTGGTTCATATTGCACAGGAAGAGCTCAAGAGAGGGAAACATTGAAGCTGATGAATTTGATATTGATGAAGATTTTGATGAGGAAGCAGGGCCCAAAAGGTTTGCTTACTCGGAACTTTCCCAGGCGACCAAAAATTTTTCCCTTGAAGGGAAGCTGGGAGAAGGTGGATTTGGTGGTGTTTATAAGGGTGTTTTAACAGGTCCGGGAGGCAGGGAAATTGCAGTCAAGAAAATCAAAAGCGGATCAACACAAGGTAAAAAGGAGTATATCTCAGAAGTGAAGATCATTAGCAAGCTTAGACATAGGAACTTGGTCCAACTCTTAGGTTGGTGCCATGGACATGGAGAGTTACTCCTTGTCTACGAGTTCATGCCTAACGGAAGCCTAGACTTCCATCTCTTTAGCCGCAAATTAGCCTTGCTACCTTGGCCAACAAGGTACAAAATCGCTTGTGGTTTGGCTTCAGCACTGCTTTACCTTCACGAGGAATGGGAACAATCTGTGGTTCATCGGGACATCAAATCAAGTAATGTCATGCTTGACTTGAACTTCAATCCAAAGCTAGGTGACTTTGGCCTGGCAAGATTCGCTGATCATGATGCTGGCATGCAAACCACACTCCCAGCTGGCACACCAGGCTACATGGCTTCAGAATGCCTTTTGACCGGGAAAGCAAGCAAAGAGTCGGATGTCTACAGTTTTGGGATTGTCGCCCTTGAAATTGCTTGTGGAAGGAGGGTGATTGAGGTAAAGGAAGAAGCTAACAGAGTGAAGCTAGTTGAGTGGGTTTGGGACCTCTATGGAAAAGGGCTCATCCTAGAAGCAGTAGATAACGGCCTAGAAGGGGAATTTGATGAGGAACAGGCGAAATGCTTAATGGTGGTCGGGTTGTGGTGTGCCCATCCAGACGTTAGTTATCGACCAACAATGAAGCAGGCCATAGCCGCCATCAACTTTGAAACTCCTCTACCGATCCTGCCACCACAACTTCCAGTGCCTATATTTGTTTCACCTACTATGAATGCATTTCTTTTTTCTTCATACGCATCGTCCAACATGGCAGAAAGCAGTAGCATCAGCACATCTACAACTAGTTCTTCTCAGCAATCTGAGAAAAGCACTTATCCTCTGCTGGGAGCCAAATGAATGCATTTTTATTTATTTGCTTGTGTATCAGTGATAATGAATTGGTTATGTTGTTTTACTGTGTTCTTTGTGTAATAATTGTTGTCACTTTTTTACTGCTATTAATAACAGCAAGCAATTTCAATTCGTATGTAACATATCTATTGAATGTTAAACTGAACTTGATTCTATTTTGCATAAAATAGTTACGTAGGTCCCTATTTTCCCAATCCCTATTTCCTACCGACCAAAACCTACTTCTTTCCAAGCTACATTGCTATTGCAATTCGACTACTGAGAATTAAATTTTCATTCTCATGCCTCTTTGAGAAATTCATCACAATAATCAAGGTTGAAATCGGTGGCCAGTAAAACATATAAAAGCCAAACACTTTGCCAAAAAATTGAAGAAATTTATTTGTTAGGCTCATCTCATTTTAGTCTATGTAATTCTAGTGTTTGTATTTGTACTAGTTACACACGTGGAAAGTTACTTGGAAAATTTTTGTGAGCTTCCTTTATAATATTTGGATCTCCATTGCACAACACACTACTAGTTATTGGATTAAAATTCTGGACATAAAATGTAATCAATGATGAAAACAATGAGCTTTCTTTAACTGCACCAGTTATATCAAAATTAAAATGAAGATGGGCAAAAGAAGAAAGCAATTTAATGCAGTATAATGCATATCACAAATATCTCTTCTCTCGAAGTATTGAAGTACATTGCACTAAAGACCACAATAGGCAACACAATACCTATTATCTGTAAGAAGGGGAAAAACAGAAATAAAAGAAAGGGAACAATATATATTTGAGTTCAATGGGTAAGTCAAATATGTTATAAATCTTATCCAACATAGCAGAGACCAGAGTGAAATGGTTCTACAACATTTAAGACAACCTCTATTATCATTAAAAATAAGAGAACAATCCAGTCATGGATATGAAACCTGACAATTGTGATTCGATGAGACCTAATTAAAAGTGTGAGCCCTCATCTCAATCTCTGGTACGCTAGGTAATTTTTGATTCCTACCCTTCTCCAACAGTTGAAATATGAGATAGAATGTCCTTGAGAGCAATATCAAACTGATGCTTCAAGCTTTGGAGCTCTTTCATGCTCAGGGTGCCTAGATCTTGACACATGTAGTACCTGATCACAATTGCATATACTCGTGATCGATTATCAAATTCGAAGAAAAAAATGTAGTTAACAGTTGGGAAAGGAAAACAGAAGCCATAGAATGGATTAATGGTGAGATTTGAAGAGGGAAATTAACATGTGGTATCTTAGCAGAAGTTCAACCTTCAACTTAAGTTTGGCATATTCATAGGTCCAATGTCCCTATAAACCAAATAAATATAAATAAATAAATGTTATTGATAAAAAAGTTGTTTTAAGTCTCTTAATTCAAGGCAAAAATTACATTGATTGTAGATTGGAAAATTCAAGTGTACTTCTTAGATATGAGAAACTGTGCATAATTAAAAAGAACCATAAAAGAACCACCCTTGTCAAATAAGCAGAAATTTTATTTTCGGCATTTCATCAAACACTTTGAGATCTCTTTCTCAGAATTTACTTATGCTCTCAGTATTGAGAGAGGGTAAATTGAAATAGATGACATTAAATCAACGTTGCAATGAACTCCAAAAGATAGAAATTAGATCAGAAGAACTTTAGCGAGCACTATATTACTTGTTTTATTGAGTACCCACTCTGGGAAATATTTTGCTTTTTGACAATGTGAATTTCAGCTTTCCTATCCCTTCTTTAGAAATAAAAAAGGCCTCTTTGCATAAGTAGACCAAAAAAAGATTCCTTTTGCTAAACTAGACATGTCCCCTTTTTATTGGCTAGGGGTAGAAAGTGGTATATTTTTGCAAATGCAAAAATACCACCGGGAGAGGAAGTAGCAGGTGAAGGGGAGTTGAGCACTATAGCTGCATCATTTGGCCGAGAGAAATCAGGAGGGGGAGGTACTGGACATGTCAGAGAAATTGGGGTGTGGCTCCAATAAAGTAGGGAAATAAGGGGGCATTTATGAGGGAAAATTTAAATAATTGGAATTAAAGGTGTCAATCAACCCTTATAAAATCTTGATTGATGGGTGTCATTCCTTATTAAATGCTCCGCAAAAAAAAGAGCCAATATAGGAGACGAGTGGAAAGGTGAGGGCAAAGCATCACCTTCAATTTTGGGAACTGGACACGTTTGGATTACCAATAGAAGACATTCGTCTTACCAATAGGTCAAACATGTCCTACCATACATGGAAATTTTGGAGATAATATGGAGGGGATTGTCCGTAGCGGTTTTGGCGGGATGTCCGTGTAATTTTGGCGCCAAAACAGGGTTCTTCATTGGGGGAAGAGGGAGAGCATCTATCTGACCAATATGGTAAATTTATCTTACCAATAGCATATAGTTATCTTACCAATAGGCTTAACATGTCCTACCATAGCTGAAAATGTTGGAGAAATTTGGAGTGGATTGACCGTAGCTGTTTTGGAGGGTTGTTAGTGTAATTTTGGCGCCAAAATGGGGTTCTTCATTGGGGGGAAGGGGGGAGCATTTATGAGGGGAAAATGCAATCATTGCATTGATGGGTGTTCCCCAAGCACATATATAAGGTTGAGAGGAGGATCTCAAACACCCCAACATGCCCTGCAAAAAGTGAGGCAGAGCAGGAGAGAGGCGGAAAGGACGGGGGAAAAAGCACACGTGCATCCGAGGAAACGATACAGTTGTCATCCTACCAATAGTACAGTTCTGTCCTGCCAATAGTGTTCAACTGTCTTTCCATTTCAAGAAAAGTGCAACAAGCTTGTTGGTGGCAGTGGCAGCGATGGGTAAGTCATCTTGTACCTTTCCTTTGTAGTTGTTCCTCTTTCCTATATCAGAACTACCCCCCAGGCTGATCCTCTATTCCCGTGGCGTACCCCAGGTGATAGGGTATGTATAAATGTCGTGTGCGGCGGTTGGTGGGCTCCCGGGAGTGGGAACTTGGTGTTCAAGGGAGAGGCACGTACGACAGCTATGGTGGTGGCACAGAATATTGCCATTGTCGACGGGGAGAATGACGCATCCTGGGGTTTTTTTTTCGTCAAATGACGCATCCTGGGGTTCAATGGGCACTTCGAAACTCATCAAATACTTGGTCTTTACTATTACGATGATAAATAGCCTATTAGCTCAATTGGTAGAGCGTTGTGTTTGCACACAGAGATGTGAGTTCGACTCTCACATAGGCTAATATGGAGTGTGTGTTCATAAGTCTCCGATATATTGTGTTGTGGTAAAGTCAATTATGCATTTACATATTTCCAATAGTATAAATATATCGTACCATCAGTGTGCATCTATCCTACCATTAGTGTCAAGTTATACAGGAATTACTGGGTTTCCATTATGATCCTACCAATATTGTTGTTTTCTCCTACCATTAGTTTCCATCAATCCTACCATTCTGATCCTACCGATATCGTTGTTTTCTCCACATTTTTCAGAAAAACAACCAAGGGTAGAGTCCTCCCTGTCGCGACGCCGCTTGTTGAGGCACTTAGCGTGGCCTAGAATCTGGAACCCCTCCGCGCCCTCCCCATCTTAATCATCGGCGTCGTCTTTCTCCTCGGGATCCCTGTTGAGCTCGAGGAGAGGGCCTCTCTCATCGAAGCCGTTCTCAACCCTGGAATTTTGCGTGGACTGCTGCAGAGGGATCGACGAATTCTTGCGCAATCGGGAGTCGATCTGGAACGAGATCGATTCGTCGTTCATCCGCGGGGCCCTAATCGTGTTCTCCAATGGTGCTCACCCAGGATTTGGCTCGGAGGAGGCAGCGACGGATCTGAGTTCTAGCCTCTCTCATCTTTTCTCTTCCCAGGTCACCTCCTACAAGGGGTAATGAACAGTGCCAAAAAACCGGTTGTTATATTTGCTTGGGGGTAGAGAGGATATTTTGGGCCAATTTTTTGGCTAGTGGTCTATTTGTGCAATTAGGCCCAAAAATTGGTCTAGTTACTACCCTTCCCTCAATAAAAAAAAATGGTTTATTTAGAAATGAAAAATGTTTTTTTTTTCATATTTTCATGGCTAAATATTGTAAGCTTCGTTTGTTTCATCCTTGCCACTACCTATTTATAGATTTTTTCAATTCATCCTTGCCACTAATAACTAATATTTCTCTATTTCATTATGAAATTAGTTTGATAATTATCTTCTTCTAACTTGTTTCTGTATATATTCTAATTTAGTCTTTACACAATCTAACATTCTTAAATATATTTTGATTCTGGAAAAAGATAATTGAAAAATTTAGGGAAGAATTCAGATTCCAAGCAAAAATGTAAGAAATTGAAGGTGAAATTCAAAAACTTTAACAACTAAACTAAATTAGAAAGCTTACTTGTGGCAATAGTGATAGATGATTTATAGGCTAATTGGAAATTGAATCTAATTACCTACTGCATTAAAACAACAATTATCAGCACAAGAAATTGAATTGAATAAGAAGGATAACCAAACTGATTCAAACCATAAATCGGATTAAAAGGGTTACAACTTACAAGGCAATATAAACTTTAAAGTCTACCTTTGATCGATCTATGGTAAAGTTGAAACGATAATGTGGATTATGATTTAATATGATCGATCAAGCCCACCAAAAAAAAATATGATCGATCAAACATGCTTACACCTTGCCCTATGGTAAAATTACACTTATAGAACCCAATACTAATTTTTAGACAACTGAAATCTACATATCACTAAACAAATATTGGTTTTTATGGTGCAAATTAAGCCTTAACATACATAATTGAGAGGAGAGAAGAAAATGAAGATTCAAAGAGACTGAGGTACAAGAACAAGTAAACAACTGACCAACGAGACAATATATAGCAATTTCGTAATTTTTGGGGTGTGTATGGATAACCAAAAAAACTGTTAAAAATTAATTATTTGTGGGTGTTTATTTTGTAAACAGCTTTTTTGGTTGTTTGAATGACCAAAATAAACAAAAACATGTTAAAAATAAGCTACAAAATGGAGGTTATTTAGGTGTTTATTCTCCCTTTTATCTTATTTGGTTTGAAAGTACCACAATACCCCTAATATCAACCAAATAAACTCCACTTTTTACAAATAAACTGTTTTTCTCCCCATACGGAGATTATCTTGTTGTTTAAATTTTTAAATACTTTTACCAACAGTTTATAAATTTTACCCTATTTATAATTTTAGTCAGTTTATTAACTCTGTCCCATACGAACCCATTGTAAGTGGACAAATAACGGCGTTTGGACGGAAACCTCATTTGGGTGGCTATTTGTTAACAGACATAATGTAAAGGGTGGTTTTCGGTAAATAAGCATATAAGGGGTGGTTATAGGCAATATGGTATATTGTAAGGGTGGTTTCTGCAGTTTACCCTTTTTTTAGTGATTTATGGTATAACCTCTTTGATATTGGGCCGGCCCACTTAATTGTTACATTTACATTGTCAGGCCCATGACAAAAGAGTGGTTTTGTGCAACAATCACGAATCACATAGGCATAGGTGAGTGTTCATCATTCAGCACTTCAGCAGGGATCGAACCTATGAGTTTACATTCGGTCTTAAGTGAATCAATTTTAAATAAATTGGTTTTTGATTTGGTTCGATTCAGTCTGACCTTATATTTTAATTAACCCTATGAATTTAGATCCGGTCTTAAGTCAATCAATTTAAAATTATCGGTTTAATTACTTTGTACACAATTAATATTCTCTTAAATTATTCCTTTTTTCTTCTCAAAAAAAATCTAAATGAAGTAAATATGTATTAACTTTAAAGATGTAAGACTGGGATCGCTTGTTGTGTGTTATAAATTTATGGTTTTAAGTTTTAACTTTTAAGTATACGACTACAATGGTAAGGTAACATATATTATAAATATATTTTAGACTTTTAATTGGTATTATAAAATTTGTTCATTATTTTTTTTCCCCATCTAACAAACACCAGTCCAAGACCGAACCTTACATACCCATTATCTCTGGGTGAAGTAAATTTGTTAATCTAAATGAAGTAAATATTTTTTTTTTTGGTTTAGATCGATTCAATCCGGTTTTAAACCATTGAATAGACCTACAATCACATATTCACCTTATCCCTGGGTGATTTTATATCAATTGGCCTACTATTAGGGTGTTTATTTTTTTAATTTGCCCACATTATTATACCCACAAAACCAAAACAAGTTAGTTCAAACCACCGTTAGATTATATACTTATTCTCGAATAAAAAAAAAGATTATATACTTATTTGATGTGTCAAATATTAATCTAGTTTAAGATTATAATCTAACTCAAGATTAAAATCTAGATAAAATTTTTTATAAAATTTTAATCATTGTAAATATATTAATATTAAAAGAGTAAATTCTTATTTGACATGACAAATTATGTAGAGTTTTATAAAATTATTTTTTCGAAAACCGCAAAAAGTTTTACCATAACTCTTTGAAAAGCTTCAATAAGTTTGTGCCAAATAGGTCTTGACACAACCTTATTGGAGACAAAATGAAGCATCCATGTGAAGATGCAATTTGAACATTTTTTGACTTGAAGATGCATTCATTATATACAAGTAAGACAAGTTGAACATTTTTTGTTATCAAGTCAATGAGACAAAATGACGCATCCATGTGACGAGAGAATGCAGCTAGTAGGCAATTAGTTACGTTATAGCCAAATTAAAATTCGTGCAAGCTGAATTTTATCTACTCTCTTTTAACTAGTGGAGAAACAATAATATTAATTTGGATTCGTAATCCGTGACAATAAATTAAGACTAATACAAGTTTGTCATTGGAGTAGAGGTGTTTGCCCTATGGCCTATGGGTTGGGTTAAAAGAAGCCTCGCGACTCTTAACAATTTAACAATTGACGGTGATAATTAACTTGTGTTTCGTTAATGCACTACTCGACGTTTGCCACGGTGGTGCAACCGTGTATGCCCCGCATAAGGGACAAAATGCCATTTAAGAAGGCACATATATAACTAACAACTTGATGATAGGTAAATAGAAGCATCCAACGATGCTCCTGAATATATATTTTTTTTAAATACAACTCACCATTTTTTACTGGTTTTGAGGAACAACGAATTCAGCAACTGCACAAGTCAGTCCCATTCCTTTCTGAACTCTCCAAATCGGCAAATGGCCTCCGAGTTTCCAAACTGCGAAACCGCAATGGCTTCGCATCCTCTCAACAGACATCGTTATCTTATATTTACCAACTTTGTCTTCCTCTCCCTCCTCATGTCTCTTCCTTTCAAGACGAATTCACTGCTTTTCAGTTTCCCCTCTTTCGATTTGAGCAATCCAGCAGGCCTCGATTTTCAGGGCGATGCATTCATATCCGACTCCACATTACAGCTTACCCGGAATCAGCAGAATAGCATGGGTAGAGCATTATATCCAACAGCAATACAACTATGGGACTGGGACGGCGACAACGCAACCTCAAAACGGTTGACAGTTACTCCATACACATGTTAAATATAAACCTCCTAATTTTACTACTTTTTACCTACTAAAAATGCATCCATACATACCCCAAATCAAGTCGTTTTCGAATCGAACCAATGACCACTTCCTCTAGTGGTAAGGGAGATGTACTCCTTACAAGAGGTTAAAAGTTCAAATCTCATTTTTTACATATTTATGTAATAAGTGGGTGCCCCACCCTTCATTGGTTTGAGTGAGTGGCTTTAAAAAAAAGTCGTTTTCGAATCGAAATCGCGCCAAGCTGGCTCGAGTAACTAGTTCTTAGTTCAAATTTAAGAAAGTAAATAATAACTGGAGTTCATCCCGGCATGAGAAATACCTCATATATTATTCAATTTCTTTATTTTCTTTCCGATTTTGAATACAAACTACAGTATCTTAATGCCAACATACATGGCATCAAAATTGCTTTAATTGGTACATAAAATCATTCAATCTTGAATAGAAAGTCCTGCAATTTCAAGGCAAAATCTGGTTTCAATCAACAACATTTAACAAAACCAACAAACACATAAGATTGAAACCATAACTATAAGGCAACAACATTGGCTTCAAATCATTTGTTAGTTCAATCCTAACCCAACTCAACCTAAGAATGATCATCTTGCGAATTAACGATCCATCCATGATCCATCCATCGAGCACTAACTCTATATAGTAAATGCCTTGTAATTTATCAGTTATCTGCAATTGATCCTCCCCAATGACGAACCCGGTCCCCTGCTTCAGATGCCTGCAAAATCAAGGATATATGCAAATTTCATTAGCTCATTAGACCTCTCATATATATCTCTTTCGATAACGAAAACAAAGAAATCGAATTTTTAGAAAAAACGAACTTCTTTACGCCAGTTTGTGAGTGAAGTGATCACAATCAGGATGATGGTTTGCAAGCAGATTCCTCCTAGCATTCCACTCCAAATACCCTTTTTATTCACATCACCAAATTTATAAACAAAAAATATATAAATCAGTTGATTTTCATATGTTATAAGCTGAATTGCTATATATATAGATTGTCAAGTTTTAAGGCAAAAGATAATTAATCACTTACAATGACACCAAAATCGAACGTGAATCCCAGTAGAATCCCAGCGGGCAACCCAACAATGTAGTAGCAACCGATGTTGATGTACGCAACTAGAGCTTGCCATCCAGCTCCAATCGCCACACCTGAATCAAGCAAACACATCCGAATAATTCTTGTTGACATGGATAGGGCTCCTTGAGTACGTTTAATCGATAAATATATATATACTTACCGGATAAGACTGGCTGAAGGCTGTTTAGGAGGACGGAGAGGGCTAACAAGATTGCGAGTTTGCTAGTCAGTTCGGCCACAGCCTCACTGGATGTGAAGAGGTACGGGAACCAATCCCGGGCTGCGACCACCACAGCGAAGCAGACTATGCCTACTGCAATTGAGGTTCCGGAGACAACAAACACAGATATCTTCGCTTGTCTGAAGTTTCCGGCTCCCAGTTCGTTTGATACTCTCACACTGCAGAATGCAGATCATCATGAATTATAGCTTGTTTCATCATCAGTTTGTTATTTCTGAAACCGAAATATATGCAAGAGAGTCTACCTAATGGCAGCATTGAATCCGATTGCGATCATTGCATCCCATCCTGCTATGTTCATGCTGCAAGAGAAGTATCGTTTTAACATATATTCAACATATTTAATCCATCAGCTCCAGGTACCCTATAAGTTTCAGCTACCCATCAGATATGTGTTATCAAACAAACCCTATATATATATTGTCGAGGACATTACCATATGGAGATGGCGTCGACTGGGATCAAAGGGTTTTTCAGACGACCAGTGATGACGATTAGTATCATCAAATACACATTTCATCATCGCCCCAGAAAATTCTTCTAATTTCGGCGATGGGCTTACCTTTCTCCTTATTCCTGAAAAAACTGATCTCTCCGCTGATGCATATGGCGGGAGTCTTGGCATGTATGGCTACAGCCCAAGCAATTACAGTTTTTACAACCAAACCACAATTGTAGCTGTTGAGTTTGACACCTACAAAAATCCCTATGATCCGAGCAGTGATCACATAGGCATTGATGTAAATTCAGTAAAGTCAGCTGCTTATGCCAACGTATCGGTGGGCCTAGAGAACAAGACCGGACAAGCCTTCGTATCTTACAATTCGACGACCAAAAATCTAAGTGTCATCTTGAGTATGAATGAAAGTTCGGTACATTACACTGTCTCGCACATCATTGATCTGAGTACTGTTTTGCCTCGAAGGGTACAAGTCGGCTTCTCTGCGGCAACGGGGTCTTCGGTTGAAATTCACCAGATTCTTAATTGGAGCTTCAACTCAACCTTGGAAGAAAGTGTTGCTCCTAGTCCCAGTCCAACTCTGCAACAAGAAAGTGTTGCTCCTAGTCCCAGCCCAACTCTACAACAAGGTGGAGCTCAAGTAAGACAGTCTAAAAGCAAGGGAGGATTATTGGCGGGCATAGGAGTTGGTATCTTTCTTATTCTAATTTTCGGAATGGCCATGGTTTGGTTCATATTGCGCAGGAAGAGCTCAAGAGAGGGAAACATTGAAGCTGATCAGTTTGATATCGATGAAGATTTTGACGAGGACACAGGCCCAAAAAGGTTTGCTTACTCAGAACTTTCCCAGGCAACCAACAATTTTTCCCTTGAAGGGAAGTTGGGAGAAGGTGGATTTGGCGATGTTTATAAGGGTCTTTTAACAAGTCCTAGAAAGAGAGTAATTGCAGTCAAGAAAATCAAAAGCGGATCAACGCAGGGTAAAAACGAGTATATCTCAGAAGTGAAGATCATTAGCAAGCTTAGACATAGGAACTTGGTCCAACTCTTAGGTTGGTGCCATGGCCATGGAGAGTTACTCCTCGTCTACGAGTTCATGCCAAATGGAAGCCTCGACTTCCATCTCTTTGGCCATAGAGCAGCCTTGCTACCTTGGCAAACAAGGTACAAAATTGCTCTTGGTTTGGCTTCGGGATTGCTCTACCTCCATGAAGAATGGGAGCAATCGGTGGTTCATCGAGACATCAAATCAAGTAATGTCATGCTTGACTCGAACTTCAATCCAAAGCTAGGTGACTTTGGTCTGGCAAGACTCGCCGATCATGATGCTGACTTGAAAACCACAAACCCAGCCGGCACTCTAGGATACATGGCTCCTGAATGCCTATACAGCGGGAAAGTGAGCAAAGAGTCGGATGTTTACAGTTTTGGAATTGTCGCCCTTGAACTGGCTTGTGGAAGAAAGGTGATTGAGGGAAGGGAAGAAGATAGTAAAGTGAACCTAGTTGAGTGGGTTTGGGACCTCTACGGGAAAGGGCTCATCTTAGAATCAGTTGATATCAGACTTGAAGGGGTATTCGACGAGGAGCAAGCAAAATGCTTATTGGTGGTCGGGCTGTGGTGTTCTTATCTAGACGTTAGATATCGACCGTCAATAAAGCTAGCCATCTCTGCACTGAATCTTGAAACTCCTCTACCTAGCTTCAATAGCTTTCCGCCACAACGTTCATATGTTTCTCCTGGTATGAATATGCCTCTCCTGTACTCATCAAGCACTAACATTAGCAATCGTCCCATGTAAGACTAATTATTTTCTGCAATCTGTGAAAAGCACTTCCATCACTTGGCTTCTGCTGGGAGGACCCAAATGAATGCTTGATTTCCCTTCATGTGAGAGAGAGAGAATTTTTTTCAAGCTAAGTTTCATTTTGCAGCTCTACATTATGTGTCTTTTGAATGAGAGAAGTTATTCCTGTTACGCAACAAGCAATGTCAATCTGGTATTTAAATTTGCTATTGAATGTTCAGTTGGACTTGATTCCATTAGTGTAAAACAGTTGTGTTGCTTTCCAACCCCTACCAACCAAGAACTAGTACTTTACATGCTACACTTTCATCGCATTAAATTTTCATTGTCATATTCCTTCTAAGAAATCTGAAGAAATAATTAATGGAGGTTGAAATTGGAGAAATGAAACAATAGACAAGCAATTTGCAGAGGTTTGGAGAAAATTATGACCAAATTTTACCAATTCGTAGCACAGATTGTTCACTCGAATCGTGGAATAAGAATTCGGTATCTAAACAATAGACAAGCAATCTATGAACGTGGAATAAGAGTTTTAAAAAATGTAGGACGA
This sequence comes from Persicaria maculosa, assembly GCA_963922045.1. Lineage (NCBI taxonomy): Eukaryota > Viridiplantae > Streptophyta > Magnoliopsida > Caryophyllales > Polygonaceae > Persicaria > Persicaria maculosa. Next base: position 50,812,565 of record OY998269.1, on the reverse strand, counting down.
GAACGGAGAAAACTAACAAATAACACGAGCATTGACCACCATATCTAAATTTGCTAGCTCCTCCCGGTAAGAAACTCGGGGTTCGTACTTCTTAACGTCAATAGTGGTAATCGCTAGTTGGGCCGAGCCCAGTACTTAAGTTGATCTGGAAATACGGGCCGTAGGCCCATTAGTTAATATGTAATTATGTACATCTCAGTTCAATTAGTTAGCTTGAATCAAATTAATTTAAATAAATAAACACCAACGTTGGAGATAGTTTTACTATGCTTGAGAATATTATTTTATTTTTTGGATAAAGACTATGCTTGAGTGGTTAGTTTCATATCTGGATTGATACAAAGTTTCGGACACAAACATTCTTTGCTAGATTGGATAATCAAGCCCTCTAATTGCGTGAGCGTGATTCTAAAAGATTCTACCCCTTTTAATAGTTTTATTAGTGGATGAACCCTTAATAAATTTTACAGTTATACAGAATTACAGACCCTTCTCTATTTGCTATTACTAATTTACCCTTGAAATAAGTTTCAAAACGCTTTTATCAAATTGAGCTTCTTCGTTGCCCACCAAAAAAAAAAACTTGAGCTTCTTCGGTTGCTGTGGGAATTCCTGACATGGATCAATTGAAAGTTTGGGAATTGGATCTTATTCTCCATCAATTTCTTTCAATTTAATTAGCAGTATGTACTTAATCTATTGTTGTATTTTATTTTATTTTTTGCGTTTTGAGGTGTGATTTTTGTATTCTTTGATGAGTTACTTTTCAATACAATAAACAATCGATCGATTACAATAGGTCACGGAAATCTAGTATAAATTATTACAATAAATTACATGCACACTGATAGAGCATGATTAGTATTGCATAATAAATTACATTTAGCATAATTTGATTGTAAATATTGCATATTTTAGTTATATTTACACAATCGCTTGTTGAGTTGGAAGAGGCGGAATCTACACAATTCTATGGTTTATTTCAGGTATAGCAGATTCTAGATGAAGTGAGCGGTGAGGAGAGCAAAAGAAGCTAAGAGGAAAAGTCTTGGGCAGTTGCTGAAGGAACGAGGGAGAGAAGCTGGAGAATCGCTGGCCGCCCCGCAGGATCCTTGACCGCCCCGCGACTCGAAGCCTACTCGAAGGATTTCGCTAATCGTCTGGCCGCCCCGCGACCTGTGGTAGCCACCCCGCGGCTCTTGCCGAACTGTCGAATCAGATTCAAACTTTAATTAGGGTTTTCTATGTTATTTTTGGCCAACTCTTTGGAGGCTTTTAAAAGACATTTCTAGGTTATTCTACTATTCACCTTATGCACTTTAGAGATTATTGAGAGCACGTTTGAGCATGAGCAACTAAACTCTCGAAGGCTTCACCTACAGTTTGAATCTTTAGTTATTGAATTGTGAGTTTCTTAATCTAGTTCTTTTTCCTATTTAAATGTTTTTGACTTCTTTGTGCTAAATTCCTTGAATGTGTTTTATTCTCTCTGGCCTGATCAACTAGTTAGAGTAGATTTATTCAATTGTTAAGGTTTTGTAGATTCCTCGTAGCGAACCTTAACCCAAGTGGCAAACATATCCCTTTAGGACTCGTAGGACTAATTGGATGTGTAGAAAGTTGAATATATGTTGAATATCGACTCTTAGCTTGGTATTACATGTACCTTGGTTAATTCATATTCTTAATGCTATCTCTAGGTTGAATCTTACATTCGTAAGAAAAGATAAGAACTAGAGGCTGAAACAAGGATCAAATACATCAATTGAAGTGACAAATTGTAGGTGAACTTATTTCTCTCTATTGCATTCTACAACCAACTTTACTCTGTTTGCTTTCGTCCGCTTTGATAGAAGGCAAATATTTTTCTCATAAAAAGCCCCCATATTATTAGTTGCGATTAGATTGACAATTGAATTGATTAAATTTCTCTGTGGATCGACCTCTTTCTTACACACTATACTAGTTGTAGGTTTGAGTATTCTTTGGCAGGATCAACGACAGGTTTTACTCTTATCACACACACTTTAACATTTTAATTGACAGAGTAAAAACGATTATAATACATTACAATAAATTACAATACTTTTTGTTACAAATTTACAATAAAATTTACAATAAAATTTACATGCATACACTTTAACATGCATTTTAATTGACATAGAAAAAACGATTACAATACATTACAATAAATTATGATACTTTTATTACAAATTACAATACATTACAATAAACACTAAGGAGAAATTATTACAATAAATTATATGAGGACAACCCATAGATAATTATTGTAATCAATAAATTTACATATCTTTTGATTTCTATAATTAATAAATTTACACATTGTAATGTTTAATTAAGATCATTCTGTTGTTAGTGTATTGTAATGTAATATATGATTGTTGGATTCATGTATTAATTTGTAATAGCGTTTTATTGTAATTCAATAGCTTAATCGTTGATTTGTGTTTTTTTAAAGGCAATTTGTCAAATCATATAATATAATTAATATTTTATTTTTAAATGCAAAAGAAATCGATAAAAGTAAAAAGTGAAAAAGCAATTTAATTATATGAGACAATTTTTTGTTTTAAATACGAAACTGGAAAGAAAATAATAAAGCTTAAAAGAGCAATTTGGCCATTAAAAAATGAAAAGGTCTATTTTACAAAAAAAAAAAATTATAAATGATGTCTATTTACTTATTCATACATTGAATATAATCTATATACCCAATTGACTCAAGATTCTAATTAATTAAAATAAAAAGAGGTTAGCGGTTTGGAAAGACCCACATCTTATTTCGTGGAAAGGAGTTATGTTTGCAACTGGATATATCAAAACAAAACTGATCCAAGGGAAAATGGGGCAGTTTCCATACAGGCCATATTTTTTGCCTATATTAGTAAATTGTTCACCACCCTTTCCATATTAGCAAATTGTCCACCTATGTTGCTAAAACTGCTGAAACTCTGTTTCAGCAATTTTTTTTTGGTTTTTTTTTTCCGCGTTGCTGAAATCGAAGTTGTTGAAACCCCGATTTCAGCACTGTTGTTGATGCTGAGACCGAGGTTTCAGCAACGTTGTTGATGCTGAAACTCCAGTTTCAACAATGTTGTTGATGCTGAAATAGTTATTGTGACATTGCTGAAAATGTTATACATACAAGCTACTGAAATGTTGAAAGGCTGAAATGCTGTCATATATATTTGTAAGATCTAGTAGCTCATACAATTTTATAAGTTTTTTAATTTCAACAAGGCAAAAAAAATTTGTTGAAACTGTTAATATCCAAACATGTCATCAGGGCTTTATCACTTTGACCAACACAATTTCAGCAAATTCGACACAAAAAAAATCAAAACAGATCAAGAGCTCCAAATCTTTCAAGCAGTTACATAAAACAAATGATCAATGCACGTGAAAAGAGAGAGAGGGAGAGGAATTAACAACAATTGTTGGAATTCCCAAAATAATGCAAGTATCAGAGTGCAATTTCCATGGATTGCTGAAGCAATTGCTAAAATTGATTGCTGATGTCTTCCTTGAGAGATGGATAGCCATCACCACGTCCTCTGGGTTGCTCTTCACTAGCACTATGTCAAAGAAACAATCGACAGGTACAAGAAGGCATCCTCGGACAACACTAGCGTTACATCCGTCGCAGAGGCAAATGCCCAGTATTACTAGCAAGAAGCAGCCAAGCTGAGGAACCAGATTCGAACCTTGCAGAACAACATCAGGTGAATCGATATCATGATACAAATTGAGTAATTGACAGTAATTTTTTGGATTTCAGCAAGTAAAAAAAATCTAATTATCCTCATATGGAGAAATTCAGAGAAATTTACAAGAAAGAATTTAATCCAATTTCAGAAATACCTATAATGGAAGAAAGCAACCAATTGAATCCACTCCTCCACCAATTCGTCCTCTCCACATCCCCAAATTGAAGCGGAAATTATCGTTGGAACAGTTCTTCAGTGCCTGTAATTAGAGTTGCGCACCTTCGCAATGGTGAGGGAGGCGGCGATGATGAGGGAGCCGGCCACAGCCGCCGGATGATGAGGGAGCCGTCGATGACGGTGAGGGAGGCGGCGGCAAAACTTCACATCTCCTCCGTCAGGCAAAACTCCGGTAAAGCATACAGGAAGCATGTGCAGCTGTGGCAATCCAACCGGAATCCCTTCGACGGAAAGCACAGGGCCGTTTGCACCTCTCCTCCGCATCTTCTTCGACGGAAAGCGTTCCGACGGAAAGTACACGGCGAGAAACTGCCATGTTCCACTGCTAGCGAGAGAGAGAACGAGAATTGATTCAGATCTGAGAAATTGAAAGGGAAGAGGTCGGACGCGAATCAATTCCAAATCTGAGAAAGAGACTGAAAAAGATTTAGGGGTAAAGTTGTCCAAAAATTTTGAGATGGACAGAAAACTAATTAAACAAGCATGGAGAACACTCTTCCAAGTAGGGCAAAAAAAAATGGCCCATACAGCAAATTTTCTCAGGGAAAATTCGAGGGTTGAACCCTGGAATTTAATTACCGATGCGAATTTGATGGGTTATCAAATCAATTCATTGTGTCAGTGTCACACCGGTGTTACAAAGCCGGAATTGTTTTAAAATTTGTGCTTGATCTCGTTGTGATATCAACTCTACCATCTTCGATCATAATCCCTCGGTAAAACATGTCACTTTACTATTTATGTACGCTTTTTTTAGGAGATAAAACTATATAAAATATCTATTTTTAATAATTTTTTTTAACAATTTTGTAGTTATTATTAATAAGTACAAACTTGTTAAAAATTATAAAAAAAAATGAATATTTTATGTAATTTTTATCATTCTAAAGAAGCGTGCGTGAATAGTAAACGACATGTTTTGTCGAACAGATGGAGTAATACAATTAAGATCTTTGCAATCAAGGAATCATAATCCGGAATGGTTTGGGACAATGTTCGAGATTCATGTTTATCATATTTTGTATACTCCATCCGATCGAAAATATTTGATGTTTTAGAGATATGCACGGATATTAAGTAAGGTCCCTCCCACCTTTAAATTCACCATCAAATAATTTTTACTCTTTCATTACATTTATTATGCACAAATATAATTGATTAAGCAAAAAAAGTACAACTTATATTGATATTAGTACAAAAGTAAAAATAAGTGTAATTATTACTTCTAAAACATCAAATATTGTTGATCAAATTTCTCCTCATAAAACATCAAATATTTCTGATTGGAGGAAATATTATTTTGTATATCTTTTATCTTCTCACTTGTAGATAAGATTTGTCCAAGATTGGATTATTTCAAATTTCTTTAGGATTGAAATCAAATCTTCTTGTAATTATTTATATTATTTATACATGATTAATGAGAAGGAATGAATCATCCTCTTCTACAAATCATATTCACTTGCATGAACGGAACCACGAGGGAGTCATAGGAGGAGTGTCTGGAGCGGCGACAGGAGAGGTTGGAGGAGGAGGGCTGGCAGGTGCAGGAGTCGATTCATCAGGGCTAAGAGTGTCCGAGGAAGCCGAAGAGGAGGTAGACACGGACTCGGGTGTGGGTAGTAGAGAGCGAACAAATGGGGTGACAAGAGACTAGGGCTGTTATATGACAGCTCGAGTTCGGCTCGGGATCAACTCGAAAAAACTCGACTCCAGCTCGCTCACTTACCTAAACAAGTCGAGTCTGAACATGTTGAAAGCTAGGCTCATTCGATTTAAGCTCGAATAGCTCGAATTTATGGAATTTTTAAAATTTCCTTTAAGTTAATATGTTTATGACCAAATAAAACTGCTTACAACTCGAAAGCTCAGCTCGAGTTCGTTTATATACTAAAACAAGTCAAACTTAAATAGAAGAAAAAGCTCGTTTAAAAATTAGAATCGGCACAGCTCGAACTCATTTAACAAATAAACCAAACTTGGACATACCAAATTCGGTTCGTTCAACTTGAATAACACCCGATATGAGACCCTAGTGGAGCAATATGAAAGGGACAGACCGAAGGCCCATAAAAATCCAATGAAATAATTAATTGGAGTTGAAATTTTCATTGCAACTATGCATTAAATTTTATCTTCTCATTGCAGTTATGTATTAAATTTTAATTGTCTGTTCTTTTAAGAAAGGCAAAATTACAGAAAATCACCCTTTAAATATAGGTATTTTCACTTAACCACCCCTTAAATTTAAAATTACAGAAAATCACCCTTTAAATGGTATTTGTTTACAACTCACCACCCATTCAACTATTTTCGTTACTTTATCATTAAATATATTATATTTTAATATTTTTAAACTCCAATTTGATTGTAAATATATCCATATTTTGAATTTAAGGGCTCGATCATATTTTAGGGATTATTTTATTTATTATAAAAAATAATAATAAATATATCCTAGAATTATTATCTTAATTTATGGTTAAAAATGTTTATAAAATTTTAAAATATTATGGAAATTACTCTTATTTATTTATATTTTAAATAAGAGTAATTTACATAATGTTTTAAACATTTATAAACATTTTCAAACATAAATTAAGATAATAATTCTACACTTTATTGATTATTATTTTTAAAAATAAATACAATGATCCCTAAAATATAATTGGGCCCTTAAATTCAAAATTTGAATATATTTACAATCAAATTTGAGTTTAAAAATATTAAAATATAATATATTTAATGATAAAGTAACGAAAATAGTTGAATGGGTGGTGAGTTGTAAACAAATATCATTTAAAGGGTGGTTTTCTGTAATTTTGAATTTAAGGGGTGGTTAAGTGAAAACACTCATATTTAAAGGGTAGTTTTCTGTAATGTTCCCTTTAAGAAATCCAACGAAATACTCCCTGTTCCAAAATATGGAGTAAAATAAAATCCACTTGACTTTTCAGCACGTATTTTAAAAAGGTAAAAACTCTATAAAATATACTTTATCCGTTTGGTAAAACTTGTCATTTTAGGGTGTTATTTTTGTTCAAAAAAACTTGTCATTGTAGGTATTTTGCCCTTCACTTTGTAAAATATCATTGATATGATTGATGGTTTGTTAGTTTTAGTTTTAGATAAAGTAAAAAAGTAGGGTAATAATTGAGGGTAAATTAATACATTTGTTAATTGTCTTAAAACATGTGAAATAAGCTAAAATGACAAGTTTTGCCGAACGAATAAAGTATTTTTTTAATAAATTCATTTTTATAAGTTCATACTTATAACTATCAAGTATAAAATTATTAAAAAAAATTGATTAAAAAATAATATTTTATTGTGTTTTTATCTCATTAAAAAACATGCACAAAAGTACGAACGATTTTTATTCTAAAGGAGGAAATAATTAATAATTAATGAGAGTTGAAATTGGAGAAACCTAACAATAGACCAACAATTTGCAGAGGTTTACTTTTACCAGTTCGTAGCACAGACACGTCACACGAGCATTGAGGATCATACAGTATGTTTGCAAGTAGATGTATCAAAACTAGAACTGGGCAAACGCGGGCGGGCTTGGACATGAGAAAAAGCTCACACGGACTGCTAGGCTCGGTCCGCGCCCACAGTGGGTGCGGAATTGGACATATCAATCAACTCGTTACGGGCCGCTAGGCCCGTAACGGGTACCCGCCTTTTTTATTACAATTAATATATGTGTGTATATATATGTGTAATAAACAATATTAACATTCATTTAGAAAATAAAAATAGTAGCTATATATATGTAATAAATATAGCTACGTATGTATTCATATTAACATTCATTTGAAATTGATTACAAATTTACAATAAAAAACAGTAGCTTTATATATACACATATATATAAAAACAGTAGCGACATATATGTTATAAATATTAACATTCATTAATTTCATTTAAAAAAATAAAAACAGTAGTTATATATATATATATGTATATATTTGATGGTAAGTAAAGAAATAATCTTTAGTATTTAACGAAATAAAAATAATTACTTACCAATTCAACCATACAACTAGGATCAATATTAGATTTTATAATTGAATCAAATTCGACGAATTGAAATTCTTTAAGTGGGATTGATGGTTGGCCGATTTTTTTTTCAAATAAGCATTTAGGAATAACATAATACGATGTCACAATCACCTTATCGAAACTGTAATTCGATGGATCAAGTGCGTCCGCAGTGATATCAAAACCCACGTACTGAGATAGGGGCAACAAACATGCAACTATAGAGATGCCAATATTATATTCTAGCACATAAGTGGAAATTTAGACCACCTTATACTTTGAGATGTCAATTTTATACTGTCAAAGTCTTTGACAGTATAAAAGACAACAAAATAACAAAATAACTTTCACCAAAAAAAGACAACAAAATAACATACCTTGTAAACAATCATCACGTTCTTTCGAAAAGCTTGCCAAGAATATCTTAAACAAAGTCGTAAATAACCTGCAAGAACAACATCAAAAAGAAGGGAGAAAACGTCAACGTTTATAAAATAACATTAACAAGCTAAATATATATAGGTCAAAATCCAAAAATCTATCCATAATTATATATGTATAAAATCCAAAAATATATCTTATAAATATATCAATAGCTTCAAGATAGAAAAATTTTATTTCTTTATTTGCAAAAGCGATAGATCTTCCATAAAAAAAATTATGGAAGTATCCATGTAAGTATGTAACCAGAAAAAAAAAAATCTTCTAACTCTATTTAATCAATATATCTATATATATGATATTGACATAATTGTTTTCGATTCATGGAATTCTTAAATATAATTTTGGGTATAATTCATTAGATGTGTATTAGATAAAGATATTGTGTATTTTTTTAGATATAATTTTGGAAGAGTTTAATCATAATTTTTTTTATCATATATATAGATATTGGGTCAAATTGGCCCTGTATCTGATGAAATTGGGTCAAATTTTATCATATATATATAGATATATTGATTAAATAGAGTTAGAAGAAATTTTATCAATACCTTAAAGATAGAAATTTTTTATTTATTTATCCGCAAAAGTGATAGATCTTCAATAAAAAAAAATTGTGATTAAAATCTTCCAAAATTATATCTAAAAAAAATACAAAGTATCTTTATCTAATACCCATCTAATGAATTATATCCAAAATTATATCTAAGAATTCCATGATTCACCGAACATGTATTTTTTAAAAAAAAATTGCATATACAAATCTAATTTACACGGTTAAGAGTTATGTATAGAATTAGAATAAAATTTTATCTTATCCATATATTGATTATTTTAAAAATTTGTGATCGGTTCATACAACTAATATCCATATCTAATGGAATTGTATCAAATTTTATCTTATGCATATATAGATAAATTAAATAGAGTTAGAATAAATTTTTAGCTGATGCATATATTGATTATTTAAAAAAATGTGATTGGTCCATACAACATATATTGATTAAATAGGCTTATATTAAAATTTTATCTTATGCATATATTGATCATTTCAAAAAATTGTGATTGATTAATACGACTACGATTAAGGAAAAAGTGTCACTTTTGTTTCATCTAACTTCTCCTTTATTATATATAATAATAGATGATAGATTTACTCACATATAAAAAATAATGTGCACGGGGCACCTCACCCAGTATATAGCAAAAAACCGCCTAAAATAAACTAAAATAATATAAAAGAACAAAACTGCCCAAATTATCGCTAGAAGAACAAAAAATCAACCAAAAAATAAAAGATACAGAACTCTATTTTCATATTCCTCCCCATGACTTTTCAAATCTTCGGCACGGTAATGGTGCCAAAGCATCCATGACGAAATAGCAAATTTGTACAAATTTGTTTATTGAGTCAATAAAAGACCAAACGAAGCATCCATGTAAGTATGTAACCAGAAAAAGTACCAAGTGGACACAAGTTGCCATTGACACAAATGTGTTTTTATTTATTTACCAACAATTTTACAGCTTCCACCTCATTCAACAATGGCTCCCTCCTATCTCCGCCACCGGTTATGTTGCCTTCTTGGCAGATCATACCGTTATCTTGTCATTGCCGAGTTCCTCTTCCTCTTCCTCTTCATATCTCTTCCTCTCAAGACGAATTCGTTGTCTTTCGAATTCGCCTCTTTCGTTCAAAGCAGCCCAGGTATCGATGTACAGGGTGATGCGTTTGTTTACAAACCCCAAATACAGCTTACCAAAGCCGCAAGAGGTGAGCCCACCAATTCAAGCTGTGGTAGAGCATTGTACCATAAAGCAATCCAACTATGGGAGGCGGCTACCCCTAAAAGGCTGACTGATTTTACAACCAATTTCACCTTCAGGATAGCTCGAGCTGAGGATACGATCTACCTTGATGGGGACGGACTTACCTTTCTCCTTGTCCCGGAGAAAACTGAGATCCCAAATAATTCCACCGGTGGGTGTCTTGCCTTGTTTAGCAACAATGTAAACAACACCTACTGTGTCCAAAATCAAACGCTTGTAGCCATTGAATTTGACACATTCCAAAACGGGTGGGATCCGTCTCCTACGGATCACGTAGGAATTGATGTGAATTCAATAAAGTCATCAACTTATGTTAATGTGTCTATTGACTCTAATGGTCTGAAGAACAAGACCTGGCAAGCCTTCATATCTTACAATTCTACAACAAAGAACTTAAGTGTCTTTCTGAGTATTGATGGAAGTTCAGGTCTTTATAGTGTCTCCCTTTCACACACCATTGATTTGAGTACCGTTTTGCCAGAAAGGGTCCAAGTTGGCTTCTCTGCTGCAACAGGATTTAGTACTGAACTTCACCAGATTCTGGCTTGGAGCTTCAATTCAACCTTGGAAGATAGTGTTGCTCCTAGTCCCAGTCCGACTCCACAACAAGGTGGAGCTCAAGGAAGACGGTCTAAAAGCAAGGGAGGATTGGTGGCGGGCATAGGAGTGGGTATCTTTCTGATTCTAATTTTTGGAATAGCCATTGTTTGGTTCATATTGCGCAGGAAGAGCTCGAGAGAGGGAAACATTGAAGCTGATCAATTTGATATTGATGAAGATTTTGATGAGGAAGCAGGGCCCAAAAGGTTTGCTTACTCGGAACTTTCTCAGGCGACCAACAATTTTTCCCTTGAAGGGAAGCTGGGAGAAGGCGGATTTGGCGGTGTTTATAAGGGTCTTTTAACAGGTCCTGCTGGAAGCAGGGAAATTGCAGTCAAGAAAATCAAAAGTTGATCAACGCAAGGTAAAAAGGAGTACATCTCAGAAGTGAAGATCATTAGCAAGCTTAGACATAGGAACTTGGTCCAACTCCTAGGTTGGTGCCATGGCCATGGAGAGTTACTTCTTGTCTATGAGTTCATGCCAAACGGAAGCCTAGACTTCCATCTCTTTAGCCGCAAATTAGCCTTGCTACCCTGGCCAACAAGGTACCAAATCGCTCGTGGTTTGGCTTCAGCATTGCTCTACCTTCATGAGGACTGGGAGCAGTCTGTGGTTCATCGGGACATCAAATCAAGTAATGTCATGCTTGACTCGAACTTCAATCCAAAGCTAGGTGACTTCGGTCTGGCAAGACTCGCTGATCATGATGTTGGCATGCAAACCACAGCCGTAGCTGGCACACCAGGCTACATGGCTCCGGAATGCCTTTTGACCGGGAAAGCAAGCAAAGAGTCGGATGTCTACAGTTTTGGGATTGTCGCCCTTGAAATTGCTTGTGGAAGGAGGGTGATTGAGGTAAAGGAAGAAGCTAACAGAGTGAAACTAGTTGAGTGGGTTTGGGACCTCTATGGAAAAGGGCTCATCCTAGATGCAGTAGATAAAGGCCTAGAAGGGGAATTTGATGAGGAACAAGCGAAATGCTTAATGGTGGTCGGGTTGTGGTGTGCCCATCCAGACGTTAGCTATCGACCATCAATGAGGCAGGCCATAGCCGCCATCAACTTTGAAACTCCTCTACCGAGCCTGCCACCACAACTTCCAGTGCCTATATATGTTGCACCTGGTATGAATGCATCTCTTTTTTCTTCATACACATCGTCCTACATGACAGAAAACAGCAGCATCAGCACATCTACAACGAGTTCTTCTCAGCAATCTGAGAAAAGCACTTATCCTCTGCTGGGAACCTAATGAATGCTATGTTCGATTTCCTTGATTTCGCACCAGGCAAAACCTTCTGTTCAAAATCTACAATCTTTAAGTTTAAATTTCTTAATAAGGTAATAAATGCATTTTTATTTATTTGCTTGTGTATGAATGATAGTTTCATTATGTTGATCTACCGTGTGTTCTTTGTGTAATAATTGTTATCACTTTTTATTACTATTAACCAGCAAGCAATTTCAATTTTGTATGTAACATATCTATTGAATGTTAAACTGAAGTTGGATTCTATTTTGCAAAAAATAGTTACGCAGGTCCCTATTTGCCCAATCCCTATTCCCTACCAACCAAAACATACTTCTTTCCAAGCTACATTTCGACTACTGAGAATTAAATTTTCATTCTCATGCCTCTTTGAGAAATGCATCACAATAATCAAGGTTGAAATCAATGGCCTGTAAAAAAATATAAAAGCCAAACAATTTGCAGAAAGATTGAAGAAATTTATATATAGCAGAACTTACTAATTCTGCAGAAATTCTTCTTGGAATGGTAGAAGTAAAACTGGACATGGAGAAATCAGCGAAATTGTAGAGCATTATCCAGAAACTAACAAGAAGTAGCATATATTTATATTTTTACCTAATATCGAGATCCCACAGCCATGGTTCCCGATTGAGAAGTCACATATCAAGCGGGGTTCGACATTCAACTCAAATCCCACTCAATTGACCGTCGATCTAATTGGAATCGTGAATTCCGATATTATTTTCACGTATGACAAATCTTTTTCTCTCTTCTTTCGAATTATAACGTAAATATTTTGTAAAAATAAAAAGGATTAAGTAAGTGCATGAAAAACTAAGTACGGGAGGTGAAACAACGATTAAGTAAGGAAAACAATAAAACAAATTAGACAGAAAAAGAGAATCGATAAAATTTAATTTGCATGAATTTTGTGTAGGCTTTTCTCCTTTGATATTTCAATATGTTTTTTTTTTCCTAGTTGGAGTGTTGGACTATAAGAAGAAAAATATCAAATGAGAGTGGATTGAAAATTCTACCATTGAATAAAAAGCTTCTATCTTAATCTTAAAACGATTTTTAGTTTTAGACTGATGCTCGCGTATTAAAAATGCCTGGATCGATTATGCCAACTAGCAAAGACTGGAGGGGTCAAAGTCTGTAAAATGTTTGCTAGTTAAAAGCATTTTGTTAGCTATAGCCCACTTGCTGCATTCTCTGGTTACATATATGGATGCTTCCTTTGGTCTTATTGACTTGATTTTAAAAATAATTGTTCAATTTGTGTTACTTTTAGTGCTCGTTTGGTATAAGCATCCAAGGTTAATGGAATGAAAACTAATTTTGTATATGAAAATATATCAACATAAGAGAAGAATGCTATTTTTTATATGAAAAATAAAATACGAGGGATAATGATTAGAGGAGTATATGGATATGGTTACCCTTTTCAAATGAGTGATTGAAATAAGAAGGAACCGAACCAATTTTGTACGAAAATTTAGAAGGAGAGGCTAATGATAAGTTTTTTAATAATGTATTTTAAATTATAAATAGACTACATTCATTTTATGCTTTTTACCTTTCTAAAATTTAAACCAGCTCATAGTGTAATGGATGGAAGCATCTTCAGGTCAATTTACTTGCGTCTTCTTATGGATGCATCGTATGGTTAAAAGCATTTTGTCAGCTATAGCTAATTGCCCACTTGCTGCATTCTCTTATCATATGGATGCTTCATTTGGACTTATTGACTTGATTTAAAAAAATTGTTCAACTTGTCTTAGTTTTTTTTTTGTTTTTTTTTTAAACGAGGGTAAGTGGGTAACTCACCTTTGGTGGTAAACTCGGGGCACCAGGTAAACCGGCTTGTGCCGATCACCTAGATCCAATGATAATAAGCAAGGTGAACTTTACTTGTCTTAATTTTAGTACAATTTTAGTATAATGGATGGATGAATCTTCAGGTCAATTACTTGGGTCTTCTTATGGACTCTCTGACTATAGGAGGCTAAACTGTATATTCTTTTGTAATGGTAGTTTGAACGGAATCATTTTGGTTTTCTGTTGGGTGTAATAATGTGGGCAAATTACACAAAACCGTCCTAATAGTAGGCCGGTTGACACAAAATCACTTAACAGTTCAAAATCGGATTGAACCGGATCAAACCAGAAACCAAAACTCAAAAAAAGGCAAACCAAGGACCGAACCTAAATACATGGCTTTGGCGCCGAGTTGGGGCTGGACTAGGAGCAACAGTTTCTTCAAAGTTTGAGTTGCTCCAAGCATGAGTCTGATACGAATTCTGGTCCACAGGTCTTGGACCGGGCTTGAAACGCTTGGACGCTTGATTCTCTTCCAAAAGATACGTAGACGATCCGTTAAATTTTGGGTGCAGTCCAATCATTAAAACCACTCAAATCTTGATATCGATATGAATTCGAATAAAGAGGATAACAAAATGGGTTAAAACTCAAATATTAAAAATTAAATAAAATATGTTTTACAATTATTGTATATTTTTGTTCAACAGGGAGAAGTTTGGGAGCTTTTATGCGTCAAAGTCGTTGATGAATTGATTGTGCTTGAAGGATATAACCTTCCTAACCACATTAACTCATTTATAACTAGCATGCCTATTGATGAATATAGATGATAATTTTAAGGACGATGAGCGAGCATTATTATTGTTAGCGTCATTTCCGAGGTCCAACAAGCATTTAGGAAGGATGACCCTTACTCTTAATGAGGTAACAACGGCACTTCGAGAGATGACGCTCTCAAGACAGGAGGAGATGACATACTAGTTGCGGAGAATTGAGAGCGAGAGAAGAGCCAATCAAGGGAGAATGTTCACCAAAGATGTAGATTTGGATCACATCTATGGTGAGACCTACTAATGTAGAGTCCAAGTATGGTGACCCAAGATGGAGATTACAATGATATCGATATCGAGATATTAGTAATGTGGAGTGTTATTATTGCGGGGAGAAGGGTTAGTACAAGTGAGGTGTTCGCAATTCAAGGAGGACGTGAAAGTGATGATGACTTCCAAAGTTGGTGGTTATAATGAGTTGTAATTAGCAATGAGAGTCTTATAATGTGTAAGATTTACAAAATCTATTATATATAATAAAGGAGAAGTCGTTTGAGACACATGACGGTTTCTCCTTTATCGTAGTTGTATGAACCAATCACAAAATTTTAAAATAATCAATATATATATATGCTTAAGATAAAATTTTATTCTAACTCTATTTAATCAATATATTTATATATGTGCATAAGATAAAATTTGACCCAATTTGATTAGATATGGATATATTTTTAGAAGATATTAACTAATTTTAAAATATATGCATAAGATAAATTTTTATTCTAACTCTATTTAATCAATATATCTATATATGCATAAGATAAAATTTGACCCAATTTGATTAGATATGGATATATTTTTAGAAGATATTAACTAATTTGAAAGACTATTATATAAGATAAAATTTTACCTATTTTCCCTATATCTGAACATGTTTTTAGAAGATAACTTTATCAATATATTACATGGACATACTAATTAAATAACTTTATCAATAACTTCATCAATGTGAACATATTTTTAGAAGATAAAAAGTTTTGACGAAATTGAAATAATACTTAGTATGGTCATACAAATTAAATAACTTTAACAATATGAAGAAGATAAAAGGTTTTGGGTAAATTGAAATAATATTTAGCCGTGTAAAGGTTATCAACTCAGGGAATTCAATTTTTGTTAATATATTTTTCTCAATTATTTTATATATGTATATATATATAACTTTGGAAGAGTTTAATCATAATTTTTTATGAAAGATCTATCGCTTTTACCAATAAACAAATAAAATTTTCATATCTTGAAGGTATTGATATATTTATGAGATATATTTTTGGAATATATATATATATAATTATGGATATATTTTTAGATTTTGACCTATATATAGGTTAGATTGTTAATGTTATTTTCACAAACGTTGAAGTCTTCTCCCTTCTTTTTTTAGGTGTTGTTATTGCAAGTTATTTATGACTTTGTTTACGATTTCCTTGGTAAGCTTTTCGAAATAATGTGCTGATTGGTTACAAGGTATGATATTTTGTTGTTTCCACTAGCTTTTCATATGTCATTTCATACGTTGTCGATAAAGTATAAATACATTCAGATTTGAGAAATTAGCTTTTCATATTTTGTTTTCACTAATATATACTAGCAAGGAGTAGGGAGAAATTAGATTTTATACTAATAAAGTATAAAGTCATTCAGATTTGAAAAATCAAAATTATGAAAGAAATAAATTAATTGAATAAACGGGTTTTAGTATCAAATTTATTTAAATTTAAAAAAACGCACATAGTGCGGCTACTGTACTAGTACTTTGTATATTAATACAAGTCCTCATTTGTAAAAAAAAGTTTATTCATCTGAGTTACACGTGATCGAGTGAATCTATCCACTTTTTCCAAACAAACAAGTTTAACATACAAGTTGTTGGAATACTCCCTCTTCTTTCCAATACTTCAATAAGTTGAGTTGAACAATATCAGTAAAACATACTACTATTACATAACTGATTTTGGAAATTGAATAGGGGATAGGAAACAACATAACTATTTTTGCAAATTGAATAAAATTGAGCTGAACATTCAACAGAAATTTGACCTACCCAATCGTTAATAGAAGGTTCATACTTATCTACTTAAGTAACTAATAGTAAAACTCCTATTTTAACTAGAAATAAATAAATAACAATTATGATAATTGAGAAATCTAAAAGATAGACTTTTCTAATTAATCTTATTCATCTAACTAAGTAATACTAAAATAAGACATTCCATAAATAACCTCCAACTAACATAGGAGTGAACATACTAAAAGCTAACAATAATAATGAAATAATTGCAAGAATTTAGGCCTAGTCGTCGACCTCTTTAATGGCTCTGTCGGCTTCTTCTCTTCAAGGCATGGTGGAGCCTTTGCTTCCACAAACAATTTCAAGGATGACAATTCCAAAAACATTTGACTCTTTGCTAGCTTTCCCCTTCTCCAAAAATTCTATATGAAGTAAATATGTCCTGAGTGTATTTGGATTCCATTGCATTTTCATTATAACTCAATTATTTTATCTCATTTTATGTGAGTGTTTGGTTGTACAAATAAAATCTCGTAAAAACCGAGTTAAAACAATAATGTAATCAAATAATCACATGAATCAAGTTAAAATAATTACATTATATTTAATACATCGTGGAATTCAAACACACTGAAATTAAAACACCTTAAAAATTAGGTTAACAAATACCACCTTATCTAATTGCATTATAAACATAATACAATTGGAATCCAAACACACCCACTACCTCCGTTTCAAAATAGATGAACTTTTAGATGATAGTTTTTGTTTCAAAATAAAGGATCTTGTATATTTTCTAGGTAGGGGACTAGAGAATTGTAATAATTTGTATTGATTTGTGTGTTATTGATTTTTTTAATAGATTTTGATTGGTTAAAATGTATAGTGACTATTAAAAATATAATAAAATTTATGAAAAAGTTATTAAAATAATAATGTTTTTTTAAGTGAAGTATCATGTATTTTGGAACGGAGGAAGTATTATATACACTTTAAAGATTTAAGACTGCTATCGATTGGTGTGTGTTAAAAACTTTATTGTTTTAAGGCCTCGTTTGGTTAATTATTTACTTCCCAAGAAGTAAAAAAACTCAGAAAGTGATTGACAATATGTGTTTGGTACAAAAAATTAAAACTAAAAAACTCAGGAATTGGAATTCCTACAAAAAGGTGGAATTCACCTTGCTATGCAATACAAATCCTCTACAATACTCCCTATAACACTCCCTACATCACAAAATTATATTTACATTTATTTAATCTTAAAAAAAATTATAAAAATTATATACATATTCTAAACACCTATTTGTATATGTTTATAAATTTTATTTTTGAAAAATAATGTTTTGAAATTTTTTATAATTATATTTCATAAAATAATACCTTTTGAATTTTTAAAAATTTTGAAAACATGATTTTTCAAAATGAAAACTTATAAACATATTAAAATGGGGATTTGGATTGCTTACCATGAGGCCATGAGGGGATGCGTAACATCTACTTCCCCATTTTTTTTCCCAAATCTCTTTTTTATTTTACTTTTGATTAAGAAAATTTTTAATTTATTCCTACAATAAGAGGGGTGTGTAAATAAATAAAGGCTATTGAGTTCATGTTAATTTAGGTTCAACCAAACACATTTTTTATTTTTTGAAAAGTAAAATTTTTGGAAAGTTTATTTCCTAAGAAGTAACTACCTAGAATTTTTTACTTTTCCGAAAGTAAAATTTATGAAAGATTTATTTTCTAAGAAGTAACTACCTAAAAAGTGAAGTTACTATGTTTAATCAAACCAGGCCTACGTATATAAGTATAACTAGGGGACGGAGGTGAATAAGATTATCTAATTTATCTCATGCTCCCAACTCCCAGGGAAGGTATAACATCTTCCTCTCACATTTTTTAAGAGAAAGTATACAAATAACCTGCACATTTCAAAGCAAAAAATGACATGATGCCCCACATAAGGGACAAAATGCCAGTTTAAGAACGCACACAACTAACAACTTGATATGTAAATAGAAGCATCCAACGATATTCCTAAATATATATTTTTTAAAAAAATACGATTCACCATTTTTGAGTGGTTGAGGAACAACAAAATCAGCAACTGCACAAGCCGCCAACATTCCTTTCTCAACTCTCCAAATTGTGCGTGTGCAGTTTATAGAGCTACCAATTTGATTCTCATATCTGCCAGTTTCCTTCACTCATTCCAAATTGTGAAACCGCAATGGCTTCGCATCCTCTCAACAGTCCTCGTTATCTTGTATTTACCAACTTCGTCTTCCTCTCCCTCCTCATTTCTCTTCCTCTCAACACCAATTCACTGTCTTTCAGTTTCCCCTCTTTTGATGTTAACAATCCAGGCCTCGTTCTTGAGGGCGATACATTCATATCCAAGTCCACACTACAGCTTACCGTGAATGAGTTGAATACTGGTAGCTCGGAAAGCATGGGTAGAGCATTATATCCAACAGCAGTACAACTATGGGACGGAGACGGCGACAACGCAACCACAAAAAGGTTGACAGATTTCACCACCCAATTCAGTTTCATCATCGCCCCAGCAAATTCTGCTTATTTCGGCGATGGGCTTACCTTTCTCCTTATTCCTGAAAAAACTGATCTCCCTGCTGATGCATATGGAGGGAGTCTTGGCATGTATGGCTACAGCCCAAGTAATTACACTTTTTACAATAAAACAACAATTGTAGCTGTTGAGTTTGACACCTACAAAAATCCCTATGATCCGAGCAGTGATCACATAGGCATTGATGTAAATTCAGTGAAGTCAGCTGCTTATGCCAATGTGTCGGCGGGGCTAGAGAACAAGACCGGACAAGCCTTCATATCTTACAATTCGACGACCAAAAATCTAAGTGTCAGCTTGAGTATGAATGAAAGTTCGGTTCTTTACACTGTCTCGCACACCATTGATTTGAGTACTGTTTTGCCTCAAAAGGTACAAGTCGGCTTCTCTGCTGCAACGGGGTCGTGGGTTGAAGTTCACCGGATTCTTAATTGGAGCTTCAACTCAACCTTGGAAGAAAGTGTCGCTCCTAGTCCCAGCCCGACTCTGCAACAAGGTGGAGCTCAAGTAAGACGGTCTAAAAGCAAGGGAGGATTAGTGGCGAGCATAGGAGTGGGTATGTTTCTGATTCTAATTTTCGGAATAGCCATTGTTTGGTTCATATTGCGCAGGAAGAGCTCAAGAGAGGGAAACATTGAAGCTGATCAGTTTGACATTGATGAAGATTTTGACGAGGTAGCAGGGCCCAAAAGGTTTGATCGCTCGGAACTTTCCCAGGCGACCAACAATTTTGCCCTTGAAAGGAAGCTGGGAGAAGGTGGATTTGGCGATGTTTATAAGGGTATTTTAACAGGTCCTGGAAACAAGGAAATTGCAGTCAAGAAAATCAAAAGCGGGTCAAAGCAAGGTAAAAAGGAGTATACCTCAGAAGTGAAGATCATTAGCAAGCTTAGACATAGGAACTTGGTCCAACTCTTAGGTTGGTGCCATGGCCATGGAGAGTTACTCCTTGTCTACGAGTTCATGCCTAACAGAAGCCTAGACTTCCATCTCTTTAGCCGCAAATTAGCCTTGCTACCTTGGCCAATAAGGTACAAAATCGCTCGTGGTTTGGCTTCAGCACTGCTCTACCTTCACGAGGACGGGGAGCAATCTGTGGTTCATCGGGACATCAAATCAAGTAATGTCATGCTTGACTTGAACTTCAATCCAAAGCTAGGTGACTTCGGCCTGGCAAGATTCGCTGATCATGATGCTGGCATGCAAACCACACTCCCAGCTGGCACACCAGGCTACATGGCTCCAGAATGCCTTTTGACCGAGAAAGCAAGCAAAGAGTCGGATGTCTACAGTTTTGGGATTGTTGCCCTTGAAATTGCTTGTGGAAGGAGGGTGATTGAGGTAAAGGAAGAAGCTAACAGAGTGAAGCTAGTTGAGTGGGTTTGGGACCTCTATGGAAAAGGGCTCATCCTAGAAGCAGTAGATAACGGCCTAGAAGGGGAATTTGATGAGGAACAAGCGAAATGCTTGATGGTGGTCGGGTTGTGGTGTGCCCATCCAGACGTTAGCTATCGACCATCAATGAAGCATGCCATAGCGGCCATCAACTTTGAAACCCCTCCTCTACCGAGCCTACCACCACAACTTCCAGTGCCTATATATGTTTCACCTAGTATGAATGCATCTCTTTCTTCTTCATACACATCGTCCAACATGACAGAAGGGAGTTATCCACACACTAAGCAGCAACAGCAGCACATCTACAACTAGTTCTTCTCAGCAATCTGAGAAAAGCACTTATCCTCTGCTGGGAACCTAATGAATGCTATGTTCGATTTCCTTTGTTCAAATTCTACAATCTTTAAGTTTAAATTTCTTAATAAGGTAATAAATGCATTTTTATTTATTTGCTGGTGTATCAATGATTAGTTTGATTATGCTCATTTACCGTGTGTTCTTTGTGTAATAATTGTTATCACTTTTTATTACTATTAACCAGCAAGCAATTTCAATTTTGTATGTAACATATCTATTGAATGTTAAACTGAAGTTGATTCTATTTTGCAAAAGATAGTTACGCAGGTCCCTATTTGCCCAATCCCTATTCCCTACCAACCAAAACATAATTCTTTCCAAGCTACATTTCGACTACTAAGAATTAAATTTGCATTCTCATGCCTCTTTGAGAAATGCATCACAATAATCAAGGTTGAAATCGGGGGCCTGTAAAAAATATAAAAGCCAAACAATTTGCAGAAAGATTGAAGAGATTTATATATAGCAGAACTTACTAATTCTGCAGAAATTCTTCTTGGAATGGTAGAAGTAAAACTGGACATGGAGAAATCAGCGAAATTGTAGAGCATTATCCAGAAACTAACAAGAAGTAGCATCCGAAATCAGCATCTCAATCTCTCAGGGGCAAGTCTAGAGGCCATTCAAGGCATTGACCACAATCAGACTATCACCTTCAACTTGGAGTCGTGATATTCCTAGGTATTTGGCCGTGACTAGACCCAAAGCTTCCGCTTGAAGGGAGGAGCTCGAACTACACGAATCAGCACCACACAAAATTAGGTGCCCTTCATGATTTCTAATAATCCATCCTGCCGACGCCACTCCATGGGATGAGATCCGTCAAAGTTTAGTTTAAAGCAACCTACTCAAATCAAGTTTTTTCCTCTTTATCTGTGGGGTGTCTTTTCTATCTTCTCTTATTTCTATTCCATCTATATTTATATTTTTTTGTCATTTTCTAGGTTTGCAATTGTTGTCTAATCTATTAACATATCAATATTGATTATTGTTTTTGAATTAGTTACTGCTCCTTTAGAATAGGAGTTAGTTTGTTTAAGTTTATCACTTCCGTGAGCTTAGCTAATTAGATGGCTACTGATGTATATACAACAACCACCCAGTAGATCCCAGATCCCACGACGATTAAGGATCAGGATGTACACACTTTTTTTTCCGAATGAGTTGAAAGAGTGTTTCCGAATGACCTAGAATGATATGAGACAAGAACCTGGGAACATGGTTGGATCCTATTTATCTATCAAGTTGTCTAACTTCTATTTTCTCTTTTTTTTCTACCTAACTGGTAATACTTTCATCGCAATTACGCATGGATGCTTTGTGTGATAGAAGTTATTCCTATTATGCAACAAGCAATGTCAAATTTGGTATGTAAATTTGCTATTGAATGTTTAGTTTGAACTTGATTCGATTCGTGTAAAACAGTTGTGTTGTTTTCCAAACCCCTACCAATCAAGAATTAGTACTTCACATGCTACACTTCCATCGCAATAACGCATTAAATTTTCATTGTCATGTTCTGTTAAGAAAACCAACGAAATAATTAATGGGGGTTTAAATTGGAGAAACGTAACAATAGACAAGCAATTTGCAGAGGTTTGGAGAAAACTATGACCAAACTTTAACCAGTTCGTAGCACATATTGTTCACTTGAATCGTGGAATCAGAAATCAGACTCGGTTATGGCCCTTGGAAATTGAAAAAATTGTAGGACGAGAATGGAGAAACTAACAAGTAACACTAGCATTCCATATCTAAATTTGCTAGCTCCTCCAGTGAAACTCTCACGGGTTCATACTTCGTATCGTCAATGGCGGTAATCGCTAGTTGGGCCGGACCCAATACTTAAGTCAACCCAGAATACAGGCCTACAGCCCATTAGTTAATATGTACTCTGATGGGTTCGTATTTCGTGGAAAGGAGTCATATGTTTGCAACTGGATATATCAAAATAAAAATGATCCAAGGGAAAATTGGAGGGTTGAGTTGAACCCTGAAATTTAATAACGAATTTGATGGGTTGAACAATCTAACAATTTAATGGATCAAATCAATTAATTGTACCAGTGTGACATTGGTGTCACAAAACCGGAGTTGTTTTAACATTTGTGCTTCGTCTCGCTGTGATATCAACTCTATTATCCACATAATACAAATAAGATATTTGCAATCAAGGAATCATAATCGGGAATGGTTTCGGGCAACATGAAATACCCAGTCCAATGATCTTAAATGTCTTAATTATCGTGTTTTTCTATTATATAAATATGATTATTAAAGTGTCTTTTTATACATCCAATTTTATATTATGGGTAGAGTTTCGGAAGAGTGATTTATCACCAACTTTAGTTACTTCCATCTCTATTGAATCATTCTGATTATTATTTTTTTTAGAGTGATTTATCAATAAAGATCCACGGTTCGGGTTGCGTGAACCGAAGTTCAGCCAGTTGTTATAGAGAGAGAGAGGAAAGGGATTTCTGTATTATGTTATAACCTCTTTGTATTGGGCCGGCCCATACAATTGTTACATTTACATTATCAGGCCCATAACAAAAAAGTGGTTTTGTGCAACAATCACGAATGACATAAGGATTAGGGATAGGTGAGTGATCATCATTCAGTAGGGATCGAATTTTTGAACGAATTGACCCTTTCAAACCGAACCTATGAGTTTACATCATCCGGTCTAAACTGAATCAATTTTAAATAAATTGGTTTTTTATTTGGTTCGATTCAGTCTGACCTTATATTTTTATCAACCCTATGAATTTGGATCCGGTCTTAAGTCAATCAATTTAAAATTATCGGTTTTAATTACTTTTTACGCAATTAATATTCTCTTAAATTATTCCTTTTTTTCTTCTCCAAAAAAATCTAAATGAAATAAATATGTACTCCCTACGTTTCAAAATAAAAGTTGTTTAGACTTTACCTCACGCTTTTTAAGGAGGTAAAAACTTTATAAAATATTATTTTTTTAATCAAATTTTTTCATACTTATTACTAACACCCTAATAGTATGAAATTATGACTAACAAGTATGATAAACTTTAAAGATTTAAGACTAGTGTTCGCTTGTTGTGTGTTATAAACTTTATGGTTTTAACTTTTAAGTATACCACTACAATGGTAAGGTTTAAACATATATTATAAATATGTTTAAGAGTTTTAGATGGTATTATACAATTTGTTCATTAATATTTTTTCCCATCTAACAAACATCTGTCCAAGACCAAACCTTACACAAACCGAAATCTAACCTAATTTGAGTTTCGCTTTTTGGTTTAGATCGATTCAGTCCGGTTTTAAACCATTGAATAGCCCTACAATCACATATTCACCTTATCTCTGGGTGATTTTATATCAATAGGCCTACTATTAGGGTGTTTTTTTTATTTGCCCGCATTATTATACCCACAAAACCAAAACCAGTTAGTTCAAACCACCATTAGATTATATACCTATTTGGCACGACAGAGATTAATCTAGTTTAAGATAATAATCTAGTTTAAGATTAAAATCTAGATGAAATTTTAACCCTTGTGGATAGATTAAAAGAGTAAATTCTTGATAGATATGTCAAATTCATAAAGTTTTGTAAAACTATTTTTTCAAAAATTGTAAAATGTTTTACTACAACTCTTTAAAAAACTCCAGTAAGCTTGTGTCAACAGGTTCGACACAAGCTTATTGGAGAAAAAATTGAAGCATGAAGATGCAATTTGAACATTTTTTTTGACTTGAAGATACATTCATTATATACAAGTAAGACAAGTTGAACATTTTTTGTTATAAAGTCAATGAGACAAAATGAAGCATCCATGTGACCAGAGAATGCAACTAGTGGGCAATTAGTTACGTTATAGCCAAAATTTGTGCAAGCTGAATATTTATCGACTCTCTTTTAACCAGTGGAGAAACAATCTTTGGATTAGTAATCAGTTACAATAAGACTAAGTTACAAGTTTGTCATTGGAGCAGAGGTGTTTGCCCTATGGGTTTGGGTTAAAAGAAGCCTCGCGACTCAACAATTTTACAATTGACGGTGATAACTTGATTTTTTTTCAAAATAGCCAAAAAAAAAAAAAAATTTGCAAACTAGCCAAAATTCGAAACTATTTTGGAATTTAGCCAAAGTAAGATAAAGTCGTTGTTTGAAACAGCGACTTTACCTCAATTTTTAAAAAATAAAATAAAATACTAAAGTTGCTATTTCAAAAAAGCGACTTTATATTTTTTTTTTAATTTTTGAGTAAAATTTGTAATTAAGAAGAGAAAATGGAAAAAAATATATAAATGGGAGAGTCATTGTCCTTTAATTAAAAAAAATGTACCCACCTCCTATTCTTTCTCCCCCATCATTGTCCCCTCCCTCCCGTAGCCCCTTCTAGCCTCTCTCTCATCTTCTCTCTCCTATTTCTCTCTCCTCTCATCATTGTCCCCTCCCGTAGCCGGCTCCAAATCCTATGTCCCTTAATTTGTCCCCCCCTCCTATCCCCCAACCCCCCTCCCCTCACAAACTTCAAATAAAAAGAAAGAAAAAATAAATTAAAATTAAAAAAATAGGTTAAAAGAATAAAAAAAATATTTTTTTGTGAGAGGGGACAGTGTAAGGGGACATCATAGGGCAAACAGCGACTTTACCCTATTTTGATTAAATCCCAAAATAGTTTTAGATTTTGACTAGTTTTCAAATTTTTTTGTTTTTTTTTTGCTATTTTGAAAAAAAATTCTGATAACTTGTGCTTCGTTAATGCACTACTCGACGTTTGCCACGGTGATCCAACCGTGTATGCCCCACATAAGGGACAAAACGCCAGTTGAAGGCTCACAACTAACAACTTGATGATACGTAAATAGAAGCATCCAACGATGTTCCAAATA
Organism: Persicaria maculosa; assembly: GCA_963922045.1. Taxonomy (NCBI): domain Eukaryota; kingdom Viridiplantae; phylum Streptophyta; class Magnoliopsida; order Caryophyllales; family Polygonaceae; genus Persicaria; species Persicaria maculosa. The sequence continues at coordinate 50,786,528 of OY998269.1, read as the reverse complement.
TATATTTTAAAAAAAATACAACTCACCACGGTTTTGAGGAACAACGAAATCAGCAACTGCACAAGCCGATCCCATTCCTTTCTGAACTCTCCAAATCAGCAGTGGCCTCCGAGTTTCCAAACTGCATGTGCAGTTGATAGATCGAGCTACCGATTTGATTCTCATATCTGCCAGTTTCCTTCACTCCTTTCAAACTGCGAAACCGAAATGGCTTCTCATCCTCTCAGCAGTCCTCGTTATCTTGTATTTACCAACTTCGTCTTCCTCTCCTTCTTCCTTTCTCTTCCTCTCAACACCAATTCACTGTCTTTCAGTTTCCCCTCTTTCAATGTTAACAATCCAGGCCTCGTTCTTCAGGGCGATGCATCCATATCCTCCGACTCCACATTACACCTTACCACGGTGCAGTTTACTGGTGGCAATAGCACGGGTAGAGCATTACATCCAACAGCAATACAACTATGGGTCGGGGACGGCGACAAAGCAACCACAAAAAACTTGACAGATTTCACCACTCAATTTAATTTCATCATCTCCGCAGCAAATTCTGCTTGTGTCGGCGATGGGCTTACCTTTCTCCTTATTCCCGAAAATACTGATCTCCCCGCTGCTGCAGCTGGCGGGAGACTTGGCTTGTATACCTACAACCAAAGTGATTACAGTTTTTCTAATAATACAACAATTGTAGCTGTTGAGTTTGACACTTTCCAAAACTCATATGATCCGAGCAGCAATCACATAGGCATTGATGTAAAGTCAGTAAATTCAACCAAGTATGTCAATGTGTTGGAGGGCCTAAGGTACAAGAGCGGACAAGCCTTCATATCATATGATTCTACGACCAAAAATCTACTTGTCAAAGTGGGTATGAATGAAAAGATGGGCTTTTACACAGTCGAGGACATCATTGATCTGAGTACTGTTTTGCCTCAAAGGGTACAAGTCGGCTTCTCTGCTGCAACGGGGTCTTGTGTTGAAGATCACAAGATTCTTAATTGGAGCTTCGACTCAACCTTGGAAGAAAGTGTTGCTCCTAGTCCCAGTCCAACTCTGAGACAAGGTGGAGCTAGTACCGGCCCAACTCTGAGACAAGGTGGAGCTCAAGAAAGACGGTCTAAAAGAAAGGGAGGATTAGTGGTGGGGATAGGACTGGGAATCTTTCTGATTCTAATTTTTGGAATAGCCATTGTTTGGTTCATATTGGGCAGGAAAATCCCAAGAGAGGCTGATCAGTTTGATATTGATGAAGATTTTGACAAGGACGCAGGCCCCAAAAGGTATGCTTACTCGGAACTTTCCCAGGCAACCAGCAATTTTTCCCTTGAAGGGAAGCTCGGAGAAGGCGGATTTGGCGGTGTTTATAAGGGTCTTTTAACAGGTCCTGGAAGCAGAGAAATTGCAGTCAAGAAAATCAAAAGCGGATCAACTCAAGGTAAAAAGGAGTATATCTCAGAAGTGAAGATCATTAGCAAGCTTAGACATAGGAACTTGGTCCAACTCCTAGGTTGGTGTCATGGCCATGGAGAGTTGCTCCTTGTCTACGAGTTCATGCCAAACGGAAGCCTAGACTTCCATCTCTTCAGCCGCAAATTAGCCTTGCTACCTTGGCCAACAAGGTACAAAATCGCTCGTGGTTTGGCTTCAGCACTGATCTACCTTCACGAGGAATGGGAGCAATCAGTGGTTCATCGGGACATCAAATCAAGTAATGTCATGCTTGACTTGAACTTCAATCCAAAGCTAGGTGACTTCGGCCTGGCAAGACTCGCTGATCATAATGTTGGCATGCAAACCACAGCCCCAGCTGGCACACCAGGATACATGGCTCCGGAATGCCTTTTGACCGGGAAAGCAAGCAAAGAGTCGGATGTCTACAGTTTTGGGATTGTCGCCCTTGAAATTGCTTGTGGAAGGAGGGTGATTGAGGTAAGGGAACACCCTAGTAAGGTGAACCTAGTTGAGTGGGTTTGGGACCTTTACGGAAAAGGGCTCATCCTAGAAGCAGTAGATAACGGCCTAGAAGGGGATTTTGATGAGGAGCAAGCGAAATGCTTAATGGTGGTCGGGTTGTGGTGTGCTCATCCAGATGTTAGCTATCGACCATCAATGAGACAGGCCATAGCCGCCATCAACTTTGAAACTCCTCTACCGAGCCTGCCACCACAACTTCCAGTGCCTATATATGTTGTACCTGGTATGAATGCATCTCTTTTTTCATCATACACATCGTCCAACATGACAGAAAACAGCAGCATCAGCACATCTACAACTAGTTCTTCTCAGCAATCTGAGAAAAGCACTTATCCTCTGCTGGGAACCAAATGAACGCTATGCTCGATTTCCTTTGATTTCGCACCAGGCAAAACAGTCAGAACCTTATGTTCAAATTCTAAAATCTTTAAATTTCTTACCAAGGTAATAAATGCATTTTTATTTATTTGTTTGTGTATCAATTATAAGTTTGATTATGTTGATCTACTGTGTGTACTTTGTGTAATACTATCACTTTTTACTACTAGTAACCAGCAAGCAATTTCAATTTCGTATGATGTAATATATCTGTTGAATGTTAAACTGAACTTGATTCTACTTTGCATAAAATAGTTACGCTGATCACTATTTGCCCAATCCCTATTCCCTACCAACCAAAACATACTTCTTTCCAAGCTACATTTCGACTACTGAGAATTAAATTTTCATTCTCAAGCCTCTTTGAGAAATACATCACGATAATCAAGGTTGAAATCGGGGGCCTGTAAAAAATATAAAAGTCAAACAATTTGCATAAAGATTGAAGAAATTTAATTACCAATGCGAATTTGATGGATCCAAGGCAAAATTCGAGGGTTGAACCCTGAAATTTAATTACCAATGCGAATTTGATGGGTTGAAAAATCTAACAATTTAATGGATCAAATCAATTCATTGTAACAGTGTCACATTGGTGTCACAAAGCCGGAGTTGTTTTAACAGTTGAGTGGGCATTATTTTGACCTAATATCGAGATCCCACAACCATGGCTCCCGATCGAGAAATCACATATCAAGCGGGGTTCGACGTTCAACTCAAATCCCACTCAACTGACCGTCGATCTAATTGGAATCGTGGATTCTGATATTATTTTCACGTATGACAAATCTTTTTCTCTCTTTTATCAATTATATTGCCAATAAACGAAAAAAACATGTAGATAGACTTTACCTATCAATAGTTGCGTGAACCGAAGTTCAGTCGGTTGAATTGTTACAGAGAGAGTGGAAGGGGATTTCTGTATTATGTTATAACCTCTTTGCTATTGGGACGGCCCACACACTTGTTACATTTACATTGTCAGGCCCATTACAAAAGAGTGGTTTTGTGCAACAATCACGAATCACATAGGGATAGGTGAGTGTTCATCATTCAGTAGGGATCGAATTTTTGAACGAATTGACCCTTTCAAACCGTACCGAACCTATGAGTTTACATCATCCGGTCTTTAAGTGAAACAATTTTAAATAAATTGGTTTTTTTTACTTAGTTCGATTCAGTCTGACCTTATATTTTTATTAACCCTATAAATTTAGATCCGGTCTTAAGTCAATCAATTTAGATCCGGTCTTAAGTCAATCAATTTAAAACTATCGGTTTAATTACTTTTTACACAATTAATATTCTCTTAAATTATTCCTTTTTTTTTCTCCAAAAAAATCTAAATGAAGTAAATATGTATTATAAACTTTAAAGATTGAATACTTTTTTTTTATACAAGGCAAGATTTTAGAAGACTTCAGATCCTACTGACACATCTTCCAATGGCGTCATGTCGGACGAGGGATGAGAACTCCGGATGAGATCTTCCAATGGCGTCATGTCGGACGAGGGATAGGAACTTCGGATGAGATGCGAGAGCTCCATGATTCATGAAGTGTCTGAGATGAGCGACTTTGTCAGCAACTCGGTTGATTTCACAGAAGACGTGAGAACAAGATGCCCAATCAAATTGCTATAGAAGAAATTGGATGTCCGAGACAATCATCTCAATCTCCCAATGGCAGTGCCAGACACCAGAAATAGTCTTGATAACGGTAAGATTATCACCCCAAATCTCTAGCAGCCACAAGCGCCGAGTGGAGCGCCAAGGTTTTAGCCATCAGCGGAGAGACGGATCCACAAACGAAGAGCCAGACGACACAACCAACCCGATGTGATCGCGAATAACAAACCCAGTTGAGGCCAATCCTGAGGGGAGTCTAGAACCGTCGAAATTGATCTTGAAGTGGTTAACCGCTAGTTTCAACCATCTAATATTTTTCTTACATCTGGGTGTCGGTTGTTGTTGAGTCATTATAGTGTCCATGTCTTCCCAAAATAATGTTTTGGAGTCTTCTACTTGTTAAAGATTGAAGACTAGTATCGGTTGTTGTGTGTTATAAACTTTGTGGTTTTAACTTTGAAGTATACGACTACAATGGTAAGGTAGAAACATATAATATAAATATGTTTTAGACTTTTAATTGGTATTATACAATTTGTTCATTATTTCTTTTTTCCATCTAACAAACATCAGTACGTCCAAGACCGAACATTACACAAACCGAAACCTAACCTAATTTGAGTTTCGCTTTTTGGTTTAGATCGATTCCGGTTTTAAACCATTTAATAGCCCTACAATCACGTATTCACCTTATCTCTGGGCCAATTTATATCAACTGGCCTACTATGAGGGTGTTTTTTTTCAATTTGCCCACATTATTATACCCACAAAACCAAAACCAATTAGTTCAAACCACCATTAGATTATATACCTATTTGGCGCGTTAGATATTAATCTAGTTTAAAATAATAATCTAATTTAAAATTAATATCTAGATGAAAATTTGGATAAAATTTTAACTTTTGTGGATAGATTAAAAGAGTAAATTCTTATTTGGTATGACAAATTATATATAAAGTTTTGTAAAACTATGTTTTCAAAAACCACCACTAACTCTTTAAAAAACTCCAAGAAGCTTGTGTCAAACGGGCCCGGCACAAGCTTACTGGAGAAAAAATGAAGCATCAATGAAGATGCAATTTGAACATTTTTTTTTACTTGACGATGCATTCATTATATACAATAAGACAAGTTGAACATTTTTTGTTCCAAAATGAAGCATCCATTTGACCAGAGAATGCAGCAAGTAGGCAATTAGTTACGTTATAGCCAAAATTCGTGGAAGCTGAATTTAATCTACTCTCTTTTAACTAGTGGGGAAACAATATTTGGATTAGTAATCCGTGATAATAAGACTAATACAATTTTGTCATTGGATCAGAGGTGTTTGCCTTATGGGTTGGGTTAAAACTCAAAAGAAGCCTCGAAAGTCGAGACTCAACAATTTAACAATTGACGGTGATATAAACTGTGCTTTGTTAATGCACTACTCTACGTTTGGTCTTGGTTATGGAGGTGGATATGAATATGATTATCCCACTCCCAACGTACCTTTCACATATTTTAAAAGAAGTAAACATCAAGTTGCACATTTCAAACCGGAAAATGACATATTGACATGGTGCCATGGTGGTGTAACCGTGTATGACCCGCGAGAATAGATCTTCTACAGTTCTACCCTAGACCTGTCCACATCGACATGTACAAATCAAACCTGATGGGTCACAGGTCGAGAAGTCATAACCTGAACCCGTGGAGTGGCAGGTCGATGGATCCAGGCGACCCATCGGATCCCATCGACCAGCCAGGTCTTTTTTTAAAAAAAAAAATCGTGCAAATATAGCATATGATCAATCTGGCTGGTCATCCGTTCGAAACCCTCAACCTTAACCCGTGACCCGCTTGACCCAGATTCGACGGGTCAATGACCCGTCGAATCACGGGTTAACATGTGTCACAGGTCGAGACATTAGGTGTAACACAAAAATATTTAAAGTATTTTTAATAATTAAAAAAATTATGTTTACATTGTACATGCCAAATAATATATATTTGTATCTTTTTTTCTTTCAAAATGATTTTTTAATAAGTATTATAATTAATATTCTAAAATAATGACTCTTTTAATTTTAATATTTTTAAATATCATTTTATATTACAAAAGTACATAAATATATGTTATTTGACACATGTACAATGTAAATATAATTTTTATAATTATTCCGTCCAAATCTTTGTTAAACTTGTTAAATTAAAATTTTACCCCCTCTTGGTTAATTGTATGATAATAGAAATTTAATAATTACAAAAATAAATAAGTAATACTCCCAAATTGGATGATTGATGAAAAAAATGAGTAATTAAATTTAATAGCAAAAATGAGTAATTAAATTGAAAATTGAAAAGATACAATTCACATCATTTTTGCTCCCAAATTGAATATGTATAGAAGCTAATAGAGAATTAAAAAGTGATTTGGAAGGGGGAGGTGAGCGACTCAATTGAAGGGAGAGAAATTTCGTAGAAGCCAACATTATTTTATCGATTATTTGAAAAGAGAAAATAATGTCTCCAAATTTCATACTTATTTATATGTTTTTTTATTTTAATTGTTAACATTCTATTAAAATATATTCATAGTTGGATGATTGAAAAAAAAATCGTTTAAAAGGTGGTTTTATATAAAAAAAAATTAAGGGGTGATTTATCACTATTTATAAGGTGGTTTTGCATGGCCTCGAAAGCACTCGCCATTTTTGTCTGGTTGAGGAACAACGAAACAGCAACTACACAAGCCACCCCCATTTCTTTCTTAACTCTGCGTGTGCAGTTGATAGAGCTACCAATTCGATTCTCATATCTGTCAGTTTCCTTCACTCCTTCCAAACTGCGAAACCGAAATGGCTTCTCATCCTCCTCTCAACGGTCCTCGTTATCTTGTATTTACTAACTTCTTCTTCCTCTCCCTCCTCATTTCTCTTCCTCTCAAGATGAATTCGCTGTCTTTCAATTTCCCCTCTTTCGATGTTAACAATCGAGGCCTCGTTCTTCAGGGCGATGCATTCATATCCGAATCCGACTCCACATTACACCTTACTGTGGATCAGTTGGAAACTGGTAGCTATAGCAAGGGTAGAGCATTATATCCAAAAGCAATACAACTATGGGACGGCGACGGCGACAACGCAGCCACAAAAAAGTTGACAGATTTCACCACCCGATTCAATTTCAGCATCACCCCAGTAAATACTTCTTATTTCGGCGATGGGCTTACCTTTCTCCTTATTCCCGAAAATACTGATCTCCCCGATGAGGCATATGGCGGGAGTCTTGGCTTGTGCTCCTACACCTCAACTAATTGCCGTTTTCCCAATGAAACAAAATTTGTAGCTGTTGAGTTTGACACCTACCAAAACCTGTATGATCCGCCGACCCGTGATCACATAGGCATTGATGTAAATTCAATAAGGTCAGCTGCTTATGCCAACGTGTCGGCGGGCCTAGCAACCAAGAACGGACAAGTCTTCGTATCTTACAATTCGACAACCAAAAATCTAAGTGCCATCTTGAGTATGCCTGAAAGTTCGGTTCTTTACAGTGTCTCGCACATCATTGATCTGAGTACTGTTTTGCCTCAAAGGGTACAAGTTGGCTTCTCTGCTGCAACGGGGGTAGGCATTGAATTTCACCAGATTCGTAACTGGAGCTTCAACTCAACCTTGGAAGAAAGTGTTGCTCCTAGTCCCAGCCCAACGGAAGAAAGTGTTGCTCCTAGTCCCAGCCCAACTCTGCAACAAAGTGGAGCACAAGAAAGACGGTCTAAAAGCAAGGGAGGATTAATGGCGGGCATAGGAGTGGGTAGCTTTCTGATTCTAATTTTCGGAATAGCCATTGTTTGGTTTATATTGCGCAGGAAGAGCTCAAGAGAGGTTGATCATGGAATTGATGAGGACTTTGACAAGGACACAGGCCCCAAAAGGTATGCTTACTCAGAACTTTCCCGGGCAACCAACAATTTTTCCCTTGAAGGGAAGCTGGGAGAAGGCGGATTTGGCGGTGTCTATAAGGGTGTTTTAACAGGTCCTGAAAGCAGGGAAATTGCAGTCAAGAAAATCAAAAGCGGATCAGCGCAAGGTAAAAAGGAATATATCTCAGAAGTGAAGATCATTAGCAAGCTTAGACATAGGAACTTGGTCCAACTCCTAGGTTGGTGCCATGGCCACGGAGAGTTACTCCTTGTCTACGAGTTCATGCCAAACAGAAGCTTAGACTTCCATCTCTTCAACCGGAAATTAGCCTTGCTACCTTGGCCAACAAGGTACAAAATCGCTCGTGGTTTGGCTTCAGCACTGCTCTACCTTCACGAGGAATGGGAACAATCTGTGGTTCATCGGGACATCAAATCAAGTAATGTCATGCTTGACTTGAACTTCAATCCAAAGCTAGGTGACTTCGGCATGGCAAGACTCGCTGATCATGATGCTAGCATGCAAACCACAGCCCTAGCCGGCACACCAGGCTACATGGCTCCTGAATGCTTTTCTACAGGGAAAGCAAGCAAAGAGTCGGATGTATACAGTTTTGGGATTGTCGGCCTTGAACTTGCTTGTGGAAGGAAGGTGATTGAGGTAAGGGAAGAAGATAGTAAAGTGAATCTAGTTGAGTGGGTTTGGGACCTTTACGGAAAAGGGCTCATCCTAGAAGCAGTAGATAACGGCCTAGAAGGGGAATTTGATGAGGAGCAAGCGAAATGCTTAATGGTGGTCGGGTTGTGGTGTGCCCATCCAGACTTTAGCTGTCGTCCATCAATGTTGCAGGCCATAGCCACCATCAACTTTGAAACTCCTCTACCGAGCCTGCCACCAGAACTTCCAGTGCCTGTATATGTTACACCTGATATGAATGCATCTCTATTTTCTTCATACACATCAGAAGATAATTAACCACACACTTCAAACAGCAGCCGTCAGCACATCTACAACTAGTTCTTCTCAGCAATCTGAGAAAGGCAATTTTCTTCTGCTGGGAGCCAAATGAATGCTATGTTCGATTTCCTTTGATTTCGCACCAGGCAAAACAATCAAAACCTTCTGTTCAAATTCTAAAATCTTTAAATTTCTTACTAAGGTAATAAATGCATTTTTATTTATTTGCTTGTGTATCAATGATAAGTTTGATTATGCTGTTTTACTGTGTGTACTTTGTGTAATAATTGTTATCACTTTTTATTAACCAGCAAGCAATTTCAATTTCGTATGTAACATATCTATTGAATAAAATAGTTACGCAGGTCCCTATTTGCCCAATCCCTATTCCCTACCAACCTAAATATATTTCTTTCCAAACTACATTGCCATCGCATTACGACTACTGAGAATTAAAATTTCATTCTCATGCCTCTTTGAGAAATGCATCACAATAATCAAGTTTGTAACCAGGGGCCTGTAAAAAATATAAAAGCCAAACACTTTGCAGAAAGATTGATGAAATTTATAGGAGAACTAACTAATTCAGCAGAAATTCTTCTTGGAATGGTGGAAGTAGAACTGGACATGGAGAAACCAACTTTGCTGTACAATCGTGATTGCCGACTCCGGATGTCGATGGCAAAAGTCGGTGACTTGTCAACTCGAGATGCCATGCTGGAGCCTGCCAACACCGGATGTCTGTAACAGTTTGAACTTTATTGTCACCAAGCTCAGGAGACGATATGTCCACCGTGCAAATGGCAAAAAAAAAATGGTCATCCCTATAGCAACCCCGACTATAAATTTGGATTTTCCCTTATTGCATAGGCACTTGCACTGCACCGAATTCGAAAACATACAATAGCAGCAACCATAATGAGTAACCACAATATGCATATAAATCAAAGTGCTGATACAAAAAGACAATAATACTGAAACATAAGAATCTGATCCAAAAACTAGAAAAGATCAAAATCTAACGCACATCCTCAACTAGTTCGATGACTGTCTAAACCACTGTACTTGAAAAAGAAGAAAAAAATGGCACAAGAAGAAAGGCATTACAGCAAAGTCGGGATAACAAAAAAAAATGCATTGTTACATTGGCGCCTTCCGCAGCTCTTCAGCTCCGTGAGCAAAGTGGCACCTGTCACCGAACGTACACGAACCCTTGTTGAAGTTCTCACAGATCTTAGTCTTGAAATTGTTTCCGCCACCAGGGGCAGATGAACGGGGAGGACCCTTGCTGGGAGGAGGCCCGGAAGCCGCCCTGACATTCATTATAAGCTCATGAACCATGTCACTGGCTTGTTTGATCTGATCAAAAGTACCCTCAAGTTCAATGTTCCTCAAGTTTGGATCGATTTCATGGTCCCTTATGGAGAGCTTGGCCCCTGTGACGCGAGAAATCTGCTTTGAGTTCACACCACCTTTGCCGATAATGGCCCCAGCAAGTGAAGCGTCTACACTGATCTTAGCAGTGGATGATAGTCCAAAGCTGGCAGCAGCAGCAATACCTGGAGGAGGAGGTTCCATCCTACCACCAACAGCCATCCTGCCAGGCATGGGCCCCATGGAACGAGGATCTTCGTGAGATCGAATTCCTGGCTTCCCAAGCTCCCATTCCCCATGAGCAAAGTGGCATTTGTCTCCAAACCTACATCCCTCAGCAGTGTTGTATTTGTTGCAAAGACGGGTTTTGGCGGTAGCAGCAGATTGGGAAGTGTCCTGAAAGGGAAGTGGTGGAGGTGCAGCATTCCTAGAGGCAGGTGGGGGCCGTGGAACCGCTGGGGATCCACCAAGGTTCATTGCCTGAGATACAGCTTTATATCCCCCAGGAACATAATGCAAGAAGTGACACCCTTCCCCAAATGGGCAGCCTGATGTGCTGCATACATTAAACAGATGTGTCAATAAGTATGATAAAAGGATTAAGATATGGTCGAAGCAAGTCACACTACCAGCTCATAAAAAATTCACCTTTGCACATATCAAACAAATTGTTAGTTAGCCGAAGATTCAGTAACATTATGTTTCACAAAGAGCGACAACCACTAAGCATTTCACTTCAAATACTCAGGTGTATTCTAACCACATAAGATCATGTCACGGCCGATAAAAAAAAATCTACAACAATCAAGAAGTCACAAATTTGGCAGGCAACACTCACTCGACATGGTTTATCTACATCCATATTTATACATGAGCATTATACTTGGAAACAAATTAATAAGCGAAAACAACCCTTCAGCAAACAAGACTTACAAGCTGGTTCTTCAGAATACACAATCAAATATACTCTAGTAATTCTTTGTGAGAGAAGCGTTAGGCAAATCTCCTAAACATAATAACATGAATCTTCAAGCTCTTACTCTAGAAATTGTCATGATATGAGAAATTTCACAACATCAATGGCTACTAGCAAGACATCAATGGAAAGACAAGTGACCTAGATGCAATAAGCCAGCAAGGAACTTCCATTTTTCCCTCTTACACGGCTACACTACAAAATTAAGCCAGTTGACAGCAATCCCTAATTTTGATACCCCGCATACAATATAACCTCAAATGATCTGGAACACTAAACAACAAACACCTATAAGATCTGAAGTGCTCAGTCCTGGCAGGATTCCGACAATAATCCTACTATTCCTTCATCTTGAATTAATCCTAACAATACCAATTCCTAAACATTATTTTGTGGACTCCATAAGTATCTTGATAAACAAAACTGAAGATCAACCAACCATCAGCAGACAATATCACTAGAAGAAATGGAATGTCCAACGGTGTCAGTGGAGAATCCTTAACTAAAAATGGATTCACTAACTCAGCAGGAAACCAAGAATGGAATAGTTTAAGTGGGGGCAGCATTGAACAAATGTTTGAAAATACCACATTTCTACCTAACGTATAAATCTAGCTACTCAATCATCTCATAACTTCAACCCATCTAGTAACTATTTAATGAAGATTATTACGCAGCATAGGAAGAGAAATTTTTGGGTCTTAAAAAGGGTTCAGATGTTGTTCAGTGGTCTAGTAATCTTTTGTGGCACTTAGTAGGAGAAAACAAACAGCCAACAGAAAGTCCCATGTATGATTCATCAGATTCCATGCGCAACAGTGCTCCTAAGAATCATGACAATGACAAATTTACCATAAAAATAAAATATCTCTGCTGTGACCTACAGAACTCTTAAGCAATCAAGGCACTAGTAATACCAAGAAAAAACAAGATTGAGGCTCTGGAACAATAAACCCGATGATAATTTCTCAAACCTTCTATTACCAACCACCCACAAGGCCACAGGTAATGACACAACAACATCCAGAAACATTTACAACAATGTCAGAGAATTTACAAGTCCTTGTGCTGCGCATTCTATATGATTGGAACCATTATAACACTAACAAATCCTCTTCATGAATTCTATGTCAAGTGTCCACGAGTACATAAAAAGGCCATGAAATAGAAACAGCTTCTATATCCAAGAAAAGGACAGACATATAGAACAGTCATCAAACAGTACCTCACAATCATGCCTACCCCCTAAACAATATGCCATATTCAACTAAGCAGATCCTCAACAGAGGGTTTTCAGTTAGCTACTTTCATTCTCAGATTTCTTAACCGGGCTCTTCTTTTTCTTCTTTTTTTTTTGCATTTGAGGTAATTTTCATTCCCATCAATTACAAAGGGAAAAGGAAAATGTAAAATAATTATAAACGAGAGGAATCTGCAGAGGGGGTTAGGTTGACACATAAGATGGCATGGTAGTTGGGCCTTAAGTCTTGTGACAGATCTTGCCAATTAATGCCCAAAGGATTCCACCTTATTTGGCAATTTCATGCAGTATTATTCCTTAATTAGGATTGTTCATAGCCATGACCTGTATCAAGATCTTAAAAGTCAGTTTCATTAATCTGTCTTCAAAGGTCATATTCATACATTCAAATATTTGAAAGGAAACTTTCATATAAGCAAATGCGTTGAGGAATTTGACCCCAAAAATCTACATCTCAGTTACTTATTGGCCTCCACTCCACTAAGTCAACTGCACCAACATTTATTTTGATTCCTGTCTTACCATAAATTCCATAATTAGGAGTAGAAGTACCTGTGTCAAAACCTTGGATGTTGAATTCATTAGTCAATGTAAATTACAGTTGCCTATGTAAATTGTGCAAGAATATATTTTAAATAGCCATGACATTTATTCATATAAAATTACATATGAGTGTTTTAGGCAGGTTAAGATTTGAACCTGAAAAACTTTGTGCAAGGCTTCGATTTGCTTCCTACACCACTTGGAAAAGACTCCGATTCTGTTGCAAGAATTAATTATCTCTTTTTAGTCCCATTCTTAGTTTTTGAGTTCCACTATACACCAAGAAAGTTACAACTGATTCCTCACACCATGAGAGTGGAAACCAAAACAAAATATTCGATTTTTTTTCCAATTCAATTATAGTACGGCAAAACAACCCATTCTCAAAAGAAGAAGCTATTTTTACACCACCCTGTATGGCTGTATCAAATTCTAAATATTTTATTAATGAACTTGTGTGTATGGGGAAAAACCCATTCAACTCAATTCAGGGTATAGTTTTCCATCATTCGGGATTGAAGAGGGAGGTTACCAAGCATGACCACATTTAGATCCAGTACGGAAACATCAAATTAAGCCTAATAAACCAAATCTCCAAGACGACCACAACAAATACGCAGAAGGATTAGGAGGAAGAACTAAAAATTCGCGGCAAAGATTTAGAACGGAACAAAGCGATTAAAACCCTAGAAGAAAGGAGATAAAGAAATCGCAAACGTCGGAAGAAAACTACAGGTAGGGGGGAATGACGAACCTTGTTGCCTGAACTTCTTGGGACCACCATTGCCGTTGAAAGCAGCCTCACCTCTGCCTCTCTTGCGAGCCCCACCGAAGTCCATCTCCAGCAATCGAAGAAGAAACCCTAGCTTCCACAGAGGCCGCAACAAGGGAGAGCAACAAAAGGATTCGAGGAACCAATTAAAATCCCTCAACGGAGATTGAGAGAGTAGGAGAGGTAGGGGACGAAGAAAACCCTAGATATCGGACCTGAAAGAGAGCACCTGGCGCAGGGGGAGAAACGGAGAGAGAAAGTCGGCTAGAGATGATGAGAGAGATAGAGAGAGGAGCGGATTTGAAAAGTAGGTTTAAATGCGATTTAATGAGTCATGATGAGTCCATGACATATATCTGGACTCGGGTTCACGTGCTCCGGGTGACGATGCCCTTCTGGCAAATTTGAGGTCATACGTGCGGCGATGTGCTGTGTGCCTGTGTGTGATGTGGTGTGGGGTACGAATTGACTTGCTTTGACCCAGGACCACTTATCGATTTTGGGCTTTCACTGAGTCCAATTTATGTGGGCTCAGACAGAGAGGATGGATTGTTGGCCCAAACCCAATTAGGTAGGAGCCTTAACAGTTGGGATTTGTACACAACACATTTGCTAATGACATGTTAAACTTCTTATTCGAAAAGTTAAGCAAATTTTTTTTTCGGAATTTTCGCCAAATACCCATGAGGTTAAGGCTAATTGGTGTGGTGTACAAAAGTTTGACATATTTCACCAGGTGCCCCTGAGGTTTTTATTATTTTCGCCAAATGCCCCTGAGGTTTTCATTTTTTTCGTCAGATACCCCTATGTCGAATTGTTAACATTTTGGATGAAAATAAAAAGAAAAGAAATATTATTTCATTATTATTTTTATAAGTTATTATTTGCCCAATATCATTTAATTATAGTAACTAAATTATCTAATTTTATTTACACAATATCATTTTATACTACATTTTTTAACCAATGGGATTAATTCAAAACTTTTATGTAATAAAGTTAATAATAACTATACAATATTATTTCATTATGCATTATTACATGATATCATTTCATGCTATTTTTTTAAAACCATGAGATTAATTCAAATTTTTTTTAAAAAAAAATACATAGTTCCAAATATACAAGTTCTTTTTTTTTCCTGAAGCAGCCAATCTCTCTCTCTCTAGCTATGTATGTATATATAATGAAAACTATTTTTTATATATAATAATCTTAAATTTTGGATTTTCACCCAATCAACCTAATCTACATAAATTTTCAAATAATAAAATTTTTAAATATTTTTTAACCAATGAGATTTACCTATTGTAACTATTAAATGAGAAATATTTTTGCTTACATTACATAATCATTTTAATTTTACAATTTCCTCTCAATCAACTAAATCTAGAAAAAAATAGCAAACTAATGAAATTTGTACATGTTTTTTAATCAATCTAACTATATCAAACTATTACATCATAAGCATATATTTTTATTAGGTGTTATAACTACATTTATTTTAGAATTTTAACCCAATCAACCTATTCTACTTAAATATTAAACTCATGTAATTTTTACAGATTTTTCATAAATATTTTAATTATTTTTTATTTAATTATCTATTTTTTCTATTTTATATTAATGTTTGATAATATTTTATTTAAATTTATTATAGTAATTTTTTATACTTATAAAACTTTATTTTTATTGTCTAAAAAGAAAACTACGCACTATGGTGCGAGAACTGTACTAGTTTTCCACCAAAATGTTAACAAATTCGACAAAGGGGCATTTGGCGAAAAAAATGAAAACCTCAGGGGTATTTGGCGAAAAAAATAAAAACCTCAGGGGCACCTGACGAAATATGTCAAAATTTTGTACACCACGCGAATTAGTCTTAACCTCGGGGGCATTTGGCGAAAATTCCGTTTTTTTATATCTTAGGTCACCCGAAGTGGTGAACCTGCTCAACGTGTACAAAAAGTAAGAAAAAAAAAGGAAAATGCTATGAATTCGGGTTAATGGATTCATCTCCGAACACCCCAAAAAGTGGGGTTCATAGGCGCGTAAAATGAAGGCATTTTAAAATGGCTATTTTAGCCATTTTAACATTATAAAAAAATTAAAAATTATATTTTTGAATGTAATTTAATTTTATCTACCTATAGATATTCACTTTGCATATGTTTTGAAGAAAAAAAATTCAAGATATTACCCTATTTCGTACGAGACCCATGTAATTTATTTTCCGACAGATATGCTAATTATAATATTTAATAATAAAAAATCATTATTATTAAATGTAAATAATTAATAATATTTAATAATAATAAATATTATTATTAATAAATGTAATTATAATATTTAATTATGTTGTTTATCTCCCATGCATGCTCATCAATCTTAAACATAGTTTAATCGGAAGAAATTTCACAAAATTTAAGCTTACACCAATCGAGTCAAACTTTTATAGAGTCGAGTCCG
Organism: Persicaria maculosa; assembly: GCA_963922045.1. Taxonomy (NCBI): domain Eukaryota; kingdom Viridiplantae; phylum Streptophyta; class Magnoliopsida; order Caryophyllales; family Polygonaceae; genus Persicaria; species Persicaria maculosa. The sequence continues at coordinate 50,770,292 of OY998269.1, read as the reverse complement.
AACCGAGTTAGAATTACTTCATCTAACACCCCTATTTAAAAATCTAGAGAACAAAATCCTCTTTTAACAACATACGGCCCGCCCAAGTATAATTCAACAGCTCAATCAATGTAATCAAATTCCCCAGAACCTATTTATGAAAGGGCCCAAATTAAAAGCCATTGAAGTCTCTTTGAACTGTCTCTGCCGCCCTTCACCCTCCTCAACCAAACTCCTGCTCCTCAACTACCAGCTAAACTCAACAGTCCCCATCCCTCCCACGTAAAATCAACAGTCCCTGTGTTAAATTCCCCTTCGATTTCGATACTTCCTAAGCCTCCTCTCTATCGGCATCTCCCCTGTAATTACTAGAACCTTCAACCGCGATCTCGCTTTCTCTTGGCCTGCGGATTACTGTGATTGATCTTCCGGCGAACCTCGAAATTTCACCGGCGATTAGGTAATCGAACAAATCCTTGGTTCAATTCTCATCGTCTGCTACTGTCCTCTTTAGAATTATGATTGTTAACATCGATCTAATTTTGCCATCCCGGTTCAAATCTTTGCTTATTTACTTGTTTGATATCGATCCAAAAAAAAAAAAATCCTGCTTCCTGCTTACTGTTGGAATCGAATTGTTTTTAGTGCTAGCGAATTAGCGATCATACGCTCTAGAATTACAATGTGTGAACAAATTTTTCTTCCATTATCATTGAGATGTTTCCGTGGAGTACATTCGATTGATGAATAATAATGATATATACTGGCAGAACTGTAAGAATGGCAGTGAGTGGTGCTCATTGCTCCCTAATAGCAGCTTCCGGACCATCCATCGCTTTCTCCCGCAAGATGTTCTTGGTTTCCGGCACTGGTTTGCAAGCAAAATCATGGAGCAAGCTTGCTAGACTTAATCATTTGTTTGCTGTTGGTCCTTCTAAATGCAGCTTTTCATCTTCATCCTTGAAAAGCGAAAAGGTTGTGGTGAGGGCAATGGCGGATTCACATGAGAAACCTGTGTCCGGGCTTCCCATTGATTTGAGAGGTTTGATCATTTGAAACTATGATCTATAAAGATGGGATGCATATATAATAAGTTGAGATGAGCAATTCTTAATTCTACATGCTCAACTGAACAAACAATGACTTCTCTGATTCACTTATATGTTACTCCGATATCCTATTATTCACTGATAATGAAGCTTCTTGCTTGAAGCTTTCTTATGAAACTTGGGTTTGAAGATTGCAGGATGATTTTGCTTATCATATGCTTGATTGAAACATTTTTCACAGGTAAGAGAGCGTTTATTGCGGGAGTATCTGATGATAATGGGTATGGATGGGCAATAGCCAAGTCTCTTGCTGCTGCCGGTGCTGAAATTCTTATCGGAACATGGGTCCCTGTAAGAACTCTTTTATGTCGTAGGTCCTTAACTTTCATTACATCTAGTTCGTGTTTGTTTCTATTGTATTCTATCCCATCACATGACATTCTGACGTAAGCTGAATGAATCCTTTTGTTTAATCATATGAACTTACTGAATATTCAGCTCTTATGCCATCTGCAGGCTTTAAATATGTTTGAAACAAGTCTGCGGCGTGGAAAATTTGATGAGTCACGAGTGTAAGACTAAGCAACAAGGTTTAACTTATTTCATTTGGTAATATAACTCTATCCCTATAGCTTACACAGTGTTTGACATTTCAGGTTACCTGATGGTTCTTTAATGGAGATTGCCAAGATATACCCTCTAGATGCAGTTTATGATAGTCCTGAAGATGTCCCTGAAGATGTAATATCATATAAATAAATATTTGTATCGACTTTGATGATTTGATCTCTTTTATTTGCATTGATTCCTGCAGCTTAAATCAAATAGACGCTATTCAGGATCATCAAAATGGACCGTGAAGGTACTTACCAGTATCACGAGTTAATTTCCCTTGCGCATTGAGAATGAGTTTCCTATCATACTTGGATCTGGCTGCAGGAAGTCGCTGAATCAGTAAAGGAGGATTTCGGTAGCATTGACATCCTTGTGCACTCACTTGCCAATGGACCTGAGGTTTGTATCACCATGATCTATGTTTACTTCAATATGTATACATATTTGAGCCTTTGTTTCGTAATCTTGGATTCCATCCATCCGTAGGTGAGTAAGCCTTTGCTAGAAACATCAAGACATGGCTATCTCGCGGCACAATCTGCTTCAAGTTACTCCAATGTATCACTCGTCAAGCATTTCCTTCCAATAATGAACCCGGGTATCTTTCTTCTATTTCCTTTTACGCAGTTCGAATGTTGTAAATTGTAATTGCGTGTTTGTTGTTACAGGCGGTTCTTCATTGTCTATTACCTATGTTGCGTCTGAGAAGATCATTCCAGGGTTCGTTTTTTCTTTAAACCTCTAGTACTCTTTTCAGTTATATAGTCTTGCATCTACTGATTTCTTCGGCACAGGTATGGTGGGGGTATGAATGCGGCGAAAGCTGCCTTGGAGAGTGACACTAGAGTATGCCTTCTGATTTTCTACCACCCCTTCATTGCCTATTTTGATCACCTACGGTCACCAAATTCAATAACGTTTTGATTCAGGTTCTAGCTTTCGAGGCAGGAAGGAAACATAGAGTTAGAGTGAACACTATATCAGCCGGTATTGTAACGAATCATCGTCGTTTTTGTAAACCATGACTTTTGATGAACATGTTCCTCTAATCGCCGGGCAATGTTGGACAGGCCCGCTTAGGAGCCGTGCTGCAAAGGCAGTTGGGCTGATTGACATGTTAATCGAGTATTCGTTGGAGAACGCTCCGATACAGAAGGACCTATCAGCCGGTAAGCCAACTCTTTTCCGACATTCTCATATTGCCCTTTTCGATTCCCTTGCTAATGATCATCACTGAACTTGTGCGTCGAACAGATGAAGTTGGGCATGCCGCTGCTTTCTTGGCTTCACCGTTGGCCTCGGCTATAACCGGTGCAGTTGTGTTTGTTGACAATGGTCTCAATGCCATGGGAGTCGGAGTCAGTAGTCCTATCTTTGAAGGCCTCAACATTCCCAAGAATAAGCACTAAAAATCCCTTCATTGAGCATTTCTTACCTGTTTGATCAAAATGCACGTTCATTTGAGAATGTTTTTTGTGTGTGTTTTTGTGATACTGCCCCTCACTTTTATTGGTGGCCCAAGCCCAATAAGAGATGAGCCCCCAATAAGAGAAAAAATCATCACACAAAGATAGGGGTAAATTGCAGGAAACGACTCGTTGAAATGGAAACTACAGAAAATCACCCTCCACATATCTTTCGTTGAAAAACACCACTCAACCCCCCTCCCCCCATTTTTGTAACGTGGGGATTCCGAAGTTGTTAATTAATTCCCCCATGAACCCGAGCACTAGCCTACAAAGGACACGGATCACAATTGGCCAAGCGGCAAGCCACCAGGTAGGCTCATCCAAGTCAATGAAAAATCGAGCACCCATTTATTATACAAAATGTTTAAATAGTAGGATTTGAACTATTGAACTTTTGTAAGGGTCATCTCTCCCTCACTATTAGGAGGCTGTTGCTCCACTCAACCCCTTGATTCCTTTAGGTTCCATTAAAAAAAGGGGACACCCCACCTCCCACCCTAATGTTTTCTTTCGTATGTTTTTAGGATAAATTAATCATAATAATCCTAAAATTATACCATTTATCTCATAATTTAGGTTGTTTTTTAAAAATATATTTTATAAAAAGTTAAAAACTATATAAATTATCTAATTTTTAAATATAATTTGATAAGCTATATAAATGGCAACCTAATACTTTATTTTTTGAAAATTAACCTTTCTAAGACAGAATTTAATACATTTTGAAAATAAATACCTGTATATTTAAAATACGGTTATGGGTGTTTTTAGAGAAATACTCAGAAAAAATACAATATGGTAGAAATTGATGGGGACCATGGGGTAAACCGTAAACTCAATTTATAATGGGGATTCATAGAATTGATGAGCCTCCAACTCTACGAGGCTGAAATCTGCATAATTTAAGGGCTATATATTTGTAGTTTGTACTACGTTTAATAATTTATTATTGAAAGATATCTAAAGAAAGAAAAACACAATAAAAGGGGGTCACTTTCTTGATGTAATGCATGTTGAGCAAAGTTGTGATCAGGAATGTGCTGAAAAGTAATAAATTTGTCATGTAAAATGTTAGTGTAGGTCGAACTAATTTTTTTTAGTTATAGAAGTGGTAAAGTATAATTACATGGTATGGACTATGGATGTTCTTGAATTAATGAGAAATATATTTGTGCTTGACAAAGGGGCAGATTGAACTTAAACAACTCGAGCGAGAAAAGTTGAGAACCAAAAAACTTATATTTTTAATGATGTTAGCCTCGACGCCATTTTTATAACGATCGATTACATCTGCTTGATCCGGAAATAAGATCCCCTCATAGATCTATGCTAAGGTGGGTCTATGGGTGGGCGACACCATGCTGTCGGCTGTCGCTCACCCCGATCTAGAAAAAAATAAACATTACAGTCCAATATGTGTTATATAAAATATTAATAAGGTAAAGTACAAGTATTTTTAGTAGTTTAATGGTTCAGCCCACCCCATTTTAAATGGAAGTAGTACAGTCCACGTGTTTGGCTCGATGTTTTTAAATATAATCTTAATAATATAATAAATTAATATTATAAAATATTAATAAAAGTTATGATAAAAATCCAAAATAAAATAATTACCATAAAGTATCTTGAAATAATTTCATAATTTTTTTTAAAATCTCATTTAAAGTAGCACATATAGATGTAGATATTTTATATCACTTTTATTGGTTAGTAAAAAAATATTAATATCATTGTAACTTTGCTTAAAAAAATAATATCATTGTAACTTTGGTATAAAGAATAAATAGATAGTTAGTAAATTTGTTATAAATAAAAGAAAAAAATGTGATTGATTTAAAGAGATATAAATGATAGAAGAAAAATAATAATTAAAGGAAAAATAATTTCATTGGTGTAAAGAGCTAATTAAAAAAGGTAGGGATAACATTTAGGCTAAAACCTTTTTGTTTTAAGAATATATACAGATATAGGTGTAGATATAGATATAAAGATTTGCATATTGATTAATAGTAAATATCATATTGAATTAAATATTTTGAATTAAGCTCAATAGCTAGTAAATATGTTAAAAATAAAAGAAAAAATTGTAATTGATTTTAAAGGAAAAATATTTGATTGGCTTAAAGAGCTAAAAAAAGTAGGGATTGTACGTAAGCTAAAACTTTTTTGTTTTTAATATATATATATATATATATATATATATATATATATATATATTCAATCAACCAATCACATATTTTTATTTATTTATTCTCAATCCATTTTTCATTATTTTAAAATTCTTATAATTTATTTAGTATTTTATAATTAAATAATAATAATTTGTCTTACACATTTAAGTTATTTTCTTCATACATTTTTTAAAAAATTTACTTCTTATAAAAACAATATAAAAGTTATTCATAAAATTTGTGTTGACCCTAAATTTTTTTATAAACCCACCCCTGTTTCAGAAGATCGTGAATATCCAAAATAGTTTATATAAATGATAAGTTTTCGTAAAAAGAGATATTCACAAATAACAATGATCATGTTTATTCACAAATATCTTTTCTATAAAAAAAAAAACTTCTTATCCTCTCTTAGAGCATTAACACAAGTCAAGACGGACGATGATAACCCACCTCCTCTCCGTACTTAACCTAAACCAAACGGGGTGGCTATATGCACTCATGACAGGTGTTATATGCACTCCTTGGGACAGATAATACATCCGTCAATTGTAATATTTTTTAAAAATCACGAATGCATGTAGAATCCGTTCATTGTTTAAAAAAAAGATAATAAAAAAGGCTGAATTGCATAACAACTTTTTTAATTGCTTGTCTTTGAAAAAAAATAAGAAATAGAAAAAAACTGCAGTGTACAACAACTTTTCCCCTCTCTCTTTAAAAAAAATTGCAAATGACGGATCTATTATCTGCCCTTGTTCTTTTTTTAATTTAATAGGACGGATCCTTGATCCATCATATGTAATTTTTTTTATTTTTTTTAAACGGACGGATCTAGGATCCATTTGTGTATTTTTTAAAACTTACAACGGACCGGTCTATGATCTATTATAAGAAGTGTATATAGTACTTGTCTCGAGTGTATATAGCACAATACAGACTAAACAAATGAAATGAACTCTTAAAAACGGATTTATCATACCGCCAAAGTTTGAAAGTAGAATAGGAACTCCAATCTTCCAAAATTCACTCCCCTGTATATTAACTCCAACAACACATGGCATATTTGACACATATGTGGACATCATCCTCTGAGATGATTAAGGATAAACCTTACAAAGATAAGATATCCTACTGATTGCCCACTGTAAAAAAAAATGACATATGTGAAGTGGTGTTTTGACAAATTATCTCTTTAGTGATATTTCATTTTACCGAGCAACTATTATTAGTAGGGAAAACTAATTAAAATACCCCCATTTTTTGGGGATATGGTAAAAATATATCCTCACCTTTTAAATGTAATAAAAATACCCCAAACTTTAAGAGTAGTGGTAACATATTGCCAATGGTTTTTTCACGATCCAAAAATTTTGTTAATTTAAAAAAAAAAAAAAAACCAGACTATCCTATTTGTTATTTACCTTAGAAATTGCAAGAATATTATCTTAAAATAAAAATAAAAATACCTATAATGTTAAAAGTTTTTTAAAAAAAAGTCAATTTGTTTATAAATCAGTAATAATGTCCGGTATAATTATTGGTTTCTTGGAAAAAAGAAAATGAGGTTAGACCGGACAAACAAAATAAAATTTTGATTTTATTATACTCATCCGGTTATTTTCACAGATAACCTACAAAACTTGGACTCTATTGATGCACCTGCTCTCTTTATCGATCTTCTTGAAACCCTTTTTTGTCCCTTGACACTCACCATCATCACCACTTAGATGAAAGTGGTGCTTGTTCAAATTAGCAAAGTTTCAGTTTAATAGAACCAAAATTTTATTTTGTTAATTTGTCCAGTGTAACCCCTCATTTCCTTTTTTTTTCCATGGAACCAAGAATTATATTGGACTTTCAGTGCTGATTAATTTGTAAATAGGATGATTAAAAAAAACTTTTATCATTATAGGTATTTTATTTTAATATTGAATTTAAAGTGAATATCCTTACGCGTTTAAGGAAACTAATAAATGAGATAGTCCGGTATTTTAATTTTTAAAAAATTATCAGCATTTTTTGCACATGAAAAATCGATGGCAATAAGTTAACACTACTCTTAAATGTTGGGGTATTTTTATTACATTTAAAAGGTGGGGATATATTTTTACCATACCCCAAAAGTGGGGGTATTTTAATTAGTTTCCCTTATTAGTACTCCCTCTGTTAATTAAAACTTGTCGTTTACTATTCATGCACGCGTTTTTAGAATGATAAAAACTATATGAAATATTAACTTTTTTAAAAAAAATTGTTTTTATAAATTCATACTTAATAGTAATAAGTATGAAATTATTAAAAAAATATATTAAAAAGTTAATATTTTATATAGTTTTTAACACATCAAAAAACGTGCATAAATAGTAAAACGTCAAGTTTTAATTAACGGAGGGAGTATTATTTTTACAACCGAGCAACTAATCCATAAGAATATGCTTTGTTAATTTATTTTGTTTGGTGATTTGCAAAATCACTGGCTCAAAAAAAGATTCATTTCATCCCAGAAAAAAAAGGGATGTGATGGGGACATTTTACATTGCATATTTTTTATATCCGAATTTTATAATATTTACATATTCCTGAATAACCCTTTTCCGCACCGGAGCAAGGCGACCATGCATATTTTTTTTCCCTTTAAAAGGTTCAACGTAATATGCATTAAATGCTATATATAAGGCTTTATGAATTTATAATGATAGTATAATATATACGAAGCAGCACGCATGATATGGACATTGGACCATATAGAAGGGCCAAGACTACATATATGCATCACATAATTTGCACAATTGCATGCTTCGTACTCGTACTTGTACTGCTAGTGCTAGCTAAACACTAAATGTCGAATATGTACCGGCTCCGATTCAACTTTAGTTGACTTAATATTATATGTACCGGTTCAAATCCAAAATGTCCCAAACTTGATTCAACTTTATAAAATTTAGTTTTTGACACTAACTTCATTCAAATTATAACTTTTTAATTCGACTTGATAAAACCTCGTTCAAAATAATTGTACCGCATAATAAAGCTAGGGCCCTGTTGGCAATTTTATCGTCATTGGGACAATGTCGAATCCGGCCTCCGAGGTCGGCAACAAGTTCATCGAGCTCGGGTTCAGGGGTCGACGATCGAGCAGCAAGCCGCCACCGGCTATTGGAGTCTGCAACAAAGATGTTGGCCCTATGAACTTGCACACCTCTAGTCTTTGCCACTGCGAGATTCCCAACGAGTCATGTCAACCGGTCCACCGAACCCGGATGCTAGAGGTAGCAAATCCAATTGGCTAGAGACTGTTCGCGAGCATGTACGCCTCTGTAGATGCCGCAGATTCCAGCCTCCGATGTTGGCAAAATATCTGTCAACTCTAGCCTTTAGTGTTGACTCCGTGCCGTTGGCGAGAAAGAACCGTACATCATATAGAAGAATCGTAAAGCAAATATAAAAAGACGATGTAATAATTAAGATCCGAAACTGATTGATCACTCGATCCGATAAAAGTATGACCTCAACTTTTATAAACATGATCAAATTCAATCCCGGAAGTGTTATAGACTTATAGATACGAATTCATCCTTGTACTAACAAAATTATAACAACGTTAAAGCCTAAAGGTTACTTTTTAAACTCGTAGATACTAATTTTTTCCCCTTAATGTAGTGGCGGATTTTTTTAAAAAAAAAATAGGGGCTAAATACTTTTTTCAATTGATTTTTTTCATGTATATGTGAAAAATATTTTTTTGTTTAAATATGTTAGAAAAAAATAATAAATTTGTAATTTAAATAGTTATTTTTAGTAGAAAAAATTAATAAAAATTATAAAATTATAAAAAGTGAGAATAAAGGGGGTTTTATGATTTTTTATTTCTTTTAATCTTCGTAATCATAAAATTAGTAAAAATTACAAAAAAAAAAACACATACATTTTTTCCAATTTTTATTTGTGTGTGGGGGTTGGGGGGTGTTACAACTTAGATCATCTCCAACAACCTTCATAAAATTTTTCAAAAATGGAGAAATAAAATACATATTCTTCAAAATTTTTATGTTTTAACTCCAACAGTTCCCTATTTCGAAGATTTGGAGAATCACTTATTTTGAAGAATGCTACAGATGTAGGGAATCCTTTCTATTTTTTTCTGCTGCTTATCCATTTTAAAGAACGTGATAGAGAATCTGTTGGACCAAAAAATATCTTAAAATTCTCCAAAAATTCTAAGATTCTCAAAATGGGGAAACCGTTGGGAAAACAGTTAGAGATGCTTACAATACAACAACCGGGACACTGCTTAGATCTACCACTGTTGCTTCTTATTTAATGATAAACTAATAACTTGAAATAAATAATCAGCACACCTTATAAAAAAAACACTTGGACCGTTTTTTCAAATAAGGTTTTATTCTTTTTTTTTTTTGGTTTATAGGTAGACCATTATAATAGGGGAGGAGGAATTCAAACTCGTGACATATTGGTCACTACCTGTCATCCTTACCAGCTAAGCTAGCAAGGCTTCACATGTTTTATTCTCTCTAAAATCGCTAAGAAACATGATAGGTTCATACGAATGTATGGACTCGGCCCCACTTTATATTGGACCAATTGAATTAATAATTGTATTATAATAGTGCGATTGAACTTAATTTAGGAAATGTGTTGAAAATGTGAAATGAAAATCCAGTCTTACCATGTAACTATATAAGGTCCATGGGACACTACAAACTTTCAATATGTAATTGGTTTTATGATAAATATTTATTGGAGGTATGTGCAAGACTTTGAGTGAAGCTTGGTGCATTTATATGAAATATATATAACAACAAACAACAATTGTTATAATCTAGCCTAAGTTGATAAAAAATAATTTATCTTTAAATTATAAAATTTGTTATAATTGTATTTTTCTCAAATAATTTGTGCGTTTTTTTTATAAAGTAAAATTTTGGCTGGTCGAAACCTAGCCGATCGCATCCAGTTAGATGAGGTCTAGTAGATTTGGATGTGTTTCAAGTGCATGCCCCCGCAAAGAGCGGCTAAGGTGTGCAACCTTATCAACCACTCTATTCCCAATGCGGGGGACATGCGAGAAGGATACTTCATGAAAGTATTGAAGGATTATTTTGATATCTCCCATAGTCAATTCAATCTCCCAGGGGCATTTTCCTTTCTGTGCTAGATGATTGATGATGATCTGTGAATCTTCTTCTAACACGAGTTTCTTGATCTGAAGTTCTCTAACTTTAATTACTTCTTCTCTCAGGGCGAGAGCTTCTGCTATAACAAGAGATTGTTTACCTATATGTTTTTGTCCCAATGTAATGAGTTTTCCCTCCCAGTTCCGGATTATGTACCCCGTTGTGCTTTCGTCCAAATTTGAAGATGAACCATCGAAATTTAGTTTCATGACTCCACGTCCCGGTTTTCTCCAGATTTTTATTTGTTTTTTTATTATTTTTCGACTTGACTTGTCTCTTATATTTTCTATACTTATCTCATCCTCTTGTTTACATGTTTTTCTATACTTATGTCCCCGTTGTGCATTGTTTGATCATACATAGCATGATTCTCAAAAAAAAAAAAGATCATACAAAGCGATGTTGATGTATATACTTCCATCGTACTAGGAGTTTTTAGTATTCGAGACAACCTTAGCGCCAAGATCAAAATACACGTACGGTAAACTCTTCAAGCAAAACTTGAAGTTTTGCTGGAAATGATTGTAGAATTTATTGATTAAAATCATGTTAAAAAGTGCTTATAGAAGTTCTTAGATCCCAGTGGGAATTGCCTAGTAATAACGGGGCAGGGGATTCAGCTCGAGTTCGATCAGAACTCCTTCAATTAATTTACCTGTTTTTTGTTATTGGTACATGTTTCTTGTTGTTGATTGGGTCACGTGTTCGGAATTTATCACCGAAGGCGGAGTTCCTCATCGTAAAAAAAAATATATAAAATACTTTTTTTTTATAATCTCATATTCACTGCTAAAAAGTATGAGATTATTTAAATTTTTTAATTAAAAAAATATTTTATACAATTTTTATTATTCTAAGAAAATGTATGTAAATATTAAACCATAAATAAAAGTGAATAGAGACCCTCCATTTGAGGGAGTATAGGTTATTTTACTTTTGAATTTCATTTAAAAATATAAGTCATTTAAAAAATTTTAAACATTGGAATGAGAAATTTGTCTATTTCAAACTTTTTTTTTCAATTTCTTTTATATTTATTTTGGATAATTTTCCTAATAATTTATTGGTTGTTAAGGATATTAGTTAATAAAAAGTATAAAGGTAATATTTTAATGATTTTCTTAATATGGGTAGAAAAATATAAAAAGAACCGTATTCAAACATAATTTAAACATTTTTTTGTAAACAATAAAGTAAAATTGCATACAAGATTACAAACACTATATACACTATAATAGTTGAAAGCGAAACAACCGATCTTCCAAAAGAAGAGAAATATAAGAGAAGTGTAACACTATTTTCCTCATAATTTATGACTTTTTGTGACACTATTAGCTATATTCAATTTTTTAAAACATACTTTCGTTTTTAAAAGAATAAAAAGTTTGGAAAAAAAATTAGTTATGTAATACGGAGTACTACCAACGAGAGACATGACACAACTATTAGCTAAACATATACGTACGGAGTAATAACTTGAAACTGATTTGAAAATAGAATACTCCGTAATTATTAACAATTTGAAAAATCGAAGTAATGACAACAAAAAATTGGGCCCTTTATACGATTTATAATTCCCGTACAATTTTCAGATTCCTAGATTATACTCTCTCCGATAAAAAAAAAAATACGGGTGTAATTTTTAAACCATATATTTTTATTATATATACCATATTTTTATATTTTTCATTTTTTTAAAATACACTCTGCCCTTCTTGAGTCATAGACGTATAACTCAAAAGGGGCAATAGTGTGATTCAAAAGGCGCAGATGTGGTGCATATAGTAAATTTTATGGATGCAAATATTATCACCCATAAAATATTAGAAGTTTTACTTTTGAGCACGTATTTTAATGAGTAAAAAACTATATAAAATATTATTATTTTTTAAAACTAAATATTTATTAGTAATAAATATTAAATTTATTTTTTAAAAAATTAGTAAAAACTTAATATGTTATATAGTTTTTAATTCTTTAAAATATGTGCTAAATTGTAAAAAAATCTTACATTTTAAATAGGAGGGAGTAATATCTACAATATATGTGATTTTTTATAATAATTGATTGATGAAATTATAAATTAAATTATTTTTTAAATAAAAAGATTAAATTTAACCAACTAAAATTATAGAATAAAAAATGTTACGTGATGGATATGTCTTAAAATATTGTCATTTTAACTTTATATTAATGTTTTTTTTATAATTACATATATTATAAAGAAAATATTAAATTTTGATATTTTATAAAAATGTATTAATACCAAAATCATAAATATTTTAAGATAGAAAAATTATAAATTTATGAGATTGTGAATGGCCCCAAATGCCCAATGGTGTGGACCAAATATTGAGTAGTTGAGAGGGGTGTCGAGTCGATTCCTTCCTCTACTATATCTTTAGGTAAAATTTCAAAATTTATCTTATTTTTACCATCAAATTGAAACGATTAATGATTAATGATGTATAACTCTTATCGATTTGATCACGTGTTCGTTGACAGCCGAGGGTGGGTTTCGTTTGTGAATCGAGTTATCGAGGCAGTGCGTCGAATACGGGTCAAGCGAATCAAACTCACTTCTGGAACCCTCGATTAATCGGCACCGTCGAAAGAAACTATAAGTACGATTTAGTGGGCCCCACATAGAAACGGACGGTTCAGATGCAAAGCAACCGTCGGGTGGACTATATTGATAAGAAGTTGGGACTTGGATATTTAACAATACGGCAACGAGTGTAAAGTAATAAGGGCAAATATGTCATTTCACAGAATCGGATCCGGTATAAAACGATGGAGTCGTGAAACACCTGCCTCTTCCCAAATCGCACAAACCAAACCCTCCATCCCCCTCCAAAGCCGCGAAGCCTGCGACCGAAAAAACGCAATCGAAAAAAACATTAAAAAAAAAATGAAATAAAAAAGTAACGAAAACTAACAAAAAGGGAGATCGAAGGTGGAGAGCAATTTTAACATTTGAACGATAACAATTAAATCATAAAACCCTAAATTCTGTAAAGGGAGTGGCCGGTTTAGGGAGGAAGGAGATGGAGATGGCGGAGAACGAGAGGCGCGACACGGCGTCGTCGAAAGAGGGGGAAGCGTGGGGGACATTGGAAGAGCTCTTGCTAGCGTGCGCCGTTGGTCGGCATGGCACAGAGAGCTGGGACTCCATAGCCATGGAAGTTCAGAAGCGTACCAACTCTGGAAACCGGAAGGACGGCGAGAATTACGACAGCTACTTTTCGAACGCTTTCACGCCTCGAAACTGCGAGCAGAGGTACGACGCGTTGAAGCGTCGTTTCAACGTCACCGGAGACGGAGAGCGGAGCGCTAGGACGGCCGTCGACGGAGACGCCGACGTGGTTCGGGAGAGGCTGTCGTTCATGGTGGATGAATTGAGGAAGCTTCGAGTAGAAGAGCTTCGGCGCGAACTCGAACGTCACGACGTCTCGATCGTGTAATTTTCTGGTCCTTTCAGTAGATCTGAAGTTTGGTGCCGTGAGAGGTTTTTCTCTTTATTTGTTCGAGATCTGATTGGATGGATCCGTTTGTTTCCTTGACAGGTCCCTGCAATTGAAAGTGAAGAATTTAGAGGAGGAAAGGGAGAAGAGTTCATCGAAGGCGGAGCCGGAGGCCGGCGGAACAGATCTGGGGACGAGAGCAGATCGGAGCGACGCCGACGAACAGAGAGTCGGGGAACCGGACAGGTACTCGGCCGAGGTCGCCGGCGATCCGGCCACCAGCGGACGCTCCGACGAACCGGAGGATCGGTCCTTCAACGAGTCCAATTCGACGAGCCATAAAGGTGCCCCTGCCGAAGGGAGAAAATCGAATCAGAAGCGAGAGTCGGATGATGATAGGAACAGCGAACCGGATCCGGTTCTGCCAGCGGCGGAGTTTGCGCCGGAAAAGGACTGCTCATCCCGTCTCCGGGGCGGCGACGGTGGTTATGGCTTGGAAGAGGGGAAGGTTGTTGGGAGAACGACTCCGCTGGTTCGACTCGGCAACTCGGGCGAGTTGAGAGAGTCGGTGTCCGAGTCAAAGCGGGAGGGGAAAGAATCGGAGGCGAAACAGAGCAGCGACGTGCAGAGCTCGGCGAGCTTGTCGAGGAGGAAGCGGCGGGGGTGGCGGCGCGGCGACGTCGTTGGTAGCAGCGGCGACGAGATGGAGGCGGAGGAGTTGTCTCCCGCCAACAGAAGGACGGCCGTCAAATCTCAGCCGTTGATTAAGTTTTTAGAGATCGTACGGTCTCACAAGCACGGTTTGGTATTCCAACGCCGGCTTCCTAGCCAGGTAATACTAATCACTGCAATTTCATCTCCTCTCACTTTATTTTTTCTAAAAAATGTTAGAAACAGTAAAAATAAATAAAATGATTCACGGGATATTTGAATATCGGAATATTTTTAGGCTAAAAAGGGGCGGGAGAGATTGTAGACGTGGTTTTACAATCTTTTTTAGGAACGAGTTATCGTCTAATCGTTAAGGATTTTTGCCAACGCATTTTTCTTGGAAGACACGAAAACAAACATTATTGTACAAGTAAGCTGTCTATAAAACTAACATATTTGAATGAAAAATTAATATTTGGGGCGGTTCTCACCAAAATATGTAAATGATTTAGTGATTGTAATGTCAATGTTTTTTTTTAATAAATCTATTTAGGATGCTATTACAAGTAGGTCATGTATGTCCGTACTTGAGTTGGGTACTTTGCAAAGTAATTGTCAAAAGCTAAAAATTTTGTGCTGCTTACAATCAATGCGATTTTCCATATGTATACCACCAAAAAGGCATTATTTTAAATTTTTAATGGGCAGTTTAAAATTAGATGGAAAAATACGGCAACGATTCCACGTTATTTTATGACCATGTATTTTGTAAGTTAATAATATAAGGAAAATGATTTGGTTTGTCACTTTTTTTAAAATGACGATGAAAAATTGAATTATATACAATATTCCATTTGATGTAAAACACTAAAACATAGAATGTTTTACTATATATGTATTTTTCAAAATTAATGGCTACATAAAATATATTTATATTTTTTAAAAAAACTTATTACAGAGTACTTCCTTATTACTAATAAATATTAAATTTTAAAAAATAAAATATTAACGTTTATATAATTTTTAATTTTTTATGATACAAACTCTAATAAATATTATATATTTTAGATAAGAGGGACTATATATATTGTATTATATTTGGGTGGTTTTGAGGTGCGTTGGGTATTAGGAACTAGTTAGATTGGAATTATTGTCAGCTTCCAAATGAATAGAAATTGCGTTTTCGTCAGCTAAAATAATCAACGTGAGGTTTTAAACAACCATGCACATTTTGCTTCTAGTAATCATGAAATAAAGGGGCTTAAAATAAAAATAATATTATTAAAAAATATTCATTATCCACTTACCCCTTATTATACCGACTTGACAAGTCAATTTACTACCTACATAGAAAAGCATTCAATCAATATATTTTCAACAATTAAATAATATAAAAATATTTTATTATTATATTCTGAAAATTGTACCGGTCTATGTTTTTTTATATTGTAATATATGTGGGTTTGGTTTGAAAAAAAGGGAAAAAAAGCTATGGACTTTTATCTTGATGGTCCGACACTCCGACTACAGGGTGATGGATAGGGTTTATAGCGATGTTAATGGGCTGGGCTTTTATTTAGTGGGCCAGTGTTATTTTGGGTTTCCATTTTTTGGGGCTTTCTTTCGGCTTGTGGGGTACCCAGTGCTAATTTAATTGAGTAATTTTAGGCACTTGTAAGTTGTAACGATTTTATCACATGGGTTTTTCAGTTCTTGGTAAATCATATGAATCACATCATATGGGGTTGTATTTTGGAAGATTGAATATAAAGAAATAACTAAAAACCTCTCTAAATAATACTACACCACAAAGGCACAAACCCATGAAGAAACGGATATTAACTAATCTGTTTGCATTTTACAGGAAACAGAGAAGTACAGGAGCCTGATCCGACAGCACATGGATCTGGAAACGGTTCAGTCCAAGCTTGATCGAGGCGTCTATTGTGAGTGCCACCCGAGGTTCTACCGTGACATCCTCCTCGTCTTCACCAATGCCATCCTCTTCTTCTGCAAGAGCTCAACCGAGCATGCGGCTGCTCGTGAGCTTCGGAAGTTGGTCATGAAGGAGATTGCAGCTCAGCAGGTAGCCCGAAAGGCCAAGCCCCAGCCCAAGCCTGCCTCACTTGTGAAACCTGACTTAGAGTCCCAGATCCTTGACACTGTTGTCAAGAAGCCTAGATCATCCACCAACATAGTTGTGTGCAGGAGGAGGACGAATTCGAGTACCATGAAACCATCCTCGTTATCGTTGGAGAAGAATACCTCCGTAAACAAGGAAGAAGAGGTCAAGATTGAAAAGGTGAACGCCAAGCCGCCAAGTGTTAACCAAAAGAAGGATGATAACGAGAATGAGGAGCAAAAGAAGTCGAACTTGGGTGGGAGAAGCCTGGGGAAAACATCGACGACAAGCAACAACAATGCCAGCAGCGGCAACAGGAAGAGCAAGGGAGCATTCCAGCAGGGAGAGAGCAACAACAGCAACAATGCCAGTGGCAGTAATAACAGCAAGAAGAGTAACAAAGACGAGAGCTCGGACGAGGAAGATCAGCCGATCAACAAGAGGCGAAAGCAGCTGGTTTCATCAAGGAAGCAAGGGGTGGTGAATTTCCTCAAGAGGATGAAGCAGAACTCGCCCTCAAAGGAGGCGTTGGCAAAGCCAATCACTACTGAAGAGCCGCAAGAAGATGAGAAGGTGAAGAAAGCAGAGATTGGTAAGAAAAAAGTGGCGGTAGGAAAGAAGAAAGACGGCGACGATGGACAGGCTAAGAGAAGGGTTTCAGGGAGAAGACCTGCTAAAGGAGAAGAGGTTGAAAAACCCGAGACAACAAAAAGAGGAAGTGGCAGACCTCCAACAAGGAAGGCGGCTGCGGGTGGTGGCGGTACACCGGATTCCGGACGGTTGAAGAGGGGGAGAGAGGGTGAGAAGGAGGCCGGTGGTTCAGGGAAAAATACCGTTGCAAAGAAGAGGACTAGGAGATAGAAAATTGGCGGTGGGTTGTTTGGGTCCTCCTTTTTGGGTTAGTTTGTTTTGCAGTGCCTGTTGTTGGTTAGAGTTAGAGCAGTTGTTCTTGTACAGTTTTACTTGCTGCGGGTGTTCATTAATTTTCCTACCAAGGGTCTGAATTCCAGGTAGTTATAATTGTAAAAAAACACTAGGCCATAGACACATGAATAGGCCAGATTTGTAGCAATAAGTAGCAATTTACCGAATAGAATTAGAACCTGTCCTTTCTTATTGGTTGCTTGAATCCTTTTAGAGGGGTATTTTTGTTATGTTACTACAAGACGTGCATTTGTCTAGGATTTCATTATCGACAAAGCCATGTAATTTCATTTACTTTGTTGAATGATAATAAATAAGTAATTCTTGGATCCCCTTCATTGATTAAACGTTTATTACAAACACAACTTTACATAGCAAACCTACCAAACAAATCGAACCGATATCTTAAGCACTACCCTACCATGATAATGCACAATTTAGGGCTATGAAAAAAACTCCCAACCATTTCATTTGGTCCAACGGGCAACCACTTCAAAAAGACTTCATTTCTTTCACCTACCTACCCTCATCAATTCCGGTTTTTCCCACCTTCCTCAAATGTCCGATAGCTGCACAGTCGAGTCCACGACCGTCGACACCGGCGACGGCGGAGTAAGCCTTAGGGCACGGCTCTTCCGACCTAGCGGCGAGATCCGGGACCCCGCCCTCGCCATTGTTCTGGTTCACCCGTACTCCGTCCTCGGCGGATGCCAGGGCCTCTTGAGGGGTATGGCGACGGGGCTTGCGAACCGCGGCTACGTCGCCGTCACGTTCGACATGAGAGGTGTTGGTAGGTCAACTGGGAGAGCTTCTCTTACTGGCTTTGCTGAGGTCAAGGACGTGATTTCTGTTTCCAATTGGGTCTGCGATCAGCTCTCCCTCACTCGGATTTTGCTCGTCGGTTCCTCTGCAGGTGATAAAAACTTGGCTTCAATTTCTTGCTTCTTCTGTCTGTTTGATTGGGGGAAGGCGTAATTGGTTGTCCGTAGTGATTCAATTGCTTTGATTTTGCGTCGATTTGAGAGTTTGGATCTGTTAATTTTGTACCTGAGTTGAATTGGATTTTGAGGGTTTTGGCTATTTTGGAGGTGATTCACTGATTCTGATACTGTTGTGCGCAGAGTCTTGTTTGTTCTATACATCTAAAATTGACTGTTGAATTTGAGCCTTGATGTTGTTTTTGACCTCTAGGTTTACATGGGAAATGCTCAAGCTGATTTGCTTGCCTGATCATGATTGAAGCTGTAAATGTGCAGTTAAGGATTGTGATGTTATGTGATGCTACCCTATCATTCAATTAGCTGAATGAAAATCCTGCCTTTAAATGATTAGCACCTTTGATTATTTGTATGCATACTTGTGATAGTTCATCATCACTTGATTGCATTTGAGATGTCAAGATAGGTTTAGATTGCTTTAAATATACTGAATGCAGTCATATTCATAGGGAGCGTCTTTGGATTATTTCCCAATATCTTACCTGATCACCTATAATATCATCATGTTCAATCTAAATATCCTCTTTAATCTAAGAGCTCTTTGATTCTGTTTGGGATTTTGGAATGGTTTTGTTGTAAAGTCAAATATGGTTGATTGATTTTCCATCTTTGGATAATTGCTACACAGGTGCACCAATATCAGGGTCTGCGGTTGACCAGATTGAGAAGTGCATAGGCTATGTAAGTATCGGTTACCCATTTGGCTTAACAGCCTCCATTCTGTTTGGGAGGCATCACAAGGCGATCTTACAGTCCCCAAAGCCGAAGCTTTTCATCATGGGAACAAGAGACGGATTCACAAGTGTCAAACAGTTGAAAAGCAAGTTAAGCTCAGCATCAGGCAGAGTGGAAACTCATCTGATTGAAGGAGCTAGCCACTTTCAGATGGAAGGCCCTGCGTTTGATGCTCAAATGGTGGATCTTATCGTTGGATTCGTCCAATCACTGTAACAATACTAAACAAGTATGATTTAGGAGGTAATCTATAATGGTGATATGTGTGATGATGCATTGTTGGATTTGCGTTAAGGGACATGGTATGGGACATACGGTAACAATTTAGAGATGAGTTTTCATGATAAGCTACATGAAGATCATATCTTTGGCATCATATTCCGTTGCCATATCCGATGCAATTCTTCCTTCTGCAGCAACTTTTTCAGCAATGAGGCATTCTGTTCCCCTTCCGACTCCCATCTCCATATGTTTCTATGTATGTCAGTACAAGCAAGATTAGGGTATCACTTGTCACTAGCTTACTGGCAAACACCAAATGCTCAATGCAACAATGTGAGCGGAATTCGGAAGGATCAGACATAATATAAGATGTTAAAGCGACAGACGGAAATATTTCCATTCACTTGTTCGAATCTGCTGAAAAGAACTTACTTTTACATCTTAGCTGATAGATAACCATTGTTGTTACCATCTAGTGAGATTAGAGCTTTGAATTGGAGTCTATATAGAATGAAAAATGGACTGATTTGGTTTCATATGATCAATCACACGATACTTGATTCCTTTACTGCTATTTTTATGTCAGTCTAATTGAAACCTCACATGCTACAGATGGTCAAACTTTGGTCTCATACGGTAACTTAAAAATACCATACCATATGTGTAACACAAGGAAAAACACCTATCATGTTACTTTTCTGTAGCAGTCAGATTTGTGTCATTGGAATCTCAATCTCCTCCGTCTCTATCCTTGGCCGGGTTGTCAGTCTACGATACTAATACGCCACACCTGAATGATTGAGTTCTTGGATCACATTACCCATCTCTTCATACTCCTATACATCCTCTTCAGATCTGCTGAGCACCTCTAGTTTTCCTCCGTCTTCACAGACCCATGAAAGCCTTTAAATTGGGGAAGATCTTGGCCATCTTGTGCGCCTTGATCTTCATTTACCATCTGGTGTGTCAATCTGC
The DNA here is from genome assembly GCA_963922045.1 of Persicaria maculosa. Taxonomy (NCBI): domain Eukaryota; kingdom Viridiplantae; phylum Streptophyta; class Magnoliopsida; order Caryophyllales; family Polygonaceae; genus Persicaria; species Persicaria maculosa. The sequence continues at coordinate 50,749,720 of OY998269.1, read as the reverse complement.
GGGTCTGCTTCATCAAGAAGGCTCGGCTTCTGCAGCTGGAGGAACCCGAGCCAGAAAGTTGCTGGTCACGAACCACATGTCGCCAAACTTTCCAAGTTCAGACAGAGATATGAAGGCGAAGAAGTTGGTGAAGACGAGACTACGAGAAGCGCCATATAGCGGCTCCAACCCTGACCATAACAGCCTGCCTGGCCATTGGCAACCTTGATATCATTCCTTCTGTTTTTGTGTTTCTTGCAGGATTTTGCTCCTCTTAGCCACTGAGATAAATAGGAAAGTTATCCTGTACAGTGAATTCAGATCTTGTCAATCTTAACAAGCCTTTGTTTGGAAATATCTATTAGAAGCTCTTGTTTATGTTGTAGTAATATATTTTTGGTAATGCAATGAAGGAAACACTTTCCTTTTCTGCTACATTAATTTCTGAGTTTGGTTGCTGGTTTTTATCTTCAAAGGGGATATTGGGCTAATTAAGTTTTTCTTTCTTTTTTTTTTCCTTGTTTCGGTTGAGACAAGTTCCAATTTGAATTTTGACCCAAAAAAAGTTCCAATTTGAATTACAATAGTAATTATATTGGTATTTTCATATTAATTTGTGCTGCCCATATCATGTGACATGCCCATATCATGTGACACTGAACCATAAAATATGAATTACAATAGTAAGTACATTTGCTACCCCTTCGTAGTAGCAATATGAATTCAATCGAAAGTTTGAAACAAAAGCATTAAATTATATAACATGACATACAAAGCCATCTTAATTAACACTACTCTTGGTTGTATAACATGGCATATATACAATTGTAGGGGATATATATATAATTTGGGTTATTGAACTAAACGATCAACGATTAAAAGTTATTTTTGATTATTTGATGATATTGTGTATTATTCGTTAAAATCAACTTAGTTTGATTAGTAAGGAGGGAGATTTATTATCATAGAGTCATGAGTTCAAACCCCTTTAATTTCATTTTTTTAAATAATTTTTATTTATTTAGTTACTATTTAAATTATAAATTTATGATTTTTTCTAATATATTTAAACAAAATATTCTTTTTCGTACATGGTAAAAAATCTTAAATTTTTTTTACCCCACCCAATTTAAAAAAAAATAATTTTTTTTACCCCACCCAATTTTAAAAAAAAATCTAGATCCACTAGTGGTAGTAAATGAAGAAATATATATAGTGGCAAGACCAGGTCTTTTTCAATTATATGCGATGTCCCCTTTTTATTAGAACAACATGTAGGTACTTGGTGATATTAAGTTGTACTAGTGTTGGATCTAGATATGTATTAGTAGAAAATTGACATGTATATTATACATGTAGGTACTAGGTGATATTAAGTTGTACTAAATCTCACTTAGTGGCCTGAAACAGAAAAGCATCATTAAAATTTTAATGTATAAATCTTATTAGTGAGTAAGGGCGTAAGGCTTTGTTTGGATTCGAAATCAATTATGTTTATAAATATAAATACTTTTAAAGTATTTAATTAACATAATTTATAATGTATTTAAAATAAAGTAAATTTAAAATAAAATATCTTATAACTTGTGTTATTTAATTATATTAAAATTAAAATATAATTAGAAACTTTACGCAATAGTCTAAACTGGATTAACACAATTTATATTGTATTTAATTTTAAAGTCAAGCTATTTTAAACACGGATTAAATAATGTTAAAAAAACTTTTTCAAAGTGTTCATATTTATAATTACATTATAAATATAATCAATTGTAATCCAAACACACCCTAAGTTTATATAAATGAGAGCTTAATGCATGAGAAACTAAAAATATGCATGGTTAAATAAAATAAATTTGTTACTGAAAAATAATGATGTTATATATTATAATAAGCTATTAGCTTTAAATTACACTCATCACGATATTACAAATAAGATACAACAAGTGTAAATCCCGCGCCATGGCGCATTTGCATAAAACACTAGTACAAAAGGGGGGCTGGAGTACGCTATTTTTATGCATGGGAGTACGCTTCTCTTTCTGTACTTATAGCGGCCGCACTCCCAAATGAGTACGCTTCTTATTAAACTGTTCTCAAAAATTTTAAGTACGGTTTTGATGTGAAAGCGTTCTTAAAATTGGCGTGTGATTTAGTGCGGTTTTTAAGTACGGTTGCTCTGAAAGCGTTCTTAAAAATTTAGTACGGTTTTGACGTGAAAGCGTTCTTATTAAGTGTACTTAATAATAAAAATAAAAAGCCTACCTTTTTATGCTTTCATATATCTAAGACTCGAACCTGCGACCTCTTGCACCCTCAAATCAAATCGGTTCGCTTCACACGCCTACCACTTGAGCTACGAAATTTAGTTGTCCCTTTGTTCATTTACTTAATCTTATTACAAAAAAAAATCTCAAATTTTGGTTTTGGGAAGACACTTTTCTTATAAAACCGTACTCATTTTCATTTTTTTAAGATCGGTTTTAGAAAAACTGAGTTAAATATTTTTTTACAAATAAACGAGAACGGTTTAAAAAAAAGCGTGTTCCCAACAAGAACACTTTTTATGTAAAATCGTACTCATAATTTTTTAAACCTTCATCAAGAACACTTTTCTTATCAAACCGTACTTAAAACAAAAAAATAAGTACGCTTGTTAAAAACCGTGTTCGTAATTGTCAAATTTAACACAGTTGTAATTTCAAGTGTACTAAATTTTCTTTTTTTAACCACGCTTTTCTTAATAACCGTACTAATTATTTTTAAAAGAAAAACAAGAACGGTTTTTACTAAGAACTGTACTTATATTTGGTTGTGGGAGTACACTTTTCCTATGAAACCGTACTTAAAACAAAAAACAAGAACACTTGTTAATAAGCGTACCCAATTTAGTGTACTCCGGTCCCCCTTTTTGTACTAGTGAAAAATAGAAACAATAGCTTATTGTCAATTATAGTAGATACATTATAATTGACGCATTAACAAATGACAATAACTATGCAAAAAACTACATTAATCCAATAAATATTTATTGAAGTTAACCACAATCATTTAGATTGGAGATAAATTTAAATTGAAACAGAATGAATGAAACCATTGCCTTAGCCGTACGTATTCTTCGATAGTGGTGTTGTGAAAGGAAAAAAAAAGATAAAAAAAACATGACATAAAATATCAAATTATATAACATAAGGTAAACTTTCATCGGATATCTACTTTGATTCGCATCCCTATAGTAAAGAACAAATATAATTATATCAAATGAAATAAAAAACATAATGGAAGTAAAAAAATTTATTAAAAAAAAAGTGCAATTAGATCTATAGATCAATTAGTCATTATTTGATAAGAGAGGAGAGGCAAGAAATAAATGAAAGGAAAAAAGAAAATTTAAAACAAAAAAAAAAAGGAAAAATTACCGCGCCATGGAGCGGTACTGTTTTTAAAAATGAAATTCTAATAATATAATACATTAATATTAATTATAAATTTAAATAAAAGATTATAAAAAGTTAGTGGAGAATAAAAAAAGATATAGTTGATAAAGTAAAAAAATAGAAATTTTCGTTGAAATATTTATGAAAATTATAATATAATTAAAAAAAGGAATTTCTTCTCATAGATATACATATATTTAAGAGATAAGAAATAATATGTTAAGAAAATAATTAACAATTAAAACTAAGAAGCATTAATATAAATATAAATATAGATGACTTAAAGTAATCTCATTTGCTATTATAAATGTCCTCCATATAGCAATGACAAATCTATATGCATGTTATAAGGTAGATAATGATTTAATATATAATATGAATATATAGTTTTAATTTGGAATAGTGAAATTTTTTTTTGGTTTAACTAAAACCTAAAACCTAGATATATACGACAATTATTATATATTATACTAATTGAAAATATATACTCCCTAGAAAATTGATATAACTGATTGGGTAGTTTATATACATAAAAGGAAAATTGTATACATGCAATAAATCTAAATGGGAAGGAACTCTTTATTTTAATATAAAAATTAATTAAAAATTAGGGCTCGTTTGGTTAAACGTGGGAAGTATAGTTCCCGGGAAGTTAACTTCCTAGGAATTCAATTCCCGTAAATTGAAAATCATGAGAATTGAGAAATTGTGTTTGGTTTTGGATTTTGGATTATAGGAATTGAAATAAGAAAATAGAATTTTCCTATTAAAAAGGGTGGAATTGGAACTTACCTAGGGGGGACTAGCTAGGTAAGTGCACTTCCTCCAAAATGGGGGAATTTAAATTCACGGGAATTCAACTTCCTGGGTTTTTCTGTAACAAAAAAACCAACTAAACGCGGATATTATCTCCAATTCCTGGGAATTTCTACTTCCTGGGTTTTTGGAATGTAAACCAAACGAGCTCTTAGTTAATTGTAATTAGGCAAAAATGATAAAATTAAAGGGATGACAACACATCAGCTAAAGTCTTCTGTTTTAAATTATTATATAGATTATTTTTGAAGTAAAAATTACATTAAACAACCGGAAATGACTTATGGATAGTATCTAAAGGTCCTTGATTCGAACTCCGAAAAGACCGATTTTTATTTTTTTTTATTTTTTTTATAATGTAAAGATTCGGGGGTCAGACAGACCTGACACCCCGAGAGGTTGACGAGTCGGCAGACGGACTAACCGTCGAAAAAAATACAACAAAAAACGAACGAAAACAGGCGCAACAAAGATTGAAACTACATGACAAAAGGAGAGACCTAGGCTAAATGAAGCACTTCGGTTGAGAACGAAGACGCGAACAGAAGCCAAGCACGACCATGGCAGCACCGCTGATCAGCGGTACATCAGGATGTCATCTCCCGTGGGCAGTGAAGATGGAAACTCCAAGGAGCAGACTCCTAGAAACGGATTCGTCTATGAGCACACCACCACGACCTCAACCAGACCCGACTCCGAGCGTCACGCCGACAACCAAACCAAAGCGAAACTACGACCACCCAAAAGTACGCACAAGCCACAACCCGAACATGGTGCGACTGAGGGAACACTCAAAACAAATTTACTCAAAGAAATAGTAATTACAACTCTTTCGGTAATTTGGTCCTGCCCTTTCGGGATTTTGTTCAAACCCTTTCGGGAATTGGTTTCGCCTTATATATATATAAATATAAATTATACATATAAATAAGTAGAGTTTAGTGTTTGTTTTTTTTTTTTTTAAATTTGCAAACTTGGCGTGCAAGGGCAAAGAAACCCTTACACGCCACGATTAAACAGGGGCCGCATGAGGAGGCCAAGCAAATCGCCGCGGAGGACCACCGGAAGAGGACCACCGCCGACAGACTGAAGGCCCAAGCGCCGCCACACATCAGCGAGATAAGATGGACGTCCGACCCACAAACCAGGAACCTTGGACGAGCCAAGGAGCAGCACCAGCAGCGAAAGACTCTCCGAAGAAGGGGCAGGGGTAGGCAGAACGACCAGATCTGGAGAGGCGATACACAGAGCAAAGTCGAGTTGAGGCTCGAGAGCAAGGATGGCGGTGGTTCGATTCCGGCAGGCAACACCACACCCACCGCCCCAGCCAGGCCGGAGAGGGGACAACAACAAGTCGAGAGGAGAAGGAGAGAAGGGGTTTATCTGTACAATTTGAGCAAGGGAACAGATTAAAGAGAGGAGAAGAACTCAAATTCATCAAAAGCCCCAAATTTATTTTGATTTTTTCTCGAATCTTAAGATTGAATACCAATCTAGGGTTTCTTGTCCTTATTCCTCAAGAGTCTCATCACCACACAAACCATGGTGACTCAACTGTGGTGTGGAGGAGGTCGGAGCCAGGTAATACGGCCGAGCCGGAGTAGGATGGCCGAAGTCGAGGTAAGGCGACCGAAGCCGAATTTGGGACTCCCTAGAGAGAGGAGAGAGCGCTTTGCCCTCTAGACCGATTTTTATTTACCAAATTCAGAAAAATTACACTAAACGGTAACTTTTTCTTTAAAATTTACAGCCACTTGTTACACTGCCGACTCCTATCGGTGAACTTTAGCGGTGGTAATGAAAGTCAATCGGAATCCAACGGCATAGGAAGAGTGGTTTGGAATTGGAAGTGAACTGCAGAGACGAAACTCCCACGGTTTTCCTTTTCTAGTGGGCCCCCACCTTTTTTTTTCTTTTTCCCTTTTCTTTCACGTTGGGCAAAAAAAAAAAACAGGCTAAAATCTTTCTCCCACTCGGCCCTCTCCCTTTCTCTGCCTCAGTGTCTCCCATTTTGCTCTCTTGTATGCACATTTGCAGTTGTATTCCACACACCCTCTACGCGTTCCATTTTTACTGTTTGATGTAAGATTCTGTTTTCTGGTTCCCTTCTTAATCTCAGCGCCTCTATCGATTTACTCTCTTCCTCCTGCTCTGCTTGTTTCTCCTTTTGCATTGAAATCGCAATAGAGCAATCCCTCCGGCTTGGATTTTCATGATTGCGCTGGATTGAGATTCTGATAAGCGAGATTCATGGAAGGATGTGGTTGATTTCGTGTTGAAGGTTCTTCATCTTCCTTGCTGTTTTTTTTTTAATTATATTTGTTTCTTGTTTGCGAGTAATTTGGATTAAAAATCTTCATTCAATTCAAGATTCTCAATCGATGATCGAGGTTTATCGAATAGTTCTGAGGATTTCGTCTTCAATGTTCCTGATCTTTCTTTCTGTTTTTAGCTCGCAATCGTTACTAGAGAAGTTCCTCTTTTGCTGGTATAGTTCCGATTTCGTTTGCGGATTCGCATGTTTGTCTTGATTGAATGTCTGCTTCGATAGTTTGAAATATTATCTGGATTGAGATTCCGATAATTGAGGTTTGAAATATTATCTTTGATTGTTTGCTAGTCTGAAGTCTCATTTCATTTTTGGATATGCTTGCTTTGATTGAAGGTCTTTTTTGGAATTTGATTCGTTTAATCACATCAGTAACTCAGTAAGTTTTTTTAAAATATCAATTTGCCATGTGATGATGGAGATGATGATTTCCTTACAATTTTTATTCCTTCGACTTTCTTTTGACTGGTTTCTTCAGTTCTTCTCTCAATTCCTTTTGAACTAACAAAGTGATGCTACCTCCATCATTAGGTTTCAACATAGAGTATTTGCACCTTTTTCTGCCAAGGAAAAGAGCTTTAAGATTTGGTTGCGGTCCAAATATTTGGACTGGAAACAAGTACAAGAATTGTTACAGTTTGTCACTTGATCTGCTGTGGATTATAGTGGTAATGATCTGGCGCAGTTGCAGTCTTAAAGCACCAAAACAGTTCCGTTTATTTGACTACTGTTTTGCATTCAACACTTGCACTCTTGTTGTCTACAGGTGCCTTTAGCTGAAGTTTACAAGTTTCAATCGCGGTGCTTGGAAGAGTTAGGAGAGTTATACCTTATGGGTAGAGGCAGGGGAAAGGGGAGGAAGTTGACGGTAGTTAGTCACGAGGATGCAGGGAGTGGCGAGGAAGAAAAGGTTCCTGTTCAGAAGAGAAGGGGAAGGCCACAGAAGCCGTTGAAGGTTGACGTTGACGGGCATGAGATTGAGAAGGTTGAAGATTACGACAGTGACAATAAAGCGAGTAGTCTCTCAGGGAAGGAGATGAACCACAAGGCTGCAGCGGAAAATGGAAAGAAAAGGAAGAGAAACTGTCAAGCCAAAGATAAGCAAAACCCGGTAAAAGAAGATAGTAGTGGAGCTAGTACTAAGCAAAGTCCTGCTAGTGGCTCGTGCACACCCAGTGGATTTCGACAAACTGGGAGTAGGAGGAAGAGCACGCCTCGTAGAGCAGCTGAAGCGGGTGTCAAGATAGACATATTCTTTAGCATTGACACACCAACTGGCTGGAATCAGCTGTAAGGCTTGAACTCCATTTCTCTTCTGTTTTTGCCATGGTTTTCGCCATAAGTACGTTTCATCAAATTTTTGTATCTAAATGCTCTCTGCTGTCATTCTTGTATGATTTTTGCTGGGAGGTAGTAATCTTTCATAAGGCAATTTTATTTGAAACAATCTTAAATGGTAGATTCTTTTTTCACTCCTTTGATTCCTTTCCACAATCTCTCCCACAAGTCTTTGGTTGAACTACAGATATGTAGTTTTTTTTTTTTTTTTTTTTTTTTGCTCTAATGAAGATGCAGCACTCTGTGATTAAATAAAAATCTACGGATGCTTAAGGTAAAAATACTGCTAGAATCTGGCTTGCTATTGGCATTATTTTTCCCAGTAGTTTTTCACAGGTTTTTAAGGCTCCAAGGAGGGTTCCAAGCCAACTAACCTCGCTCGCCCCCTGTGGCTGGTATTATTCGATAGATGGCATTTTGATGCCACATTGCTACCTATATAAAAATGAAATCAAATGGAGACGCTGTTGGGAATGCCCTTGGCAGTGACGCCAGCCTCGGAGAAGGGCTTCAAGAGCTCATAAGGGACAACCCCGGCACCATATCTGTTCTTCAACCAACTCTGGCCATTCCTTTCATCCACAATCCCCTCTATCTCCTTCAGCCTCGCCGAGAACCTCTCGAATGCTGCTCTTATCACCTCATCCTCCACCCATGCTGGCTCCGGCTTCTCCCCTAGGTACTCCTCGTCCGGTGAGTGCGTCGATAGCACGTACATGATTGCCATCGAGTGTATTGCCTGGTACTCTGATGGGGAGCTCTGCAGCAGCGCCTCCTCCGGCTGCTCAATGAATAACTTCCACTCCTGATGTTTACCAATGGTAAATTTTTAGTGGTGATTGCATATTCGCACGTGTAATAAGTTCGGGATCCACATTACCTGTTCCGTGGGCTCTTCGTTGGGCATCTTATTCCGGGCGATGGTGGGCCGGTTGGGGAAGTAGCCGGAGTAGGAGTACTGGCCGAAGTTGATGGCCGCGTGGTGGGCCGAAACCACCCAAATCATGGTGGTTAGGATCCCAATTAGGTCGTCCGGTGTCTCGAGCTTCGGCCACCACAGCTCGTCCTTCTTGTCTTGGTGGCCTTGGAGACGGATCTCGGCCCACCAGGATTTAAGCTCGTTGTCCAATTCGACATACTGCTGGGATGGGTAGTAGTGTTTTACGTACGTTGTGACCCATTCTTTGATGCAATCCCATATAAGTAGCCCATCGCTCGCATAGGGGTAGTCTTCGATCGTTAGCCTTAGCCCGTGTGGCGCCGATGGATCCTCCGTCGCCATCCCCCTGACATTTTTCTTACGAATCTGATTACCCTTTTTTTTTTTCAATCTAGGGAAATAGTTTCGAAATCAGGACTCTTATTATACCGGTTGATTAGGTCCGCCGGGAGAGACTCCATGTCGAACCGCCACCAGTTTTTGTAGACTTCGGAACTGAGTTCCATTGAAAACCTTCTGAGGTTGAACAACACCTCGAGGGCTCCGCCGGCGTTGACGAGCGTGGTTCTGGCGCTAGCGTTGATCTCGAAGGTATACCGGAAGTGCGGGCGCAGCAGCCGGTGAATCGGATGCATTTCACTCAACTGCCGATGTGTGGCGATCGCGTACGGCTCCGCGCTGCAGTGCGTCCGCAGCCTGCAAAATAAATTCGAAACCAAAGTGCAATGAACGCACACTCTTGTTTACAAGTTCAATATATATATATATATATATATATAGACACACACCAGTGGCTGATGAGTTGGTGGAATGCCGAGTCGTTAGCTAGGGCGTGGGCCTTGGCAAACTTCCAGAGCCAGTCGGCGGTGGAGTCTCCATTGGGGGTATAGACATGCTTCCATTGAGGCTTTGATCCGTCCTTGGAAGGGGGCCGGACTAGCTCGATAGCGATCGGTCTTAGGGTTTGGTCGGGCTCGAGGCAGAAAAGGGATCGGGTACCGTACAATGTGTTGCCTTTGCCGAGCGATCTGACTTTGTGAACATATGGCAAGAGGGTGTCATGGTAGTCTACCACGAACAACTTCTTTTGTTTTATAGCCTACACAATACCCCCAAAAAACAACTTAATTATATATATAAGCAACATTAATTGTAATTTGGATATATAACGTAGTTAACCGTTAATGTAAGGTCAAACCTCTTCAACAGAGCCTCCAATTTGGCTCTGGACAAGCTCTGTTGTAATGCCTGAATCAGGTGGTCCATAAATCCCAGGATGAAGCTTGCTCTTCAATGGCCATTCCTACAACATAAATAATTTATATATAAAATTTCTTCTATATCATGAAAGTTTTAAACTCGAGTCGAAAATCAGGCTAGAATTACCGTGACCAACTGAATGCTAAGAGGATTGACTCCAGCAATGGTTTGGCGCCCGAATTCTTGGTCTTTCAACCAACCAAATCTATCACCTTCATCCATCAAAATTAGCAGATCAGTACTTGTACACTAAAATCCTGGTATCTCTATGCGGATCGATCAATATATATATATATATGGATTGTTGAGTACGTACTGAAGAACACTGATGGGGTGTCGAATTGGAGGATGCCGTCCTTGTTGACTAGCTCAGGGAGGGCGTCCTTGAGGTTATGGTGTTCGTTTGGGATTTTGATGCCCTCGTTGTAGAGGGTGTCGATGGCCGTGAAGTATGGAAAGGGAGAGTTCTTATCGGAGTAGGCATTCTTATAGGGAGAGTTCTTATCGGAGTAGGCCTTCTTTAACGAATTTTCAATTACTATTGCTTTGTTACCTACGAAGCTTTTTTGCTTCTGTCCTGAGAAGTTCTCGTCTCTCGGCACATAATTTACTTTCTCCGGGTCTAGTTCGTCGGGGTTCGGGTTTGCTTTTACCTCGGTCAACGGGTCTGCATATGACAAATACTGTATATTATCAATTGATTTTACGACGTAACCTCATTCTAGGTGCATACCTGTCTGGGTATGTGGACGTCCAGTCCTACACCGCCTTGGGTAAGGGTGATCCGAGCCGCCAAGAACAGGGCGTTTGAGATCAAGGTTGCTGTCGGGGTCTCCCAAGTCGTTGTAGGTGTCGTAGTCATAGATCCTTTCGAATTTCTTGCGCTCTCCTTCGCCGGTGCCTCTCAATTGTTGGAGCTCCCGCGTTCGGTATTTAACTAGCGCAGACGGCGTTTGAGATGGCAAGTACGACTGAACATCCAATTCAAGTTGTACATCTTCTGTTATTTCTAATTATGATCCAAATTAAACATAGTCCTAAATAAAATTGAATTCGGTGAAATTATATGTATTTACCTTGTTGGTAAAAAAGATCCTGTTTTCAGGGTTATCCAACTTGGAATGAACCCATGAATTGCAGGTGAATTCAATTTGTCCATCTCCCAGAAAACCTTCTGAAAGACGAATATTTTGAAGATACACCTCTTTCTGGTGTTGATTCTCCACCAAAACCGCTCCCACCTCTCCCTCAAACGTTTCCATCGACTCACCCTCGTATATCACCACTGTAGTTTCTTCTTTTACTTTGATTGCATTTAACTTCCAGCTACCTTTAATTATATGAACAAACAAGCCTTAGTATATAAACGAATGAGTGGACTACTATATTTCTCCTATAGTCAATTGGTAATTAATTACATATGTACGTACTGTGTTCATGTGGCTCAGTACTGACGAGCTCAAGGAGAATAGCTTCCGCGGACCCTTCCTTTTCGATTTCATTGAGTTGAAGGCCGTTGAAGCTTTTTCGGACTGTTACAGTGGCCTTCAAAGGTCGGACTCGCTTCCCCTGGAGATCTTCATGATCTGGTGGTGTAGCGCCCACATCCGTTGATTCCGCCTTAACGACTATTTTCCGTCTGGTGATCAAGGGCCCGAAACGCCTTTCGAAGTTTATCGGTTTTGGCCTGATAGACGCGGCTTTGATGGACTCAACTCTCGCCACAGAGACCAAGGCCTGGCTGGCCGACGACGGCAACGGGGCCTTGCCAGTGTTTATGCTACACAACTGAGCGTTCAGCATTGTGATATTTACTAGTATATACCTTTATGATCTGTTTATTTGTTTTGTTTTGTTTTGTTTTTAAGAAAAAAATGAGAAATTAATATCTATATATAATAATTAAGAAGAGGAAAGGGTTCAAGAGGAAAAAAACTCGATTGAACTTTATTCAAACACTTGTGTTGCTTCAAACAACACCGAAATGGTTGGTTCTACCCTTTATTTCGCTCAGACCTTCCACATCTCTCTTCGTAAACAAACATACTTGACTTTCTCCATAACAATAAATACACACAATTAACCGCACAGACATTTCCCCTCGATCCGCTATATATATGCACCATTTTGACTTTAATTAGTAGCGGATTTGATATATGGTGCTGTTAGGGATGAGTGGATGACAATGGATCGGGTAATGGGTGGATGATCTACTTCCGTCATCCGATCCATCACCCAAAATCCTTCACCCTACCCGACTCATCATCCACCAAATATTTTACCCGTCCCGTCCACCCGATGGGTGATCGGGTGATAATTCGGGTGAAATTCAAGACATCAAATTCATCAAAAAAAATTATTGAAAAACATACGTCGGACACATCGATGAATAAATTAGTACAAAATATAGTCAAACAATATCCACATACGTCGGACACATCGATGAATAAATTAGTACAAAATATCAATTAGATTATTTATCTCATTTATTTATTGTCTTATGTAATTACTTTTACTTAAATTTATTTTAGATTATCTTGTTGTTAGATATTGTTTGTTGGAGATTTTTTGTGCAGGAGCTTTGTGAGATATGGGTTGAATTTTTTAATTCAAAATGGCTGTCATGATTAGGATATGGGTTGATATTTGTTCGTTTTGCAGGATATCACCAATATACAAATTTAGATTCATAATTAAGATATACCATGTTTGACGATCTTGTCCCTTTAGGAACTCAAATTTGCTTCACCTGTTCTTTCAAACGTAAAAGAAAAGTATTTCGAATGATATAATGATCTTTTCTTCTATATGGACAAGTCTCTTTGACATGACCTTTTCTACAACAAAAGAAACATGTAGGTGAACGCCAATTTTCTTTAGCTTTGACAAAAATGGTCTTGGATTTCTTTGAAAAATTCTTGTTGTATCCAATACCACTTTTGTTGAGAGATGATTGGTGTTCACCTAACATCTTATCGAGATTGGCTTTAGAATGAGTGAAGCGGATGAGTGCAGTCTGCTGGTCTCTACACTTCTCAGTCAACTTAATCTTTTCTTTCTCTAATTCATCGTTGCAATGTCTTAGAGATGAAAGATTATGCTTGAGATTAGAATTTTCTGATTCCAAGGCCTTGAATTTAATGTCAAGGGCTGACTGTGAGGCTTTGAGATTTTTTATTTCCAGCGACAAATCACTCATGATCTTCTCATGTTCTAAAAGCTTGTCTTTCAAAGAGTTAGTTTCCATGGTGTAGTTCTCCTCATTGATAATCATATTTTGTAAAAACTCAGAGAGAACATCAATAGGACTAGAGATAAGATTTCTTACAATACCCTCAAGGTGTCTTCTAGGGTTTTCGTCTTGGTCCGCCATCAAGCAAAGATTTACTGGATCATTTTCCGAATCCGATTCACTTGAAGAATCCGAATCGTCCTTCTTTCGATCATTCTTCTTCTGCTTGTTCTTCTTCTTTTAAGGACACTCCTTAATTAAGTGATCTGTTTGTTTCACCACATTCATAGCATGTTAGAATTTTTGTCTTTTTATTAGGGCTAGAAGCCTTACCTTTATGCTTTGATGATCTCGGATATTCTCGGTTTGAGAATCGTTTCTTCATCTTTAGAATCCGAGCAAGTCCCCTTGTGATCAAGTCAAAGGGATCTTCCTCGTCATCATCACTTTCGTCGTCCTCTGATAGCACATCCTCTTTGTCTTCTTAAATAGGTCAACCCATCCGAGTTTGAATAGATTTGAACGATTGAACTTTGGGCGCCTGATTTAATGAGAGACGTTGCTAAACTTACGGAGAGAAGAACTTGCAATTCAAAATAGCGTTCCAGAAGCTACACATGGATATGGTTTAATTTGAAGCGTTGAAGGCAGCTGGAGATTGGTTCAACCAGATCTCTTGAAGATCTTAACAAACCCACAACCTAAAATCTATATATTTGGTCAGAAGAAAATAAAGTTTCGGTCAAGCTTTTAAAACAATCAAACCAAATATATACAAACTGACCCATAAGATAAAATTTAGCCCAATAAATTATTGGTCCAAATAAGGTCGAGATTATAAGCCCATTAAACCAAGCCCATTGAAACTGAACTCGTGTAAAACTTGAGCCAGTATCGGTAAAACCTTACCAAAACCTGTAAACCATAGTTTTGATTTTCATCAAACAGTAAGGCCTTATTATCAACTAATAAGTTCTTTTCATCAAGGTGTAGTCATCAGGATCGATATATGAAGTTGATAAAAACAAAAGTAGTAAATTATAGTACAATATTGGTTAAAATGTTAAAATTATACAATATTGGTTAAAATGTTAAAATGTACTCTGTTGTCATTCTTGTTTGATTTTGCTGGGGGTAGTAATCTTTCATAAGGCAATTTTATTTGAAACAATCTTAATTGGTAGATTTTTTTTTTACTCCCTTGATGACTTTCCACAATCTCGATCTCCTACAAGTTTTTGCTTAAACTACATTTCGGATTTGCAGTTCCTTGATTTTTTTTCGCTCTGATGAAGATGCAACACTCTGTGATATGGACATCTCCATAGGTTAGTGAATTAAAATACAAATCTACGGGTGCTTATGAAGGTAAATACTGCTAGAATCTGGCTTGGCATTGGCATTGGCATTATTTTCCGAGTAGTTTTCCATAGGTCTTTAAGGTGTCGAGAAGGGTTCCAACTTCCAAGCCATCTAACCTTGCTCGCCCCCTGTGCTTGGTATATTTATTCGATAGATGGCATTTCGATGCCACATTGCTACCTATATAAAAATGAAATCAAATGGAGATGCTGTGGGAATGCCCATGGAGGTGATGCAAGCCAACTAACCTCACTCGTCCCTTGTGGTTGGTATACAGTAACTTAAAGAAAATTTTAGAAATTCCATAAAATTTGAGCTATTTGAGTTTAATTTGAACGAGTCGAGCTTTGGACGAGCTCGAGGTGAGTTTGATCGAGCCGAGTATGAATCGAATTCAAGTTACTACACCCCTAATTCAAGTAGCTACTTCATTAGCTTACCGAAAGATATGTAAGTCAATCTTTTGAGACCTTAGAGCATAGACAACCTAACATTTTATTAATTTTATTAATTTGATTTTGTTTAAGAAGAGATTAAACCCTTACATCAATGGAATTAACTCTAGTCAATACCATCACTTATTTTGGTATTATTTGATAGATAACATCTTAATGGTACCTTGAAAACAACATGTAAAATTAGAGTACGTGGAAACTAATTCAAATTGAGATGCTATTGGGAACTCCCTTGGAGGTGACACCAGGCTCCGAGAAGGGCTTGAGCAACTCATAGGGCACAACTCCAGCACCACTCCTGTTGTTCAAACCACTCTCCACATTCCTCTCATCCACAATCCTCTCGATCTCCTTCAACCTCCCTGAGAACCTCTCGAATGCCGCTCTTATGACTGGGTCTTCCACCCATGCCGGCTCCGGCCTCTCCCCTAGGTACTCCTCGTCTGGCGAGTGCGTTGACAACACATACAGAATCGACATCACCCTTGTCGCCTGGAGCTGCGACGGGAAGCTCCGCAGGAGAGCCACCTCTGGCTTCTCAATGAATAATCTCCTCTCCTAAACCGAAATTTAAATTAAAGATATTGAACAATATATAAGCTTGATGAGCTAACTAACAAAATATAAGCCCTATTTAATACCTCTTCCGTGGGGTCTTCCGTGGGCATCTTGTTCCGGGCGATGGTGGGTCGGTTAGGGAAGTAGCCGGCGTAGGCGTACTGGCCGAAGTTGACGGCCGCGTGGTGGGCCGAAGCCACCCAAATCATGGTGGTTAGGATCCCAGTTAGGTCGTCGGGTGTCTCGAGCTTCGGCCACCATGGCTCGTCCTTCTTGTCTTGGTGGCCTCGGAGGCGAATCTCGGCCCACCAGTTCTGAAGCTCGATGTCCCATTGGACGAGCTGTGGTTGTGGGTAGTAGTGGTTTACATATGTTGTGACCCAGTCTTTGATGCAATCCCATATCAGCAGCCCATCGCTCGCGTACGGGTAGTCCTCGATCGTTAGCCTTAGCCCGTGCGGCGCCGATGGATCCTCCGTCGCCATCCCCCTGCGCCCAATTACCCACAATTTACATCAGATAATAGACAAATTATTTAATTATTATCTAATTTAAATGGATTGATGTTGTTAATTTATATATGCCTGTTGATTAGGTCTGCAGGGAGAGACTCCTTGTCGAACCGCCAGCCCTTGTAGACCTCGGAGCTGATCTCCATTGAGTACTTTCCGGGACTGAACGAGGTCTCTGTGGATCCGCCGGCGCTGATGAGCGTGATTCGGCCGATGGCGTTGATCTCCAACGTGTACCGGAAGTGCGGCCGCAGTAGCCGGTGGATCGGATGCAGCACACTCAGCTGCCTATTTGTGGCGATTGCGTACGGCTCCGAGCAACAATGGGTTCGGAGCCTGCCAATCAAATCGAAAAGTGAGTATCCGGTTCACCGGTAGATTTTCCGAATTCAGCAGAAAAATGATTTCTAACCAAATATAAAACCGAGTAAGACTAGCACATAAGCCGAGTAATGTTTCATTCTAAAACTAATTGGCGTTAGAAGGAGTAGTTCACTAACTTATATACTAAGACTCGTTATGTTCAACTTTCTTTATAGTCTCATTCACATTTTTTAACAAAATAATACTAAAATATTTTTTTTGAAATAAATAGAAAATACCAGTGGCTAACGAGTTGGTGGAAGCCAGAGTCGTTGGCGATGGCGTGGGCCTTGGCGAACTTCCATAGCCAGGCGGCGGTGGATCCTCCAGTCGGGGTGTAGACTTGCTTCCATTGAGGCTTTGATCCATCGTCGGAAGGGGGTCGGACTAGCTCAATAGCAATCGGTTTTAGGGTATCGTCGGGCATGAGGCTGAAGAGCGTGCGACTACCGTACATGGTAGTGCCCTTGCCGAGTGCGCTCACTCTGTTCACATACGGCAAGAAGGCGTCGTGGTAGTCTATTATGAACAACTTCTTTTGTCTTATGGCCTATAATATATATATCAATAAATTAAATTCATTAGTGACCAATCAAAAAACTGATCGAGTTTAACCAATCAATTAACTAAAACAGTGTAAAGCAAAGGTGAAACCTCTTCAACAGTCATGATGCCTCCAATCTGGCGCTGGACGAGCTCTGTTGTGATAGCTGATTCAGGTGGGCCGTAAATTGCTGGATCAAGGTTGCTCTTCAATGGCCATTCCTAAGACATGGTCAAAATTCAATGGCCGTAAATTGTTGTGATAGACAAGGTTGCTCTTCAATGGATCCGTCACCCCTTCCAGCGTCGGCAACAATGATTCCAGTACCGCATACACTATGTTGGCCGAAAAGCTTATTTGCTTCACGTCCGAAAATTTCTCATCTCTCGGCACGTAGTTTTCCTCATTAACGGCCCTCGATTCAGACAATGGATCTGCGCGCGTGCACACATACATATATACATTGTCTAACTCCTCCAGTAATTAACCAATTCAATTCAAGCCCCTTAAAAATACATGGATTTGTTGTAGGGACGTACCTGTCAGGGTGCGTGGGCGTCCAGTTCTACAACGCCTTGGGTAAGGGTGCTCCGGGCCACCAAGAACGGGCCGTTTGAGTTCAATGTCTCTGTCAGGGTCTCCCAAGTCGTTGTAGGTGTCATAGTCGTATATCCTTTCGAACCACTTGCGCTCTCCTTGGCCATTCCCTCTCAACTGTTGGAGCTCCCATGCTCTGTATTTAACTAGTCCATCCGGCGTTTGAGAAGGCAAGTACGACTGCATATATTCATCAAATCATACACATAATTACACAAATTGAAATCCTAGCTACACCGCAAGAGATGTTCACAATGAATTGAATTAACGTACTTACTATACATATGGAAACGAAACGAAACCCTACAATTATTTCAGAAGGTACGTACGTACCTTGTTGGTGAAGAAGATTCGTTTTTCAGGGTTGTCGTGCTTAGAATGAACCCACGAATTGCAAGTGATTTCAAGTTCGCCGGCCAAGAAAATACGTATGTTCTGAAGATACATCTCTTTGTGGTGTTCGTTC
Source organism: Persicaria maculosa (assembly GCA_963922045.1). Classification (NCBI taxonomy): domain Eukaryota; kingdom Viridiplantae; phylum Streptophyta; class Magnoliopsida; order Caryophyllales; family Polygonaceae; genus Persicaria; species Persicaria maculosa. The sequence continues at coordinate 50,731,532 of OY998269.1, read as the reverse complement.
TCCACTAAAACTGCTCCAACCTCTCCAAAAAACAGAATGATATCGTCGGCCTCATATATCGCCACATGCTCGTCTTCCCTTACTTTGGTTGCATAGAATGAATGAACCACTGTAATTAAACATGTCATAACATTACCCAAACAATTAAATGCAATGCAATGTATATACAATATAACCAATTTATAGTTCATCACGTCCGTACGTACATGATATGGGATCGGTAGTAGTACTGATGAGCTCAAGGAGAAGCCTTTCACCGACCGAGTTATCGGAGGAATCTCGGGGGTCTCCATTGATTCCAATCGGTAAGACCCCATGAAAGCTTTTATGCACCGTTACAACGACGTGAAGGGGCTGGCCTCGCCTACTCTGGGCGCCGGGGCCGTCGGTTGTTGCAGCCCCTTGCGTTGCGTCCACCTCCGCCCTAACACCTATCTTACGTCTGAACGTGGTCAAGCGCCCCGGAAGCCTTCTGGAACTTGAGGGGTTAACCGTTGGCTTCGGGGCGGTCTCGTATCCGACCACGGAGATGAGAGGGCTGACAAACGTCACAGGGACCTTGCCTGTGTTAATGTTGTACAACTTAGGGTTCAACATTTTGTACAATATGCTAGCTCGAATATATGATATTGGTGGAGATGAAAGGTACGGTGCTCGGAACGGAGGGATGTATTTATAGGGGCGGATCCAAGGTGATCGACACCAGGCCGTCGCACACCCCGATCCGGAAAATAATACAAGAATATATGTGCTATATAAAAAAATTGAAACGTAAAATATAAGTATCTTTAGTGGCTTAGTGGTTAAGCTCACCCCATTTTAAATAGAATTCAATCAACCCTTGTTTAAATCCCACTAGACATATATTTTCATTTATTTTTTCCTCAATCTATTTTCCATTATTTTAAAATTCTTATAATTTATTTGGTATTTTACAATAAAATAATAATAATTTTTCATATAAATTTAAGATATTCTCTTCATATTTTTTTTATAAAATATTTTTAATAAAAATAAAATAAAAATTATCCATAAAAAATTGTGCCCACCCCGAAAAAATTTCTAGATCCGACCCTGTATTTATAGTGGCCGGAATCGGAGAGTATACGTACTTTAAACCTAGTTGAGAACTCCTACACTCTATGGTGGGCCCTACGGTGCAACCCAAAATTATTTTGGTTATAATTTTACTTTAAAAAAATATATTTACATTTCATATATTTATATTTACATGTTTATAAAATTTTATTATAAAAAATTAAATTTATAAAATTAAAAGATCAATTATATTAGAAAATAAATTTTATGTTTTTTTAAAAAATGATTTTTTCCAATATAATTTTATAAATATGTAAATACAATTACGTGGAATATAAATATATTTTTTTTAAAATAAAATTATGACCAAAATAATTTTGTGTTACACCGTGGGTTGCACCGGAGGTTGCAGTAGATCTTGACTCCTTTAAACCGGTCTGCGTAACAACACCGTCAGTAGAACGTAACTCTCGTACATGTGAAAAATGCATATATATGCCACCTCAAATCAATCATCATCTCAGTAAAATAATTATATACGGAGTACTTATTTTATGAAATTATATAAAAATATTAATAAAAAAATTACAGTACTGTTTTACGTATTACAGTAGTTCATTAAAAAAATATATCGAATATCTTTTTAAATGGGGAAGTAACATTATTTTGATTGGAAAAATTAAATTTTATACTTAGTAAATGTTACCAGCGGTTTTACGCATTTTTATTGATTATATTTTATTATATTAATTACATTAAAAATGGTTTTTTATTAAATTTTGTGTAAATATGAAAATAGTTTATTGAAAATTTTTTAATAAAAATTTTCTAGCAAATCATAAAAATAATAGATTTTATAACAACTTAAGATATGAGGTTGAGAATTAATAGTATAAATGTTTCGATGATAATATTTTATTGTTCAATAGATAATTAATTAATAATAAAATCTTATCATTAGGTATAATGAAATAAAATAATCAATCTTAATGAACAAAGATTTTATAATTTAAGGTACAATATTTATAAAATAACTCATGGTAAAATTATAGAGTTTGTAACCACTTAAGATATGACAAGGACACGTAGGATGACACGTGGATAAAATAGATAAGATCATTCTAACATGACTTAAATATATTAGATCATCATTAATTGACGTGTCTCTATTTTAGTATATTACTAGTTTTGTTATATGCGCTTTTGCGCTTTTTTAATAAATTATATTTTATTATATTTATATATTAAAATTATTTTTTATTAAATTTTATGTGAAAATTAAAATAATTTATTTAAATTTTTTTACGAGAAAAGTAGAAATCCTAATGGATCAATTTTATAGCATATTTGTAAGATTCTTTACTTTATAAAATTAATTAGATTGTTTCAAATGCATCTATTATTTATTTTATCGTTTTCAAAAATTATTTATTTTATCGAAACTAATTATATTTATATTTTATCAAACTAATGGTATATATCTTATCAAAACTATTTAGATTTATTTAAATAAATCATAAAATATTATAAAAAAATATATTTTTAAGTAAGATATGATAATAACTTATTAGTTGATGTAATATTGGATAGATTGTTTGATCGAAAAAGATAAGCTTTCTAACTAATTAAGATACAAGGTTGAATATTTATAAGAATAAGTAGACCATTAATTGAGATGACAAAATTATATTAGTTTATTAATTGATGTAGCAAAATAGATAACACCATATTAATCCTGGATATGACGGAGCCAGTTTCATGTCTCTGTTTTAGTATTTTATATAGATATAGAATATAAATACTCCCTCTGTTAATTAAAACTTGTCGTTTACTATTCATGCACGCTTTTTTAAAATGATGAAAACTATATGAAATATTAACATTTTTTAAAATTTGTTTTTATAAATGCATAATTAATAGTAACAAGTATGAAATTATTTAAAAAATATTTTTAAAAAGTTAATATTTAATATAGTTTTTAACACATCAAAAAGCGTGCGTGAATAGTAAAACGTCAAGTTTTAATTAACGGAGGGAGTATAGATTATTTTACTTATAAATATGTTTTATTTAACTTGGAACCCTAATGATCAATCATGGAAGAGTGTTATATAATGTTAGAGCATATGTGCAATGTGAGTCTAAGTAGTTGCTCGTAAAATTTGATCCGATTCGAAAACCTGACCATCCGATCTTAAACCTAACCAAAATTCGAAAATCTATTACAAATGCATAATTCGAATCCGAGCCCGATTCATTTTCCCACACAAAAAATACGGGTCAAAACAAATTATCACATTTAGCCCATTAATTTACTGAGTACTGACAACAGTGTAAGGAGTGAAGTTGAAAGAGAGAAAATAACAGAAACGAGGGCTGCTTGTGCGTGGCCACATGCGAAACATGTGAAGTTGGACGAGTAGGGGACCCGATCCCGACGTGAATAATATGATGTCCATTGGATAGGGGACCGGAGGTGTGAATTCGGGTTTTTTTTAGACTAACTCGAATAGTTAAATGTATAAATGTACTCATTTGTATAAAATGTTTAAAATACATATTATTTTTTATATTTTGCTTTATTGATTAAATATTTATTTTATGTACACGTATCTCTAATTAAATATGATTAAAAAATTAAAAAGGGAACAAATTTTTAAAAACAATTAATAGAAATGATCCATACTTTATTAAAAAGTGATAAAAAGTTTTTACACATGGATATATGATGTCATATATTTGAGCACTTTATGTACAAATGTGCACATTTTGAACACTCAAAGTAATCATTAGACCACAATTTGTATAAAAAATGTATTTATTTAAGCATTTACATCAGAGTTAATCTTATGGACATTAATTTTGAGCATCGGAACGAAGGAAAATTTACACAAGCGCTAGGAAAATAAATTCACTATGAAATAAATAAGAAAGATTATAAAGAATTTTCTACATTAAATTATATCTCTTATGTAAATAATTATATTCTATAATTGAATTAACATGACATCAACAAACATTAAATTTCTACATTTTTTCTACTAATTATTATTATTATTATTATTATGAATAATAAAACTTGATTTTGTGATATATAAATTCTAAAGAAATATACTAATGATACCGTACTGAAGTCTATTAGGACTTGTAACTGGGGTAGTGTGCACATCAGAGGAGTAGCCCAAAAGCTTATATACTAGGCAAAATTAGAGGAAACCACTCTTTAAATAGGGTGTTTTTACAAGAAACCACCCCTAAAACTAACATTGTTGAAAAACACCCGTTAAAATCATTTTCTTTGCAAAATCACACCCATCGTCCAATTTTTGTTAATTGAATGTTAAAGTATGTGAAAAGTCAATTATACCCCTTGTTGTTATTATTAATTTTACTCCATTCAATTGGTATTAGTTGATATTTAACTTTTGACATATTTTTCAGAAGTAAAAAACCATATAATATAAAAAAAAATATGTTTAAAAAAATGTGCATTACTAAAGGGCTACTTGAAGAAAATGAAATTTTTTTCAAAAAAAATATTTCATATAGTTTTTATTAATCTAATTAAAAATGTGTGTGGAATAGTGAACATATTTAGAATAATAAAAACTATATCAAATATCATTTTAAAAAAAAATTATTTTCTTCAAGTATCCCTTTAACAATATAGATTTTTTAAAATATAAAACATCAATTATATCTACTTTTTATAGAGTGTTTTTACTAATAACTAATAAGTATGAAACTATATAAAAAAAGATATTTTATAGAATTTTTTACTTTTGAAAAACATGTTAAAAAGTTAAAAATTAATTAATATCGATTGGATGAAGTAAAATAATAACAAAAACAAGGGATATAATTGACTTTTTACTCACTTTAACATTCAATTAACGGGAATTGAGTATGGGTGTGACTTTGCAAAAAAAATAGTTGTAACGGATGGTTTTCTGCAATTTTAGTTGTAAGGGGTGGTTTCCCGCAAAATACCTTATTTAAAGGGGGATTTTCTGCAATTTTACCTATATAATGGTTGTTATTGATATTTTCAACGTGGGACTGACATCAATACACAGGACCACAAGCTACTCAACTGACACTCTAACCACCAACTCACCTAAAGCTGTAACAAACTTGTAACTTATCTTTTATTCCGTATCAATTTCTAACACAATCAACGACATTCACTTTCAGATTGGGCAAATGAAAACCGGCCATTGCTGGAAAACCATCAAGATTCACCAACCAGCTGCAAATTTCCTCAACTTAGCGAAAATCACGACTTAACTAGCTCCATCTAGTTCAATCCATTGGTCATTGGTCTAACAAGCTTTAAGCTTTATTTCAAGCCTTCAAACATACCGTAATTAAACAAACAGAGATATCAATTTGGCTATGAAATTTTAAAAATCAAATGGAGATGCTGTTAGGAACTCCCATGGCAGTAGCACCGGGCTTCGAATACGGCTTCAGCAGCTCATAGGGCACAACTCCGGCCCCACACCTGTTCTTCAGCTTGCAATCAGTATTCCTACCATCCACAATCCGTTCAATCTCCTTCAGCCTCCCCGAAAACCTCTCAAACGCCGCGTTTATGACCGGGTCCTCCGCCCATGCCGCCTCCGGCTTGTCCCCGAGGTACTCCTCATCCGGAGAATGCGATGAGAGCACATCAAGAACTGCCATGATTTTGGTCGCTTGGATTTGAGAGGGGAAGCATTGCAACAGCGCCGCCTCCGGCTTCTCCTGGAAGAACCTCCACTCCTCATCCGATGGGTCCTCAGTTGGCATCTTTGTTCGGGCAATTGTGGGCCGGTTCGGGAAGTATCCGGCGTACGCATACTGCCCGAAGTTGACTGCTGCGTGGTGAGCCGAGGCCACCCAGATGATGGTGGTCAGGACCCCTACTAGGTCGTCTATGGTGTCGATTTTCGGCCACCATGGCTCGTCTTTCTTGTCTCCGTGGCCTTTCGTCTTGATCTCGGTCCACCATGATTGGAGCTCCACGTCCGACTTCACTAGGGCTGAGGTGACATAGTAGTTTTTGACATAATCAGAAACCCACTGCTTGATTGAATCCCATATAAGTAGCCCATCATTGGCGAAAGGGTAGTCGGTGATCGTTAGCTTTAGCCCGTGTGGTGCACAAGGGTCCTCCGTTGCCATTCCCCTGTAGTATGAGACTCGTAGTTATAATCATTTTAGGCAGACAGATAAATGATATATGAGTCCGGCCTGGGTAATAAATTACCTGTTGATTAGGTCAGCGGGGAGAGCCTGGAGGTCGAACTGCCACTCCTGGTCATAGATGGCAGAACTGACCTCCATTGAGTACTTGCCAGGGTTGAAAGAAGACTCAATGATTCCATTGGCATTGATGAGGGCTTCTCGAGCTAGGGCATTGATCTCCATGGTGTATCGGAAATGAGGATGCAACAATCGATGGATTGGGTGCATCGCACTCAGCTGGCGATTCGTAGCTATTATGTAAGGCTCCACGCAACAATGCGTTCGCAACCTAGAAGAAAAGAGATCAACAATCAAAACCGAGTTAGTCGATCTTAGCCAACTTCCCCATGTACATGACATTTTAGTGAACAAATGTATATACCAATGGCTGATGAGTTGGTGGTAGCCGGAGTCATGAGCGAGGACATGGGCCTTGGCGAACCTCCATAGCCAGGTAGCAGTGGCATCTCCAATAGGAGTGTAGACTTCCTTCCATTGAGGCTTTCCTTTGGAAGGAGGTCGAGCAAGCTCAATGGCAATGGGCATTAGGGTTTCGTCGGGCATAAGGCAAAGAAGCGTGCGAGATCCATACATGGTAGTGTCCTTAAGCTCTCTCACTTTGTTGACAAAGGGCAAGAAGGCATCATGGTAGTCTATTATGAATAACTTCTTTTGCTTTATTGCCTACCACATGACATCATCAACACATACACAATACAGTCAAGTACTTAACTAGATTTTTAACATAGGCTTCAATATCGGCATAAATACCTCTTCAACGGAATAAAAACCCGCAATTTGTTGTTGGAGGATCTCTGTTGTAATCGCGGATTCAGGTGGTCCATAGATCTTTGGATCAAGCTTGCTCCTCAAGGGCCATTCCTACACAAGTTTGCGCAACCAAACAAGTTAACTTAACCACCACTAGAAAGAAATTAAACACCTACACTATGCATATACACATAACATAAGCAAGCAAGGAATTATGTACATTGACCAGTTTGATGCTACAAGGATTGAGACCAGCCAGTGATTGGCGCGCGAACTCTTCGTCTCTCATCCAACTGAATCTATCCCCTAAAAACACAATTGTAATTGTAATCAAATAAAGAACGGTTGGATGATAACGGATATATATATTGATTTGGCGGGTAATGTGCATATATATTACTGTTGAACAAGGCAGGGCTCTCGAAGCGAAGGAGGCTTTGTTCAGTATCAGCAATGGCGTGGACAAGACGAGGGAGGACGGTGCTCAAAGAAAACTTGGGGATGCCGGGGAGTTTGATGCCTTCGTTGAACAAGGAATCGATGGCGGTGAAGTAGGGGAACCCGAGATTGGAATCGACGAGCGCTGTCTCCAGAGATGGCACAACCGCGTGCAGCACCGAGTAGACGGTGGTCACTGAGAAGGTTGCGTCCTTCACCTCCGAGAACTGCTCGTCTCTCGGAACATACACGCTGGTGCTCCTCTTCTCCGATAACGGATCTGCACACACGTTTATAAAGCAATCACCGTACAAATGAATTCAAATCAAAATAGAAGGGTGTCGTGCATGGCTTAAACTAGGTGACCCTACTCAATGACTTAAACTTTTGTGTTAGAGCGGCGAAACCCGACTTTATAACAAAAAAAAAAAAAAAAATTCGATAAAACTCCCGTTTTAATACGACCCGACCAACTTTTCTAAGAATTTCACAGTCGAACACAGAAGCTTTTATATATACCGGTTTTGCAAGGTGGGCGTCCGGTCCTACAGCGCCTAGGATAGGGGTGATGTTTGCCGCCAAGAACGGGGCGCTTGAGTTTGGGATCGCTGTCGGGGTTGCCCAAGTCGTTGTAGGTGTCGAAATCGTAGATCCTGTCGGAGTTCTTTCGCTCTCCGGTGCCGTCTCCTCTTAGAATCTCCAACTCCCTCGCACGGAACTTCTTTAATCCCGTTGGAGTTTCGCTTGGCAAGTACGACTGTATCATCAAGTCACTTGTGTTAAATAGCAAAAAGTTGGAATGAAGCCCTTGAAATGATTTAACAGAGGAAAAGTAAGTTGGGTCCAAGTCTCACGAATTTGGGAACACACTTTGAAAATTGAACCGTGTTCGTTTTAAGTTTTTTTAAGCATGCTTTACACGAAAACCGATCTAAATATTTTTTTAGAAATAAACGAGAACGGTTTTATAGAAAAACGTGTTGTTTTTAGTTAAATTTGGGGTTGGAACACACTTTTAATATAAAACTGTGTCCAAAATAAATAAATAAAATAAGCATTGTCAAAAACCGTACCCTATGTAGTAGTGATAGGAGTATAATTACATCAAAAATATTTAGATTGGTTAGTGCTCTCTCCTGTACGTTAATCACACCAAAAATATTTAGGGGTTTGGCGAGGAGATTATTTTTTATGGAGTGGAGTGGAGACAGTTTTTAGGAGTGGATTAATTAGATGATGATTATTTTAAAGGGGTGGATAGGATGAAGATTATTTGTGAAAAAATAAACTATTACGTATTTGGTTGAATATGAAGATAGGTTTTTATGGAATAAAAGGAAAAGATAGAAAAACCATCACTCTTACATAGTCATGGGTTCATCCACATTTCGAAGGGGAAATTCAATAGCATAGGGTGAAATTGGCTTCAATTTGCCCTTAATTAAACACACGCAACACTTCAATTTGCCTCAACTCTCTCTGAAAACGTAGAAGCTCTATGCGAGCCAGGGGATGTCATCGATGACCTCCTTGACTTTGCTTTGGACTTCAGAGATGGAGATGCGCGAGGGCGATGACTTCGAAGCATCCATCGACGGTCATCGACGACCTCCAATCTGTCTAGCTTTTTTCGTCCGACCGGCGAGTCAATTTCTGAAACAGGAAGAGTTTGATATGGTGGGGTCAATGGTGATGCAAGCAGTGGGATGATTTGGCATCAATGGTGATGCGAGCTTACGATGGTGGACAACTGCAATGGCGAGATGATGTGGTGGCGTCTTGGAGATAACATTGTATTAGAAGGGTCGGGACTCGGGGGCAAAAAGGCTCAAATGGGGTGGAAAAATTTCTTAACCCCCAACCACCCCCAATCTGAAGGTGGGAAAATCGAGGGTTCCGCCACCCCTTCCATCCTATTAATCCCCACCTCGAGGATCCCGCCTATTCCCTCCCAAACACTCTGACGCACATCCCAAAAAAAAAATCTCAATCTCACTCACCCCTTCCATCACAATCAATATCTCCTACTTCACACCCTACACCACCCCCTACATCACAAAATTATTTTTGTTTAGAATATATCTTTTAAAAAATTTTAAAAATTATATTCACATTTTAAACAACTATATTTATATGTTTATAAACTTTTATTTTGAAAAATTATGTTTTGAAAAATTTTAAAAATATAATTTGCAAAATAGTCTTTTTAATTTTTAAAAAATTGTAAAACATAATTTTTCAAAATAAAAGTTTATAAACATATAAATATAGTTTTTTAAAATGTGAATATAATTTTTAAATTTTTTTAAAGATATATTTTAAACAAAAATAATTTAGTGGTGTAGGGAGTGGTGTAGGGTGTGAAGTAGGAGATCTTTGTTGCTTCTATCCCTTCTTAAACACGCCCTTAGACCATCCGCAACCATGGGGTAACCTCTTTCCCCCTTTTTTCTCATCTTCCTATCACAACTTTCCAACTCATTTATTTTTTTGTTTAAAATAATTTTCACTTTTTCTACCTCTTTCTAAAAGGTTTCCTCTACAACCATGAGAAATCAATTTTACCTCTTTTCAAATTTATTTTCACTTTTCTTTTCCTTTATATATCTTTCCCTTTATTATATGTATATCATCATATATTATTGTGAATCATCATATGTTATTTTCACTTTTTTTTTCCTTTATATATCTTTCCCTTTATTTTCACTTGCATCTTCGGTTGGACTTCGAGTGGCACTCCCTTGAACACCCGAAAAATGCTCAAAATGTTGTTGGTTTGGAAAAAAAAAAGAGGATTGTACACATTGGTAGGATTATGTGGGTATAATTTAGATATTCGGGTGTTGGAGGATTGTTAAGCATTTGTAAGTTGTAACATCACTTGAAATTGAGGATTTTTGAGAAGATGTGGATCAAAAGGCATATTTGGAATGGATGGAGTATTTGGATTATTGTGATCCATAGTTAAGAAAATAGGTGCAACTACAATAGATCAAGATGGAGTATATATAGGGTAAAATTTGACTCAAATTATAGAAAAAATAAAATTAAACCAATGGGACATTTTATTTCAAAAAAATAATGAAATATAAATATATTTTTATTTCATTTTAAACACTATTACAATTAATAAATCTAAATGGAAAAGAGAATATCCTACTTTATCATTAAAAAAAGGAAAATAAAATTAGAAAAGGAAAGAGGTTACCTCTCTCTACCAAGCAGGGGCGGAGCTGAAGGGGGGCCTAGGGGGGCACGTGCCCCCTCTCTCATTTGACGAACTACCTATGTGTATTCTCCTTGTCGATAGCTTCGTTTTGATATATAATACGCCTTAATCCGACATCTGAGTAAAAAGTTATGACTGTTTTAAAATTAAATGTATATTAATCACTTTAATTTTGTTTTAATAGACTATAATGTTTTTATATTTTACTTAAATTAAAATTCACATACTATAATTCATCTCGAGAGCTTCGAAATGAGAGGTTATACTAATCATTTCGACAATTAGATATGAGTGCAACAAGTTATATATTAACTAGGTTGTTATTCGAGCCAAACAAGTTTAGTATTGTTTAATTATATTTAGCTCATTTAAAAACAAGTCAAGCTCGAGTCGAACCTACATTTGAACTTGAGCTCATATTCGACTTGTTTAGTAAGTGAACGAGCTTGAGCAGAGTTTTTTTTTTCCGAGTATTATGCAATTTTACTTGCTCATGACATACTAAGTTAAAAGAAAATTTGTAAATTTCACAAAATTCGTGCTATTTGAGTTTCAATGGATCCGAGTTGAATCATGAATTGAGCATAAAAATGTGCTCGTAATCAACTCATTTTGTAAATGATGCTCAAGCCGAGCTTTTATTGAGTTAAACTCGAGCCAAGCTTTAGCTCATATAACAACCATAACCTTAACTTATTGTTTATTAGATCGCGTTTCCTATACTTCTTTAGTTTTTTTTCCGGATATTTCATTTATATATTTATATTTCTTTTTTTAGGCGTGAAAAAATGATAGCGTTTTATCATAAACCGATAACATTTTATCTTAAAATAACATAATTTATTATCGTATTACATATAATTCTTTATGTCAATTTAATCCATAACTATATCGTACATGTATAGTTGTGCCCCCCCTTTGAAATTTTTCTGGCTCCGCCACTGCTACCAAGGTAACCCCTTCTCGCCTCTTATCTTAAGGTAAACCCCACAACCATGGGCTTACCTTTTAGCAACCTTAAGGTAAGTAAAACCCATGGTTGCTCATGCTCTTATATTGGTTAGTGCTCCCTCCTACATATTATCACAACATATTACGGAGTGGTGTTAAATTGTTCCAATTCAACGACCCTTGAATGATACGAGAGACATGTGACGTTGTCACTATAGTACTTATAATAGTACGGTTGCGAATTAAAGTAAACAGTAATGCGTCAAAATATAGTTAGTTTGATTTTATTACATATTTTTAATGAATTAAAACTATATATAAAATATTAGTTTTTTTATTTAAATTTTAAAATAATTTTATATTTATTAATAATAAATATAATATTATTTTATAAAAATTTAAAAAAATATATTTTTTAGAATTTTTAACCTCTTAGAAAAAACAAAGTGTAAGAAATTTAAAAGACAACGGAGGAAGTACGGAGTATCAATAATGAAGGGCCACTATTGATGCCCATATTGAACTTGTGCGTGTACTTTTAAAGTTCTGAGCAGCTCTCGTGATTCATCTTCCATTATTTGCCTCCATCAATATATGTATCCATCGTTCGTCAAAGTTCGTACATTTACTTAATTTGTAATTGAACCATGTGGGCTGCCTGTTTCATGCTTTATTTGCCTGTTTTATACTGTATAACGTTCAAAATTCTTTTCAAGGGGTAAACTTTATTAGGCCGTGTTTGAAAGTGGAATGGATTACTATTTTTTTGAGGGATAAAAATGATTATTGAGATAGAGATTATTTTTGGTGAATTATATACGAGGGTTGAGGAGATTGAGATTATTTTGTAAAAGTAATTCTGTTGGTATTTGATAGTATGATGATTATTTTTATGTGGTTATAAATTAAATACTTTAGTAATTTGGAATTTCGTCCCACCTTTCGGGAAGTCATGCGGTCACCACTACCGATGTCGCTGAAGTGTTCAGCTCCACACGTTCACCCCCGGCGACACTAGGCTACGGGGCACTCTAAGAACGCCGCTGATAGAAAGGTTAGGCCAGAGAGACAAGGGAAGGACTAAGGAGGGAGAATACCTGCACCTACACATCGACAATGGTTTTTCAGTGTGTGAAAACTGATTTCGAATCTAAACCCTAGAACAGATATAGATGAAGAGCTAAGCACAGATAAGAGATAGCAAGAGAGAACACAGGATTTGGTGACGCAGTTCGGTTACCCTACTCTACGGAGCCTCAAGAGGGAGAGACTCAAAGCCAAGGATCCACTAAGTATAATCAAATACAGATCATGGATACAGATTGACAGATAAACCAGAGACTATCCTAGATCTGGCGGCTCAAGCAACAGGTAAACAAGGAGAAACTCGATAATAGGAACAGATACTCCCTTTCACTTCATCTGAAGACGAAGATGAACAGAAGCTGGTGAAGAGCTGAAGGTTGGACTCTGATACAACGTCTTCTCCTTCTATCAAGCAGGAACTCCTTGAATCACATCAGGAACTTGGGATCCAAGCTCATCAAGTGAAGAACTGAGATCGTCGTCGAATGGTCTGCTAGGGTTTCTAGCTCTCTCTCTCTTGTGTGGAAGTGGAAGCGTTTTTGTGAAGCTCTTACCCCTTTAGGGTTTCTGAAGATGATGCTTTATACTCGAGCCCTTACCAAAGGAAATGCATCGTTTTACTTAGCAAGGACAAAGAGTCGTTGGAGCGTCTTCAGAAGTGAGTGGGCCTGGGGAGCAGAGAGTTGGGCCAAGCTTCAGTAATAGGCCGAAGATCTAAGCTAAGGCTTTTATCTTCAACACATTTAAACCTTGGCGCCCTAGTCCCATGAACCGAGCCATCTTCGACCTTATCACCTTCTTGAGCCACCTTAGACCTAAGGACTAGTTACTAGTTTATCCATCTCTTGTATCCTTTAGATCCTAATACACATGCATCTAGATTATATTTAGGCATAATAGAGTGGAGAACTGGTTAAGCTGCTATTGGAATCGTGTAGTGGAAGATCCAGCTCCAAGGGCAATTTATACGTTGTTTAAGATATTTTCACCATTTTTCAACATGGATAACCACATTCCAATAGACTTGTACCATCTGCATTTGTTTTTTAAAAGTAAGAAAAGGGTAATGTCAAGGGAAATACTATATTCCTTGTGGGAAAATATTATTATATTGAATTTGATAGAGTTTGCTTTGGTATATACCAAATTGGTTTTGTTTTTTAATTTTATTATTTAGAGTATTTTTTTTAATAACAAAAAATATTTTTATAGTACAATAATACACATTTCCATATTTTTTCTTATAAAATGATATTTTAAAAAGTATTAAAATGAATATTTTAAAATAATGATTCTTTTAATTTAATATTTGAAAATATCATTTTATATTAAAAAGTACAGAAATAGATGTTACAGTATTTGACATGTATATAAATTCAACATAAATACAATTTTTATAATTTTTTGTTATTAAAAAATACCTTAAATAATTTTGTGTTATAGTTATGTACAATGTAGGTAGGAAGGTAGCGGAGTATCATAACTCGATAGGAAGAAAATTGGTGCTGTTTTCACCTTTCATGGCTGAAAATTGCCTAACCAAATGACGAAAATTGTTAAGGCAACAAACTCCCTCTTTATCAATTAAACTAAACTATTTTTATAATTTTTTATTCTTAATTTTTAAACTATTTTATCATTAAAATTAGTAATATATATATATATATATATATATAAAAAGATAAAAAAAAATTCTCATTTCTCTTTCAGGCCAAGGGGTTAACTCGGGGTGGAGCCCTAGTAGGCCCGCCACTGTTGTCCACGTTAATTCTTGTTAATTAGGTGCTACCAATTAATTAATCCAATATGACTCGATCTCTAAGTACATAGCGCATAATCAGATGGGATTAGGCGAATAAATGGTCCGAAATGGACATCTCGTTTTAGTCGATCTTCTTCTTCCGATCCTCTAATTTGTTAATCGTCCCTTTCTCAAATGTTGACAACTTAATTGGGAAATCGCGCGCTGCTTTGCCTTTCCCTTTCGATCTGTCAACTTATTTAATTTAAACATAAAAGTTAGCTACCATTAAGTACTTGTCGATCTCGCCATATATAGCTGAAATCGATATATATATATATATATATATATATATATATATATATATCAAATGGAGATGCTGTTAGGAACCCCCATTCCTGTAGCACCGGGCTTCGAATACGGCTTCAGCAACTCATAAGGCACTATCCCTGCCCCACACCTGTTCTTCAGCTTCATGTCCGCGTTCCTACCATCCACTATCCCTTCAATCTCCTTCAATCTCCCTGAGAACCTCTCAAACGCCGCGTTTATTACCGGTTCCTCCGCCCACGCCGCTTCCGGCTTCTCCCCTAGGTACTCCTCCTCCGGCGAGTGCGACGACAGCACGTCCAGGATCGCCATCACTTTTGTCGCCTGGATTTGAGATGGGAAGCATTTCAACAGCGCCACCTCCGGCTTCTCCTGGAAGAACCTCCACTCCTCCTCCGACGGGTCCTCCGTCGGCATGTTTGTCCGCGCTATGGTGGGCCTGTTCGGGAAGTACCCTGCGAAGGCGTACTGCCCGAAGTTGACGGCTGCGTGGTGGGCGGAGGCCACCCAGATTATGTTCGTTAGGATCCCTGTTAGGTCGTCCGTGGTGTCGAGCTTCGGCCACCAGGATGCGTCCTTCTTGTCTCCGTGGCCTTTGGTTCGGATCTCGGTCCACCATGATTGGAGCTCGGTGTCGGATTTGACGAGGCTTGACGACGAGTAGTAGTGGTTGACGTAGTCGGAAACCCATTGCTTGATCGAATCCCATATGAGGAGTCCGTCGTTGGCGAACGGGTAGTCATTGATTGTTAGCCTCAATCCATGTGGTGCATTAGGATCCTCCGTTGCCATTCCCCTGTCATCAATATTTTCCCAATCAGGGTTCTTAACCTAGCTATTAGTACCTAGGAAAAACCCGACCAATTGATCGAATAAATCGATTACCTGTTGATTAGGTCAGCAGGGAGAGCCTGGAGATCGAACTGCCACTGCTGGTCGTAAATGGCGGAACTAACCTCTATTGAGTACTTGCCGGGGGTGAAAGAGGATTCGATGATTCCACCACCGTTGATGAGGGCTTCTCGAGCAAGTGCGTTGATCTCCATGGTGTATCGGAAGTGAGGGTGCAATAGCCTATAGATGGGGTGCATTGCACTTAGTTGGCGGTTCGTCGCTATTATGTATGGCTCCACGCAACAATGCGTTCTCAACCTATAACAAAAATTATTAGCCAAAACTAAACACTATTTATCACCAATTCACCATGAGGAATTAAACATTTTAGGTATACCAGTGGCTAATGAGTTGGTGGTAGCCAGAGTCGTGAGCGAGGACATGGGCCTTGGCGAACCTCCATAGCCAGGTAGCGGTGGCATCTCCAATCGGCGTGTAGACTCCCTTCCATTGGGGCTTGCCATTGGATGGAGGTCGAGTGAGCTCAATAGCAATGGGCATTAGGGTTTCATCCGGCATAAGGCAAAAGAGAGTTCGAGAACCATACATTGTCGTCTCCTTAAGCTCTCTAACTTTGTTTACATAGGGCAAGAAGGCATCATGGTAGTCTATCAAGAACAACTTCTTTTGCTTTATTGCCTCCTTAACAGAATAATAGCCTCCAATTTGTCGTTCTACGACTTCCGTTGTAAGGGCTGATTCGGGTGGCCCGTAAATCTTTGGGTCAAGCTTGCTCTTCAATGGCCATTCCTATAAGTTCACTCATCGTTTCTACTATATGTTATTGTTATATTATCATAATATCAGGTCCACATTTTAACATAAAAGTTTAAGCTAATGTTTCATACCGTGACCAAGCTAATGCTACAGGGATTAAGACCTGCAAGTGCTTGGCGCGCGAATTCTTCATCTCGAGTCCAGCTAAATCGATCCCCTAATAAACAAACACAAAAAACAAGATTGAAGTAAGAACATTCGAAGTATGATTGATCGTAAGTATGGAATGCAAGCAATAATGTGCATACTCTCGAACACAGCAGGAGTGTTGAAGCGAATAATGGCGTCTTGGGTGGTTTCAATGGCGTGGACAAGCCGAGGGAGGATGTCTTTCAGAGAGGTCTTCTTGATGTCGGGGAGATTGATGCCTTCGTTATACAAAGAATCGATTGCTGTGAAGTAGGGGAACCCGAGATTGGAATCGATAAGCGCCGTCTCCAACGACGGAAGCACCGCGTGCAACACCGAGTAGACTGTGGTTGCCGAGAACGTCAGCCCCTTCACCTGCGAGAACTGCTCATCTCTCGGTACGTACACGCTCGAACTCCTCTCCTCCGACAATGGATCTGTACATTTACACATTCACTGTCAAACTGATCGAATCAAATTCAGAGCTAAAATTACTATATGGATCATATGTACCGGTTTTGCAACGAGGGCGTCCGGTCCTGCAGCGCCTCGGGTAGGGGTGTTGTTTACCCCCGAGCACGGGGCGTTTGAGGGCGGGGTCGCTATCAGGGTTGCCCAAGTCATTGTACGTGTCGTAATCGTAGATCCTCTCGAAGCTCTTGCGCTCTCCGGTCCCGTCTCCTCGTATAATCTCGAGCTCTCTCGCCCGGAACTTCTTCAGCGCTTCCGGGGTTTCGCTTGGCAAGTAGGACTATTTCATTTCATCAAATTTTACATATCAATTCAACCTCTCTAAATCATCAAATCTTACCCAAAAAATGTTACATAGTATGCACATGTATTATATAAACCTTGTTGGTGAAGAAGATTCGTTTTTCGGGGTTGTCGAATTTCGAGTGAACCCAAGAGTTGCAAGTGATGTGAACGTCGCCGAGGGGGAGACCGGCAAGAAGAATGGACTTGAGGTGCATCTCCTTATGGTGTTCGTTCTCAACCAGAACCGCCCCAACTTCTCCGAACTCCGACGGGACCGCAAAGTCGGCTTCGTAGGTCACGTTGGTTCCGTCTTGGCTTGACTTGTGCGCGTACGCTCTCAATGCTTGCTTTTCCGTTCCGGTGCCTTCAATTGATTTTGTTTATTACAACATGATCGATCGAGTATATAAATTATATAATGTGCTTGGGTGGGTAATTGGATCGAAAGAGGTTGTGATCACTAGCTCAAACCAGCTACTGATCACAACGTATTTAGGATTTTTATGTGCAACAAAAAAAATATAAAATTTATGTTAGAGATGGTGCAAAATTATACTACTTGATAATTAAATTTTACTCTCTCCGTCTCACAAGGGTTGTTTTTGAACTATTTATGCACGTTTTTTAAGGAGCTAAAAATTATATAAATACTCATTTTTTAATTAATTTTTTGAAATAATTCTATACTTATTAGTAATATGTATGATATTATTTAAAAATATTTAATAAAATGTTGATATTTTATATAGTTTTTTAATTTCTTAAGAAAACGTACATAACTAGTTAAAAGACAACTATTGTGGGACGGAGACGGAGTGAGTATCTACTAAGACAAAAAAAAAAAAAAAAAAAAAGGCTTAAAAATATTGGAAGGAATTGATTTATATCGGTACGGTCCGGTTTTTCCCAGCACCAAACATGTGAATGGCTAGTCCTTTTCATTCTCGTAGGTTCTATTTTCTTTTTTTTTAAATCGGTTTTTATATCCTACATTTTAAGGGTATATGATATTAGAATATGACTTTAAATTGAAAATGATTCTCTACAAAAAATGCAAGCGATTTTAAGAATCTAAGTTTAAAAATAATAAACTAATTAAAATTTTAAAAATATTTCCAAATTAGTATTATTATATAATGCTTCAAGGGTATAGGATATAGAAAAATCGTTTTAAAATTAAATTGGTGTTTTTTTAAGTAGAAATTGGTTTTGAACCAAGTTTGTTTGTATATTACGGAGTAAACCTTAAAACCGGGTTTGTCTTGACTCAACACAAACCCATCCTAACACGCATCTTTTTTTGGGTTTTACACATACACAAGCTGAGAGCGACTTTGGATGGGACTCGGTTAACGATTTTGACCTTTCTAAAATGTGGAGTAAATCAAACAAGATCCCTGCAACTCAATCCCTACTCCACTAATTTATTATAATATCTATTTAATTTTAAAAAAATATAAAAATTATATTTATATTCCTAAATCTATATTTATATATTTATAAATTTTTATTTTAAAAAATGACGTTTTAATATTTTAAAAATTAAAAAGATAATATTTTACAAAATATAATTTTTACAAATTTTAAAACATGATTTTTTAAAACAAAATTTTATAAATATATAAAAATAGATGTTAAGATTATAAATATGATTTTTAAAAATTTTTTTAAGATTAAATATATGTCAAAAAAAATTTTGTGTTGTAGGGGTGGAGTAGAGTGGGTTGTAGAGAATCTTCGCTGGGAGTAAATATATTCACTTGTCAATTGTGTAACTCGACATTGTTAATTCATTTGGTCTTTCTATTCTCTCTCCAAGAACATAGGTTAATAACTTTAATCAGAATATTATCTACCAAGTAAAGAAGCGACTCTAGAAAATAATATTTAAAAAAACTAAAATAATTTAAATTTGAAGAATTTTTGAAGTTGATGTTATTAACCTATGTCACAATGGCTTAAGATAGAAAACTTGTAATTCATATACAAGCAGTGTATATATTTTATGTATTTTCCTAATTATTGGGAAATACATTTCTCGTCTATGTAAAAAGATATTTATTTGTATAAGAGATATTTAAAAACGATTACATATTTATGTGTACATAGAAAGATACAGTATTATTCAAATAAATTGTGCTGTGTTACCTGTGTAGTCAATTATAGGAACGTACTGTTAGCACCAATAGCGAAAACTGGACAAACAATTGCTACTGTATTTGCTTTCAGTCCATTAGTAATCCTCTAGAGAAGTACCTTGTTCATGGGTCCATTCATTGAAGTTCCGATTTTTTCTAGATGGTGAACACCCGTACTGACATTTTATATATTCACACACAAGGACTGGAAGTAACTAGTAAGTGGGGCTAGGGCCTGTCCACGGGCCGGGACGGAAAATCATGACCCGAACCCGAACCCGTGGAGAGGCGGGTCTGCAGGTCAGGGACTCAGGGTGACCTGGCAGTTCATGGGTCGACCCGCCAGGTCGACGGTTTTTTTTAAAAAAAATAATGATTTTTTAAATTTTTTTTCATGCAAATATAGCTTTTTTCAAAAAAAAAAATTGTCGACCCGCTAGGTCATTTCAACTCTAACCCAAACCCGTGACCCGTCACCACCCGCGACCCGCCTGATTCGAACCCGCCGGGTCACGGGTCAACCCGTGACCCGTAGACGGGCCTAATTGGGGCGGGCTGGCGACCCATTTTTTCAAAAACTGAAAAATTGGTAAAAAAAAAAAAGAAATAAGAAAATATTAATAAAATTATATATTTTTTTATTAGAATAAAAGTTTTATTAATTAAAAATTGTGAATATATGAAAATTTTAGTCTATCCAGCCTATCTAAATTTTATTTTGTTTTTCTGTGCATTATCACACAATTCGATAATATCTATGCATCTTAAAAATTTCTTGACATAATAGTTTTCTATTTTATTAAACATGGCAATTATCTAACATTAAAACGTAGTCAATTTTTTACATTAAAAATATCAGATCAGTTTTTTTTTAAAAATCTTAAATAGTACCCTGGCTGATTATTACATATATATATATATATACTGTATTTATTGACAATAAATACTAAATTAAGAATTGAGAATATATACTGCATTTATTTTTATCTATTTATCTTATAAATAAATATATATTAAGTTGAGTTATATATTTCTCAAATTTTATTCTAAAAATAGCATTTTCAATGGAACAAATTAATATGTACATATATGTTGCAAATTTATTTATAGAGGAGAAACAAATAAACATATAACCCACAAATAGTGAATAACATAAATAGCTTAGTTATGTCATAGATAAAACGGGTTTTCTAGGATATATGTTAAGCTTTTTCAATTTTATATAGCTAATTTTTAAATATTTTTTAAAATAGTTTTCTATTTTCTTTTAGAATTTGCTTTACATACCTACAAAAATACATATAAGAAAAATTGGTCACATACTTGAATCAAGGTCGGAGCTAACGAGCTCCAACAAAAGCGACTTCCCGAACAAATCGGTGATGTCGTCGAGTCCATGACTGAGCCCGAGGTTCGACAAGAACCCGCCAGCGTTTAGCTGCACGGACACGGTGGCCTTGACGCTTGCTACCTTTTTTACTTCAGAAACAACCTGCGCCGCTTCCGCCTTGATGGTGGCTGCAGCTTTCCCCCGTCTCAGGTGGCGGGAACCCTTCAGGAGGCCGCTTGGGGCTCCTGTTGCCCTAGTAAGGGTCGGCACGTTCCCGGCACCGGAGACGAAGGGCCTGGCCAACAACGAAGGCGCCTTGGTGGCGTTTACGCCGTACAACTGAGTAGTGCTCAACATTATTGAGATGCAATATATAAAAATGAACTTTTACTTGAAAAGGAAATAAGGTTGTATGTAAGATAATGTGGAGGGAGAGGGATATGTGAAAAGGCGAACAAAGGGGCTCAATTTATAGATGGGCGATGATTTAGAGATGGTAATTTATCATATAGGTAGAGTCGGTGTCATAGTACGGGTTTGGGATTGATCGAATTTTGCAATAAAAAACGGTCCAAGCATTGCGCATCGTGCGCTAACTCAAGTCGAGCACACACCAATGGAGTTTCATACTAAAACTAATTGGTATTATGAGGTTCCGTTGTAACTGCTCCTTGATTTTCGTCACGTTTTGAATGCGGAGCTTTGTAACCGATTCGAGATTCTCGCCTGCACTACTGATTGAGGAGCGTCTTCTTTCTCCTTAAAATCAGACGTCTCCTTCATCGTTTTACACATAGAAAACCATCTCTCTCTCTTTCACCTTAGTTCTGAGCAAAGTCTTTCGTGATTCCAAACCCTTGTTTCGAGTGCACGACTACGAGGGTGTGCTGTGTAACCTTGGGGGGCGAAGCCAGTTGCCGACTTGCACCTACGGTCGGGGCAAATTCGCTTCTAAGGCAGTGGGTTCTGCATATACCACGCCACAGCCTTCCTGGTTTTCTAAAACACAATTTCTCGACGGTTTTCACAACTTGGTTTTTCCGTCAGCGGCCCTACATTTGCACTTACAAGAAGATCAGTTGATTCAGAGACATTTTGGGAATTTTCTGTTATCTTATTTCACTCACTGTTACAACTTACAAAGCCCCTATTTATATACATTTTATTCACTAACCCAAAGTGATAACCACGGGTCTAACTACCAACCCTGATCTAACCCAAACATACATGTGCTACCAACCCTGATCTAGCCCAAACATACATGTGCTATTCTCCATAAGTTCACCGACTTATATGTAAGACTTAAATTCCTTATATTATCGATATGAGATGTGTTCATTTCATATCTTCCACCTATTTTGAATTACTTGATTAATTAGTTAGAGAGGAGGGTTTGAACTTTGAATGGAGATGAAAGGGAGAGTCATGTAGTTTAGTGATTAAGAATTAATTCCAATTCACATTTGTACCACATATGTACCATGTGTAAATTGTAAAACAATGCATCCCAAAAAGAAAAGAAATCTAATGTATCCTTTAATTAACAAATTTCATAAATGTCAAGCGTCTTACTGGCTTAGCACAAGTTAAAGATGACATACGACTCCATTCTTATAATAATAGGCAGGGGAGTACATCTCTTACGCAATTTTTTGATAATTTTGCATATATATTCATTATTTTTAAACGAATTTCAAGTGAAATTGAGTAAGTATATACTCCGTATTTAATTTTCAATGAGGCCCGCAAGTTTATAATATAGTTGAAGTTAAAAAAAATGAATTAATTTTTAACTCATGTCCGCAAGTTTATAATCTAGTTGAAGTTAAAAAAAAATGAATTAAAGTATTTTTATCTTTAAATTTTAAAAATTGTTATAAGTATATTTTTTCAAAAATACAAATAAATCCTAAAATAATTTAGGGTTTATTTGTCACGATAGCCTTAAAGAAATTTCCGGGGTGTAAGTGTCGAGTGTGCAACAAGTGAGGGAGTACTTTATTATTGTGCATGAATGTACTGATTCTTCTTTTAATTGTTAGGGAGTATTGTTTTTCAAGCTAGTTTGTCTTTTACACGGTTAAAATATATTTATTGTCAAGATTTTTAAAACCGTGGAAAATTAACCCAACGTATTACGGTTTCATAAACCGTGAGAGATATTCCATTTTTCGATTACCAGTCGGATAAGGTGTAAATATTACCAAACAAAAATTATCAAGGTTTTAGAAGTTATATAGTAGTAGTGTTTTTTTAAAATTCATTTTATTGGTTTTATTTAGGATAATATATTAATATTTCTAAGGTTTCAGAAACCATAACTAACACAGTGTATTATGCAAAAATTTTATAGTGCCAGTAATAACCCTTTTTAGGAGGAAAAGGGGATACAAACGTTTTTTTTTTGTTGAAAGACTTAAAAGTCTCCGACTCAAGGGCACTTTTTTTTAACGTGGGGTTTTGAGGTTGTCGACTAATCTCCCACGCGTTCGAGCCCTAGTCTGTAAAGGACGCGAACCGGTAAGTCAGGCGGAAAATCACCAGATATACTCACCCAAACCAATGAAGGCTTGGGCACCCACTACTTACATAAATTGTATAAAGAATAAGATTTGAACCTTTGACCTCTTGCAATGGGTGTCTCTCCCTTACCACTATTGTAATTTTTTAGTAGTAATAATTACCCAATAAACCTAAAAAACCCATGTATTTTTTACAAAAGTTCAAAGTCTAAAAGACCGTGTATTTTAGGACAAAGGGAGTATCAATTTAGACTAATATTTTTTTAACGGAAAATGAATATAATAAGTTAATCTAGATTTGAGAAAATTAGTCTAGAAGGGTATAATCGTAAATTGATTTGGTAGGAAATGATGAAAATAATTATAAGAGAGTGGTATAATTGTAAAGTGAATTGTTAGGATAAAATGAGTTTTTGAATACTAGGATGCTATTAATAAAATGAAAAAATAAAAATAAAAATAAGATATTAAAGAAAAAATCAAGAAATAGTATTTTTAGTATCCCTAATTTAGTATTATTTTATAAAGGAAAAATGACTTTAAATAATACGAACTATCAACCGTGAACCAAAAATAATACGAACTTTAAAAATGATGTTTCATATACAAACTATGCTCACATTAACCAAAAATAATACGATTCCAATATTTGGACAAAATTCAACCGAAAATTTAAATTTGGGCTCAAAATGTAATAAATAAAAAACTTAGGTTAACAAACTTAAAAACAAAAATTAAAGATTTCAACAGATTCAACTGCATGTTCTTATTCTCTACTCCGTAATTGTTTTGCATCTTCTTCATTTTGCTTCCTTTTTTTAATCATTATTAACATATGTATCAATTCAATTTGATCAATTCATACATATATCAATTGGGGGAATTAGGGGTTTTCTAGACAACGCAAACTAAAACCCTAGATCTAGAAATTGGGAGTTCGGTTCGAATTGGACATGAATAATTATTGAAATGAGAACTAAAGAGCTCAGGAAGTGAGGCGATTCAGTCCGAATTGGGAATGAAAGAGATTTACCTCCGAAACTCTTTATCAAGCCCTCACTGCAGCCCCACAACCCAGAATAATTAATTCAATCCAACAAATTAGAACAAGGGTAAATATATCCAGATTTTGTTTCCCTCCTCTACTCTGCTCCTCTTGGGTGCTGCTCCTAGTTCGTAAAGACGGATTGAAGATGTCCAGTGGTGACTAGTGATTTCAAAAATTATAACTAACAATTATCTAATCATTACGAGGGTAATTCTGTAAAGTGGATGCCACAACCAAGAATAATTAACAGAATTACCCTCGTAATGATTAGATAATTGTTAGTTATAGTTTTTGAAAAAATAAAAAAGTAGAGTAATAATTAAGGATATAAATGTATTTTTGTTTGTTTTCTTAATAAGTGTGTTGATTTCTAAAATGACAAGTTTTAATTAACAGATAGAGTATTATATATATATATATATATATTGTCTTTGTTTTTAAAAATATTCTAAAAGGTGCTTTGTTAAAAAAATACTTCATTATATTAAATATCTTTTGTAAAAAAAATTAATTAAATCAAAGAATTTCGATCGATAAAATAAAATATCATAAAAAAATTGCAACATTTTGCCGAAAATAGAGATTGATATTTAAAGTGAATGGATTATATTCTATAAAATGTTTTTGTGTAAAAAAAATAATAAAAGGTTTTGTTAAAAAAAAACTATTTTTAAGAAAAAAAAACTATAATAATAAAGGTAGATGGGTATAATGTTAATCTAACATATTTTTATCAACTACTTAACAACGACTTAACAAAATAGTGAAAACGAGTGGTTTTTGTTAACGGTTTATGTTTAATGGGCGATTTCCTGCAATTTCGTACATAAAGGATGGTTTAGTGTAATATAGCATATTTAAAGGGTGGTTTTCTGCAATTTACCCATAATTTTATCTTATTTTAAAAAGAATATAATTAATATGGTTGTTGCTAATTAATTAGCATAAAAAATATATTTTGAAAATGACTTTGGATAATACTTTCCAACGTTGAAGAGTTGAAGTGAAACAACCACTTTGAGCATTTTACATGTGCCGATCGATCGCGAACAGTTAAAAGTGGGGCCACAACCTAATGGGGACCCGGACGGGACCATTCAGCAAGGACCCTCATACGTCAATGCTTACAATTTGTAACCTTTCACTGCCAACGAGTTTAAAAAAATACCCCACTCATAACTCATTGATGATTAATGATGACCAGAAAAAATACGTATACTGTATAGTGTATACACACTCATTTTTAACGCGGATATTTTATATGCAGTCCGAGTCACGGAGCGTCATCCACCAATAATAGGGGTGGACACAAATCCCGCAAATTCTGGGCCCGTCCCGATCCCGGTGGGATTCGAAAAAAAAATAGTTAATCCCGTCCCACAAAAATTATGCGTGACAGGACGCGGGACGAGGATTCCGTATCCCGCAAATCCCGTCCCGTCCCGTCCCATATATATATTAAGAATACGGATCAAATGTTAACAACTCTTACGGTGTTAATTAAATGTTAACAAATCAATATTCGGCAAAATTTATCAAATATTCATCACAATCACTCAATTATTCATCAATGCTTTTCGACAACATTTAAGAGATTCATTTCAATTAATAATTATTGCGAATTAAAAAAAAATTATCACCCAAAAAACTCAAACCCTTGCGCGTGTATCCAACCCCAATCCCGTAATTGTGTTACTGTGATAAATATTTCTTAAATGTTGCCGAATATTGATGAATATTTGGGAAATTGTGAATAATTGGGTGACTGTGATGAATATTTGAGTGACTGTGATGAATATTTGATTAATTTTAACAAAAGTTTTGATGAATAATTGAGTGACTGTGATGAATATTTGATAAATTTTGCCGAATATTGATTTGTTAATATTTAATACCGTAAGAGTTGTTAACACATGACCCAACCTCTATATATTAACAATGTATATATACACTTACATAATGTAATCACCATTATCAAAATCAATTGAGACCTCTCTAACCATGTTCTAAGCAAAATTCATTTCCAAAAGAAAACGAGCATACGTATCTCTCTTCCTCTCCTCACCTTATCCATGAAGAGGGGTTTCCCGACGTGAAATGCCAATCTCCCAAGGATATCCAAAGTCCAGTAGATCTTTGCATTGGAAGTCCATAGAAACGGACCCAAAGAGGAATGGTAGCAACGTTGTTGCGATTGAAAGAGAACTTGTCAAGGATAGAGGCTTCAAGATGAGTGGTCTGTTGTGAATGAAATAAGGACCACCCTTGAGCAACTCATTGCAATCCCTTTCCGACTCAAATGTGAAGATCATCGATCCATTCCAGCCTCCGCTCTAAACCTCGACTTAACCCCCCCAAGATTTCTTCAACTAGTTGATCAAGAAGTTGTCCGGGTAGAAGCTCACATATTGCTCGAGAAATGACTAACCCCACACGGTTTCCTTGGGCAAAGCTTCGGTGCACTTACGCACCAATTTATCCGAAATAGGCTTAATTGACGCAATGTCCGAGACATCAATGGTGCCTCCAAAACCCTCTTTGTTCGCGCCATGTGGGCCCAGCAGCCCCCAAGGGAACCCGTCCCATCAACAATAACCGACAGAGGCGGATCTAGAAAAATTTTAAGGGTGGGCACATTTTTTTTTCATTTTTTTTATAAGGAACAATTTTTTACAAAAATAGTAAGAGAATATATTAAAATTATTTTTTAATATCTTAAAATTATAAACAAATTCTTATTGCTTGATTATGAAATACTTATAAAATTATATAAGAATTTTAAAATATTGAAAATTGGATTGAAAAAACTTAAAGAAAAAATATCTCTAGTGAGATTTGAATAAGGGTTGATTTACAACCTATTTATAATTAGGGTGGGTAAGCCAGTTAAATACTTGTGTTTTTTCTTCTAAATTTTTTATATAACCTGAATTGGGCTACCATATACTTGTATTATTTTTCCGGACCGAGGTGGGCGATGGCCCGGTAATGCCCACCCCTGAATCCGCCCCTGATAACCGAGCGGTTAGGGTGAGGGTTAGTATTGTGGGATGTTGTCTCCTAATTGCCGCTAGGGTTAGGGTTAGGGTTAATTAAGAAGAAAAAAAAACGTGCTGTTTAAAAAAAAGGACAACAAAAACGTACCAAGTGGTTTGAATTAAGCACCAAGCCATCAACCGACAAATCACAAAGATATGATTGATTTTTTTTTCTCGTAAGGACAAATATATGGTTGAATTGAATCATGGACTATATATATGTACTCTACTATATAATTGATTTAACATGTTGAATCGGGAGGAGTATACTATTACTCCGTACTTGGTTGGTAAGGCTCATTTTGGTAAATTAAAAAAATTAAGAATGTTTAAAATATAAGAACCCTAGAAAATTACAAATCGGGAGAAGTATAAATATACAGTATGTGTTTGGTTTTATATATTTTTTTATATTAAAAACCCTAGAAAAATGACTTTTTGTGAATTCTTATATTCATCTAAAACGATGCATTTACCTAGGTTAAACCAGATAAGTTTCACTTTAATTGTATTTTATGAAAAAAATCTAATTCTCCCATTTTAATTTCCTAAAACTAAAAATTCAACTAACTACGCCCGCCCAGTAATACAGATAAGGAAGTGCAGCCGAAGGTAATGCAATAATGCAATTGTGGAATTCCGTTCAAATAGGAAGTTTTTGCTTTTACCCATCACAATTTGGTGAAGTTGTTATTGTGGGGCTACCTCTCATGTCAAAAGGTTCGAAGTTCGAATCTCTTTGGAAATATTGAGTCGCTTCGATTCAGATTAGAGCGACTGAGTCGATCGAATTGACTAAGATAAAAAAATAAAATAAAAAGTTTTTGCTTTTGCCCAGTTCAAGGATTTTTTTTTTAATGATGAGGAACCCACCTTCGGTGCATGCCATGGTAAGCCTTGAGTATGTGGCCCAGTCGACAAGAGTCACGTATCAGGTAAACCAGCTTGCTCCGACTAACTCAACCTAGTAGTAAGAAGTAAGGTAAACCTTGGATTTTCATCCAAGGAAAGGGACGGAGACAGAGATCGAACTCCAGTAAAGTTAATTGTGTCATTTAACTAGGGGATTGATAAATACACTCGTAATTTTTACTGGATACACCGCTAAAATAAGCAACTCGTTGCGGAATGCATTGGGTGTCGTTCCGAACACCCAATTATGGGGATGTGATACGTCCTCGTAATCGCATCATGTGGCGGAGTGGGTTTTGCCGCCTTTAATTTTTCTCGTCGATAAGATCTCTGTCACCTTCTTTCTCGCTGTCGTCGCCCTAGCTGGCCTCGCTTTCGAAATTGAAGTGTTCTGGCTCTCGATTTGAACGGTCGCAGCCTTGCAGGCGCTCCGCTACGGGTTACGAAGCATCTTGTAAAAGACGGATTATTCAACAACGATTTACGGAACTTGCGGAGTCCTTTCAAATTCCCACAAGGCCCCGTTTGGAACAGCTTCCTAATGTTTTGAAATTTACACAAGGGCGTGTTTGGATCGGCCCCCAATGCATTCCGCAACTCGTTGTGGATCTCACTTCATAACACATTAATTACGAAGTTTAGTGGTTTATCCAGTAAAAATTACGGGTATATTTAACTTTCCCATTTAACTAGTATGGTAAAAGTTAGTGTAATCTAAACAACATCAATCATTTTGTACGAAGTATTACCTTTTTTCAAAGATAGTACTTCGTACTCCCTCTGTCTCAAAATTTAAGCTATTTTAGAATTGTACACAAGTTTTAATAAAACATTCACCCTCAATCAACATCATCGTTTCACTAATTTTTTCATAAGTTTTATTGTTTTTTAATACCAACAACACACAAATAAATACAAATCATTACTATTCCCTAACTAGAAAATCTAAAATGACATATATTTTGATACAATTAAATTAGTTTAAAACGACTTAAATTTTGAGACAGAAGGAGTACGTATTATTTAAATTTTGAGACGAAAGGAATATTATTTAGAGGCGGAAGGAGTATTATAAAAAACAGTGTTACTTTTACGTGCTTGCTCTCGGGGCTTTTAAAAAGTTATTTCGAGGTTGTAGATAGTTTCATGTGCGGTTATCAAAGTAACAAAACAGCACATTTCTTAGCATGTTTATGATCTCCTAATCCTATATTTTCCACGCACGTTATTCCTCTTCTTTTGAGTTTTAACTTTATTTTGTATGAAAACATTTCAATGAGCTAATCAAGTTTTGGTTTTTCCCATAAAAAAAGAAAGAAAAAAAAACAGTGATATTGTTGAAACTCCATAGTTTCTTTCAACCAGTTGACTTTCTTTCAGCCATGTTGAACATGTTTGGACCGAAGCCCCAATTGTACCCAACGAATATGGCCCATGTAAAGTAAAATGATTGGACCTTAAAGCCCGTAAACCCTTTATGCAATCGTTTCCTTTTCCATCGAGCCCAATTTTCACCCAACTAACGTAACTTCTTTTTTTTTTTAATAGAAGTATTTGGTGATGGTTAGCCTCTGCTAGATCACTAGCTAATAGCATGTACAAACTCAAATTTCAAATTTCCCAACTAACACAATTATCCCCTCATTTGAAATCTCATCCTCTCTTTTAACATTATAAAATTATTAACTTTTCATATTTTGTTTTAACATATCAGTCGAATTTTTCCCTTGTAAAAAAAAAGTGCCCCGATTTCCATATCTCCTCCTATCCTCTCACAATCAATCCCATCATTTACCATTTTTCTTAGTTTTTTAAAATTCTATTATTATTTTTTATATATAGGAGGGATATTAGTGGGGATGGGCGGTAGGAATGACAATTTCACTCACACCCGACTCGAACGTGAATCACCCGATCCGAAAAAGTGGGTGAAAACCCGAAAAAAAACTGGTGAAAAGTGGATATGGGTGGAGGGTCGGGTGGGGTGATGTTTTTTTCCACCCGCACCCGATCCGCCACTCGACCCATCATCCACCACCCGACCCGATCCACCATCCATCTACATTATAAAATATTATTTATATAAAAATTATATAAAATTTCTAATTTCCTAAACCCTGACTTCCTAATCGACACTTCGTTCTGTAGACCTCTTGCCCTCTTCGTCCTCTACCACTCTTGTTTTTAGTGTTGTTGGGCGGCTTATTTTCCTTAAGATAATGCTATTTAAACTCCCGTTTGTTTTTAAGACTTACAATCATGTGTTTAAGACAATGTTATTTAAACTTATGGTGACTTATTTAAGACTCAATGTGTAAGATGATGTTATTTTAGCCACTGTGTTGTCTACGTGTTTGATTCGAATTCAATGATGTGTATTTAGCAAAAATCATCCATATTTCATCCATATTTCACCCATTTCACCCGCTCACTCGATGGATATGGGTGAAAGTGGATATGGAAGGTGGGTCGGGTGAGGTGATAG
This sequence comes from Persicaria maculosa, assembly GCA_963922045.1. Classification (NCBI taxonomy): domain Eukaryota; kingdom Viridiplantae; phylum Streptophyta; class Magnoliopsida; order Caryophyllales; family Polygonaceae; genus Persicaria; species Persicaria maculosa. The sequence continues at coordinate 50,700,690 of OY998269.1, read as the reverse complement.
GTTATCCATGGTGGGTCGGGTGAAATGGCGGTTCATCCACCCACCACCCGACCTATTGCCATTCCTAATGGCCGGATTTGGGAGAGGTGGTCCTAAGTTCCTAACTGCCCAACTTGGGTGGCAATTGACATCTTGTTTTTGGGGTTGAGGTCATGTAGTTCTCTGAAAAACTTTATGGGCAAAATTTGCAATAATTCAATTATTAATTTTTATTTTTTGGATCTTTCAACCTACCACATTAAGGTTATGTTTGGTAAAAGGGTATATGAAGCTGATCAAAGTAAATTATTATATTTATTTTATTTAAAACTATAATATAACATCAAATTTATAAGCTCGAAAAACTAACTGAAGTGTCAAATGAAGCCGAACCTATTTTAACTTTCTTTTACATCTAACTCTACCTTGGAGGATGAATGACCCCTTTCAAAAAGTAGGATATCTAACTATTACTCTTTTGGTAATTAAAACATATTCTTTTAAAGATCTGTATACTAAAAAAATGCACTTTTAAGTTATACCCCTAATATCACTCTTTTTTACTTTCTTAAAAACTACAATTAAATAATTAACAATTTAATATCTACTAGTTAATACAAGTGCAATTTTATAAAGTGAATGACAAAATATCTAAAATGACGTATTTTTCTTATAAAAATTAATTTTAAAAATGACATATTTTAATTAAGGGGGTAAAGTAATTGATTTGGTTGAGTTTATTTGTCTTTGATGACTTATCTTCTTATTTTCTGTGTTGAAGATTATCTAATAATCTCGAAACCTATGCATCATCAGCAAGGAGGAGAAGATGTAACACTAATACTAGTGTGGAGACTGGAGCAGCATCTCGTTGTTTTTCAGTCTGAATTTACTGTTTCGAATTCGTCTTCTTACTGTCGTCTCTCACAATATCTCCCACTCTTAACCCTTTTTCTTAATTTTTTTAAATTCTATTTAAAAAAAAATTCATGTGGTGATGAGGGATACTTAGGGGGTGTTTGGTATCCGTTATTGGGAATCAAAAAGGGGAATGGGAATGATTGATTCCCGGATTTGTTGTTTGGTATGTTAAAAAGTGGGAATGGGAATGATTACCGGGAATGGGAGGATTTCCAATTTCTAGCTAAATTCATTCCCCCAAAAAACCTAGGGATTCATCCATTCCCACATGGCCACAAATTGAGTTCATCAGCAATCAGCATCCTCCCAAAATCTGCCTCCCGCCTTCTGCAGTCATCCTCTTCCCTTATCCCCAGTGGCCGCCGTCCAAGTTTGCCGGTGTCGACACCGCCGTCCGGGTCTGCCGACATCGACACCGCCACCACGGCACCACCGTTGTCCAAATCTCGACCTCGTCTAGATCTGCGTTCGTTGTCGTCCAGATCTACCGTCGTCGACACCGCCACCACCGGTGCTGCAGTCCTTCCTCCGTCTCCGTCGTCATCTGCATTTCTCCCTCTATAGTTGTCGTTGTCCGACGTCCTCTCTCTCTCCCCCTCCCTCCCTGTTGCAGTCAACCAGGCCTGCCCCTCCCTCCTCGTCGCAGTCGACCGGCCACCCAACCTTCCTCCTTGTGCAATCGACCACTGCCACTACCCAACACTCCCAGATTGACCAAATTTGTTAAAATTATGTATTTTTATGATAAATCTATGAATTTTTATGTTGAATTTGTGTATGTTTATGTCTAATTTGAGATATTGGATTTGTGCGATTTTGAAATGGGGTAGGTTAAATTTGTGTATTTTTAGGTTGATTTATTCAATTTCTCATTCCAACATTATACCAAATAACCTGCTTCGGTAACGACTTATTCCATTTTTAATTCCGATTCCGATTTCCATTTCCATTCCGATTACAACACTTATACCAAACAGGGTCTTAGAGGCCGGGGCGTTTAGACAAGGTGATCTCAATCGGTTCCTTTGTGTTGTGGCTTCTACAATCCCACGTCTCATGGGATTGTTTGGAGAGCAGTGTCGTTGTATATGGGCCCCCCGAACCACTATCAATTCCGTCATTTTCCTCTCGGCATTATCATTTTTCACAATCATCCCATGATTGTGGCGGTGATGATTGATGGGCCGGCCCATGGCTCATCTGATAATGATCAATATGGGCCTTTGATTCACTGCTATGGGTTTGAATCTGACAAATTTGGGCCGTACTATAACAGACAGTACACGTGTAATCATGTTGTACGACTAGGCCCACTTAGCATACACTTCCAAATCAAAAATAAAAATATATACTCCAATAAACACAGGTCCACGACTTCTAAAAACTTGCCACGTCATCTCTCATATTTGGATGTATGTGTATCACTAATTGCTCAGATATTTCTTATGGCCCGACCTTATGTTGATCGGACGCCAATCATCTATCCCAACTCCCAAAAATTGCATGGTTTTTAGGTAGTACGGACTACGGAGTGTATTATTAATAGATGTCATTTTAGCTAGATTGTTAAATTTGTTCATGTTATTTTAGGTACTCGTATTTTGAGTGTTTAGGATCGTTACATTTTTCTTAGTTTTCGAGAATATTTTATCTAGGTAGAGAAATGTCATTGGTCCACACGTCATTCTCTCGTTTCAGTCTCTCTAGCGACAAGACGTCGTGAAAGCTTATTGGTTTTTCCTTGTTCTCGCTATTCACGGTTTCATTACAGAGTCTCCCTCGACTTCCTCATTTGTATGACATTTCTTTGCTTTGTTCGATTTGGACTAGGATTTTTATTTTTAGCTTGTTAGTATCATGACAGTTAATCCGTCTGCCTTTTGTTTCGACCTCTTAATTTACCCGACACTAGTGTGTCGGACCATCGGGTATTTCGAATCTTTACCTTGATAAAAAAATTATAGTTTTCAATACATTTAAAAAGTAGTGTAATAAATAAAAATAAAATAGTATTTTGTTAGTTTTCTTTAAAAGTATGCATATGGTTAGAACCACATGTTTGATAAATGGATGAAGTATCTTAGAAAGAAAATGATACGGAGTAGTGATTAATTTGTCCATCACTTTACTATAAAATATAATAGAGAAAATAAACAAAGAGTAAGCAGTCGTTGAGTCATCTATCACCTTGTTAGCTTTTTTTATGGGGAAGAAAATTATATTAACTAGTTTATCATCGCCACGTTAGCTTTCTTATCGATTTGTTTAATATCTCTACATAATAGTGTGACATTCATTAGAACCAAAAAAAAATAGTGTGACATTCATTGGCAATTAAAAAAAATATCTGCATGGGCAGGTAGTAAGTAGTAACTCTTATATCAACAAAGAGTAACCTCTTTGGTCAACAAAACCACAAAAGTGCTTGTAAAATCCCGAAAGGGTTGAACAAACCTTCGAAATAACTTGAAAAATTCTAAAAGGGTTTGAACAAAATCCCGAAAAGGTTTGATTAAAATCTCAAAAATGCTTGAATAAACCTCTTTGTTGATGAGTAACACCTGTTGATGGAAACAGTAGACGGTGTTTCACTTGTTAAATCTTGAAAGGGTCTGAAAAATAATAACAATGGTAATGGTAATGGTAACATGAATAGTAATATATAGTAATAATAATTCCTCCCCTGATTAATTAGCTTGATCTCGGGAATTCCAGTGCACAAATTTTCGGTTGAACATTGAACTTCTCTCCATTTTGTCCATAATTTGTCTTGTCTTTTGGTGATGGTCGATGCCTCAGTGTGGTTGCAGTATCGGGCCGTTTGATCGAATGGATCATGACGGTGTTCGTGGTCTTCAAAGATCCCTTGTTTAGGTGGGAGGAACGTCGGTGATATGCATTTCCCCAAGTGTCGTCTTTTTATAGTGGTGGGTTACTGTTCTCCGTCTTCTCGGCATCGAGACATCGGGTGAGTCTTCGCACTCTCCCGTGTTTTCAGCATTCGTGGTCCGCCTTGGGTTCCCTTAATTTCTTCACTGTCTAACAGATTTTATGCGATGCTGAGTTTTTCTTTCATCTTTATTGATACCAGACAACAACTTGTTGTCTGGTATCTCAAATTTTTTCCTTATTAAAAAAAAAAAGAGTGAGCAAATACATCACCAGATAAGGATCTCAATATCCTCATTTGTAAAGATGCACTTAAATAATGATCTAATACGGAGTATCAATTAACCTCATTCAAATCAGTACTTGTATAAAAAAAAAAAACAGTCGTCGAGTCTATCTTAATTAACGCCTGTTGTATGGATTGACGATAGTTTCACCATAGTTGTAATAATTTTCAATCTTCTTAATAAAATGGAAAGAGTTCATTTTTTATTCTATCAAATAGATGAATTCAATAACGAAGCAACCTAACTCGTTCGCAAGTTAAAATAAAATTTTGGATATATACATATATAATACATCGATCCCATTGAGGGTCCATATGTTTCTCGTTAATTTATCTGGTATTTCCAGCCAAGCTTATGTTATGGCCCATAAAATATCGATAATCATAAATACTTAAATTTACACGTACATAAGCTAAATAAGGGTGTTGTTATATACACCGCAAATCCGGATTGTGTAAGTCTGGGACTGTAAACAAGCACGTCCTTAAAGACGTGCATGCACGTCCTTAAGGATTTGCACGTCCTTAAGGACGTGCAAGCACGTCTTCAAGGACGTACATGCACGTCTTTAAGGACGTGGGGATTTGCGGTGTATATAGCCGAAACGCTAAATAAATATCCAAGTAATCATAACTAATACAGAAAGTTACACAGGCTAAAATGTCACCCCTACTAAGAGTATAGACTATACAGAGTTTGGTAGAGGAAGCAGTTTATGGACCGACAATGAGTGAGAAAGTAACTGCTATTAAATTGCTTCCTTCCACCACAAAAATATCAATATCAACACCAAACCAAACCAGTGGCGTGGGTGTCATTTTTTGAGATACTTTACTTTCTTTTTTTCAAACCTATAATTAACTTATTATATTAATTTTCATATTTTAAATCATTTGACTTTTTTTCCCAACTAAATTTACTGATATAGCCTTAGAATAGGACGCGAAATCAACCTTTTTTCTTTGTAAAAAATAAAGTGATAATAGAACACCTTTTTAACCATAAGCATATTATGACACAACTCTACGGTTTTAGTTCTACTTAGGTTCATTTGTTTTCGAGGGCATGTTACTTGGTGACTGTGGTTTTTTTTTTTTGTATTTTCGGTTTTATTATTTTTTTAACGGTTCACTCGTCTGCCAACTTGTCGACCGCTCGAGTTTCAGGTTTTTCTGAACTCGAATTATTACTTAATCAAAAAAAAAAAAATACCATGACACATAAAAACACTATCGTAAGGAAACCCCTTTTGGGGCTTGTGAAGAACGTGCGTATATGCGCCCCCAATTCTCCTCTCATCCGGGTTTGTTGCCTGTCGCCGTCGTGTCAGTCTTGTGCCAGCTACTTTATGTTTTTCTTGGCGTGCAAGGATTAGTTCAGTCCTTGCACACCAAGCTTGAGCAAAAAAAAAATCCAAAGGGGCCTAATTTAAACCCCAAAAGGGCTTGAAAAACCCGAAAGGGCTGACTAAACCAAAATATAAAATAAATTACGAAATTTAATACTTTTGATAATAGCTACGAGATTTTGTAATAAAATTCTTTTGCCAAAACCTTGAAGTAAGTATCACGATAACAATAAAATTTTGCTTACAATTTTTAGCTTTGATTTCTCGTGAGTTTGAACCTACTCATTTTTATGAGTTTCAAAATCCGTGTCCGATTGGCTGAATCTTTTGGCGTTTTTGCGCGAGCAGTGTGTGACTCTGCTTCCCGCATGTCTATGAGATCGTCTGCTTGGTTGGATCGTGAAGTCCAGAGTTGGGACTGACTTGGGTTGTGGTGGTGCTTTTAGAGCGACTCCGTTTACGTGAAGGATCTTCCTTAGAGTTTCGTCTGCACTACACACAAGAGATAGATTCCTGCTGTAGAGATGGCCCGCGGTGCTATTGTTTGGTGGTGCTTGACTTCGTTCTTCGTCGATGTCCTCAAATTATTGGGATTATATTTGCTTAGGTCGTCTTGGTGTAGAGTTTATTTCTACTTGTTCGATGCACTTTTTTCCTTCTGTTTTTACTGTTTGTCTAGACTGTTTTCGTTTATCGACTCGTCGACTTCTCGAGTATCAGACTTGTCTAATCTCGAGTCTATACTCAATTAAAAAAAAATACCATGACACCTAAAAAAAGCTTGTAGTTACTCTTTAAAAAAAACACAATTTATTGGCTATTTTCAGGAAAACTATTCTATTTTATAGTAGGTAGTTTTTATGTAATTTAGCAATATTAATGTGATGCACACGCGCCAAAGAGAAGGATCTAGAACTTGGCCGTCCAACCCCCAATTCCACGTCACAAAAAAGCGAAAAGATATTAGTCGAAATATCAACACCTTACACTACCCAGATATTTTTCGTCTCCTCAAACCCCCCTTTTTTTATACTTCCATGGCTCTTTAAAATTTCCACCTTCAACCAAACACGCCCGACCACCTCCCTCTCTCTCATCTCTGTTTACTCCGATAGTGCGAGCAATGGACGGAGCCGCATCGACAACCAGCGCCGGCGGAGACGGAGTGAGAGTCGGCGGAGGGGTGATGGAGACGCCAACCCTAGACCGCGAGGCGCCGCGGATACTGCAGCAGGTGTCGGAGGAGGGAGGCTACGCGTTCGTGAGGATGGCGACGGCGGCGAGCGGAGACCTGAGGGCGGCGGAGGCGGCGAGGGAGATGGCGTGGGAGCAGCTTCACTCCGGGCCGTGGCATTCGGTGCTGCCTGTGTGGAGAGATGCGTACTCAATGTCGTGTCTCGTTGTGGCGCGGATCCATTTTGCCGAGGGTGAGGTCGGTGAGGCGCTTAGGGCTTTGGATATGGGGCTGATTATGGGAGGAGTGTTGCTGAGGCCGGATTTGGAAGGCGCTGTGGAGAAGGTGAGAGGTTTTAGGAGTTTGGAGGTGGAGGCGGATGGCGGTGATAACGCCGGGGATTCTAGTTTAGGTTATCGCGAAATCGATCAGGCAGAGGTGAGGTTTCATTTCATTAATTTTTAAAATTGTTTGATTTAATTTGTTACAACGAAAGGGTTATGATAGTTCAATAGGAAGACGTACCAATGCAGGAAGATTTCAATGATGCAAAATGGAAATTTTGGTGTCGATTTTATGCAGTTTATGATCAATTTGGAGAAGTAAGCCTTGCTAGGTTTGAATCACCTCCTCTTTTTAATGACCTAATGCTTCCTTATGAACCAAAAAAAAAAAGGAGCTATTGGAGAATCATATCTTGCAATTATAGAATGTTCCATTACTGGTCTGCACTGTAATCTGTATATTCAAATTCATTATTTGTTGTTGTCACAAAATTTATTATTGTGCCGAATTTTTACGATGCTGCACTGATTCAATAATTTTTTGCTTGATATGTTGTTGATGGCATTAATCTAAATGAGCTGTCTCGTCTGTTAAATATCGTAGGGGACCGAGCTATTGCCTTATAGATCGTTGTCTTCTAAGGTTGTTGCAAGGCGTTCAGCTTTGTCATTGGAGGGATTCCTTCGCGATTACTTTTTAGCAGGTTCCCCTGTCATAATAACTGACTCTATGGGTCACTGGCCAGCTAGCCAGAAGTGGAGCAACATGAATTACCTGAAAAGGGTTGCGGGTGATCGCACGATTCCAGTTGAGGTGGTTTGCTTATATCTTTCCTCTTGATTTTTATTTCTTGTGAAAAATATGTGCACTCTGAATCTTAAGAATATAATCACCGGTTATGGTGAAGTTTTCTGCTTTAGCTTTATATAAAAGACAGTTGCATCTGATGCATCTTAGGATCTTTGTCATATTTGCTTGATCATTTCATTCTGTGCTTTGAGAGCACAATAATTCGTTGTGTAACAGAAGATTTTACTGTTTCGCATTGTTAATCATTCTCTTTCGTAGATGTTATAGTGGGGTCTTAGCATATGATCAAAGCATGAAGTAGAAGTCACAGAGGTTGTATATGCTGCAATTAGTCTGCTCTTTATGAGGGTCTAAAGAAAAAATTTGATTTTTTTGCATTGAAGAACTCATTAGTTAGATCTTACCGAACTGTGAGCTGATATTCTCTGTTGTACCTTTTTCATGGACATTAAACACAGGTTTCCCCATGGTTTTATTGTTTTCTCTCGTCATTGTTTATTGTCTTTCAGCACATCAAACAAGGATTCTTCTGTTGGCATATCTTTGGGTATATTTATGCAGCACATTATTTAATTTTTTAAACAATATTAATGGACTGTTATGTCAACTTTCAATGGCTTTGACCTTGAGCTCCTCTGCTAACTCATTTCTTGAACTAATGACTTGTAAAGTTCAATGCTTTTATAGGTCGGGAAACACTATCTATGCTCTGAATGGAAGCAAGAGCTTATTACTTTCTCTCAGTTCCTTGATAGAATTCAGTCAACTGATTGTTCTAGTGCCCGAACCTATCTTGCACAACATCCCTTGTTTGATCAGGCAAGTCTCTCTTATTTCCGCCCCTCATTCAGGCATCAAATGTTTTATGTACCAGCCTTGTCTCTGTGCTCTTGATCTACTATTTATTGCTTGTTGAATGATATCTTTAATTGACAGATAAAGGAACTACGTAAGGACATCCTAATTCCTGACTATTGTTATGCCGGTGGTGGTGAGCTTAGGCCTCTAAATGCCTGGTTCGGTCCAGCTAGCACAGTGACTCCACTGCACCATGATCCACACCACAATATCTTAGCCCAGGTAAAATCAAGTTCTAAAAGCAATGACCACAAATTGAAGCTTCTTTGAGTCGGCCTCTCATTTTTCCAACTCAATTGCTTTCTTCTTAGTAAGCTGCTGGAACGATGAGGCTGACTGTATTTGGCTTTCCTTCCAGGTTGTTGGAAAGAAATACATAAGGCTTTACTCAGCTTCCTTAACCAATGAGTTACATCCACATACCGAGACCATGCTCTACAATTCCAGTAAGGTAAACACTAGGCAATTTCATTGATCCTGCATGCTTTGTTCTCATTACATATGCTCTTGGGAGCTGCATCTACTAACTATCATAATTCGTTCTGTGCAAAGGTTGATCTGGACAACATAGATGAAGACGCGTTTCCAAACTTCAAAGATCTGGAATTCATAGATTGCGTATTAAATGAAGGTGAAATGCTGTACATCCCACCCAAATGGTGGCACTATGTGCGATCCCTCAGTACAAGCTTTTCAGTCAGCTTCTGGTGGAGCACTTCTGAAGGTTCGCCTGGATCCTGATCTTATCCTTTGTTTCCAATAGGATTTGATGATTACTATTAGTCTTTGACTGGATGCATCGATAGAGCTAGGATATTCTTGTGTGGTTGAGTGAGTCCGCTGTAGACACAGAGTTTTCGCTGCTCTACTTGTCTGCTGTAGATGTACTTCTACTGAGTTTATTGTACTGTACTTGTATGGCTTCTGAAAGTTAAAAATCATTTTGAGTAATCCCTAAAACTCTCATTTGAACTAAAAAAGATAAGTTTTTGTACCAACTAGTCTTTCGTCTTTGTATAGATCATGCATAAATGACAAAGAACCTTTAACAGTGAGATTGCTGCTAAGTTGGCCTTTTTCATTGAAGATGGAGTACCATGCTAGAATCAGAATGATTGAGGTAACATATATTCGGCGAGGTAAAAGCTTTGTTATAGATCTCTGACTTGTTAGCTGAACTGGACCCAGTTCCAGGTCCTTTTTCGTCGTGTTCTTCCTCCTGAGTCTTGCCCCGTGAATCAAGTTCTCAGTTCAAATCTTTTGCCCTGTCTCGTATCTATCACGTATCACTGGTAAGCTTCTAGTGTGGTGTTTTTGTCTGTCGACGTCTAGGTGTGTACAAAATAGATTCGGTAAGTATGAGATAGATTGGTCTCGTTCTTCTGAGCGTGTAAGTCTTTTCTTGGTCTTGTTTTAGGTGATATTTTGGTCCCTTTAGAGCCAAACTCATCCAAGTTAAAGGGCAGCTGGCAGCACGAATACGACTCCAAACCCTTCCCTTAAGGTCCTCACCACCAGGTCTCTGGGTCTGGTAGCTAGAGAGAAAAATCGCGGAAACGTGAGTTCCTTCTCATCATGAACTTCACAAACGCTTTGTTTTCGATACCAATAGTAGACCTAATCATAAGATCACTGATGCTGATACTGTCGAAAACTTGCAAGAAGAACTCATCTATGGCTCTAACTGAAGTCGAAACTTTTATTTCATTAAATCGAATCCAAACCTGCGAATTTTTCATTCCCTTGCAGATGTTATACATCAGAGGTATGTTCTCTACCGTCATCTGGCATAACAAGTGCGGCAAACTAAGCTACTGTATTTCTCTCTCTTTTAGCTATTGCTGTGCTGAAAAACTCATCTATGGCTCTAACAGACGAGCCTTCGTCTCTCTTAGCATTCGCAATGATCCTCTGCACCTCGCAGGCTCTCCTCTTCACTTTCATGGCTCCTTCAGTGTCGCCCATCACCATCTCTATCTTCCTCGCAATGTCTTCGCACTTAACCTTACAGCCATTCCCCCTGCCCAGCTCCACACCTATCCCCAGCTCTCCCTCCAGCAACTTCACATTGAAGAACTGCTCGGCTGCCATGGGCCAAGCGATGATCGGCACCCCATGGCTTATAGCTTCGAGAGTAGAGTTCCACCCGCAGTGACTTATAAACGCGCCGGTAGAGCCATGTGATAAGATCTCCATCTGCGGCGCCCACTTCCTCACTATCAGCCCTCTCCCTTCAACCCTCTCCTCGAACCCGTCTGGCAGCCAATCTCCGGCCTCAAACTTGGCTTCGAACTCTTTACCTAACGGTGGCCTAACCACCCATATGAAGAACCTCCCGGATGCCTCCAAGGCCATAGCCATTTCCATCATTTGTGAGCTCGTCAGGGTGTTCTGCGATCCGAAGCAAACGTACACCACAGACCTCGACGGCTTGCTATCGAGCCACGCCCTGCACTCCTTCCTCGAAATGCACCCTTGTCCATCCTTGTCGACTCGATCCAGGTTCAGAATTGGCCCGATCGCCCAAACAGGCCTCCGGATCTTCCTCCGGAAATACCCCAACCCGACCCGATCAACCTCCTCGACTGTATTGAACAAAACAGCGTCCGCGTTCATCCATTCCGGCAGCATCCTCTTCTGGAAAACCGACCACTCATCCCTCCCATCCGCCACAGCCATGCTTGCTGGCATTCCAGTAAGATGCACCTTCCCGCCTTCCGGAAAATCCGCCATTTCAAACTCCTCAGCGCCCTCCACCTTCCACTCGGGAACGCTCGACCACAGCGAGTAGTAACAAGCCAGTCCTAACCCGCCACACGCGGCGAAGATGGCGTGGAAGACGCCGAATTCGTGGGCTACACGGCCCGCCCAAGCAAAGAATATGTCAGTGATAATGCAAAGCGGGCGGCAGCCATCACTTCCTTTGATGATCTCTTCTTGGACTATATCTCCTAGGAGGGCCCGGAGATCAGATTCGAGAGCGAAGGAAGCAGCCATGAGGCGGAAGATGAGGTTATATGGTAAAGCATCGGTGTTCTCGGTGTTGGGAGGGAGGCCATGGCGGGAGCTATCGAAGGGGATGGAGCGGAGGCGGATGGAGGAGGTGGGAGGGAGGGAGGGAGGATTGGAGCTTCTTGATGTTTAGAGGGGTGTTAATGAAGGTGATTTGGTAGTTTTTGGTCCTCTCAATGTCAAGGGCTAAGGCAAGGAAAGGGATGATGTGGCCTTGGGCCATGAAAGGGAAGATCAAAACATGTTGTCTTGTTTTTTCTCCCATTGCAGGAGGAGGAGGAAGATTGGAAATGGCCAAATGGGTGAAGAAAATGGGGCTATGGCTTCCAAATTTCCAAGGTTTGACTGGTTGAGGTTTGGTGGTAATCAGGGAACCATTAAATGTGTGACTTTCACTTTTTGGAAGGAAACAATCTGGATTGTGTATATTTGGATGGGTATCTGTTGGGAAATTAGGATATCTCGTGATCAATATTTATGAATTAAACGTGCCAGTTGGGGAATTTAAAGATTTGCGGTGTAAATAAGGAGAGTTAAAGATGATTTTCTTCTCTCTTTTTTTGAAAAAAAAAAGTGAAACAGACAAGACATTAAATGCTCTGATTGTATTTTTGGTGGGTGAGTGGAGGGAAAAAAAAATTCAAAGGTGATTTTTTTCTAGACAAAAAGGGCAGGTGACCATAGTCGTTGCAAGTGTTCGAACTCGAGATTTTTTTTTAAATGAATAAAAAAGAAGGAAATAATTTTCCATTAATGTTTTTGATTTTTAGAATGATATGATTGTTTTCAAGGTTAATGCTTTCATTTTTTCTACTACTTTTAGGTAGTGGGTAACCCAAATTACCAACTTATGTATTGGTTTATCAGCGGTGTTTAAACTTTAGCTTATGTGTCTTAATAAAATAAATGTATTAAACTTATGTATTTGTTTAATTATTCAGTGAATAGTGATTCCAGAGGTATTCTGTGGAGTATTAAACTTTAGCTTATCTGTACTGTCTGTTCTATAGTTATGATGAGTAATTAGGGGGATAATATTTACACCCATAAATTTTACTATATGTACCACACCTACGCCTCTTAAATCACACCCCTGCTCCTCTTGAGTCACACATATGCCCCTCAAGAGGCGCAAAGTATTTTAATGTAAAATACTCTGCGCCTCTTGAGGGGCAGGTGTGTGACTCAAGAGGAGCAGAAAGTATTTTAAAAAAAATATAAAAAGTGAGATATGTGGTGTAAATAGTAAATTTTGTGGTGTAAATAACATTGGCTGTAATTAATCATATTGACATATCTGTACTGTCTGTTTTCTTACTACTGTACGTATTACAGTATTCTTTACTGTGTAGTATAAAATTTATTTTTTTCCTTATTTGATTGCTACCTATTTTTTTGTTTAATACTCGCTCCGTCTCAAAATACATGTCTTTTTAGCTAATAAAATTTTGTCAAAAATACATGTCTTTTTAGATTTAACCATTACACTTAACCTACTTTTACATCTAATCATTACTCTAATTTTTACATCACTCATACTCTCTTCCTCACAAATTAAAAAAAATAAACAAATACAAGTCTAATCATTACACTTAACCTACTTTTTACATCTAATCATTACATTTAACATACTACTTCTTAATTCTCGTGCTCCGTCCTTAAAAGACATGTAATTTAAGACAGAGGGAGTATCATCAACAAGAGAAATCCTTATGATTTGATACATACTCCCTCCGTCTTAAAATACATGTCTTTTTAGAACGGAGTAAGGGAATTAAGAAGTATGTTAAATGTAATGATTAGATGTAAAAAGTATGTTAAGTGTAATGATTAGACTTGTATTTGTTTATTTTTTTTAATTTGTGAGGAGGAGAGTAGGGGTGATATAAAAATTAGGGCTTGTTTGGTATCCATTTCCGGGAATCAAAACTGGGAATCGTAATGGATGATTCCCGATTTAAGTGTTTAGTATGATTGAAACTTGGAATCGTAATGATTCCCGAGAATCATCCATTCCCAATTTCGTAGCCCATTTCATTCCCATCAAAATACTAGGTAATCCTCCATTCCCAATTTTGTAGCTTATTATTATTATTATTATATTTATACTTATATTATTATTATTATCATTACTTTATTATTTAATATATATTATATTTTATTTTTATTTTTAATCATAATAATATATTTCTATTAATATTATTATTTTTATCAATATTTTATTATATATATATATTAGTTTTATCTTATTATTATTAATTATATTATATTATATTTATACTTATATTATTATTATTTTATTATTTAATATATAATATAATATACTTTTATTTTTAATAATAATAATATATTTCTATTAATATTATTACTTTTATCACTATTTTAATTTTAATTTTAATTTATTTTTTAATTATTATTATTATTATTATTATTATTAATTCAGGAATGGTTCATTCCGACAGCATACCAAACAACCAGCTCCAGTAATGAGTCATTACCATTTTCTGATTCCATTCCGATTCTGATTCCCATTCCGATTCCAGTACTCATACCAAACGGGGCCTTAGAGTAATGATTAGATGTAAAAGTAGGTTAAGTGTAATGATTAAATCTAAAAAGACATGTATTTTTGACAAAATTTTATGGGCTAAAAAGACATGTATTTTGAGACGGAGGGAGTACTAAATTCTATATTATGTTTTACATCCGTCCAAATCCTCTAAATTATAACAATAAATTCATTTTATATTTATTTAATCTTAAAAAAGTTATATTTATATTAATAACTTCTATTTTTATATATTTATGAAATTTTATTTTAAAAATCATGTTCTCCAATTTATTTTTAGGTCGATCCTCGCCTGACATTTTTCTGTAAGGCTGATAGCTCTTTGACATTCAGTAAAAATTAAAAAGGCAATATTTTACAAAATATAATTATTTAAACTTTTAAACATGATTTTTCAAACTAAAATTTTGTAAATATATAAAAATAGATGTGAGGAATATAAATATAAATTCATATTTTTTTATAATATTAAACAAATGTAAAAAAAAATTAGTGGCGTAGGAAATAGAGTAGGAAGTGTTGTAGAGGATTTGGTTTGGTTTTACAAGTATAAGAACGGGTTCGAAAATAAATATTCCCTCTTTTATAATTTTTGAAATATCTTTGAGTTTAACCATGTTTCTTTTCTCTTTTAAACTCAGGAAAAAAAAAGATAATTATATATATTGTCTATATATATTACATATAAAGTTTAATATCCCCGAGTTAAGTAAACATGTCATTTAGAAATTTACATGTTTTTTAAGAAAACACATAAAAATACACTTATACGGTTATACCCATAGCTACCCATCGCCCTCTCTGCTTTGGCATAATTATCTTCTTGATAAATGAAGGGCATAATTGTCTTCTTTACTTCTACCGTAAAAAAAAATAATCTTCAACCCATTGAATAACAATGGAATTATTTCATTTAAAAATCCACATTTTCTCTAACCCTAAAATCATAAAAAAAATCTTCATTTCAATAATTTCATAAATACTCACAATCCCCTAAAAAGTAAGGGGGACCAATTGACACGGCGAAAATATCGCCGTTCACATGGTACCGGTCACAGATTCAAAAACTGTGAGAATGTTTATGTGATGGTTTTAAAAACCGTCGCCATAAATCTATATTTGCCACTTTTACATTGAGCGGTCACGACTTCTAAAACCGTGTGGGCATTCCGAGAAAATACACTGCCCTAAGGGATGTAAATGGGGATTTAAAATATTCTCACGGTTTCTAAAACCGTGATCGACAATGGAAGAGAGACATATTTTCATGGTTTGTGAAAACCGTGACCACCAATTTTTCACGGTTTGAAAAACCGTGATCCCCACCGTGTCAATGACGAAATTGGCCGTGTCAAAAGCAATTCGGAAAAGTAATCTACAACTAAGCACACCCTCGAGGCCTTGAAGTGCCCTTTAATAAAAGGTTACTTTATTCTGAAAAAATGTTCCATCATAAATTAAAAAAAAAAAAAGTTATTCTAGCTATTCTCGTAATTCTAACCCAAATTTATTTGAAGGTGAAGAATTTTCAACTAATTCACCATGTTTCTGATGGGTTTATTCTTCTTTTATGACAATCATTTTGATGTTTGTGTAATTGTGTAATTGTATTATTGTTTATCTATACTCTTTCAATGATGCTATTGCTCTATCCAAAATTTAAGAGAAGTGGTAACATGTTTGGGGTTTCGAGTTTGAATCCCTAATATGAAGTTTTATATATATATATATATTTATTTATTTACAAGGGAATAGTTAAATAACTTAAATTCAATACTAAATGAACTTTTTATTTAAAAAAAATTGATGCTATTGGTATGGAATTGGCATAATATCTATTAATTTTAAATTTTAACTATTATGTACCAATTAATTATATTTGATAATGAATTATCAGTCATAAAGACTCTTGTACTAACTTAATTGATCATCAATATAATCGGTTGATAATGATAAAATATCAAATCTTTGTATATTAGTGATATGCAACTTTAAATTTAAATTAAAAAAAAATGTATCAATAGAAACACTTATCGAATTACGTATCAATATTAGCAATTCATACCATTCACGTGGAACTATAACTTTAAATATTTAAATACTACATTAAAGATCAATTATCCTAAAATAGAAAATAAAGACTGATCGACTTTTAAGCATGGTCATTTGGATTAAGTTTAAGCTTGTGTCATTCCTTTGTTTATTGACATTTTATCCCTCTTTTATTTTTTATTTTAATTTTTTTTACTTTAATTTTTAATATATAATATTAAGATTAATTTTATACATATGTAATTGGTTAATGATGATAATATCAAAACTAATATAATTGATAACCAATTTACTGCATACCAATTTCAATTAATTCGGTTGATAAGGTATTGGTAGATTTGTCTCACTATATTTTATCCTTGCCACTCCTTTTAGAATAAGGGCTTGTTTGGTTGAATATAGGAAGTATACTTCATAGGAAGTTAGTTCCCATGAATTCAATTCCCATGAATTATAATTCCTACGAATTTTAGAAATTTGTTTGGTTACATTATAAGAGGTATGGAATTTAAATGGAGAAAGTTGATTTTTTCCATATAAAAAGGGTGGAATTGCAACTTACCTAGTCCCCTAAGTAAGTAGAATTCCCACATTTTGTAGGAATTGAAATTCCTAGGAAGCCAAATTCATGTGTTTTTAAGTATTCAAAAAAGCAACCAAACACCTATATTTATCTTACTTCCTAGGTATTTGAACTTCCTGGGTTTTTTAATTGTTAACCAAACGAGCTCTAAAAAAGGGTCTTGTGAGATACACTGTAAATCCCACCTCCTAAACACACGTTCAAAGCGACATGACACCACGTGTAAAGCAACGTGGTAAATTTTTTAATTAATCATGTTTTTAATCATCTTTATATAAGAGGGATAATTAATGCACATCGAAAGTAATGTGGTACCACGTTCAAAAGCAATATACTGATTTATAGTATATTTAGTTTCCGTAATAAAAAAAAGAGGGGGTGGAAGTGGGGTGGTTAAAAAGTTGATCGTGATCTTTCTGGCTTTGATGGTTTATTCGATCTGGGGGCTTTGATTAAATTGTTGGATATAGAGCATATCTTTTACCCTTAAAAAAGATTTTGATGGTTAAAATTTATTCAAATGCACCATATATTAATACATCATACTTAATATTGACAAAATAAGTGACATCAAAGCGGACCTAAATCTGTTTTGATCCGAATTATTATGTTATCCGAGATAATACAACACAACTTTAAAAAACAACCCAAAACAGCTCTGTGTACAAAATGTAGATTTTGACCATTTTGGGCCTTCAGCCGGATCCTGGCCCAACTTCTGTAGTTGAATGGAGGCATTAATAAAAATATTTAACCATATTAACTACTGTATTTTGTATTTTTTGTTGATGTTGAAAATGGATTCAAAGTTCAAACTCAATGAAATTGTTGTGAGAAGATACAAATAAATCAAAATTAAAGCTGATTGCAGATGTTGCAAATTTAATCGAGTAGGGTGATAAGTACTTGATTTTGGAACCTATTTAATAGGTTTATTTTTAACCTTGTGATTTTTGCTAATTTTGTTATTAACATTATATCACAAAGATTGGCGAACTTGCTTGGAAAAAACTTGCAGAAGAAAACTTAGGGCTTATAAGTTGTGAAAAAAATACCGGAGTAATTTTTTTAGGGTTAACTTTAATTGATAAAATAATTTTTCGAAATTATAGGGGATGATTTTCACAAGTTATCCCAATCTCAAACTGTTGAAGAATTTGTCATTTACTCTTTACAAGTTTATCTGTCATCTTTTGTCTCCCATCCCTAGTTTTCATATATATATATATATATATATATTAATATATATATATATATATATATATATATATTGTCTCCCATCCCTAGCTTTCATATATATATATATATATGTATATGTATATTTTGACGATTTTATATCAAAGTTCTAGTGAAACAGAAAATACGGTGCAATGAATGAATCTCAAAAGCTCGCATTACCAGACACACCATCCCTTTTTGTTAGAGAGGTTTGACTTACATTGCAAAGAATAACCAAATCCCTACCCTTGGCTACAAAGACACTAAATTTGACAGTATGGCATATTCACTAGGCTAGCTTCAACTCAAATACACATTTGTTGATCTATATTGTACAAATCATCCTAGGAAAAAAAAAAAGCAAAAACTAAAGGCTCCTTTGAAGTCAGCTAAACTTATCAGAAAGCATCCTATGTAACAGATTTGTACCTACAAAGAACCTTGCACTTGAGGATCTTGTCCTGAACATAAAATCCCGGCATCACCATGATCTTAACCCGGGTTGAACCCTGCTGTGTTCTCTGCCTATCAATCGGTATATCTTCCATGTAATGAGGGTCGAATGGTCTGTTCTCTTCCACCCTTAGGATGGTGAGAGGCGGGTAGAAAGAAAACGCGAGCAGGTGCAACAAACGAATGCATTTAGCTGCCACGAAGAACGACTGCAGTAGCTGATCAGACCATGGCCTGATCCAGTTAAGGGCTGAGATGATGCAGCTCATCTTCTGGTCACAAAACGCGTTGAATTCTTCGCTGTAGTGCTTGGCTTCTTTCCTTATCACCTCATTCCAGCTCAGGTTCCTCAGTGCCACGAAGGATGAAAACTGCACCTGCCGGTCTTGTTGAGGATCAAGCAGCTTTGGTGGCCCATTCTTCTGGAACACGCAGTTTTCGAAGTCTTGGTAGAGCGCTTGGTTCACTATCGCCTCTAGATGATATAAAACTGCCTTTGAGTGCTTTGAGCTAAGAGACAGCTTGTATGGATGGAGAAGAGTGTTGAGGTTGTCGATAAGCTGATCATCGGTTTCTTCTATTTGCCTTACAAGTGTCTTGCACAAGTGCTTAACTGAAAGCCTTGCTTCTGAGACCACCTGTAGGAAGCCTTCCACCATTACCTCTTCGGTAACAGGCATCAATTCTTCTTTTGAAACGCTTCCAAGCTTATCACGCGCTTGCTCTTGTTGCATTTGCTGTTGTTTCAAAGCCCTCTTCAGCTCCTCACAGTATCCCTCTAGACTCTCAAGCTTCCTCCTCAGGTTCCCAAACGAAGACCTCATCTCCTCCACCTCAGCCAAGGCCGCGTCCCTCTTCTGATTTGCCTCAAGAAGCCCTTTCTTGAGGGCATCAACCGATAATGCCCCAAGGCCATTGAGAATCTCCTCAGATTCCATCTTAAGCGAACAATTGTCGGATTTGTCGCCCTTTGCCTTCTTCTTTGACCGAGGCAACAACCACGAGAAGATCATGCCCTTGCTCTTGCCCTGCGGCTGGACTACAGCATTAGACAGCTTGCAATTTGTGCTGCCACTTGCAACGCTGTCGGAGTCATTAACACCATACCGAGTACTAGACTTGTTGCTTCTCCGCGACTTGAGAAGCTCAGCTGCCGGGGAGCTCTGGAGGACAGTGATTTGGTTAGTGCAAGAGCTAGTGACTGATCTCGTGTCGGGACAAGCTTGGGATAGGGAATCCAAGCTGGTCAAAACAAGGGCCAGGTTTTTCCTTGATGACCCATTTTCGGTTAACTGTTCTGATTGCATAACTGCATTGAGATTGTCTCCAACAAGTGCACATTGGTCCTCCCAGGCTTCAGATAAAGCCCTGCTCTCCAGCTGAAGCTGGCGGAACCCGGATAAGGGCTCATCTTCATAACTCTGCAAGTGAAGACATTATGATAGTATAAGATATAACACATATCGATATGGTTGATATAGACAGACCTCTAGCCTTCTTCAAGATCATCAAGACAGATATACTGATTAATGAATGTGGCATTATTTCTTACAACAAGTTTTGTGTGATTAGATCGTTGGTACTGACTACTGGATAGATCTATGCATTTAGAAACACAAACTGGGAGCAAAATCTGCATCAGCTGACCTAGAGAAATTGTGAATTGAAGTGACTCAAGTACTTAACCAACTCTGGCTGATTCAACTGGATTGAATTTGAACCCAGAGAAAGCAAAACTTCCCTATAGGTTGGCAGTTGGAATCCAGAGGTTGGACTTCAGTGGGATCATTTGGGCCCAAAGTGGATCCGAATACTCATGGAAATATGAATTGAAGTGACTGCATTTTGGATTTTAGCCCTAGATGGTTGTCATGTGTTCTTTATGAATTATGACATTGCAATTTACTGTATTAACATATGCAAGCATCCACTACAGAAATTGCTTTAATTACAAGCCAATAAGCTGCTGTACAAGTGGATGGACCAATTACAATAGTAAAACAGTAAGCAATTAGCTTAGTCTTTATTAGTCCAACTTAATTTATTCATTTCACTTCTCACCAAAAAAAAAAAAAAAAATTTATTCATTTCACACCCAAAGCTCACCCAGAAAACAAAACCCCCTCTTGAATCCAAAGGCGAGGAGGAAATCATCTACTTGCAATCTGCAATCTTTCGAACAGAAAAACAATAGCAGGAAATTGGGACATCAATTGAGTACTTACAGGGGTGAAAATTGGGTAATCATGCGCAGGTAACTGAGGAGGGGGAGGAGGAGGAGATGAAGAAGAAGCAGAACCCTGGATTAGAGCAGCATGAATCGCCCTGAGTTCAACAGCTCTTGCAATGGCTGCTTGAATCTCTTGCTTGCTTACTTCTTTATTGCTTTTCAAATTGATTGCTTCCTTGGATGTTGCTGTTTTTGTAGCCATGGATGATGATGAAGGTAGAACACCTCAAATGGACAAAAAGCTAACAGCTTTGTACTGCCAAATTGGGGAAACCAAATGGGTATCCAATATCTTGTGATGGGTTTTGGAGAACCATTAAAAGAAAAAAAGAAAAGAGGTATGTGGAGTAGTAATCAAGTGTTTTTGTAGTGAGAGCATGTGGCATGGAGGATGGGGGAGGAAGGAAGAAGTGGATTTTACTCCAACCAGGATAAAGATGTGGTTTTACCAAATTGTCCTTTGCTTTATGAAAGGGGTAAAAGATGAAGAGGAACAAGAACAACCACCATGGATTGGAAATTGGATGATGGTTTAGTGGCTCCTTTGGCTAGTGTTGACTTTTTGAGTGGAGTGCTTATTACTTTGTGGTTGATTGCTTTGAATGTAAATGATGAGTAATGATCTAAGTTAGTGCTTCCACACATCATACCTTCACTGCACATGCTCATCTGCCCATGCTTTCTAGTTTCTTGTGCGTGATGTATTTTGGTTTAACATTAAGATCCAGATGTAAAGCGATTGAATCGATTAAATTGGACTAAGATTAAAAAAAAAGACCTACCGTATTATACAAGAGTGTGATGTGAAAAATAATAATTGGTATGTGAAAAATACTAATAAGTAAAGAAAAATTATATAAGAAGTTGATACTTGCTATTTTATATATTTTAAAAAAAGTGGTAGAGTACTAGAGAGTAGTAGAAGACATTATTTAAAAATAAAGAGAGTATTCTATTTACGACTCTATTTACAAAAATATAAAAACATATCCTCTAGCTTGGCAATAAAATAGACTACAAATGCCCAAGCTAGTGGAATTGTTATCTAAATTAATTTTGTTCAAGCTCTAACAATTTTTTCATTTTAAAAATTTGAAAAATCATTTAGTTTTGTGGAATATTGTAGATTAATTTTTTTTTTTTCAAATTTTCCACTGCTTTCTATTTTGGATTATGCAATGGAGAATCTGCTCGAGCAAAGAAATGTTTAAAACTATCTAAAACTCCAAAATCTTTAAAATAGAAAAATGGTTGAGGATGAACTTATATAAAGAAAGGAAAATAGAAAGAGTTGAAGCAAATTCACAAATTAATGTTTTTTATATAACTACTAAAAAAAATCATAATAGGATTTATCAAAACTAGGGTTGGAAATGACCCGCGGGTATCCAATCCACCCACTTCACCCGCATTAAGTTTGCGGGCGAAAACCCGCAATAAAGTGGGCGACGGGTGGTGCGAGTGCGGGTGAGGCGGGTGATGGATAGATTATGGGTGAAGATTTTTCACCCATTACCCACCCCAATAGTCCGCCCATTAACCCGTCCCATTCACCCGCCCCGCATACCCGCATAAAACTCTTAATTTTATATATATATGTGTGTGCGCTTTTACTATTTTACCCTATAAATTTTATATATATGTATATATATATGTGTGTATGTGTTTACTATTATATATATTATATATATGTGAGTGTTTTTCATTTTGTAACTTATAAGTAACATGTTATTTTATGTATGACATGTATTCGATTTCCATGAACTCATATTTCTAGTATTTGTAAATTAAAATTTAATATTTATTCATCTTTTAATTTTATTAAAAAAATCATAACTATATTAATTTCACCCATTGGGCACCCGCTCCACCCGCATCACCCGCGCGGGTCGGATGAGGGTGAAGAGGTTTGCGGGTGATGGGTGGAGCGGGAGAAATTATTTACCTGCGGGGCGGGTGATGGAATGGCTTCATCCACCCACAATCCGCCTCATTTCCACCCCTAATCAAACCCATTAAAATCTTGGTATAAAATGCTGATTTTTTTTTGGGCTTGAAGCAAGATGAACCTGAGTATTTTACCAAGACCAATAATGGAGGCAGAAATCGAACCCGAGACCTTCGATTACCCTCTCACTCTTTACCATTGAGTCATCCCATCAAGGACATAAATGTTGAAGTTTGATGATGTAGAATGTGAATGTACAATATTTATATTTTCACCTTATTTTTAACAACATGGTTCTAAAAAATGTTAGGTGGTAGGTGATTTAGTGGTTAGACACAGCGTATAGATAGACTTAGAATAAATTTAATTATTTTAGTCTCTTAACTCGTTGATATGTTTGTAACATCAAATTTGTTTCCTTTTTCAAAAATAAAAATAAAATTACGTAGTAATATACTAATATATTTTTTTTTGGTCAAAATAATATACTAATTATTTAATTGAATATGCAAATTTAATAAACAGGTTAAGTTGTAAACTTTTATTTAGATGGATATATATATATGTGTGTGTGTGTGTGAGAGATGTTGGAATGTGATTGTACTCCTTTGGGTTTGATTCGTTGTGACGTTAAGCCAAAAGGCTATTTCGATCTTTAAACCCTAACAAGTGGAGGAAGGAGGCAGTTTAATCTGGCAAAGGGATTGCTTCCTCATATCATATAATAGAGTGTTGTTGGTTTTGTCGTCTTTTCATTCTTGTGTCTCCTTTACAGAAGATTCTATAGATTTGCTTTGTCCTTGCTTTTCCCGAGTGCGACTATACAAATAAATAATCATGTGCCCAAAACCACATTAACACTAATACAACTCTCATTTTACCGACTTCAATAATTTATTTGATGGTGTGCTCCGGGAACCTTTCCATAGACCATAGTTGATCTTGAAAATATGATCTTTAACTCGGAATTAAAATGAGCAAATATGTTCAACTTTTTACTCAAAACTTCAACTTAACTTAAAAAATGGCAATGGGCAAGCCTTACACAATACTCCGTATTAAGAAGAAAAGTGTTACCTAGCTATTAAGCGTTTATAAGTGATGTGAGATATTTTTTGGAGTACTATAAATTGAGAAGAGGTTAATCGTTTTTTAATACGAGGTTCACGTTTTAGTGATTGAAACGAGAAACCTGTTTTTATAAAGAAGAGAAAAAATATAAACTTTGTGTATTTTATTTTCGCTGGCAATAGAAGGGTTGGATTGGTTAAATATATAAGAGACTTATATATCGTTGACCAACCCAACCCGACCCTTATTGAGTTATGACTTATTCTTTCCGATTTTTAATATAAGGTATTTGACTTTTGTGCACGTGATTTAAAGAGCTAAAAATTATATACAATATTAATTTTTTTAATTAAAATTTTTTATATTATAATACTTATTAATAATAAGTATTATAATGTAAAAAAATTTAATGAAAAAAATAAATATTTTATATAGTTTTTAGCTCCTTAAACTACGTGTATAAAAGTCAAATATCTTATATTAAAAATCGGAGGGAGTAATAAGTTAATAGGAATAGGAGGAAATTAATCTAATTTTCCCAAAAACCCCCCAAAAAAAACCTTTTTTATTGGGCATGGCTTAAGTTAAAATTTGCCAGCCCAGCCCAGCCCAACAACCGGCCGGTGCCCGAACCTAATAGCCGACAAGCTGGCAATCCGCACGCTCCACCTCCAAATAATACAGGCCGTCGATAAGAATCCAATCGTACGGCTCACCACTTCCCTCCCCAAAAATTTTGAACTTCCCGCTTTCAACCTCATTCACCACCTCCGATTTCCATCCGGCTATAAATAAATCGACGCGTCCCCATCGCTAAACACAAAACCTCCGAACAAAAAGAAACAAAGAAATCAAGCGAAGTCGGCTTAATTCAACTCAGCAATGGCGAGAACGAAGCAGACAGCGAGGAAGTCCACCGGCGGGAAGGCCCCGAGGAAGCAGCTTGCGACCAAAGCTGCTAGGAAGTCCGCTCCGGCGACCGGAGGAGTGAAGAAGCCCCACAGATTCCGCCCAGGGACGGTGGCACTGAGGGAGATCCGGAAGTATCAGAAGAGCACTGAGCTTCTGATCAGGAAACTCCCTTTCCAGAGGCTTGTGAGGGAGATCGCTCAGGATTTCAAGACCGATCTGCGTTTCCAGAGCAGCGCTGTCTCCGCTCTCCAGGAGGCCGCCGAGGCCTATCTCGTCGGACTCTTTGAGGACACTAATCTCTGTGCGATTCACGCCAAGAGAGTCACTATCATGCCCAAGGATATGCAGCTCGCTCGCAGGATCAGGGGAGAGAGGGCTTAGGGTTTCTTGAAAAGAAATCGGATCCTATTGTCTTTCTTGTTCTTTTCGTTTGGTTGTGAGTAGTGGTGTTAGTAGGAGTAGAAGCGAAGGATGTTGAACAATCATTTTAGTATGTGGTTCTTGTAGATCTGTTTTGGAAAAGTAATCAAGGGATTTGAATGCTTATGAAATTCATCTTCTGCATTTTTTTGTCATACCTGCAGTGCTCTTGATAACCTTGAAGTAATTTATGTTAAGAACATTTGGATTTTCAGTAAGATCTTTAGTTTGTGTGATATATTCTGAATATAAATCCTCAGCAAAATTGCATTAAGATAATTCAGCTTGCGAACGATTTGGATTTTCACTTTTAGAAAATTGTCAGATTTGTTCTTCTTTTCATTTGTGTTCAACTTCATCCATATATGTGAGAAAATGAAAAATTATGGTTCATTTGTTAAATTTTCTCTTATTTAAGAAATTTATATTGTTACAATATTAATTTGATTGATGTTGTAACATCGTTAAATTTACAGTGCTACATATTGGCAGTCCTTGTAGTATCAACCAGTCAAGTTGTTTCAATGGAAGTTCATAAAATTGAGCTTGTGTTCTGATAACATAAATATTTATTCTTTGCAACAATGCATATGTAAATGAAAAAATTATCAGATTCATTTAGTTTAGAAGGCGCAATGAAATGAGAAAAGTTTGGCATTTGCAGGAACTGTAAGCTGTTGTTGTATGGTCTATGAAAGTTGCCACAGGTGGCGAACACCATGTTTTGCCGAGTGTTGGTTGCCAATCCAATGAACTATGGAGCGATAAATACAGAAAAATTCGCTCCAAAAAAAACACTCTAAATACAGTTCATAGATTACTCATTACTATATTGATGATTTTCATAGTAGCATCAAATGTAAGCTGTTGTTGTATTGTCTATGAAATTTGCCACAGGTGGCGAACACCATTTTTTGCCGAGTGTTGATTGCCAATCCAAGAAACTATGGAGCAATAAATACAGTAAAATTCACTCCAAAAAAAACGCACTACTAAATATAGTTCATAGATTACTCGTTACTATATTGATGATTTTCATAGTAGCATCAAATGTATGACATAAACTCCAGCTTATATGATCCTATAGCGATTAACCACATGGGGTGCATTGATCACACAATAACTCAAAGAAACTATGTAGTCAAAAGCAGCAAATTGCAGTTCTATTCAAACTAGATTTATGTATGAAGTAATACTAAATCCTATAACTACTAAACCCATCTCTTCTGAGATTGTGCTGCACCACCTTTCAGACCAGTTAGTGCTCGTCTTCTGTTCTTAGAATCTCCACCAGTCGACATAATCTTTTTCTTTGAAGAACAAGGGGTCATCATGGTAGAGCTCTGGTTCATTGATTTCTCTTGTAGAGGAGTCGCAGGTCTTGGTCTTGGACTGTGTTGGACAGATGACACCACAGAGCACATTTTGGCTGGGGCTGAATTCTGGATTCTACTTGGTGTCTGCAAAGTGGTGAGGCTAGTTTGAGTGGAGATGGTCCGAGGTGCTTCTTTTTCTATGGTTTTGACAAAAGATGTCTTCTTATTGCCGGACGAGCAATCTGAATCTGAAGAGGAGGGGCTTGTGGTACTCTCTATGTCATATAGGACGTTGTCTCTCATTGCAGGTATCTCCAAACTTTGCACAACTTGCATCACTTGTCCTGAGTACGAACGTCTCTTGAGTCTTGTAAGGTGCACTACCTATAAGTTTGCACAATATTAATATTGCCATGAACTTCAAACAAGTAGATAAATATGCCAAGTTAACCCACAATTTATCACTCATGAAGAATCTTTGAATAGTTGCATCTGCAAGTAATTTGATTGTCGAGATTTAATGTATGCAGCCTATAAACCACCAATTACTATATTCTTTGATAATGAGATGGAATCTCAAGTTTTATGGAAGAATCCTATCATTTATACATAAACTACTGGCAGAAACGTTATGAGTGTTCAAGTGATTTTTGATCTCTCATGTATCCTGTGTGCAAGCTTTGCACATTTCCTACTGGTCCAAGTAGACTCTAGTTCAAACTGAAAAAATATATTGATGTATCTTGATGAAGAATGAACACATAATTCCATAAAATAGCGATCATATTGTTCCTACCTTCTGCTCCAGAACGGATAAATCTTTCCTCAATTTGGTAATGATCATGTTCTTCTGTTGGATAACATCCTCAAGCTCTTGAACTCTCTGTTTGGCAACATAAACATGAGTATAAGCAGTTTTAAATGAATCAGTTTAAGAACTACATGTAAAAGAAGTAAGCATATCTTGCCTTCAAACTCTCAGCATCTTTTGAAATGATAAACTCAGAAAGCTCCTTTATAGTAAAATCTTTTTCTTCACAGTCCCTTTTGAGATTATATACATCCTGTTCTATTGCTAAGTTCTCAAGCTGTAAAGAAGAAAATCAGCCACCATGATTGCTTGCAAGACAGTATCAAAAATTAAGGCACCAAATGCATGTGTTCTACTTTAAACTACTGACCATATCTGAGACCTGTATGTCTAGTGATGAGGTGACACTAGAAGCCCAATCGGACAAGTCAGACATACGACGCTCTTCTGGTTCAGCATCACTAGGAAGTGACATTCTGGATTTGAACATCTCAGGTGCTTTCGAATTGGTGTTCAACTAATTTAATTGCAAGCAATAAACAAAGAAGGCAAATGAGAAGATAAGTATATGTATTATAAATAACTTATGAATGATGATCGACAAATGACAGTAAAACAATATATTCCTCACCTTCAAGTCGCATAATTGAACACGGTGCTGCTCGCAAAGCCAACAATTGCTGTCTACCAAAGCAGTTGCTGGCTCTGCCTGGTCCTTCATAACATTCACTTGCTCACATAACATATCAAGCTTTTCTTGCATACTTGAGAGTACTTCATCCTGCAAATTCAGCAAGAAATTTTAATTGATCAATAAAATTCAGTGAATTAACCTCTTGTATCTTCATTTAGGGTTTGTTGGGGAGTGTCATTGCTCAGCAAACTTATCGAGTAACTCTGATTAGCAAAATCACAGGAGAGTCATAATTTGGGGAGAATTAGATTTTGAATGAGTGCATTTATGTCAACGTTGTTGAGACTTGAGATGGACCCCTTGATTTAAAAACTTGGCCTTAAACATTTAATAACCAAACGGACTTCAATTCAAATATTTGCTTCCAACGTTTCAAAACTTCTGTAGCAAAAAATTCAAAGAAGTACAGTAGTAATTACAAAATCTAAAACCTAAATTAGAGTCAGTTCGTCAATAAATAAACAGCATAAATCAATTGATCAGATAGCTAATCCATAGAATTATAGAAATCGAATCAACAAGGAAGAAGATACAAACCCTAAGGTTAACGCTTTTCTGGAGGCGATGGATCTGGCGATTCTTCTCCGAATTAGCGGCGGCAACTGCTACAACAGCGACGATGAGGATGCGGTGGATGGGGCTGAAAAGCTCCCAAGCCACCACCTCTCCGGCGCTCGAGCCGCTAACACCGACCGCCTTAGCGGAACTGGCTTCTTCTGCGCCGACGAGACGGCCCTGGAGCGAGATCCAAGCCAACGGCCGACGTGGCGCCGGCGGAACAGCCAGTAGGCAATGCGGCTTGAGGAAATGACTGGAGAGGCGACGCGAATTCGGCGGCTTAATCGGCGTGAAGGGAGAGAGCGTCACCAGATTCGGCGACGCCATGATCTGGTTGTCTTCACAATCGATTTCCATAAAACTGGATTTGTATATGGAATTTGGACTCGAAGGAGAAAGTAAAAAAAGCCTGAATTTGGAAAAATATCAGAGGGATTGAGATTTGAAATTGGAGATACAGAGAGAAGAGAAATACAATGAATGAATTCAAGTTTTTGGAGGTATTAGGGATTTTGGGAGGGAAGGTTTGAAATTGAACCGAGGAGAACGTTGGAGCTCTGATAGATGGAACTCGTTTCCTCTTGTCTTCAACCTCGGGAAACAGGGCGCATTTTTGCCGTTTTATTTGCCATACTTTTTTGAATTTTCTTTCTTCCTTTTTGAATTTTCTTTGATTATATTTCCCAAAATGGAAAATTATCTTTCTTTAAAAATGTGTGAGCACTACCCTTTCTCATTTACCTTTCCAATTTTTTTACATGAAATCAAGAATCAACACATTTTGTAATGGTTGTAGCTTTATTGAAGTTAAAATAATGGGGAGCCAAACCACGCGGTCAAATTATCGCATGATACACTGTCACGATCATGGACTCCCAAACCGTAGGAATTTTACACAATTTTAGTTTCGAAAACCATGAGAAATTTTTTGACCACAGTTTCTAAAACCGTGAGAAAGGTCACGGTTGCAACATCGAAAATTCTGAAAATAAAAGAGCCCAATAAAGTGTATTGGGGTGGAAGCACATTAAGCCCAAATCCCGACGGTCACGGTTTTGAGAATCGTGGGTCGTCTCTGAGATGTGTTTACTGCTTTCCTCCTTCCCAACACGACCCTTGCAACCTACCATGAATATTCCCCGTCTTACATCCACCGGCCACGGTTGCGAAAATCGTGAGCCCTTTTCACCTTCCCAATGCCGGGCTACAGCCTAGACTAGCCTGCCCCCAATAGTTTTGAAAACTGTCGCCATAAGCCATCTCACGGTTTCAGAAACCGTGACAGCCAGAAATCTTGGATTCCCACGGTTTTAGAAACTATGACTACTACTTTTTTTCACGTTTTGGTAAA
Source organism: Persicaria maculosa (assembly GCA_963922045.1). NCBI lineage: Eukaryota > Viridiplantae > Streptophyta > Magnoliopsida > Caryophyllales > Polygonaceae > Persicaria > Persicaria maculosa. The sequence goes on along the minus strand of OY998269.1, from coordinate 50,670,941 downwards.
CCGTGAACGTCATTGTTCCTTTGATGAGATATTTGCCGTGCATAAAGTAAAACGGTAAAAGAATTAACACATTTGAAAGCAAGTAGCCTAGTTCATTCTTCGTCGTTATTTGGAATTTGGGCCTTTGCCCGAAATGAAAATTTGAGGGGTTCAACTGGAAATTGGGCCTAGATATTGTAGGGGCTTCTTGAGGCCCAAAATTGCAATTGAGCAACCCAATATTGCAGATTAAACAAAAATTGTAATTTCGGTTGAGATGGAAAGTGCGGGAAAATAAAAAGTTTCACATCGAATGCTTGAACCGGCTTGTTAGCACGGTTTTGTATCCCTTTGTTAATTGGATTTCAGTGTCGGCAATCCTTTTTTTGTTTAGAAAAAGTTTGCTGATACGGAAAGCCGATGTTGGTAAAATAACTGTTAATTTAGTCGACATCAACTTTGCGTATCAGCAAATTTTTTCCAAACAAAAAAAGCTTGTCGACACCGAAATTCGGTGAATGGTTATGCATTTGGCGATAATTTGATCTTGCATGTAATATGACCCATAATTGAAGGGTGTTGTTTTTTACACCCATAAAATTTACTATTTACACCCAAAATTCAAGTTTTTCTTTTTTTTTTAAATAAACTCTACGCCTCCTGAGTCATAGACGTGTGACTCAAGAGGGGCAGGGTATATATATAGAAAAAAATAGCTGCGCCTCTTGAGTCACACACCTATGACTCAAGAGGCGTAGGGTTTATTTAAAAAAAAACAAAAACTTGGATTTTGGGTGTAAATAGTAAATTTTATGGGTGTAAAAAACAACCCCTTAATTGAATGATATATCTAGTATATAAAGTTGGTGGGTTATTCTTCCTGTACTCAATTGTTTTGATGCTTATGTGTTGGATTACACCCATGAGTTTCGTTTGGGCTTTATTATAACACCACGGGCCTATTATTTGAAAATGGACATAAATTTACTCGATTTAAATTTTGATAGATTAGAATACTTTCTTTAAAAAAAATGTTGAGATGTGGATTGTGGATAAGTTGATGACCAAAAAGTTCAACCCACATTGATTACAAGCAATTAGAATGAATTGTTTATAAGGAGAGGGTGAAACTCTAAGCATTGTCTAAAACTCTTTTGTGTTAGAAAGCAAATCTCGACTCCTTACAAGTCTAATATAACCAAGACGTGGGGGATTGTCTTACGTCATTAAAAAAAAGAGTATTCGTTCAACTTAGATTCGTTTTCAATTGCAACTAAGCCATGTTAAAAATTTGTCATCTCACACTGATGAATCCCACCCGCCCTTGAAAACTCAATGTAATCACAATATCTTGCTCTCCATGCAACCCGCCAACTAGTTTCTCAGTTTATAAGTCAAATTTGAGAGAATGTACAATATTCAGGTTTTTATTGGGTAACTACCCTTAAGTAGAATTTTCATCTTTTTAAACATTTAAAAAGTAAATAGATATAGATAAGATTGTTTACAAGATTTTTTTACATGTTAAAAAGAAAAATTATTGGTACTACGTACTGATTTACATATTGAAGTGAGATGTACAAACACAAGTGCAGATAAACAAAAAATAGCTCAAGTATTCGATACAAAAGGAAGTGTTTACAACCAGATCGAATAACAAAAAGACAGAGAAAGTAAAGCGACAATTGTTTAGCCTCAACTAGGACACCAGTCATCAAGGCTAGAATCAAAAGGGCAAAGTGGCTAAAAAATCTCTCAGCTCTGTGTCTACTCTCAGTGTTTTGGATGGAAGGGAGCTCGATCTATGCTCACAAGGCAGCTAGAGTGTTCAAACCCTAGAAATCGCCATAGGAGACAATAATGGAGTAACAGTAAACCCTAGCAGCTCTCTCACTGATTCAGGGTTTCCCAAACCCTTATATATCAGAGGCATGAGCTAAACAACGTCGTCAGCAAATGGGAGAGTCAGACAATGTGTAACCAAGTAGGCTTCAAGCCCATGGACTTTTGAGATCAAAGTTGGGTTAAAGGCCCAACTCCAATTCAATCAGATAACCTGTACACATATACAAATCCAAATAACACTTAGAATTAAAGACATAGGCTTATGAAATGAGCCTAACACATATAATTTGTATTGTAGTTAACTTTGAGCAATCATCTTTAATTCTTTTATGCATTTCTGTAATCAATACAGTCACATTATTGTAACTACTTTATTGTAGGTGATTTAATTCTTGTAACTAAGTACTCGTACCCAATTTGTATAATAACTTAATAACTTCATTATTGAGGTCACAATAAGTGCATACAATAGGTTAATTTCAATAGCGCGCCCACAGAAGAGCATAAAATATGCATGGTTTCAATAATATGGTTCCAAATACACAACATAGGTTTCAAGAATCATAATTATGATTTCAATAAGTTACAACACCTACATAGGGATGGCAATTTCACCCGCACCCGACGGATATCCGTCTCACCCGACCCGAAAAAGTGGGTGAAAATCCGAAATAAAGCGGATATTAAATGGGTGATGGGTGAACGGGTGATGGGTCGGGTCGGATTCGGGTGAAGACATTCCCCACCCGTCACCCGACCCATCACCCGACCCGTCACCCGAACCATCACCCAACTTATATTATATAATTATATTTTATATGTGAAATTACCAATATACCCCATAAACTCTAATTCATGATACCTATCAAACGATTTCCCGCTTGAAGCTTTGGTTGTTGGAGACTATGTTTTCTCTTATTTTTATTCATAATTATTGTAATGTCTTTTTATTTTCAAGACTGCTTGCTTGAAGTGTTGAAAGTTGTGGATGTTTACACGTATTTGACCGAATTTGACTATATTTTGTACTAATTTATTCGTCGATGTGTTCGACGTATGTTTTTCAATAAATTTTTTTGATAATTTAATGTCTTGACTTTCACCCGAATTATCACCCGATCCACCCAATCACCCGGTGGGTGATGGGTGGACGGGGCGGGTGAAATATTTGGTGGGTGATGGGTCGGGTAGGGTGAAGAGTTTTGGGTGGTGGGTCGGGTGACGGAAGTAGATCATCCACCCATCACCCGACCCATTGCCATCCCTACACCTACACAAATAAACAATAAACAATGAGTACACAATATTCTTGTAAATAACCCTAGCTATTGTAATTACCTAGGGTACAATGAGTATATAACTAGGGTGTGTTTTCTTAAAGACCTATGTTTTTTAATACTTTAGACATTTAGGGTTTATGCATTAAACCTAAAGTGTCTCGTGAATTAATTTAGGATTGTTAGTGTAATTCATATAAGTCATACTATTATAATCCAATTTATAATACAATAACAATTTATAATATCGTACTATTATAATCCAATTTATAATACAATAACAATCATGTAATACAATAACATTCTTGTAACACACTAAAATATCATTATTGTATGTAATTATTTTCTTCTAAAACAATGAATAAAATATCATGGAAATATTGTATTTCATTATTGTCAGACAATTTCAATTCTTCGTTATACAACAATTCATGTAACTGATTCCTGGCAATCAAACTCATGTAACTAATTTATAGTAACCAAATCTTCATGTAAGCAATTTCAATATGTATTGTAGTCACATTCTTGTAATATATAGTCATCATAGATCAACTCTACTTAATCTTCCATCAGTTCTAATTAATCATCAAATTCTTGTAACCACAATTGATTGTTGGACTTTGAGTTACAGGAAATCGTCCACATGAAGCAATTATAGTAACCACATGTAGCGATTGCATATTCCTAAAATTATTGTAACTACAAAAACTAATTCATCAAATTAGGGTTATATCACGAAAAAACTCGTTCCTGTAACACCGATTCATCCAAAAAAAATTCTATAAAAAATTCGTTGACCTAAAAACAACAATTGTCGATCCATGAAAAAAAATTGTTGAATTCTAATATTAGAGTTTAAATCACGATTAAAATATGGTAGAAATCACATGAAAAAAAAACACAAAACCAACCTCGAATACCTTCACAATATACGTGGTTAAAGAAAGGTACGTACATGTACGGAATATGAGCGTCAATTGACAATTGAATGAATGGAAGAATAAGCGTCAATGGAATGAGAGTTGGTGGAAGTGAAAAAGATTTGTGGTTACAATATACATGATTGAAGAAAATTGTTAAAACATGAGTAAAATTATCATTAGAGAAAAAAAATAATTAATAAAACAAAAATTTTAAAGGTATATTTACCAAAATAAAAAATAAAAATGGTACAGTTACCTAATTATAGCAAGTTATAATCCGCTTTTTAACAGCATTTATGGCCCTATCGATTTGACGAAGGCGATGCCGACAATGAGGAAATTTAAGAGGCTGAATGAACCTTGATCCGTCCTCAACGCTCGGGTCGTTTTCATGTATTTTGATTTGCTGACCGATGTTCTTCTCTATATTTATATGTAATTGGTTATATATATATATATATATATATATATATATATATATATATATATATATATATATATATATATATATATAGGGTGTGGTTCGGGTGTGCACACCCCTTACGGTGTGCACTGTGCACAAATATTATTCGGTGAAATTTGAAGCATTATTCGGTGAAATGTGAAACATTTTACCGAATACTGTTATATTTTTTTTTCCGTTTAGTTTAGATGAAAACGTCCCAATTCCACTGAATAATTTACAACATTCTACCAAATAATGTTTAGTTTTTTTATTCATCCATTTCAAATAAAAGAAACCTCAATTCCCTAAACAATACTTACAATTTATACGAAATGTTTCAAATTTTACCAAATAATGTTTCACATTCCCTTAAACAATACTCACATTTCACCGAATAATGCTTCAAATTTCACCGAATAATATTTATGCACAGTGCACACTCTAAGACATGTGCACAAATGATCCATATATATATATATATATATATATATATATAGTTGACGTCGGATGGAGCGGTTGAGTTTGTGACACACAGGTTATATGGATCTACATGAATATTATTTCAATAATCAATTTTATATATAATAAAGGATAAGTTGTTTGTGACATGTATATATTTGAAGTGAAGAAATTTTAACAACAACATGGCCGATCTCTCAATTTTCTAGGTAATGAATTATAACAATTTATGTTTAATTGGTTAAAATGTATAATGGATATTAAAAAAATCATAAAATTTGTAAAAATGTTAGTATAATAATGGTAATTTTTTAGAGAAATGAAAAAAAAAACTCATGCAATTTGTTAAAATCACACCTATTTAAGATTGAATGGAGTATTGGAATGGGCGATCATTGTCTAAATGTATTATTTTGAACAAGGACCTGAAGGTCTGAGTCTTTAAGATTTTAACTATTGACATTTTATGTTTTGTACGTTTTGTTGAAAATTGGTTTGATTTTTGTTGGATTGGATATTTGGGTCTTAAATGGAACACTACTACAGTACTACCAGTACGTACAACTGGCAACGGGTGGCTGCAGAAGTTCAAGATTAATCGATAATTTAGCGGCTATCTAATCTAATTTCCACCTTTTTCCACCACTTGCATGTCCTGGTACATTGTATATTACTCCATACAAAAGCTTTATTTGTCCGTCTCCCCTTATTTTCCTCGTAGTGTAGAATCGATCGGTGTAAATCAGTTTATGTGTTTTATGGTTTTTGTTGATTGACTGGGTCATTTGTTTAGAGTTTACCACAAAAATGGATTATTCTTGCATATATAAAAGGTTGAAAATGAGTCTTCTAATACCTAATCGAGCTCAGCCTTGAAGGCAATAATGGCTAATGTCACTGCTCGAGGTAGCCATTGAAGGAGTTAAGTGGGAGCGGAGGAGACTTGAGAGGATATGAGGGTGGCGGCTTCGTGGTCGCAGAAGGAGGAGAAAACGATGATGGCGTAGAGGGCAACAATGGCGATTGAAATTTTTATGGTTTGAACATTGTTCAATGACAATTTTTTTAGGTAAGAATTCGAGGGTCAGACAGAACTGACTCCTCGAGTGGCCGATAAAGTCAGCAACGGCGAACCTTCAAACAAAACTCATCCAAGCGAACAAACGAACTTAACCCTAATACGTTGGAATTGAAGGCCGAATTGAAATAAACAATATTTTTATCAATATTTTTTTTTTGTTGAAACCCACCTAGCTTTATTTTTTGCCAAGTCATATTTTTGGCAATGAGTCATCGAAGTTCTAGCCAGAAATTTGAGGCATTTCATTTTCGGTAAACATCAAAATACTTGGGATATCAATTAGTTACTTATAAAGGTTGGATTATTTTTTGTTGATAAGATCGAGATAGCTGAGATTATTTTTAGCTATTTTTTCCTTTAAAAATATCTCATTTTGGTTAATTTGTGCTTAAAAAAATACACCATCAACAAATTATTAATGTGAATATGAGATAGATCTAGTTTACATGAGATGTTGACACACATATATATCAAGGTTATTGATTAATTCTCCATGAATTTAAATACTAAACTGCAAAGTAATCAATTATATATAATAAAGGAGAAGTCGTCTGAGACACATGGCGGCTTCTCCTTAATCGTAGTCGTATGAACCAATCACAAATTTTTGAATTAATCAATACTCCCTCTGTTCGACAAAACTTGTCATTTTAGCTTATTTCACAAGTTTTAAGGCAATTAACAAATGTACTAATTTACCCTCAATTATTACCCTCCTTTTCTACTTTATTGAAAACTACAACTAACAAACCATCAATCATATCAAGGACATTTTTGTAAAGTGAATGGCAAAATACCTACAATGACAAGTTTTTTTGAACAAAAATAACACTCTAAAATGACAAGTTTTGCCGAACGGAGGAAGTATATGCATAAGATCAAATTTTATTCTTACTCTATTTAATCAATATATCTATATATGCCTAAGATAAAATTTGACCCAATTTGATTAGATATGGATATATTTTTAGAAGATATTAACTAATTTTAAAATATATGCATAAGATAAATTTTTATTCTAACTCTATTTAAACAATATATCTATATATGTATAAGATAAAATTTGACCCAATTTGTTTAGACATAGATATATTTTTAGAAGATATTAACTAATTTTAAAGACTATTATATAAGATAAGATTTTACCTATTTTCACTATATATGAACATATTTTTAGAAGATAATGACTTTATCAATATATTACATGTACTAATTAAATAACTTTATCAATAACTTCATCAATATGATAATATTTTTAGAAGATAAAAAATTTTGACGAAATTGAAATAATACTTAGCATGGTCATAATAATTAAATAAATTTATCAATAACTTTATCAATATGAAGAAGATAAAAGGTTTTGGGTAAATTGAAAAAATAAGACTTAGCCGTGTAAAAGTTATTAACTTATGAAATTCAATAAGAAGTAAAATTTCCTATATATCTTGAAGGTATTGATATATTTATGAGATATATTTTTGGATTTTATACATATATAATTATGGATGGATTTTTAGTTTTTGACCTATATATAGTTTAGATTGTTAATGTTATTTCACAAACGTTGACGTCTTTTCCCTTCTTTTTGGTGTTGTTATTGCAGGTTATTTACGACTTTGTTTACGATTTCCTTGGTAAGCTTTTCGAAATAATGTGCTGATTGGTTACAAGGTATGTTATTTTGTTGTTTCCACTAATATATACTAGCGTTTCACATGTTGTTTCATATATTGTCAATAAAGTATAAATTTATTCAGATTTGAGAAATTATAGTTTTTCATATGTTCTTTCCACTAATATGCACTAGCAATGATTAAGGAGTAAGACCGGAGTAAAGATAAATTAGCTTTTATACTAATTAAGTATAATTAATTCATTGATAAATCAGAAATATGGAAGAAATTAATTAATTAAATAAACGGATTTTATTATTAAATTTATTTAAATTAAAAAAATCGCAGACAGTGCGGGTACTGAACTAGTTCAATAGAAAAAGTCAAGCGATAATTAAGCTGCTAGGAAGGCTCCACTCATGCCAAAACATAAGTACCTAATAGTAAGAGTAAGGAAATATCTCTTCCTTATCATTATCATTAGGGCACAAACATTGTTAGTAAAATTGACTGGTTAGATTAGTGGCCGGTGCGACAATCCTAATACATACATGTGATCACGTGATGTATATTTCAATTTGTGAATAAAAATAGAGATACGGAGTATACTTTTTTAAAAAAATCCAAAAGGAGACTTTATCAATGTAAACCCACAAAAGCACTTGCTAACTTTTCGGTGTTAAAATAGGAAGGCAAGCTGACTTAAAAAAAATGTAAATATGTACTATCAATATAAAAATTATTAAACTAATACGTTATCATAAAAAAGTTATCGAGAGTCATAATATATTTTTAGGGTAATTTGCATGAATATACCATAAAAAAATAAAACTTTGTAAAAATGGCAGTGTTATGGCCTAATTTGCACTAGGGGAAGAAATGACATTTCTGCAAAAAAAAAAAATTCAATCGGTTGTACAAGTTGTATGTCAAAAACTCAAAAAAAAAGGAAAAGAAAAATAGGTGTTCAGATGCTACAAAAAGAAGAAAGAGAGAGAAGATGCATTAAATGCAAAAGGTGAGAGGATGGAGAGAGGGAGAGGAAAAAGGAGGCATTAAATGCAGATGAGAGAGATGAAGAAAGAGGGGGCGACTTTTTGCAGAGGACAGAGGCGGAGGGGAGAGAGAAAAGTCGTGTCATCTAAAATACATACGTTTTCAAGTTCATAGCGTGCCAGACAATACGTTTTTCGTGCCACCAACAAGAAAATGTGTGCCACAATTGATTGGGATTCCTCATAAATGCACCCAAGTCCAAACTTATGTGCCAGACAAAATTTACGTGCCAGATAAGATGTTTTACGAGCCACCAACAAGTAAACTTGTGCCATTAAAATATTTTTTCATACCAATGATGTTTCGACGCATACGAATTGCTAAGAAATCCATGAAGTCCACGAGTCAAGTAAGCAAAGCTAGGAGTCCTACTACCAACAAAGTTATACGACAAAGTCCTAAAACCAACAAAAAAGTGCAGTTTTAAAAACAACAAAATCGAGCAAAGTCCACGACGAAAGCCAACCCTTTCTCCCCTGCAAAAGAAAGAGAAGAAGATGGTCTTATCACTTTACGTTAGGGATATGAAGAAGATGGGGAATAGTTAGGTATGTAAAACTAAAACCGTGAAGAGACTTATCCATATTCGTTAATATACACTATATGATGGTGACACGGTTTAGCGTTCGGTTAATACACATTATTAAGTTGCTGGCATGTATCTCATATTGGCTGGCATGAAACTGATCATTGGGTTGTCTGCGTTTCCGATCCTCCTCTCTCCTCTGCATTCAATGCTCTCTTCTCTCTCCCATTTCCATTAAATGTTATCATTCACTTTTTTCTCTCTCCTATGCAACATCTATGTAATTTCTTTTTTTCTTTTTTTTTTTAATTTGGTCTTGTCTCACATCTAACCTCTCTCTCCTCCTCTCTCTTTCCTCTCCCTCTCTCTGTCCTATCAGCATTTAATACTCTCTCTCTCTCTCTCCTCTCCCTATCTCCACTGGCTAATCCCGGGTTATATCACCTATTACTTTTGCAATTAACCCAATAAATCATTATTTTTGCAAATTTTGTTAGGGGGAGAGTTAGATTTGCAAAAGCCACTTTTTTTGGTATATTGAATGCCATTCTCTCTTATTTATATCTACAATAATTTTTATTTTATATTTCATGTCTATTTAATCGTTGTTAATTTAATTCTCATATTATAATTCAAATTTATATTTTTGCTATATTTTTAATAGGTTATTTTTATATAGATAATATATATAATTTTAGAATATTGTGTTAACATATTTCCGTGCACTAGACGAGAAACACATTTATCGTTATTAGTTTAATTTTTATATTGTTGTTTAAAAAAACTATCATAGATTTTTTTTATATAATTTTATAATATTGTGTTAACATATTCCCATACTAATTACAGTAATAAAAATTGTGGGTACCACCGGTGGTGGATCGATGCTTTGCCTACATTGGCAAATGGCAGTCGCTCTCTCGCATGTCCCAATCTTTCCATTTCATTTTACTTTTCATACTTTTCAAAACAATGAACGTTTGCACGAAAGGGAGGGAAATAATCATATAAGTGAACAAATTCATTCTATGTGATGAATGAGTTATGGAGAGGCATAGAGCAATACAAGATACCATTTTATGTATAAATTTTGCTAAATCAAAGGCGTATTTTTCTATTTTTTACTCCACTTTATTTTACTGCATTTTAAATTATTTTTTTAATAAATGATTAGTTATCTTTTCTAAAAATTGGAAAAAAAAAATTGATTTATAAATTGGGATATAATGATGTATTTGTGAACCTCATTCAAACAAATATGTGATATAAAATCTTGTTGTTGACTATAGAGTAAAGAGTCATTTCAATGCCAAACAAAAAAGAGAGTAAATGGCAATGTGAAATGTGTTTTTCTCTACACCAAACATTATTGAAAGGTTGAAAATACCGGTGAAGCATTGCACTTTCTTTTTGGTTGCGATTTCATTTATCTTCCTCGAAAGTCTATTTTGTTACCCAAAATTTTTCCAACCGTACATACCCAAAAAAAAGGGTGTGAAAATCAAAATTAATATAATTTAAATATATACATGGGATTACTTAGACTAATGTAAAAGGTAGCAACCTAAAAAAATGGTTGACATTAAGTTCATTTTTTTTGAACAACTAATATAATTGAAGTTATAGAATATGTTTAACATGTCAAAGATATTAGGATCTGTTTGGCATGTATAAGATCAATCTAACCTAAGATAATAATCTAAATTAGGTTTTTTTTTAAACCGCAAAAAGTTTGGTCAGACCACTTTAAAAGCTCTAATAAGCTTGTGCTAAAACAAAACTTATATAAATAACGTTGGAAGAATCTCAACCGTTGATTATCAACGGTTAAAAATAATCTCCATCCTTTTCCTCAACCCCTTGTCCCCCGGACCCCCACCAAGCCCAATTTTTATTCTTTTTTTTTCTTTTATTTTTATAAGAGGAGTTGATAACTTTATTGGTACAATATTCCCTTAAACTTCACAAAATCCATTGCCAGACTTAGAGGGGCTCGAGGTGGCATCAACCCTCCATAGTCCGGAAGAAAACCATAGAACTTTTTTTATTATTTTGGATTTTTTTGGTAATTTTTACTAATTTTAAGGATAAAAGAGTATAAAAGATTAAAGAACCATAACAGACAACTTAGTTTAGTTAGTAAGGAGGCCACTAATTACATAAATTGTGTAAATAATGGGATTTGAACCCCTGACCTCTTGTAAGGATATCTCTCACTTACCACTAAAGTAAGGGGTCATTGGTGGTAAGGAGATGTAGTTATACCTTGAGATCACAAGTTCAAATCACACTAGCTTCACTTTTTTCATATTTTTTGTTTCTCTTAGTTTTTTTATACTAAAAATGTCTAATTAAATAACAAATTAAAATATATTATGTATATTTAAACAAAAATTCTCATTTTTTGATAATTTTTATTTTTTCTACTAAAAATGACTAGAGTTCAGCTCTCATAATTAGCTTCTTTTTTTTCATAATTTTTCTTTCTCTCAGTTTTTTCTACTAAAAATGCCTAATTCAATAACAAATTAAAATTTCTCTCTAATATATTTAAATAAAAACATTTTTTATACATATAAATATAAAAAAATTCTTCTTTTTTTATATTTTTTTATTTTTTCTGCTAAAAATGACTATATAAATAACAAATTTAATGATTTTTCTAATTTATTTTTTAAAAAAAAAATATTTTTCATATATACATGTAAAAAAATTCTTGAAAAATTGTTCAGCCTCTTAGGAAAATTCTTGGATCCGCCACTGACAAAATCCAAACCGAATTTGCACATTGAATTCATTTTTAATCCCATTTCTTCGCATGCCCCCCGTGGAAACCCTTTTTACAATAAAAAAAAATATACTTAAATCAAACATGAATGGAACTATGTTATGTATCTAATTTAAAAAACCAGGTTAAAGATTTAGTGTTTTGTGTGTATGTGCGCGCAAGTCAATCTTAGAGGGGATATAACAGCTTAATGACATCGAGTTAATTCAATTTATCATTAATAAAATCTCAAATTGGATGAAGAACAGCGAGCGATCAAAACATAACACCATTTTTTTGTTTATTCTATTTAATCATTACATTCCACTTTTTAATATGAAACTAATATAATTGAACCGATCAATACATAAAAATTACAACAAATTGTGACTTTTCTTTTCGGAGAAAGAAACAAGCATGCGTGTGGACAAAAAAAGAATATACTCTTTTACTTTTATAAATCGTTTACTATTAATATGCGTTTTTTTTAAATGAAAAAAATTAAATAAAATATTAATTTTTAAAAATAATCTTATATTGAGATTATTTTAAAAAATTAAAAAATTAATTAATATTTTATATAATTTTTACCATTTTAAAAAAACATACATAAATATTAAATAACTTATAAATTAAATATCTGTTTGTATTTTGTTGAATTGAGATAAGCATGGCTTTATGACAAGGAACTTACGATTTTTTTTTTTAGAGAAAGGAACTTAAGCTTTTGATTTTGATCAATTTGACAAATTGATCAAAATATGGATGTGACTTTTCCAATGCTATGAAAGTGAAGGTTTTCAAGATGCCAATTACCATATCGATCGGTTAACACTCAACACAAGTAAGATGCATTATTTTTTTTCCATTTAAGTATAAAGAACAAATTTCAAATCAATTTCAAATCAATTTCAAATCTTATAAAACGAGCCTTTACATATTTTGAAAGATCCTCCTTTACGAGGATGCCTTATTATTAAGGACGACTTAAAACTAGTTTGGTTAGCATTTAAAAAACTCATGAAGTATGTTAAATACATATGTTTGGTTGCTTTTTTTAACACGAAAAAATACAGGAATTTGATTTCTCAGGAATTCTAATGGGGAAATTTCAATTACCTAGGCGGGACTAGCTAAGTTGTAATTCCACCATTTTTTATGGAAAAATTCAACTTCCTCCATTTAAATTCCTTACACATTATAACTTAACCAAACAACTTTTTAAAATTTGTGGGGATTATAATTTATGGGAATTGAATTCATGTGAAGTAACTTCCCAGGAAGCATACTTCTTACGTTTAACCAAACAAGCCCTTAGAAAAGTATAAGTTAATTATCTATTTTGAGTCATTGTTTAAGAATATAAAAAAGAAATTCAATTAAGATCGATTAGTTACAAATCAAAATAATAACAATAACAATAATAATATATAATATGATGATCACATAAATTTATGTCATAAGATAAAGTTAATGCATTGAAACGAACATTTATTTATTTATTTATTTTTGGTGTTGACACACATTACAAAAATTAAAAAAAGATAACAAAAAAAATGGAAGATGGGAATGATAATAATGATAATAATTAAATACGTAGTAATAATAATCTATACGATTTGCATTCCAAGTAATGAGGTCCAACTTCAAATATTCCAGGTGTAACTAGGTTTTATCCATTTTCTTTACACCTCCCCAAATGCCAAATCTCAACAAAAAAAAAAAAAAAAAAAAAAAAAAAAAAAAAACCAAAGTAAAGAAAAACAAAACCATGACAATCTACTAATTAATCACATCTAAATTTGGATCTACTTGTAGATTAAACCAAACCTTATCTCCTTCCACTCTCAACCGAACTTGAACAAGTACATTTGTCCCGGTTATTCCCAAGTGTCTGAAACAAACAAGCAAATTCACAACTTCAGTGCTCCATTTCCATGCTAAATTAAAACTTACATACAAATGGAAAAAATTACATTAAGAATAGGGCATAACCATCATTAATTAGTGAAAGAACATTACGCATGATTAATGTGGGGTTTAGGGATCCCTTCAAAAAAGAGAGGCATTTTGGTGGGGTCTTGGATCGCATTAAAAGCTTTTCAAGGTAGGAAACAAAGGTTTTAACTTTTATTTTTGTCGGACCAACCAAAGAAATATTTTTGATGCTTTATGACTAACATCTTTCCCTATTTTGTTCTTTTTTAATTGTTATATACAGTAACATATATGCCCTATAAGGAACAATTCACAATTTGGGTATGATTCTCCTGTATATATGGGTTTAGCCATTTTCAAAATATTTGGGTACACTTTAATAATTGGGGGAACAATTTACAAATAGAAATTCTAAAGGGCATATCATATGCTATCATATTTAACCAATCGGCCGTCCATTGAAAACTAATCCCTATGTTGAAATGGATAAACCATACTAACATTTTTTTTAAAAAAAAAATCATACTTATAAAGTTATAATTCATTAGTATGAATTTTTTAAAGAAAAAATAACTAAATTTTTACTCCATCCATTCTAAAATATAAGTCTTTTACTATACATATACGTTTTCTTAGGATTATAAAAAACTATATAAAATATTAATTTTTTTATTAATTTTTTTAATAATCTCATACTTATTAGTTTTTATCGTTCTAAAAAAACGTATAGGAATACTAAACGACTTATATTTTAGAACGGATGGAGTAATATTTTATATATACTTTTTATATTTATATACTTCCTCCGAGTACACCTCCGCCTACCCCCAAAAATTTTAAAATATTTCCCCTAAATCTTTACCGTAAATTTTATGAGTGGAAATGGGAAACTCCACAGTCTCAACTTTATACAGTAGTGTTCACCAAAAAGGAAAGCCACAAAATGGTGAAGTGTTTATTGTAATGCCCAGATGATCTATAGTACTAGCAAGTTGCACCATCCATTTAATGCAAGTAGCACTTCAATTTACCTTATATGGATTGGCAAATGAAGGTTTTTATTGTAATGCCATTTCTACAAAAACTGCAAAGTGCACATTGGAAAGAAAAGATAAATAAAGTACACTCACCTTCACTTGTTTCTGAAGATCCTTTATATATTCAACAGCCAAATCCAACATATCTGATGTGTTTGTTTGCTGCCAATAAAACCACATTTACTTTTGAGATCATACAAAAAAAAATTGACCCCTAACTTCCAACAAATTTACTACAATGTCACAACATAATTTGTACCTTGTCCATGTTTGGCACCAAATCTTGCAGCTTCCTCATCCTCTCACTGATCTTGGTTCTCCGAACCTGGGACCATTCAATTCGTGCATACATCAAGATACGTTCAACTTGATGCACCACAAAATTATTATTTGTGTTACGAAACCAACTTAGGGAACGAAATCAACTTAGGAAGAAATGTTACCCTTTCGGCTATGCTGCGTGGGTGCGTAGCGCAGCCACGCTTGGCGCGGATCTTGCAAGGCACCGCGTCTTGGAACTGCAGCAGTTTCTCTATGGAAGGCGACGGCAAGCTCAGATGATGAGTCAGCATCCCCGGTGGCCGGTTTCTGACTTCTCCGTTCTGTTTAATTACCACAAAAATTGAGCTCCAATGTGTCAATTCAATTTCCTTGACAAATTGCAATATTATATTACAGTTTATAAAAACACATGAATCATGAGCTTGGAATAATTGAACAAAATAAATTTGGTACTAATGATACTGTTAACAGTCTACCTGGTTTTCCGGCGAGTCAAAGTCGCCGCCGACCGTCTCCTGCCCGGAAAATTGGTCCGAGAACAGTGATTGGTCGTCCCAGGACCCAGCTTGGAAGTTAGTCACGAATCGGTCATCGCCGCCGTTGGCGAATCTCCGGGATCCGCTGCCGGCGGCGGAGTTTCCGGATAACATCGGACTCTCGCCGGACGCGAAGTTTATCTGATTGTTGCTACTACTTCGGTTGCCTGAACCGTAGTTTCCGCTCCCCGGTTCTCTGTTCACTAAAAACCCTGCATTTAATTCATCATTAGAAATCAATTTTAATATTTCTGTGGTGGAGACTCGAGATCGTAGATCTAATTGGAAAAGTGAAAGGGAAAGATCAATGGAAGTGTGTGTCTGTATCCAATCTAAATCTGGTGATTACCGATTAAAAAGGGGATTGGTTTGGGGGTTACCGTTTTCAACGATAATGTCGTCGAAGAGTCCAGCAGGAGAGCTTCTATGGCGGGTGAGATTTGAGTTGATTCGACCGCTTGCACTATTCAGCTTCAACGGGGAAGGCGAAAAATCCATGGCGACGGAACTCGGAACCCTGAAACTAGCATCAATTGAATTGCTGTTCGCCTGGCTGCTCGGGAAACTCATCTGGGAAGACGTAGGTAATCTCTGAATCGGCTCTGTTTCCTGCTTCACCGACCCCATGAACTGCGACTGCTGAAACAGCGGCGAGTTCTCCGGGATGTCATAGAGCTTGTGCGGGCGCAGCGCCGGCCCGGTGCCGTCTTCGTCAACGCTCTGCATAAACCGCGCTAAAATCGACTCCGTTTCCGGACTCAGGGGCCGGGGCTGCTGCGACTGAGGCTGAGCCTGAGTCTGCGGCTGCGAGAATTCGGCGGTTCCGGTGACGGTGGTGGTGTCCACGGCGTCCATGAAGGCGGAGAAGTAGGAGCTAGGGGCGGAGCGGTAGCGGGTGAGGCCGCCGCCGCCGCCACCACCGGCAGAGTTCAGTTGCTGCTTTGGGAATTGGAAATGGTGGCTTAACTGCTGTTGCTGAAGATCTGAATCCATGGAAGGGGGAAAACAGGGGATGCTAAAAACCTAGGTGAATTTTGGCGGTGTGACTGAGATCGGGGGCCGGAATCAGTCAATTTTGGGGATGAATCGGAACTGATCGGAGCTCGAATTAGAGGAATATGAAAGGGAAGTGGATAAATTCATATAAATAAAGAGGGATTTGGATTACCCCCAAATTCGTGTTTGTAAAGACAGAGATGCTTTCAATCTCTCAGAAATCTGTTATTTTTGAGCTCCCAATTCACAACACGAGAGGGGGAGGAGGGGGGGGACTATAGTGGAAGCGTAAAGGATGATTTTCGCACCGTCGTGACAATTTTACCCCTGTAAATTCCAGTATTTACAAATGGTCCATCTACCCTTTTAATACCATATAAATATATAATGCTGTATTTTGCTTGTCTTGTAATGACATTTATTTAATTCAACGACTAAAAGGCAAGTGGGTGATTATCCAAAATCCAATTAACACCTACATATTAGTTACTGCCTTCCTCTTTTATAAACATTTATTCGTTTTATTACTTTTGTCAGTCGGACAGTAACCTACCAAGTATATTCAATTATTTAAAAAAAAACAACAACTTCGTGGACTCGTTAATTACATCAAATTAAGATTTTATGGAACGTTAATTGTAACAAATTAATATTTTATGGATTTTTTTTTGTATAAAAAAAGTATTAAAACCTCAAATGGCTTATATTTTGAGACGGATGGAATATATATCAACTAATTTAGATCACTCTTTTGTTTGTTTTAAATTTAGATTGATATAATTTTATTATATGATTATATGTATAAGCTTATAAAAAATAGTATTTAAAATTTATTTGATAAATAAATAATATTAGTATTACAAAATTATATATGCGTGTATTACACCAATTCACATTGTAATGGCAAAGCCATAAATTTTTCAAAATCGGGCACAATTACACATGTACCATCTCATTTTGGATTAAATCAGCATAAAGAATTCTATATAATATGACAATAAATAATGTTATTTTAGGATAAAATATCAACGATTATGATAAAACATTATCATTTTTTGTGTTTAAAAAAATAAAGAAATAAATAAATGATATATCCAAAAAAATAACCAATTAATGATAAGAAATGAAATACAATAAACATTAACTTAATAGTAGGGTTGTTATATGAGCCGAATACCGGGGTTTGCTCATAAAAGCTCGGCTCAAGCATCATTTACTAAATGAGCTGAGTATGAGCACATTTTTAAGTTCGATTCACAGCTCGACTCGACTCGACTCAATTTAAGCTTAAATAACACGAATTTTGTGAAATTACCAAATTTCCTTAAAGTTATTATGTCTTGAGCAATGAAGGTTGCATAATACTTGGAAAAAAAACCTATCCCGAGCTCGTTCATTTACTAAACAAGCCGAGTATGAGCTCAAGTTCAAATATAGGCTTGACTCGAGCTCGACTTATTTCTAAATGAGATAAATATAATCAAGCAATACTAGACTCGTTTGACTCGAATAACAACTCAAGTCAATATGTAACTTGTTGCACTCTTACCATATAATAAATTTTAAACTTGCGTAACTTTTTATCTAATCATGAAGATCATTAGTATGATACCTCGTTTCGAAGCTATCGAGATGAATTATAGTATGTGAATGTTAATTTAAGTCAAATATAAAAACATTATAGTCTATTGGAATAAAATTAAAGTGATTAATGTATCTTCAATTTTTAAACATTCATAGTTTTTTACTTAGAAGTCGAATTAAGACGTATTATATAACAAAACGAAGCTATCGTTGAAGAAAATATACTTAATTAGTTAGTCAAATGAAAAGGGGCTAGCCCCCTGGCTCCGCCAATCACACTAGTTTCTCTACATATTTATATCAACTTGCTATGAGTTTAGATATTTTACAAATTATGTATACGTAAAATGTTGAAAACGTTGAGATTTGATATATAGTTGATAGTTGATAGTTTTTTCAAAATTTAAACGTATTAAAAAAAATCTTCTTTTGTTTTGTTGAAAAATGGGGCTATATAATGCCCAGCTCCACTGCGTTGCCTCCTTTACTCTATAGTCCATATATTAACTTTTGGCTTTTAAGTTGGTAGGTGAAGTATTTTTCTTTCTTTTATTCTCCATTTCAATTCAACTGTAAACTATTCAAATTTACTATTTATTTATCACTAACCGAGCTGAATACATCGAATAATTAAACAGTGTACGTGTTTATATCGGAAATTACTATATATGCAACTATGCAAGTGTACGTAATTCAAATACTTTTTTCTTCTCAATATATTTTCATATAAAAACATTAATGTTAATTATGTTTTGAAACACTTAAAAAAACACTTCATTTTCTTCATAAATTTTAATAGAAATTACATTTCAACTTGAATGTACGTTGGCATGTTGTACGTTATTCCCTTCGGTCATTTTTTGCAAAAACTTAATAGTTGCACATATATATTAACATATGAAATATCCTTTATAAATTTTCTATTATGCGCTTATGAACACATACGAAGTAGTAAACACCCCAAAAGAGAAAATATTATGTATAAAAGATTTTTTTCAATCACGTAAACTAAGATTTTTTTTTTTGAGCAAGTAAACTAAGATTTCTTCTTCTTCCCTTAGGAGTTTTTAATGTAACAGCATAAATGAACGAATAGTTATATTGCTAAAGATGGATAATTTTGTTATTTAAGTTTTCCTTTAAATTTTAACCATTGATTTTCTTAATACAATACTTCATATTTGTTCACCGTTTACATTATAATATGTGTGATTCATATATACATTCAAGTTGAAATGTAATATATACTCTCTCCGTCCGGAAATAAATGATGTTTGACTTTTTTGCAAGTAATTTTGGGAGCTAAAAACTATATAAAATCTTATTTATTTTAATTAATTTTTTTTATAATTTAATAGTTATTAGTAATTTAATAGTTATTAGTAATAATTAACTATTAAACTATGAAAAAAATTAATTAAAATAAATAAGATTTTATATAGTTTTTAGGTACTAAAACTACGTGCAAAAAAGTCAAACATCATTTATTTCCGGACGGAATGAGTATGAGTTATGAATTCAACACTACTCCGTATAATTTAGGATAACAATTTTCCAAATAAAAATTTTAAACTATGATTAATAGCGTAAGTTAAAACAATCGATAAATACAGTAATAATAATTGTACGATTTGTCTATGTACTCATATTTTGCTTCTTCTTATGTAGTATTCTAATACCTTTAAGAGATAGAATAGAAAATCCAAGTGCTTATCTACATACAGTCAGGGCTGGGCTTTATAAAGTAGACTTGCCATTCTGGATCAGACGGCGGGTTGATTGCCTTATTATTATTATTATTATTATTATTATTTTTAATCAACCAATCATACTCATTTGACATCTGAAATCTTGGAGATCCACAAATCCAAACTCAATATACTCCGTCAGTTTTTTTTAATAATACTCCGTATTACTATTATTATTATTAATAATAAAATATTTACTGTGAATCTGTGATTGATCTTTGTAAGATTTAAAAAATGGAAAAAAATATTATTTTAAACAATATAATATAAATAAAATATGAAACAAATCGTGTACAGCTAGCGCTAGACGATAGTCATGGTCATGCGCCAGATTCCCACACAACAAGGGCAGATGATTCGGGAGGGAATTGACTATTTAATCCCGCCTTTTTTTTTTACTTACAATTAAATATTACACTGTAGTTAACTGATTACGACTTAACTTTGCTTAAAGAGTTAATTTGTTTACCTTTGTGTAATTCGGGTCACGTGCAGTTCCACCTCCCAATCAAGCCCGGCCTTAATAATTTAGACCTTTATTTTGACTTCAAACATTCAACTTTTTTTCTTTTTCTTTTTTTTTTCAATTTTACAACAAAAAAGGCCCCTTGTGTAAAAAATTACAACAAACCACCCATAACACACCGTATGTTAACAAAACACCACATTCACCCCTATTCCATCTAAGTTGTTGTCCATATTTTTAACAACAACTTCAGTTTGCAGAGAGGGTGAAGAGAGAGCTTGTCTTGGTGTTGCGATTCAAAGAGAGAGCATGTATTGTTATTGGATTTGTGCAAGGTTTAGAGTTTAGGGATTAGGCCAGTTAATTGTGTTGCGATTGAATGTCGAACTTTTGGAGGTTAGAATCCTACTTTAAATCGGGATTAATGACAATTACTTCCGAATTTACACATACTATTATTGAAAGTGTGAAAATTTTGTGATTTTTTTTATTGGTATACATTGGTACATGGTACGGATGGCAACGGGGCGGGTTCGGGGTGGGGAGTACCCTCCCCGTCCCCGTCCCCGTTTGCAAAAAGTCCCCCCGTCCCCGTCCCCGTTCGGGGATGAAAAATGTCCCCCGTCCCCATCCCCGCCGGGTCCCCGTCCCCATCGGGGAATCCCCGTCCCCGCTTAATTTTCCCCGTTTGCATTCCCCGCGGGTTTCTCTGTCGGGTTCTCCATTTAAAACTCATGGTTTTCCCACATCTAATAGCAAACTATAAGATATTATTAAAGTTATGTAAAAAATATAATATAAATATTACATATAATATCTCATAAATGTAAAATATAAGGTAAAAGTTTAAAAATGAAAGAAAAATTATTTAAACTTATGTAAGATCTAAATAAAAATGGGGATTTTATACTCCCCATCGGGGATCCCGCGGGGTTCCCCAACGGGGGCGGGGCGGGGCGGGAATCGGGGTGGGGACTACTATCCCCGTTCCCATCCTCGTCCCCGCGCGGGGAATCACTTTGGCCCCCATCCCCGTCCCCATTTAATTTCCCCATCCCCGTCCCCGCGACGGGGATTCCTCGCGGGGATCGGGTAGTCCCCGCCCCATTGCCATCCCTAGTACATGGTGTGGGGAAAAAAATAATGATTGTTTTCAAGTGATTAGTGAATATGGAGAGTAACAGGGGCAATTGTGTCTTTTCCCTTGCTTTTTACATCAATTTGGACATAATAGGAGTAAAAGTGGTGTTTTGTTGACTGAAGGTGTGTTATGGG
Organism: Persicaria maculosa; assembly: GCA_963922045.1. Lineage (NCBI taxonomy): Eukaryota > Viridiplantae > Streptophyta > Magnoliopsida > Caryophyllales > Polygonaceae > Persicaria > Persicaria maculosa. The sequence continues at coordinate 50,649,108 of OY998269.1, read as the reverse complement.
CGGTTTGCTGTAATTTTTTTATACAAAGAGTAGTTTAGTGAAAACAAGGCCGGTGGTTTTATTTAAAATTGCCCTTTTTTTTTTGTTCAACGGGGCAATAATACGGAGTAGGTAAAATGGTTAGCTGAACTGATAAGGAAATCTGTTTTCAACCGTACGGACATACAGACTTGTCAAATATCTATTTATTTAACTTCTTACGGAAAATAAAAAAAGAGCAATTAATTTAAAATTAATCTATAAATAAAAATAATAAAAAAATCATATTTATCCAATGAAAGCCTTGTGATAAGATATGCTGGCGATTTGCTCTCCCTAGAATGACGGATCGAACTCACATCCTAGAACAGTGAAAATCTCGCATAATATACGGCGTCGGTCACGGTTTCATATTTACTCCCACTACTATAACTTCTAAACCCGTGAGATTTTTTTTTTAATCTTTATACCTCACTATTTTTAAAACCGTAGCAGTTACCGACTCATCGTGTATTTGGAGATATTTTGACCGTGTAGAAAGCAAATCAGTATTGATAATTAATTAAATGGCACCAATAATTATTGTTTAAAGTAATTTAAAAGGATTTTTTAAATGTATTACATCACATATATTAAAAATATTATATTAATCCATTTAAAATATAATTTTTTAAAAAAGAATTCAATATATATATATATTACGTAGTAATTCATAAAATTAATACATCTACTCCATTATTTTCACAATACTTCATTAATACATCTAAAAAAAAATGCAGCAAGGGACAAAACCACAATGGAAAGGGGTGACGGACTGAGTCTGACGGTGATTCGTAGGCATATTTAAAGCCAAAAGGAGCACTGGCCCACCACACACCCTTTCGATCAGTTCGGCAAAACATGACGTTTACTATTCACGCACGTTTTTTTAGAATAATAAAAACTATATAAAATATCTATTTTTTTATAAAAAATTTTTAACAAGTTTGTACTTATTAATAATAACTATGAAATTGTTAAAAAAATTATTAAAAAACTAGATATTTTATATAGTTTTTATCCCCTAAAAAAGCGTGCGTGAATAGTAAAGTGACATGTTTTGCCGAACGGAGGGAGTATTGTGTGTACTTCCTACTATTACATTTCTTATGTTACTATATCCGGGGGTGATTCCACCCCAAAACAAAAAATCCGGATATGATTTTTTTTATATAAGAGAAACTCACCTTTGTTGCAAAATAGCATATAAGTGAACGTACTGAGCACTAAAGTTAACTATAACCGGCGCATGATGGTTCATTACAAAATATAATAGCAACAAGTAAAGTAATACAAACTGGATTTAGAAAATGGAAGTTACACTTAAGATAAAAAGTTCATTTGGAAACTATATCTAGACGGAATTCCAATTAAGACTATACTAACAAGCAACGTAGTTGCAATCTTCACAAGCAGTGAAATGTGTGAACAAACTAATGAAACCCTGAATCACTTTTCATAAGATGTGCATACACCCTAAATCTCATAAAAAAAACATTGACCCAGAGATTGAAAAAAAATGCTTCATGGCTTGGACACTAACTCTGATAACATTAACGAAAATATCAACCTTATATTTGGAAATCTGAACCAAAGACAAGAATCGATATTAGCAACAACTTAATGGAGCATTTTGACTAACAGAAACATGCAAATTTTGGTTCAAAGCAACTCGACAACAATTCAGAATATGGAATTATTCACAAGACAAACTCTAACAAATTGAGAAAATAATAAAAACATGGAGAAGAGGAGTCAGATAGGTGCATGTGGCACAAAATCACCTAGAAAAAAAAAGAAACCTAAGATGGCAAATGCCACCCGTAGGAACATACAAAATAAATTTTGATGGTTTCAATATTAATTCAGGCATCCTCTACAGGTTTCATCATCCGAGACCACTTGGGTGATCCTATTGCAGCCGGAGAAGCTCAGCTCGGTTCGAAGAATGCACTGACATCAAAAGCTCTCGCTCTTAATCTTTGACTCTTGAAGGCAAAGTAGTTGAGTCTTCCATGAATTCTGATTGATGGGGATAATTTGACGATGATCAACACCCTTAATGGACGTTGGGCATGCCCATGAGAGATCGAAATCCTTATCTAGAACATCCTCTTTATTCTCGAGCAATTCGTGAACTAAGTTGCACTAGGGTTAACATGGTACGTATATAGTAATCACCAACCGATAGGGATTATCATTACCATACCAACTATAGATGGTGCGTCAAATTTTGTACCACATACCAACCATCGATTGTGGTGGTTACCATGGGCTCTGTTTGACATGTAAAGTAGCTTTTTGGAGCTTGTGGTTTTGATATTATATAGTTTTAAATGAAATAAATATAAGATTTTAATTTAATTAGCTTTTAGAATCATAGCTTTTCATCAGCTATTCACCCAAGTTTTTCGATGCTTATGGTTTTTTATTCACAAGTTTCCATCATCTACCCTAACAACTAGATTTTCCAAAACATCGTACTAACTTATTAACTTATATTTAACACAAATAATTCATCATTTTCAACTACCCAATCAGCTTCAGCTACTCCATCAACTAACATTTTGCCAAACATAGCCTATGTTTACAATTATCATTGGTATGGTACTATATGCAATGGTTACCGTGCTAAATTTCAACCTGTATTTTTATGAAACATCACGGTTATCGATGATAAACATCAAGGTTACTGACAAAAACCATCAAGATTATCGATAGAAAAAACATCAATAATATATTTTGTTTTAATTGTTTGACATTTCAAATTAAATTACATAATAATATATTAAAATTTGAATAAAATCACTAATGATTTATCTTATACATTTTATACTTAGTAGATAAGTAGATTAAAAATATTAAATAATAAATTTAAAAAAATTCAAATATATATATACACACACTTGGTAATCATAGTAATTCTGGTATTCCGCATACGCATACCACTACCGTACCAATTTATAGCGGTTTCTGATCGATGATAACCATCGACGATTACATTGGTAACAAACACACTTTAATATAGTTGTTACATGGTAATTTCCATACTATTTGCCGACCCTAAATTACACTTCCCTAATTAATCACTTTTCTTTTAAAAAAAAATTCATCGTTTTATTTGTAAAATTAATAACGGTTAATTCATCTTTCATTTTATTCTCTCTCCTCTCATTGCACTTAATACGGAGGATATTTGATACACATCCCTTTTCTTTATATAAATAAAAAAAAAAAAACAAGAAAAAACCTGATTATGATCACACAATCACGAAGTGTCAAAGTCCATATATATGGTTCTCTCTTCTCCATGGGGTACGTTGTGTTACCATCGGCCCTCTTGCAACTCGACCAATTATTAATTAAATAGCTTAGTGGTACATATCAAAAATATATGTTTGTCGTAAGGTATTCATTCAATATCATTACATCAACACATTGTCATTCAACTAGTTGCATTGTAAGATCTCATCAATCATCTTATCGATATATATCAATCAATAACATTTACATTAAGATAATGTTATCCATTAAGAAATTCTAAAGATGGTACATAGTGTAAGTGCAAATGTAGGGCCGCTGACGGAAAAATCAAGTTGGGAAAACCGTAAAAAAAAAATGTGTTTAGAAAACCAGAAAAACTGTGGCGTGGTATATGCAGAATCCACTGCCTTAGAAGCGAATTTGCCCCGACCGTAGGTGTAAGTCGGCAACTAGCTTCGCCCCCCAAGGTTACACAGCACACCCTCGTAGTCGTGCACTCGAAACAAGGGTTTGGAATCACGAAAGAATTTGCTCAGAACTAAGGTGAAAAAGAGAGAGATGGTTTTCTGTGTATCAAACTGAGAAGGAGACGTCTGGTTTTAAGGAGAAAGAAGACGCTCCTCAATCAGTAGTGCAGGCGAGAATCTCAGAACGGTTACAAAAGCGCTCCGCATTCAAAACGTGACGAAAATCAAGGAGCAGTTACAACGGAGGGATAAATACGAGAATTTATTCGGAAAAACAAAAGGATAAGTCAAGCGGCGGTGGTGGTGCGCGCGTGTGAGACTCCACTTCCATCACTCAAACCATGGGTGGATAGGAGACACTTTTAAATCAACCCCTCATCTCCCTAGAAATCAATGTGGGACAAAACTTTTCACCTTCCCTCAAATTCAAGCATTTACTCCAAAACATATTTGTCCCAAGGATGTTTCATCATAAAGTTCGTTTATACATATACATATAGAGAGATAATAGTTCTGAACGTTAGATTAAAAAGATCATTAAATTCATTTGTAAAAAGGGTTAATTATTAGACTAAAAAGATCAACACTTGTGATTTACATGAAATTTTCAAGAGAAAAATCATTCATTTGTAACAACACGACTATTGATATGAATAATCATGTTGTAACAGATGAATAATTTTTATATGAAAAAATTGTTAACATATATGAATAATTATATTACGCTAAACAAATAATTATGATGTTACCTAGCTAGAAATAATCAGTTTATTTTACAGTTCACATCGTAAGAGATGTTTATACTTTACACCCAATGGTGGATCCAAGGGGGGCTCGGGGTGGCTGAAACCCCCTCCCAACCCGAAAGAAAAACGTAGGAAAAAATTTTATGTGATTTTTTTTTTGTAATTTTTACCAATTTTAGAGATAAAAGGGTAAAAGGAGTTATGAATCACAAAAACTACTTAGCCTAGATGTGCCTCACTACCATGAGGTCAAGGGTTCAAATTCCACTAGGAGCAATTTGTGTTATAGTGGGTACTCATGCCTTGGTTTACCTTGGCATGGGTGAGCCTGTCTTGCGGCTTGCCGCTTGGCTTACCCGGCTCGAGTGCTTTGCAGGCTAGTGCTCGGCCCGTGGATGATTAGTCGATAACCTCGGAACCTCCACGTCAAAAAAAAAAAAACTTAGCCTAGATGTGAAGGATGAGTATTTATTACATTGAGGTAATGAGTTCATATCTCATTAGTTTGACTTTTTTTTCATAATTTTTATTTCTCTGATTTTTCTTCTACTAAAAATGGTTAATTACACAACAAATTTAAAGTTTTCTCCAATGTACTTTAACAAAAATACTCTTTTCTATTTATAAATATTAAAACAATTCTCATTTTTTTCATAATTTTTGTTATTCTTTATTTTTTTCTATAAAAATGACTATTTAAAAACACAAATTTAAAGTTTTTCTAATATATTTAAAAATAATAATTTTTAATACATATACGCAAAAAATATTGTAAAAAAATTTATATATCTACCACTGCTTATACAGAATCTATCCTCTCTACTCTCACACTGTTCTAGAGAGAGAGAGCATGTAGCACTACGCACACCAACTGATCCAGAAGGCGCTACCCTTGGCCTCTGGAGAAGACATCTTCGGAACATTTTGCGTTATTATGCTTTCGACATATTGAGGATAGTTACTTTTGACGACCAAAAAAAGTGCATAATTATAAAATAATCACCAAATTCAGGGCATATTCTGTAATATATTTTGGTATATGCATGACATGTCCTAATCACCTTTAATACTTTGTGCGCGTTAATAATTAAACGGGTTTTCTATCCTATGCCCTTGGGGTATAGGATAACAAACTCAATCGGGAAAGATTTTCCAAATTTAAATTAGTTTTAGCTTTTCTTAAAATTGATTTTCTAGGGTCGCTTATTTTTTTGGTAGGGAATCTTTCCCGATTAAGGTTCTTATCCTATGCCCTAAGGGCATAGGATAGAAAGACCGATAATTAAATTAGGATGTATAAATTAACTACCCTTTATTGATATTTTATTAACCAAGCATGCATTTCCCTTTCCGGTTTATAAAACGTTAAACATATAGTTGAGTGTTAGTGTTACCCCTTCGGAAAAAGTTGTTGAGATATTTTATAATTGTTTTCAATTAATAAGAGAAAATAGGCTATAAAGGGGATCATGATTATAGATTAGAAGATCCTAAAAAATAGGATAATTTTATAATTATTTACAACCCGGTCTCCATTGGATAATTGGTAACGGTGTTTCAGTGGACTTTTGGAATGATACATGAGTCTTTGATTCCCCTTTAGCTGCTAAGGCTTTAATCCCCATCCAGGTTGATACTACACCCCTTAAGGTTAGCCACTTTATTACTTCGGATATCCGTTGGAATGTGACACTTCTAAATTCGGTTCTCAAAAACGTTATGGCTCCAGCTGATATTGAGCAGATCACTACAGTTGTTCTACCAACAAATGCCTTAACTGACTGCCTTTATTGGGGGACTAGCAAAAATGGGTGGTTCTCGATGAATTCAACAACATTGTACCTTACCAAAAATTGTGGACTTGAGAGATTCAACTGTAATTGGATCTGAGACCTGGATGTCCCTCATAAAATCCAACACTTCATGTGGAAGATTACTCGAGATGGGCTACCTACCAAAGAGAGGCTTCTACGTTCTCACATATCGGTACCTACGGGGTGTGTTTTCTGTGGACATACTAACGAATCAATTAACCACCTTCTCCTCAATTGCTCAATCGCTAAACAACTTCGACATGATTTAGGAATTACACTCCCAAGTAATCTTATCACCGCCCATGTAAATGATCCCATCTTGCCACTACATGCCTTTAGGACAGCGATCGGTAGGGCGAAAATGGCCGATCAACCTAGCTATACCAGTTGGTAGACTATTTGGTTTTTCAAAAATCAATTATCCTTCAAACACTTATCATTGGTGTCTGTCGCGGAGCTTAAAATCTTCCATTTGTCTACAAGACAGTCCTGGGCGGAAGCTAAGTTTTTGGATTCAGTCGAATCTGGTTCGCATATTTATTTTGCCAGACCTAGGGGTGGGCTTTACCAGGTATCCGACACGAACCGAATAATCGTGTCGAATACTCGAAACCGTTTAGCACAAATAAGCCGAAACGTGCACGAACCGTTATAAACCGGGTATCCAACACGGTAAAGCTATCCGGATCCATATCGGATAACCGTGTAATCCGACTCGAACCGTTAGCGGGTATCCAACACGAACTGAATAATTGTTTTATATGTTGTACCCATTCTTCCATGTTTCTAATATCGTTATTGTTAAACACGGTTTTATTTCTCATTGGCCAAACTCCCCATAAGGAAAAGGCCAGAATAGTATGTTTTTCAAAGAAATTTTTTTATTTTTGGTGTGCAGTCAATATTCAAAATCCAGTCAAGTGGTTCCGTGTTTACTCTTCTAGCTCTCGTGTTATGATCCCAAGCACTAGCTATTGAAAACCAACTGTTTCTGCTTGGTTTCCAATATAATCGGTCTTCGATTTCATCATTGGTATATGAATGTCAAGTATCTGTTCCACAATATCAATTGGGATGGATTCTTTTAATCTTTCTATATTCCAGGTTCTGTCTGGGTTTATATATTGGTCAATCGTGATTGACCAATATATTTATAAGTTAAATAAAAAAAAATTATTTAAAAAAAAATTTATTTAAAAAAAATAATATAAAAGCAAATCAGCTCAATCCAATCTATACTCCATCCGTGTTAGAATTTTAGTAATTTAATTTCCATCTTTTTATTGATAAAAATCTTGATTGAAAAATATCTCATATCAAATATAGCATCGATCATAAAAAAATAATTTTGTAAAAAACTAATATAATTTCATTTTGATTTTTTTCAATTAAGTTTCTTATCTTTTGACATTGGAGTATAGGATAGAAAAACTGATTTAATTTTCTTGTATAATTTTTAAAAAGGTAAAAATAAAAATAAAGTGACAAAATTTGACCAGGGTACAGTGGATTCTCTACAAAAAAATTATTTTTATTATAAATGTAAATTAAAAATTTTAAAAATTATATTTATCTTATACATAATAATATTCACGTATTTATAATTTTTTTTTTATCAAAGATCACATTATAAAATAATTATAGATAATTAAAATATTGATTATTTTACATAAAAAAATTCAAATTTTCTATAACGTGATTTTTGATGATTTTTTTTATAAACACATAAATATAGATATATACTCCGTAAAAGATAAAAATATAATTTTAATACAGTATGTTTTTCAGCAGTTATTTATAAGGAAAATAATTTTATGATGAAGCGGTCCAGCTGGCAGGAGAGGATCCCTTTTGCTGAAAGTGATAGTGCTATGAGCTGAGCGGTCCCCAGTCGGTACAGCTGTGAACTCGTGAGTGGAGCAACCATTATGACACGTCGGATCCCCACTGTTGATAAATTTTACCACAGTACGGAGTATTGTAATTTGCCTTTTCTTTTCCTTTTTTCCTTTTTAAGCTTATTTTTCACCACATTCCTCTCTCCACGTCTGTAGTGACGACACCATGAATTTTTAATCAACACTTGATTATTTTACTTCGTTGTACGATACTATCTAATATTTCCACATATATATATATATATATATACTACGTATATATTAAAACTACTTAATATATAAGTCTTTCCGATGTTGTGACATAACCAATATAATTAATTTTTGATATTGGTTATGTCACATCTAATGTTCTAAAAAGCATTAGGCGGATCTTAGGCGGCACCCAGGCGGTCAAGTCGAACGCCTAGGCGTACTTAGGCGGTCATTTAGCTTTAGGCGGAGGGGGGTCGCCTAACGCCTAGGCGGTGCCCAGGCGGCGCCTAGGCACGATTTTTAGAACAATGGTCACATCACATTTAAACAAAGTTACAATGATGTATATTATTATTTTGTCTGAGTGGTTTAAATATCTATATCATTATATTTTTACATGAATTTTTTTTAAAAATATTTTTTTGAGATATTTATAAGATGCATTTATGACAAAGATTTTTATGAATTATATCTTAACTTTTATTAATATTTTATAACATTAATTTTTATATTATTAAGATTTTAGTTTAAAAAATCGCGCCATGACGCGAGAATTATACTAGTTTTTCTTATAAACATTGGATTTAGTCATTTTTATTTTAAGATTTTTTTCAATAGAATATCTTTATCTTATATCCTTAAAGGTAAATCATAGACAAATTGATGTTTATTTTATACTCCATATTCCCTAATTTGGCAATAGGAAAATTTGGATCCATCAAGAATTGTAAAATTCACTAGTTTGTTTGATAAGGAAAAGTTAAATTAGTAGTAGTTGTTCAAAAGGTCTCAAATTTAAATCTCTTATTTTAAACTTTTTATAATTAAAAAACTAAATAATATATTTTTTTTCACCCCAAAGATTGACAATAAAGATCAACCTGACTACAAGAGTTCAAGTTTGTATTCCACCACCAAAAAAAAAGAGTTAAAGTTTTGTAAAACTATTACCATACTTGCTAATTAAGTTATATAAAAAAAAAAGTAATGTGGATATATCACATGGATATGAGTACAGGAAAACAATCTAGAATTTTGGATTCATCATGATTGCTTTATAACTTTATAATTAAAAAGCATATGAGAGGGAAATATATTGGTTGATAAGGTCATGTCATTTTCCTATTAAGTGTTGGTGCTAGAAATAGTGAGAGCAAGAGGGGTCCTATTTATATATGTAGGTGGTGGATCCGTTAATTTGTGTGTCCCAAAATCAACCACATTATCTAAAGCCTATAGCTACTTCAATTCAATTCAATTCATGGCATAAAGTATATATTCATATATACTTTGGGAATATATATAAAGCATATATAATCTTTCAAGTGGTGATTATCATTAATTTGTTTTACGATAATTAAGTTTTTGATTTAATTGTTAACCTAGCTAGCTCTCTTATTTATAGCGGGGCTTATTTTCAAAAGTCATCTTCTAGCATTTACATCACACATGGCCAATTTGATTTAGTAATTATATCAATGTACGGTTGTGTTAATACAAGGGTAGTAAAGGGTGACAAAGCGACTCAGAGATTGCTCCAATTCAACGTCGTTAACTGGAGGGCCCAAAAGATAAGCTAGGGCCATGTGTGCAATGTGTTAATAGCCACACAAATCTTATAAATGAAACAAGTGGCTTTGTATATTTAAAACTCGATGAAAATTAATTTTATACCAGGAAGTCTATATACACCGGGTCTAGTATATGTGTTATATATACTCATATGCGAGGACCAAGGGTCTATTTAATACTTATATTCCCGTGTGTCCCATAATTATTATGTTTGTATTTTAAAATGGAAAATGTAATAAAATAGCTAAATAGATTTTACATCCGTTGGTATGGTTGACACTTGAAATAAGTCAAGTTTCTCAATCCCTTTATAGTTTGCTCGGAGAGGAATCAATCGTCTCATTCTCGTATAGATTTTCTCAAAGATGGTTTTACCCGAGCTATACTAACTTTAATATCATTTTAAATTCTGGGAAATACCAGTTGTTTAGCCATGTGAAACATAAGTCATATCTAATTTTATTTTTACTGGAGCCATAATCTGGGACTGGGAAGGATGACGACCGATACATATTTGTTACCAGAAACTTAGTAAACAAAGCCCATTGAAAGCAGAAGCTCTTGCTCTTAAGCTGGGAATCCAACATGCAACTCCGTATTGACAAAATCCACATTGAAGGAGATTTCATTATAATCATAAACCACCTAAACAAAAAATCCAAATGTCCCTGGGAAATTGAACTGATCTTGTCAGATGTTAAACTTTTATTATCGACTATGAAAGAAGTTTCTTTGTTTCATGTTCCCCGATTAGGCAATAGAGTGGCGGATAAAGTTGCACACCTTTTCCACTCTGCCTGGGGTGTCGATATTTACAATGATTTTGATCTTCTAGACCTCATCCGTAAGGATGCTGCCGGGTAGAGTTCGCTCGTCTGAATTTTTCCCTATTAAAAAAATATCTAATTTTATTTTTGTTATTAATTATACGTTCTCGATATCCACTATTCTAATACAAAACCTTTATTCATTGTGTAAAGACTACTCCCTATTTATCCAAGCACATCTCCAATCTTATCAAAGAATGATTCACAAGGTAATGTGAGTAGCTACATCTCCAATCTTATCAAAGAATGATTCACAAGGTAATGTGAGTAGCTATAACATTAATATGAATAATATAATGTAAAGACTTGTGAGTTGTTTCTAACACAATAATATATGCATGCATTGTTTTGGTTGAATATTACAAGCAACAACTATATATATGTAGAGCCGAGGAACCCATACCACTTGTACATAAGAAAAAGACAGAGTTCTGTTTATGGAGAGTTTCCGTATATAGAACAAGAAAGTCATGTTCATCATATAGATACAAGATAGGATGTGTGTGAAGAAAGAGTTATATATTGATATATAGATCATTACTAATAGGGAAGACTGAAGAGGACTAGGAGTTTTCGTCGTTACGAAGAAGCATCTGGCTATTGCATAATTAAGCATTTAACTGCACAACGAGAGAAAAGAAAGGTTAGGGCCTTAGGGGCCGGGGTTTTATTGGTCTTTTCAAGTACTAACTAGGTTTACATAGTTATACTTATAGAGTTACATGATTATTTGGAAGGTATTTAGTTTACAAGTCCTAGAATTGAGGAGTGTTATATGAGCCGAGTAGCTCGAGCTCGAGCTCGACTCGATAAAAGCTTGACTCGATCTCGTTCATTTTATAAACAAGTCAAGTTTGAGCACATTTTTAAGTTCGGTTCAAAGCTCGATCAACTCGTTCGATTGAAGCTCGAATAGCTCGAATTTTGTGAAATTTCTAAAAGTTCCTATAAGTTATTTTGTTATGAGCAAATTGGGTCGCTTAATGCTCGAAAAAAACTCGACTTTAGTTCGTTCATTTACTAAACGAGCCGAGTATGATCACATTTTTAAGCTCGATCGAGTTCAAATTTAGGCTCGGTTTGAGCTCGACTCGCTTTTAACCGATTGAGCTCAATATGAACAAGCAATACTCGACTCGTTTGGCTCGAATAACAATCCTACTAGAATTGCAACTTTTTTTGTTGATGACGAGGAAATCCATCATTTGGTGACAAATCTCACGCATGTAACTCAGCCGACAAGAGCCACACACCAGGTAAACCAACTTGGATCGACTGACTTGATCCACTGGTAAGAATCGAAGTAAGACATACCTTGGATTTTCATCCAAAAAAAGGGACAGAGTCAGGAATCAAACCCGATACCTCCTCAATCACCACCCCTTATTCCACACCACTAAGCCACCCGATTGAGCCCTAGAGTTGAAATTTATGTTTGTCCTAATAGATATTCTCCCTACTATATATCAAGTTATTTATAAGGTAATATGTAGTTCGTACACGACTTAATTAACAAGAAGTTGACAATTTGAAATCCTTCAAGGAAGACACTTATGTAAAGGTTTTGATTCTGTTACAATTATGAGTTATTTAATGGCTTACGCTTAAAATGCTATGTATGTTAGAAACTTAACCATTTGAATTAATCTTGTCAGTCTTTACATATTTGGTGTTGTTAGTTGGAACTTGGAATGTTTTATTAACGCCCAACATGTATCGATTGAAAAGCTTCCCCAATGATTTCTTATCGTTTGTTTGATTGATTTCTAACCATTCCTTTTACATCCTAGGTAGCATGTCATATGCATCTTGTCATTTCCCTTTAGTTTGATCTATTTACCCCCCTCTCTCTCTCTATATATATATATATTAAATCCGGTGTGAACACTTCTTACTGTATAAACTGTGAACAAATTGATTATTTATATGTCTAATCTTATGAAATTGATGCCTTGGTATTAAAGTACAGAAGACCAATGATGATAGGAGCCTTCGTGCTATAGTTATAATTAGGCGTCAATTAAAATAAAATGTTAACATTAAAAAAGAGATTACATGACATCTTACACTAATTTTAGTTTTTTACAAACAAACTAGTTAATCTTAACTGTGTCCGATTACAAAGATCTAATAAATAATTTTTTTTTAATAATAATAATAATAATAATAATAATAATAATCACTACACTAACTATTAAAAAAATAGTTCACTCCTTCAATCCCCTTTCGGCTGCCATCATACTCCGTATTAGCTAATATGGAAATTTTGAGGCCAATTTTAACAGGCTCAAGATAAATAGTACATTTATTTAAGGATCTACTTGTCCATACAAATAAAATTCTATGGATCACAACCTAATACTCCGTAGTGTATATATATAAGTCCCCCAAAATTTTGGGACCCTATTCCATCGAGTCGCTTGCATCAGGCTAAGCCGCTAAGGTCGGGCCCAATGACGGGCCCGTCCACATCAACAAAAACAATAATAATACCTCCATTCATGAATAATTGTTTTTTTTCAAATTAGACACGTTTTTTTTAAATAGTAAAAATTATATAAAATATTAATTTTATAATTAATTTTTTGGAATAATATCGTATTTATTAATAATAAGTATAATATTATTAAAAAAAATTAATATTATAAATATTTTTTATCATGCTAAAAAATATGATAAATTTAAAAAAGTCACTTGTTTTTAAACGAAAATGTTCGAATATGTAAAATCAAAATTTCAATCAAATCACACATCCCAGTAGTTAAGAATACCAATGATTATGGGGGCGCGTTCACATCGCCAAATACAATAAGACCGGAAACACTTAAACTCGATAAGAATTCATTGAAATTAGCTCTCCAACAATATCTTTCAATTATTTTTGGGTGATAATATTTACACCCATAAATTTTACTATATGCACCACACCTACGCCTTTTGAATCACACCTCTACTCCTCTTGAGTACACACCTGCCCCTCAAGAGGCGCAGGGTATTTTACATTAAAATACTCTGCGCCTCTTGAGGGACAGGTGTGTAACTCAAGAGGAGCAGGGTGTATTTTAAAAAATATATAAAAAGTGAGATATGTGGTGTAAATAGTAAATTTTGTGGTGTAAATAACATTGGCTTTATTTTTCATTCGGGACACCCCATCATTTCAATACTTGGTAATGTAGATACTTCATCCGTCTCATAATATTATTAAAAAACCGACAATAATTAGAGTTATTAGTGTCTTGCACAAGGAAAAAAAGGATAAATCATGTTGGGATGGTCGAGCCAGAAAGAATCTCATAATAGTATCCGAACGTTTCCGGTTCGATTCTCGATGACCACTCTCTATTTACCAAAATCAATTAAAAAATATAATATGTAAAGTAATTGGTTATGGGCTGATAAAGCTTTGGATCAGGCCCATGCCAAATCCAGCAGATATTTGGGATTGTCTTTGCAAACAAATACATAATTACATATAGTTGCGTTGCCATGAGTGCTTGACAAAGTTGAGAGTGGTTCTCATAAGTTACAGTCATGTATACTGGTTGTCTTTGACTATTTATACATGTTTTCTTAAGAAGCTAAAAACTATATAAAATATCAGCATTTTATTAAATATTTTTAAATAATATCATACATATTAACTAATAAGTATAGGATTATTTAAAAAATTAATTAAAAAATGAATATTTTATATAGTTTTTAGCTCCTTAAAAAGCGTGCATAAATAGTCTAAAGACAACCATTGTTAGACGGAGGGAGAGTCAGAGCTTGTTGGACCAACACCGAGTTACAAGTATCAACTAAAACCAATAAATGGAAGCAAAATAAAGAAAGAGAGAATGTGTTTTGGGGGGAAGAAAATTAAGTCTCCTGCCGACCTACAAAATAGTTGGGCTTGTACCAATTGGGCCGAGCTGATAGCAAGCCCAATAGTCCAAAAATTGTTTTGTTAATATTTTATTACATCTGCCGCATCTGCAAGGAATACAGAATGGTACTAACTAAATGTTGACAAAATATCTTATGGTTCTGAGTTGTGAGTTGTGACAGCAAAGATACAGTCGGGCGACCCAGTCTTTAAGTTTGGGCCCGGATTTTTACATTATTATACTCATGATTTTCCGAGGCCAATTTTATACTACCACAAAAGTATTATTGGACCATTTTCCCAAATTCGCCGATACTGACTCATAAGTAGATAAAGGGTAAGCATCAAGGTCACAAATTTAATCCATATTTAAATTGAAGTTTTATCAATCAATATTATAAATTTATAAGATTTAAGTCATTTTATTTCTATTACATACTATTCAGTATAATTTTTTTTTCTTAGTTTTTCCCCCTTTGAAATCAGCTATGATATATTTCGTGTTGAATATATCTATTAAATGGGATGAAAATTTTTAATAAGTTAGCTTTAGTTTTGTCCAGACTTGTATCATTCTTCAGTTCTGCTCGAATTAAGCTTGTTGATCGTGGTATATGAGAGTTCGCTAAAGACGCTATTCGGGGATGTTCTCAACAAGAACTATCGGTTTTGCGATGTTCTTAATGGCAATGAACAAGATATATAATCAATTTAACCATGGTTATTGGGAGTTTCTTAGTGACTTGCTTCTTTTGAAATAAGAGGTTTAATAACTATAGTTAACGAAATGAAAACCTATGAAAGATGTGAAATAGACACATCTCACATTTGATTATTTGAGAATACGAGGAATTCAAATATTGTATTGCAATTGTAAGTCCATGTAACATTTATCGAACAAATGATTTAGAAAACGAAGCAAAAAGAAAGTATATACTCCATCCGTTCGACAAAACTTATCATTTTAGGGTGTTATTTTTGTTAAAAAAACTTGTCATTATAGGTATTTTGTCATTCACTTTACAAAAATGCCCTTGATGTGATTGATGGTTTATAAGTTGTAGTTTTCGATAAAGTAAAAAAGGAGAGTAATAATTGGGGGTAAATTAGGACATTTGTTAATTGCCTTAAAACTTGTGAAATAAGCTAAAATGACAAATTTTGTAGAACGGAGGGAGTAATAAAAAATGAAACATCAAAACAAAAATAGCGTGTAATAAGATAATATTGATAATATTGGTGCAGACGAACGATGATCGAATACAACTCATAAGTTGTTTGTTTTAGAAAACCAATTATATCATTACATAAGGTAGTGGAATGTAAATTTCCATTTGTCTTTCGCCTTCTTCACACATAAGCTTCAAGTAAAGGAAATCGATAATTATTTTATTATACAGTCGTTTTCTTTTTTTCCTTTTTATATTCTTTTCTCCTCTAGAGAATATAGCAAATCTGTATAATCAAGACTTTATCACTTAACAGCAATAAAGACAAGGATCTTCTAGAAAAATAAAATTTCCCTAATCCAATTAATAATTTATTTTCTATGTATATCTCCTCAATATTATAAAATTGGTAAATGTAAAAAATGAAGACGTCAGATTATCGATAGCGCTTGCCGGCCTACCCAATTATTAAGCATTTCCTACTCCACCCATAACGTGACAATAAATCATGAAATGAAATAAATAAAATCAGAAACCAGGAAAAAAAAAGTAAAATATAAAAATAAAATAAAATAACTATAATTTAAAAATACAATTCCACAAGCCACTACAAGTCATAACATTTGAAATGACCAAATTACCCCCAACCCATCCAACTAATTTCTCACTCCCCTTTTTTTTCTCATCCGTTCGTCAAGCCCGACGAAGCCCGAACCCCGGCCCTGTCCTTGGTGGCGATTCAAACCTTCAAGATCTTGGCAGCTCTGACCACCGGATTCTCCCTAGCGATGGCCTCCCGCCCCGCCGCCTTATAATCGAAGCTGCAGTCGTGCCGATCGGTGTACCTGTGTACGGAGCAGAACAGCTCGCCGCACCTGCACCGGAAGCCCGTAAGCCCGACCCGTTTGGCGCAGCACAAGCACCTGTTGACCGCCTTTCTCGACACGGCGGGCATCTCCGGCTCCGGCGCGTCGGCGGGGGTCTCTGGAGGAGGGAGGGACAGACCGGGGGTCGGATCTGGCCGGCCGGCATCCGGAGAGGCGCAGATCTGGGAGTTGGAGGCGGCGTTGGTGTTGTTGTTGGTGTTGGTCGGGGCGGAGAGTTTACAGTTTTCAGGGCAGAGAGAGGAGGCGAGCTTGAGGTCTAGAGTCTCCTCTTTCTCCCTGTTCTGAGACATGATTTCAGGATTTCGATCCAGATCGAATTCAAAGGGATCGTCGGAGATTGGGGATTTGAGGATTTGGAAGAGAGGGTTTGTGGAAATGAAAGAGAGGGTTGGGGTAAATAATCAAATCAGAGGCCGGCTTGGTGGAAATGGGAATATGTGGGGGTGCCTTTTTCACATTTTTTTGCAGCATTTGTTTTTGGAGTGATTTTACCAAATTACCCCCCTCCGTCTTCATCATTGTACACCCAACTCCTCCCCTCTCTCTCTCGATCAATTGATGTTTGCTACATCATTATTCGTATATTTTATTTCTAAAGGTGATGATATTTTTCATTTGTTAAATTATTTTAATTTGTCTATTGATGGATCATGGATGGGAGAGTTTTCAGTGTAAGGAGAAAATGATTTCATTGAGAAAGAAACGTTTGTTTCCCAAATAATCACTAATAATAATAAATAAACTTTTTTTAAAAAAAATTGTTAAGATTATCTCATTATTGTATTTCAAGGTCAACTTTGTTATAATATAATCGAAATATTTAGGCTTTATTGCATGAATTATTGAAATTTGTTGCATTCTCTACCCCAAAATTTGTTAATAGTTTAACTACCCATACTACTGTGGTCCTTTAGGATAACAACCAAAGTGTTAAAAATATTTAATTAATAATTCTTGAAATAATTTTGTAACCGCGGCAAGTATAAAAGTGATAAAAATTTATTTTTTCATAGTTATATATAATAATAAATAAATTTATTATGTTTTCATAATATATACTTATTCTGTTAATTATAACATGTCGTTTGACTCACTTACACAATATTTAAGTTGACTAATAAATATTCAATTTTACACTCATTTATTATTGTATTTTTTACTTTTTCAAAAAACTATAATTAACCATCCACTAATAATTAAAGGGTAATTGTGTAAAATAACCATTGAAATAAAATGATTTTTTTAACAAAAATCACTATATAAAACATTACATTTTTCGTAACGGAGGAAGCCTGTGCTTATTTCTTTTTGTAAAAGTATGTGATAATGTTAGGTATGGTTAAAATATTATTTGATAAAATCATATTAATCGACCCTTTATTGCATTTATACCTTTTTTGATATAATATCTATTTTTCAAAAGAACATTTTAAATATTTAAAAAAAAATTTGGGTCATTCTTTGGATAATCCTCCAAAGTATGGGTTATTTTATGCATTTTATAAAGTTGATATTGAAATATTTTAAATAATGTTGATATTGAAAAATTGTGGGCGATTGATATAATTTTTCCTCTATACAATGATTTCATAAACACTCCTGTAATATTAGCTTTTTTACTGTAATATGCAATACAATATGGAATTACGATGGACCCTGTCCGGCTGTCCCTGAGGGTGAATTCGGCAAAACTGGAATTTGAATTAGTTGCCAAAGCAAAGAAAAGTAATATCCATGAATTTTCAGACAGGTTATGCCTACTCGATGGCCTCCTTTCCTAATTATTTTTTATGTAATGTGATATGTTTTTGTGGGTGTTTTTGTTTCCTAGCTATTACATTTACCTTTTATTTATTTATTTATTTATTTATTAATAAGTACGCATTTAGACCATTATAATAGGGGATGTGGGATTCGTAATCTTTTGATTATTATATGTCATCCTTACTAACTAATTTTTTTTTTAAAAGAATTTCAATAACTACTAGCATTATGTGGCTTTGAAAAACATTACAAGCTTTATCAATTTTAATTTATAAAAATAATTATAAAGTTGGAGTTAATATTAATATACCCTAAAGAATACAAGCTAGGTAGCACGGATCGAGGGATGGGTTGGGGTCCTCTCTAACCTGTCCTATTTTATATAAAAAAAAAATAATAGATAAAATAAATTAAGGATAAATTAGTGAAAATTATCTATTTATTTATTAAATTAGGGATTTCTTTAGTAAAATTATAAATATAAGAAAAATTTAGCCTACCGTACCTACGAGCTTGCTCCCTCGAATAGTGAAAAAAATATCGTATTTTATATACTTGTATTGAAAAATTGATGGTTTAGCCTACAATTACCCTTTTATAGTTTTTAATTATCGATCTCTTTGGCTATTTTAGCCTATAAAAGTAAAATATATATAAAACATCAATTATTTTTTTTATAGGAATCAGAACGAAGTATTAAAAATACTATTCATTCATAAATAATTCGATTTAATTTGGTGATAGGAGTTGATAAGAGGAAGAGGACCCATCTAAGAAGAAAAGCGGACATAAATAGACCCAGAATTGAAACTTGTTACAGACTTACAGGTACTGTTGAGTATATGCAGTGCCTTTTAGGCGTGTGCCCACATTACATAGTCATCTGCTTAATTACATTTGGATCCTATGTTGCCCCTTTTCATTGTATTTATGAGTTGCGCTAAAACGCTTTTGAGTCGATAAAAGAGTGCGTATTGTCACGCTTTTAAACTCGATTATGAGTCGAATATATTTTAGCCCAAAACAAAATAAATTGCTAAGCATATAGTATATTGTTAAAGTCGGCTGGGTCCGATGAGGCTAAGACAAGCTGGAGGGAGGTCGTGTTTGCGGCCCCACATATGGAAGATTCGAACAACACATAAACCAAACGGGATTCCATCTCAAAACCAATTGGCAATGAGATGAGTAGTCTTTTAACCTTATATATTGTTCAATCATTCTCTATATTACCGATTTGAGACAACCATTCCAACACAAATACTTACAAAATTTTCACCTCCATTCATCAGGAGTGTTGAACAAGAAACACAAGTAAAAGTGTTGAACAACCTGACCCAAAAAGCCATAAATAGATAAATGAAATAAAATAAAAGAGATAAAAGACAAAAAGAAAAGAACAACAAAAGGAAAAAAAGAAAAAAAAAATACAACTTGTTGAAGATCTTTAGGCACATGCAAATTGATATTAGAAGTTTAAACAATGCATAGTATAATTAACTTTAAACACGGGATTTCTTACCTATTCACAAAAGGTATTTTATCAATTTAATTATTGGGTTTTTATGTTTGTTCCAGGTTGTGGCATATTTTTTAATATTTGGTCTTAAATTTTGACGACATATAAAAAGTAAGTTATGAACGTAAATGGCTCGTTTCTACATTAAGTTTCGAATTGTTTTAGACACTAGTGATAATGCATTTGCCCCTCGTTTTACCCTAATGCTCTGATACCATTATAGATTACATATGCATATATTATAGTGGGTCCAAAAGCCCAATACCTTTGTAACCTATATATATGATTATCAATGAATGGAAACCCTCAAAGAGGATTCTATGATCAGTCTCGTGATCAAACATGGTATCATAGCCTAAGATCCCTCAACCCTAATCTTTTTCCACAAAAAAAAAAAACACAAACCCTAGCCGCAAAACCCTAATCCCTACCCATCCCCACCGCCGCCACCCCCTAGCGGCGCCCCCCCTCCCCCTCTCCCCCCTTCTCGGCAACCCTAGCGGCGCCCCCCCCTCTCTCCCTCACTTTTGATATTGGAGATGATGCCGCCTCCCGCCGCCAGATGTCGCGGCCGCAACAAGATGCTGCGGCCGCAGCAATGCCCCCTCCCACACCCGCAGCATACCCCGCTGCCGCGGCTACGGCCGCCGCCCCCTTGCCGCGGCCGCAGCCTAGTGCTGCGCCCGCCGCCGCTCCTCCCTCCATCTCCCCTATCCCCACCTCCCACAAAATAGCCCACCTAGATCCGAATTGGCAGGCGGTTATGCTCGACGAATACAGGGCCCTTACAAAGAATGGTACTTGGGTTCTGGTTCCTCGCCCTCCTGATGCGAATGTCGTCCGATGTATGTGGCTCTTCCGTCACAAGTTCCGCTCCGACGGGACATTGGAGCGCTACAAAGCCCGTCTTGTGGTCAACGGTCGTTCTCAGCAGGTAGGTATTGACTGTGATGAGACATTCAGCCCCGTCGTCAAGCCTGCCACTATCCGAGTGGTGTTGAGTTTAGCTTTGTCACGCAACTGGGCCATTCATCAGCTGGATGTCAAGAATGCCTTTCTTCATGGTCATCTGAATGAGACAGTCTACATGTTTCAGCCACCGGGGTTTGCTGATACTAACCGTCCCAAGCACGTCTGTCTCCTGAAGCGATCTCTGTATGGGCTGAAACAGGCTCCGAGAGCTTGGTTCCAGCGCTTTGCTTCTCATCTGCTACGCCTAGGCTTCATTGGCAGCCGCTCAGATTCGTCTCTGTTCATTTATCGCAAAGGCTCAGACACGGCTTTTCTCTTACTTTATGTCGATGACATCATTATCACCGCCTCTTCTGATGCTCTTCGGACGTTGATTATTTCGCAGTTGAGTGCAGAATTCGCCATGTCTGATCTGGGTCAGTTATCCTACTTCTTGGGAGTTGCTGTTCAGCGTCATGCATTTGGTCTGTTTCTTTCGCAGAGTAAGTATGCTGCTGAGATTGTCGCTCGGGCTAAGATGGTTACATCCACCAAGCTCAGTGCTCATTCTGGTCCTTTGGTTGATGATCCGACATTATACATGAGCCTGGCTGGTGCACTTCAGTATCTCACCTTCACCAGGCCTGATATCAGTTACGCCGTTCAGCAGATCTGTTTGTTTATGTATGCACCTAGGGAACCACACCTTCAGGCCTTGAAGCGGATCATTCGGTACATCAGCGGCACCCTCGAGCTAGGCACCACGATCACTCCTTCCGCTAAGCTTGACCTTGTTGCTTACACTGATGCGGATTGGGGTGGTTGTCCTGACACACGTCGCTCCACGTCTGGTTACTGTGTCTTCCTCAACGACACACTTGTGTCATAGTCAGCAAAGCGTCAGTCTGTCGTGTCTCGCTCCAGCGCTGAGGCAGAATACAGAGGTGTTGCCAACGTTGTCTCTGAGTGCTCTTGGCTCCGCAATCTTCTGCTTGAGCTTCGTTGCCCTCTTCAGAAGGCCACTCTGGTCTACACTGACAACGTCTCCGCCGTCTATCTAGCTAGCAACCCAGTCCAGCATCAACGCACGAAGCACATTGAGCTTGATCTCCACTTCGTCAGGGACAAGGTTGCCATTGGACATGTCCGTGTTTTACATGTCCCGTCCTCCTATCAGTACGCTGATATATTCACCAAGGGTTTACCCAGACAGTTATTCATTGATTTTCGCTCCAGTCTCACTGTACGGCTCCCTCCAGTTTCGACTGCGGAAGTTTGATAGATTACATAGGCATATATTATAGTGGGCCCAAAAGCCTAATACCTTTGTAACCTATATATATGATTATCAATGAATGGAAACCCTCAAGGAGAATTCTATGATCAGTCTCGTGATCTAACAGTTCATAATTTCTCTTTTGTTTTTGTTTGTTAACGTGATGGTTTGCCACTATTTTGCCATCATTAATTTATCGAAAGGGATAATTACACTCATATTTTTTACTATATTGTGTATATTTTTTTTTTTAAAATAGACCTTACACATCTTGAGTTACATATGGTTATTCAAGAGAGGCATATATACTGTATATATATTTTTTTTTAAAAAAATAGACATATATACTGTATATATATTTTTTTTAAAAAAAATAGACATTACACATCTTGAGTTACATACGGTTATTCAAGAGAGGCAGAGTGTGATTACCTAATTTATTCGACTTATCGATCTATTCAATTTGTTAGATAAGTCGAATTTGAGTATGTAACAAGGAGTGAGAGTGGGCTCTTTATAAACTGATTGATGACAGAAATTAATGGGCTTTAATTTGGCCCAACCCTTGGGCCCAAATGGAACCTTCCTAGATTAAAGAGATTGATGTTTTTTAATCTTCATGGACATGGAAATGTATCTTCAGACTAGCTTCACAAATCACAATTAGTTCAGATTACTTACTACACCACGTTTGAGTCTATGAGGTTTTGCTCCTTCGCCGACGAGCGATGATGTATTAGTGTTCCTTCGTGTGGGAAGGTATATCATTTTTTCGGAAACGAGCAGGCAGAGTTTGAGCTCTTGGGGACGAGTTATGGCATGGAATTCAGAGACGGCGATGATTGATGAAGCTTCAATTCATTGCATGGCTTGCGATGAAGACTAAAGAGGAGGCTCTAAAGCATGATCGAGATGCCAAAATGAGGGTATCTCCTCCCATATGTGTTTTGTTGTAATGAGAATGATAAACAGATAAAGAACAACACATAGATTTAACGTGGTTCGGCAACAATGTGTTACCTACATCTACGGGCAGAGAAACCAGTTTTGTAATATTAGAGGAGATAGACATATTAGGGTTAAAGGGGTCGGTGTTTCATGAGTATATATAGAGATTCATAAAACCTTAAACATACAATGGACCGTAAGCCCAAAACAGATAGACGATAAGCATGTTTACAATAAACATTGCATACTGCTCCTCGGACCCTCTGGTGCATCATCGGTTATCAATGATTCAAGGCATATTAACATTTTTTATGAGAAAGACTAGAAACCGAGCGAAGCACCTTTCGTTTGAATGCAAATATACCACAAAGTTGGTTGAGGAAGGGCTCATATGGTATGGTCGGGACAAACATGAAATCAGGTTATTCATAGGATATGTTATTTGTACACTTAAAAGTAAGGTTATTAGCATTGAGATTCTTAGAATATATTATCTTTGAGAGCGTAGAATCAAATTGTGAGAACCTAAAATAAATGGTAAAATTAGAATGTATTAGTGTAATTTAGTGATCTTCAAATATTAAAAAAATAAAATCTATTTTGAGCTAGGGATTTTGGATTGTACAATATGACTTGGTTGGTGAGACGTCGCGGTGGCTTGTTGTCTCCCCATATTCTCGCTATTTGTAACTTCATCACTGAGTCTTCCTCGTCTTCTTAACTTACTGGGTCGGTTTGACTGTGGTTATATTCAGATGTGATCGAATCTCTTTCCTTTTCGTTTTTTCTTCTTTTGCGTGCTTGTTTCCCTTTTTATTTCATAATGGTTAGTCCATTTGTCATTTCTTTTGACCTTTTAATTTATCAGATACCGATAATATCTAATATTTCAAATCCTTACCTATATATAAAAAAATTGACTTAGTCGGTCACATTACTTTTGTGCAACATCAACATGATTCTTAATTTGATTATGCTATTTTTGTAAGCGATGGGCAAATTTGTTATGCGGCTACTCGTGTACGGGGTATTTGATTAATTAAAGTGGGAGGCATAATTAGTTTAATGCGGCTTTTCGTATGCTTGATTAATGGTGGAGGCATCCATGCATCATTTCAAATATACTCCCTCTCTAACTGGCCTTTTATTGGCCTTTTGTCCAATTTCACACTTTTTAAAAAAGCTAAAAATAGAAAAAAAAAAATAGTTAAAATTCTATCAAATAAATAATGTGGAAAAAAATGGACCAATGAAAAAAAAATAGTATGAGAAGTTGGAGTATTAATAGAGTATCTTGTAAATCAAATATAATTAATGAGATGAATTGATAAAATTAAAAATTTTTGTCATTAATGTTGTTCAAAATGAGAAATATTTTGTCACAAGAAAAAGTGACAAAAAGGCCAATTATTTTGTTACGGAGGGAGTAATGATTAACAAAATGTAACAAAATGCATCTACTTTATATTTATTTTCAACATATAATTTATCAATGAAAATTATAACAGTTATTCTCTTATTTTATATACAAAGTTCATTTCACATGCATCATCCATCTTATTGCCTAAATTTAGGGCTTGTTTGGTTGAACATAGGAAGTATACTTCCTAGGAAGTTAGTTCCCATGAATTCAATTCCTATGAATTATAATTCCTACGAATTTTAAAATTTTGTTTGGTTACATTATAAGAGGTAGGGAATTTAAATGGAGGAAGTTGACTTTTTCCATATAAAAAGGGTGAAATTGCAACTTACCTAGTCCCCCTAGGTAATTAAGTAGAATTCCCCCATGTTGTAGGAATTGAAATTTCTAGGAAGCCAAATTCATGTGTTTTTAAGTATTCAAAAAAGCAACCAAACACCTATATTTATCTTACTTTCAAGGTATTTAAACTTCCTAGGGTTTTTAATTGTTAACCAAACGAGCTCTTAGATACCCTCGTCACCAACTTTGGTGGATCATTTTATCCGGTGGTACGAATTACGAAATATCTAAAATAATCACCAACTTTGGTTTAGTTGCATTCACTGACACATCTATTAGTTTTTTTTTAAATATCACCTCTTATTAAGATTCTTTGCAAAAAAAAAATCACCCAATTTTCAAATTTATTTTATAAAGACACCCATATTTCATTTTTAAAAAATAACCCGTTTTCATTATTCAATTTTAAAAATATAATTTATTTTAGAAAATGCTACTTTTTCCTTTTTTTCAAATACCCACATTATTTAATCCTGGTTGAAAAAATAATTTTATTTAAATAAAAACTAATTTTATTTACTTTATAAACTCACATTTTTAAAAAAATTAAAGGCGAAAATAATTAAAATAACCCAACCTTTAAGAGGGTGTTAAAAATATATCTCCATTTTTCAAATGCAAGATAAATATCCCGACCTTTATAGGTGCCGTTAAAATAATATCACAATAATTTTATCGCAAAAAAATAATGACATGGTGCATACATGGCAAATAATAATAATTTATAAAAGGCAAAACTAATAAAAAAATCAGCATTAATATAATTTTGTTAAACCATGAGTTTCTTGGATTATTTTTTTTTTAAATCAAACCCGGTTTTCTTAAACCCTTATTTAATTAGTCTCCCTCACGCCAATATCTAGAATATTATAATTAATCGATTTTTGCTTGAATGAAACGGTGTTTGCTTGGACTAAGAAATTGAATTCAATATCTAGAATATTACAATTAAAAAGAAAATGGATGAAATTCAACTAAATTTTATTGCTTTACCTAATAATCACATATTTCCTTAAGGAAACAGGGTTTAAGAAAACCGGGTTAGATTTAAAAAAAATCCAAGAAACCCATGGTTTAACAAAATTATATTTAATGCTGATTTTTTTATTAGTTTTGCCTTTTATAAATTATTTTTTTGTTATGTATGCGTCATGTCATCATTTTTTAGATAAAATTATTGTGATATTATTTTAAAACCACCTATAAAGGTTGAGATATTTATCTTACATTTGAAAGATTAAGATATATTTTTAACACTCCCTTAAAGGATGAGTTGTTTTAATTAGTTTCGCCAAAATTAAATATTAAGTAATGTCTTTAAAATGAACTTTTGCCCTAAAGTTCATGCTATTTTTTTGCATTTTGCCCAATAAATAAAATCAGTTCTTTTTTTTAAACTAGGTTTAAATAATGAGGGTATTTTAAAAAAGAAAAAAGTAGTATTTTCTGAAATAAATTATATTTTTAAAATTGAATAATGAAAATGGATTATTTTTATAAATGAAATATGGGCATCTTTATTAAAAATATTAAAAATTGAATATTTTTGCAAATAATATTAATAAGAGGTGATATTTAAAAAAAAGATGTGCCACTAAATACAACCGAATCAAAGTTGGTGATTATTCTAACGAATGCAATAATCCACCAAAGATGGTGATTATTTTTTAATTTTCGAACTTCATGCCATAGAATGCGGTCACTCTTTAAGCTTGTGCTATTTTTTACAATTTGTCCTACCATTTAACTCATTTTTTTAATTTAGTAAATGTCATTGACTCATTGGGTTAAACCTTAACATAAAAAATTTTTCAAAAAAAAAATTTTAGCTTCATGACAGACAGAACACTTGCAAAATTTTCGACCCCAAAAAAAAAGCTTGTGCTTTTTGTTTTTCCTCTCTTACAATTTTTTTTATAACATAACATAAACCACTAACATCCATGATTAAATGTCAAAACACTTGATTTAAATTAGTAGTGCATAGAACATAAGATTAAAATAACCCAAAAAAAATAAAAAAAACCCACTTCTTGGTTTCCACCTCCTCTACTTACCAAACTCTTCCTCTTCATCAGCCATGCAAACATCCATCCATTCATTCATTCATTCCACATTGCGAAAACATCGCCGGGGTTGTGGCCCGGCACCACGGGCCAGCCACCGGCGTAGCCGCCCGAAGACTGCATATCATACTCAACCTTCACCGTCGACGTCGACCCTCCCTCCTGCTGTTGATGATGATATTGATTTCCCTCCGTCGCCGATCCTCCCACCACCGCATTTATCCCATTGCCTCCCATGAACCCTCCTCCTCCACCCCCACCACCGCCGCCGCCACTATAGCTCCCACTCGAGCAACTCCCGCCACCTCCCCCATCCATCACTCCGCCTGACCCTCCCCCTAAGCTCATCAACCCATGAACCAACGCCGGGTTGTTCTGGTAGAAACCGCCGCCGTACATGTGGCCCCCACCACCTGCTTGAAAGATTAATATATAATGTTTGGTACTTTTTAGTATATCGTATATGCTTCTGCTTTAGTATTATAGTATTGATGATCGACGATTACCTGTGGGGTTCAGAGGCGAGGCGGCTTGCAAGTAAGGAAACTGAGCCTCTTGGGCGTAGGGATGATGGTGGGCGTGGGCTTGGTCGTACTGCAGGAAGGAGTAAGTCTGCAACCGGTTCATCGAGGCCGGGCCAGCTGGGCTAGGGGTGTACTGAAAAGGGGTCGCGGCTAGGGCCATTATCTCATCCCTTTTCCTCGAGGACTCGATGGCCTGAGCCTCCTTGATCCGCTTGGCGGCCCCTCCCCCGATGGGGAGGGTGCTGCTGTCGAGGATCGCCTTCACATCGTATCGATTCATTTCGAAGTTGGTAACCGCGCTAAGGCCTCTGAACTTTATGGCCGCGATATCATATGCTTCCGCTGCCTCTTCCTCGGTGCCTATAGCACAATCCATAACTTGAAACTTAGCATATATATATACATTAAGTCTTTGGTTCGACAACAATTTACGAGGGCGATTTAGCGTTTTTTAGAACAGTGATTGCCAAACACAACCTATATGTGTAAGGTTTTAACTTATGCTTTATAATATACAAGGGATGAATGTATGATTAATAATATGACTTACTGAAAGTTCCCAAGTAAAGGTCTTTGTTTCCTGCAACTCTGCCGATCCTGGCCTGCCACCTCCCTTGTTGGTGGTGTCTTGTGACGCCGCGATACATGGAAGCGCCTCGAGAGAATCCGCTACTCTTCCTAAGAGATTGATTAACCGAAAAAAACGATTTATATCGGAACTAGGTTTACAAGAGAATCGAAGTAAAACAATATCGTCGAATGCTGCATTAAACAACGGTCATTTCTCACAATGCAATACCTTCTAATGGCAGCAATGAACTCTTGTCTAGTCATGTGCTTCATCTCTTCTACTTCCTTCTCATAGTTGCTAATCTATACGAAGATATATGTCGAAGATCAGTGTTCATATCTTGATCAACATAACCAGGCATATATTGTTGAAGATTATACTAGAAGAGCTTACCGGAAAATTTGTGGTGGTGGAGGTGCCCCAGTACTTGATTGCAGCCAAATCATAAGCCCTCGCCGCCTTATCTTCTTTGTCATAACCGCCTAAGCACAAAAAATGTCGCGATTCAATCATTTAAGTTCGGAACAAGCATAAAATGTCAGCAATGGTGAGTACTACTTCAATCTACATACCCAAATAGACTGGATTGATCCGGATTCGTTGCAATGCATAAGCCAGAGGGTTGATGACACCAAAGATACAAAAAAAAGAAGATGAATCAAATTGAAACCAATGAAAATGTGTAAGCAAATTAAATAGAAAAAAGAGAAAGAACTAAAAACCTTGGCGACCCTTCCTTGATTGTCCTTCCCTTCTACAACTGTTATCCCATAGATGAGCTTCATATCGACCGGTCCATCTATGCCTGCTTATGTAACAAAACATAAAGAGGTACTGTCACACATGATATAGTATAAAATTTAAGGTACATACAATCATCAAATTAAAGACCATATATATGTATATGATATTACCTTGTTACACCCCTATATATAGATGTTCTTTGCCCAAATGTGTCTAGGGTTCTTCGAGGTGTAGCAGCTTCAACAGATGGGGATATGGCTGAGGCTGCACTCGCGCTTCCATTATTCGTATCGCTTGTTTCGCAGTTGGAAGAGGCGGTCTTGTTGTTACCGCTACTCCCCATTGAGAGTGTGAGTGATTGTAAGCTGTTTCCGTTCTCTTGGCCAAAGTCATAGTTGATAGAACCAGTGGCTGCACCAACTTCCACTGGTTGTAATGGGATTAAGCTGTTGTTCCCAAATAGATAATCGGAATCATTAGCAACATGAACATCATTGAATGCTCCGAGATCTGAAGGCTGGCTTTGATGATGGTGCTGGTGTTGATCCCATTTGCTGACGCCGACACCAAGGAAGTCCGCGATTTTGGGGGCTTCGTTGCCGTCTTGAGAGTTGATCAAGCCCCAATCTGCACAAAGTTACATGAACCAAGCATGAAAACAATTATTGATCTACATCAACTAACTTGAAGCTACCCCCTATAGCTTCAAACTATCGCTGTCATAACTGCACCCGGAACATGAAAAAAGGTCAATTTGCATGAAGAGATGATATATATACCTTGGGTATGAAAATGGTTATCAACCAGGCCTAGGGAGAAGGGTGGAGGCTGATGAGGAGGTTGTTCAAATTGCGGAGCGAGTGAAGGATGAGTAGGCGAAAGGGGGAACGAAAGCCAGTTGTTTGTATTCATTGAGCTAAGCTTGTTTTCCCCTAAACTTGATAGATTTCACTTCAAATATCAATGGATCGAAGAAGAACCGAATCACCCACCTGTGGATACACAAGAAAGAACCATCAAAAGTGAAGGATAAATTGAACTACCTATGAATTGAAGCCATATATGCAAAGGGAGAGAGATGTATCAAACATGGTGTTAGCTAGAGAATAGTACCAATATAAGATTAGGGTTTACTTACCCTAGCTCTAGAAAACAAGGTAGGAGGAGGAGGAGGAAGAAGAAGGTGGGAAAAAGAGAAGTGTTAAGAAACAACAAGCTACTTATAAATAAGAGCCAATTCAAGTAGTCAAAGATTGATGCACTTCAGCCCTTAAGAGTTGAGACAAAACACAAGAGATGGAAAGCACACCTCCATATAAAAATACAAAATCAACTTAATATGTAGTAGCAAACAGTAGAAGCAACAAATTAAGGCATAAATACTTGCCGGGTGGGGCTTTAAATTTTAGGATATTTAACAACTTAGCCCTTCAACTTTTACTTGAACAAAATTTGTCCTCAAGAGTCTAACTTGGATTAATTTACCATTCTTTCTTTTGACATTAAATTTATTATTTATTTTTTAAAAGCGGAGTAAGTATTTGATCATCGCATCCACCTTTTAGTCAATTTCATAATCAACCTTTGACCAGACCAAGGAATGAATGCATACACCTTGATCTCAGATCCTCTCCGGCAAAATATATCAATATTGTTGGATTGTACATGGAAAATAGTTAATATGTTCAAATTTTAATTGAAAAATAAGTGTAAACCATCTAATTTTAATGAAAACCATTGCAGTTTGTTAAAATATATGAGAGAAACATTTCATGGATTAAACAAAAGAAGAGTAAAAATGGGTATGAATCCAAATAGTGGGTTACACAAAATTAAGGACAAATCTGCTTCCCTAAGCGTAATCTCATGTAAGAAACATACTTTAAGACACCTATGGGATAAACTTTGTTATAGACTCTTTTTTTTTTTTGAGTCGAATTAATAAATAAATAAAGAAAAGATCCACTTTGGACACACAAAGCCACACACTCGTGTCTTGCTAAGAATGAAAACCATACTGAATGTTCAGTCCAGCTCAGCCTCTCTTTAATTGTCTACTTAAGACAAACCTAAAATTCCAACTGTAAAGTCCAAACTTACAACTTTTTCCAAAATATATATATAAGCCAATTAATACATTAATACTAGTATTAATTATCTAGGGTTTTGCTATAAGCATTTGCCCACTAGGGTTTTGGTGCTTTTCTTCTTTGTTTTTTGCTTTTAGTTAAAAGAGGTGTTAACCCAATTGAAGATATATTGGAACTCCCAACCTCGTTCTCTGCAGTTAAATGACACCCCAAAACCCAGCATTTTCACACTTAATTAATTACCTCTCCCCCCTTTTATTTTCTTTGTTTAACTGCATATGAGAGTCACTACCCCATATCCTTCATTTTTATTTGTAATTAAGGTAAAAACTATGTACTTCATCTTGCAACTGTAATATTATTAATTTGGTAAGGTATTCAAACACTTATATGAAGATCAGAAATCAATCAACCAACAAAAATTGGCCAAAAAATTCCTTACGTAAATTAATGAAACTATGAACATAAACTTATGAAGGAATTAAAAAAAAAGGATTAATAGAGGCTCTACAACCTAGATCCAAGATATATCACACATCCAAGTGATCCAACTATATATATGGTTATATGATGTTTTGTGTGGGTGTATAAAAACAATCAAGTGTAATAAGCATATATATAATGTGGATCATATATACAATTAACTTATTATATATGCAATTTGTATAGGAGATTTAAATTTTACATCTCATGATCATCAAATTTGTTTTTCAATACCAATTCAAAAGCAAGGTGTACAACGGATATTCCACCAATAGAATTAAGCAAATACTCCAAATGTGTTGGAAATTATAGAACGAGAATCCAAATTTACAATGATCAATATAAACATTAACCTTAATATATATTAAAAAAACAAATGGATAATTTTTATTTATTTCTCCTTAAGTTTTTTAACTTATTTTAAAAAAAAATGAAACAGACTACAGCGGACCTCAGTCCACCCTTAGTTACATCCCTGAATATAAACAAACAAAACACAAGTGGACTTACATCACAATCTAATATCCTAGGCTCAACTACTTGCTAGCCAAAATGTAAAACTAAATCACATATTGTGAGATGACTTCAAAATAATATGCATAGTTTTTATTTTTTGAAAAAAAACATATAATTAATTAAGAAAATAATTAATAATGTAGGACAATATTACATGGGTTGGTGGGGGGAGGAGGTAAATCTCACAATTTTTGCAAAGCACTCCACACCAAAGGCCGAATTGTAGATCCCCAAGTGCTGCATGTGTGTGTATATGAACGCACATTTATTCATATTACAATAAATAAGTAAAAAATTTATAAACTATTCAAAGCACTAGGAAACTAAAGAGTAAAATTTACTACACCATTTGTACTAAATTCACTATTCAAATACCTCCCTCCACTGCCTACCCCATTCATAAAAATCTCACACTAAATTTAATTAAAAGGGTAAGATGTAAATTGCAAAGAGATTCGAGAGAGGAAAGTTCAAAGGACTTGTTTTTTTTGGGAGTTTTCCAAGTTGAAATCTGTTGACCGCCTAATCGAAATCCGCAATGGTCAAAGGTGGAAACACCCATTAATTTACCCACAACTATATACTTATATATATATATATACACATTTATTTATTTCTTTATTTTAATTACTTGTTTAATTTAAGTATCCAATGCATGCATCTTCCATTCTACTAGTTTCTACTACTTGATGGCTTAAGTTGATCCACTCGTTTATACTATAAGATCTTGTATATTCTTTATTTCATCTCTCTCCCTCTCTCTTTTTTATACCTAGTGATCCATCATTTCAATTGGATTGATGTAGAGATGACCCATGTGGATATATTTGATCTTAATATATATTCGCGCATATATATATATATATATATATATATATATATATATATATATATACGACTTGGTAACACAAATATATAGTAAGGAGACATTAGATATTAGAAGGACCACGCTCTTAAATGGGTCTCACAGAACCTGATTCAGACATAACTAGTGTAATAGTAACAAATCGAAAGAGATATAGATAAAATATCAACTATCGGGTTGGTTTAAAAAACTAGTCTACAATATTAATACATTACTGATACATATCCTATACTTCCTTTTGCAGAAGGCTCATGTCAGGCATCTCTGACATATATATCTAAACATGAACTCTCTATGTTATAAACTATAATTAGAAAGGAAGAAGGAGAATCTCAGTTAATTTTCTTATTAATTCATTCATTCTTTCTTACATTTCCAGATTAACCCCACCCTTTTTTTTTTCCTTTCTGAACATGAGCTTCTCCTTCTGTTAATATATGTCAGAATTTAATCTGGTGGATACAGCAATGCAGGAGTTAGAAAGATTAATTTTTTTTAAACAAAAATAAAAACTCACAGAAAAAAAATTACAGAAATTATTCAAGAGGAGGAAATCAGAAAGTAGAAATCACCTGCTAATGTGTGTCTGGAAACTGCACAGTTATCACCAAATTCTTGCAGGGATAGAGAGCAAAGATTTATTTTTATGCATAAACAAATCTAAGAAAAGCCCTTTTCGTTGACCGATTTGCTCCTTCACAAGGAGGCAACCTCCACTTATATCGATACAGCAACTCCTTTTTTTTTTAAAAAAAAATTAAAATTTCTGCAACACTTGCAACTCAAAAAACCATGGATTTGATTTTCTTTACTGAAGAGGAAATCAAATGAGAGATTCAACTATTTTTGATTCTTGAAAGAGGTCAGGAGATCAAATTCATGCTTTATAGTTTTGAGAACTTGTTGGTGTTGGGATTTGGGAGCAATAAATTTTCCTAGTTATTATTAAGAAAGACTTTGGCTAGTTCAGTGATTGGTCATATAATTAAATTAAAATGTTGAAAGAGTTTGAATTTGAGTTAAATGACTGCACCTGTTACCACCAATTGAAAACCGGATTCAAAATTAAATGATGTATTGTTCTGCAGATGAAAATGTAGGAAGATAAGATGAATGTGCAGAGAATTCAAACTGAAAATGGATTGCTTCCTAATTCAGTGTTCACATCAGTAGCCATGTTCAGAGTATCTGTCTTAAACATTGAAACACTGATCAAACTTCACAGTGATCATCATAAATATGCTATAACTTAATCTTCCTTATTGTATATTCATCAGTATCTATATAGTATCTGATGAAATATTTGGCGATAATATAAGGAGAACGGGAAAGAAATACTGACTGCAGATGAGCAAATGCATATAGATCAGCTAGGGCGAGAATCCAAATGGGAAAAATGGTGTTTTGGTTATTCCAAGGGAAATGGGAGCAAACCCCGGGAAGGTGCTCGTGCCTCCTCGACCTTGATTAACCGGAATTACTTTATGATTCAAATCCTGTCAATGGTTGGAGTACACTTTAATCACAAACACAATGGATTCATACAAAGCAATAAATATATAATTCAGATTTGTAACTCATCACTGGTTCAATTCTTGGTGCTATTGTCGAATATCCTATGATTTACCTGTCCCGTGATGGAACATTGTCCAAAACGAAACGCATCTCGTGTAGCTTGTACTTTTTTCTAAGTTCTATTCCCACTATACTATTACTAGCTAGGCTACTACAACTACTATTGTCCCTAAGGCAACACCTATTTTTAAGGTTTAGACTTAGCCCTGGTTTTGTTTGCTGTTTCCTACCAGTGTGCTGGAATACATAAAAGGGGCGGCTATTTAACATGATACCTGCTTGTACATGAGCACAACTGCCCGGCCATGCCCAAATAATGGATCAGCGTCGTAATTTTGATTTCACAAAACATAACTTCTCTTGATGACTTTGCCGAAAGATCAATCAAAACTATGTATATAACAAAAGGCTTATACTCAATCGTGTGTGCTGATTCAAGAGATACCTAACAATAGGAGAAAAGAATCAACATCAACATTGGAAAAGTAATTGATAGAAAGGGAAGGAAAAAAAAATGCATAGTACTTTACCACTAAGCCTCCCATTCTCCACCTGATTGTTTGTTCCTGTCTGATGTTACATTTACATCCAGATATCATATAGTACTAGCTGAAGTGTTGTTTAGCCTTTAAAAAAACACATGACAGGAGATACTATGTGACAGATCAGAATCAGGAGAAACTGTCAACCTAGTCAGAGATAGTGCAGGAAAATCAGTATCAAGCTGGACAAAAAGAGCACCATTAATGCTCTTGTACAGCGATGCCAGCAACAGGTAGGAATAGCACAGAAAACAAATCAGAAATTTCAGCATATGCTAAGGAAGTGGACATCTTTATCATGGTGTTTGGAGAAGACACAGATTAAGCAAGAATATGGTATTTGTTCCAATTACCATTCACCAATTAACCTCTTACAAATTAATGAAATTATATTTAGAATAAAGCAGATATCAGCGACACATGTCATAGAAGCCATCTTAGGGGGGAATAAAGAATTGATGTTACATCAATTAACACACCCAAAAACGTCTAGCCATTGCCTAAAGGCCAATGTCTAGCCATTGCCTAAAGGCCCCAGAGTTTAGAATACCTCAAAAGACCAGGAGCCACCAATAGATCATGAAGTTCAACTATCTATAAATTTCTTCCAACTCTGACAGATCACAAAGGGATCACATTTGTAGGCTTCTCCAATTATCCAGCTTCATTTTCTATACATGAACAACTGATACTGAAATGACAGTCAAATCGCAAATAATAATACAAATAAACTTTGGTGCAGAAAACATAAAATCTGTAATTGGAAATGAGTAATTGCTCTAAATTAGAGCTGCAAAAGAATTATGAATCCAGTGATTAGCACAAGCAGTAAAAGAAAGATTTAACGTAAAAGTGGACTCCGATACAAATTTGACAGAGGGCATGAAGTACAGCTGCTAATGTTGCTGCTTGGGATCCATCCAATGAATTTTACCATCAAGGAACTATCTCCAAAAGCAGCAATGCCAAATTCAATAAGAACATGCACAATGTGACATAGCACAAACCACTTTGCAATTTACAAGATTTAAGGAGTGGAACAAGTCCATATGATATGATGTTTAAGTTGCACAAACCCATCTCAGATTCTCAGACATAAAACTGTCATTCGCATGAATGATACATTACAAAGCTAAATTCAGAGCATGTTCATCATCACACATAAGACGATAACAATGGAGCCAACATCTCAGCAACCACAACACAGCTTTTTTCCCCAGACTGCGCAGGATGCCCTAAATTCCATTCCACTGAATAATATTAATGACATCTGTGCTGAAGAGTTTCGGCATCCAACTTGGAGAAGTCTTTAGGCCTAAAGGAGCATCATATCCCAATTCACGAACCAAACTTCATATCTTGTTGAGCTTTTCTGCCTTGATAACAGGGTTGGCTTTAGCAATAGCATCACGGCCAACGGTGCGATAATCGAAGGAGCAGTCATGTTTGTCTGAGTAGCGATGTGAAGAGCAGAAAAGGTTACCACATCGGCAATTGAACCCTGTAAGACCAACGCGTTTCTTGCAACTGGAGCAACGGTTTGGACCTTGCTTTGGCTTTGCTAAGCTACTCTCTCCCAAACTTGATGCACATGCTTCTGGTGTGGTAATGATTTTTGGCTCAGCTGGAGCAATTTGCACGTCCACTGTGCCAATTACAACTGGTTCCTTTCCAGCGCTAGGTGATGGTCCATTCACTATGTTCTCAAGGGACGATGCAGCAAGTTTTGCTTGATCCTGTTTCAGCATCACCTCTTTGTAGCATTTGGAGCACATGTTCATTGTGGCCACACTACCAAAGAAGCCACAATTACTGATGCATAAAATTGGACCCTCTGGAGGAGCTTGGCACCCAGTCTCGTCATGGTCCATTTTAGAAGGGCTGCAACAGACAAATAGCAATTTAAGCCCCATATTAATGTTCTGGTACATATGAACTAAAGGTTACAAGAAGGAAATACCCAGCAGTCACTGATTCTTTTATTAGATAGTGATGCTTGTAGCATCACAAAGCTATGACAATTCGTTGTATTTTCTACAGCTCAATAATATCTTAACAAGAGTAACTCAGCTCAATTAAATAGCTTCAATATGCTAAAACACAACAATAGGGACCTAATATAATTTTTCACACAATCACCCCATCCAATTATTGGATTTTAGATTTTAGAACATATTTTTCATCCTAGCCCAGATCCACAAATTAAAATAAGTCATAATGGCATAATACAAATAAAATCTGATCCACCTTCATTACTGGATTTTTACAGATCAAGAGCATAAAGTTGTCTAATGAAGAAAAAATCAAGGGTATCAAAAGGAGGAGCATAAGCAATTCTGACCAGAGCCAATGTATTATGAACAGGATGAAATATATTCCTGGAAAACAGATACTGAGAACTTTCATGGTGGATTTGTACAGGTCAAGAGCACAAAGATGTGTAAAAAAGTCAAAGGTATCAAAAGGAGGAGCATAAGGAATTCTGACCAGGGCCAATGAATTATGAACAGGATGAAATTTATCCCTGAAAAACAGATATACTGAGAACATTCATGTTATGAATTGCAAGCATTTATTAGAGACGTAACTAATATTGGATTGAAATCATTGTCTTATGACTCTTATCTCTGTATCTAAACCATGTTCTTCTAAGCCAGCACAACAAAACCGGAACTTGTTTTTATCTGAATAACAACAGCAGCACATAAAATACGATCCTAAAAGAGTTGGAATACAACAGTCCTCGCCCACAAACTAACCGTGAAGACAAGCCAAGAACCATTAAAAAAGGGGGCGCTCAACATGGAAAGCTGAAAGCAAAAAAGAAGAAGAAGAGAGATTCATGTACATAAATTCCATTGAAGGGGTGCTCTTTCATATGAATGACACCTTCTAAATGGGCTATGAAGAAATGCCAAGAGAAGTAATCAAATCAATGAAATCCTAACGTAATACCACCCATATACGTGCCTGTCAAGACAATTCCACAAAGCCCCCAAACAATAAACTGAATCAGAAGCCCATGCTGAAACCCTAATTCAATTCAATCACAGCAAAAAGGAACCAAACTAAACCAACATAAACCTTAAAATTCAATAGACGAGGTCGATCACAACAAGCAATTGTAAAGGATTGTTTCCTATCAGACCGAAAGAAAAAAAACAACAAATGGCCGAAATCCACCGATCAATCAAACCTGAATAAAAAAGAGTACACGAAACAGAAACGAGGAAATTAATAAACACGGAATGAAATACGAACCTGGATAGAGAGGCGAAGCAAACCGCTTGGAGGATAGAGATAGGGAAACGAAGGTGGAGAAGAGGAGAGAGAGAAAGAGAGTTTGAGGGGCGAAACTCTGATTTTGGCGTTGCGATTTCTCGCCCTTCTCCGTCGTCTCCTTCTCCTCTCCCTTTGAGGCCTTAATAAAGAGAGAACGAACGAACGAACGCCCTTATTATTACTGATTGGAAACCTATTGGCGCGTATTTGCCAACCATACCCCTTCTTCTCGTCCCAAATCACGGTTTTGCCCTTCTCTGACGGGGAAGTAGTTTACTTCGTTTATTCCTCACGCGCGAACGATACCGTGGGTTCACTCTCCTATCTACCCACACGTCGTAACTCCGTATTATGTGGCTGGTGGTGGCCTTTACAACTTTTAAGGTCCGTTTGGCTACAACTATTGGTTTGGATATTGGGTGATTGTTGATCAAGATGGGCATATATGCAGGCTAATTGTTAAATTCCAGGAATCTCGACCGGGTTGTGAGAAACCAAAGTTGGATCAGGTTCATTTTATTTTGTATTATAATATTAAATTTCGTCTTTTTAACCCAAAAATTTAAACTCATTGTGTACGATTTCATCCTCCCTTATATTTTGGTGTGATTTTTACCTTATTTTTCAATATTAGATAAGACTCATTATTCCTAACACGCTCCCTCAAGTGCAGCCCCTTCTTATTGGGTGACACATAAACATTTCTTTCTTGGTCCAAAGCAATGAAGAATATCATTATCTTCTTAGCTCATTCATTTTTTTTATTTCTCGAGGAAAAACCCATTTTTGTATTCCTTATATTTTTGTATTTGATTTGTTCCTCAAATAATGTATAAATGTTTTAATATCTCTCATATTTTAGTATTTGATTTGTCTCCCAACCAATATGAGACGAGTCATTTTATTTTCAACCAATAGTAATGATTATTCCATGTATCCATATATCAAACAAAAGTATATCATATCTTTCTAAAAGAATATTATCAATATCCACCCAACCTAATTTTGTGGGGTTGTTGACTGTTGTGAGATACACCGTATATGCATTGTTGGAATGTTGGCTAACGCCATCACGTAGCCAACGCTAAAACATGTATATGACATTTTGTCTGCAATTTAGACCACACAATGAGTAATGATTTGTTGTGAGAACCGCAACTAATTAAGCTATAGATTCCAATTCATTAAATAATTAAATTAACCGGCCAGTTTATTGTAATATATTATATATATGTGCACATTGGCTCCGATCTTAACTAATTTTTAATTTGGGCTAGCTAGCTAGCCGCTTATTTTAGAATTACAAAATGCGTGTATATTGTATATATTGCGACTCGTTATTTAAGAACGAAAGATAAATTGGGTGATTAAACTAATGGTTAGATTAAAGGCAAATTTGAATGAATATACCAAAAAGATAAGGACTTTGCATAAGTAGCATTGTTAGTGCATAATTTGCAAGAGGTGGGATCAATGTCACTTTTGTAAATTTTTTTAACCCAATAAATCGGTCGAAGGTTATCAAAAAAAATTTTAAAAAAAAAAGAAGAAAGAAAGATATAGGTTGCAGAGGAGACAAAGTGAGAAATTTTGGGTTATGTGAGAGGTGAGCAACATAAAAAAAAAAAAAAAGGAAAGAAGCTGCATGGAATAGCAGATCCATCACAAAAAACATCACAGCTCTAGATTGGGAGGGAAAATAAAAGAGGCGTCATTGAAGGTGGATCGGGAAGAAAAGGTGGACTCATATACCAGTTACATGCCAAACAATTAGAAATACAAGAC
Organism: Persicaria maculosa; assembly: GCA_963922045.1. Classification (NCBI taxonomy): domain Eukaryota; kingdom Viridiplantae; phylum Streptophyta; class Magnoliopsida; order Caryophyllales; family Polygonaceae; genus Persicaria; species Persicaria maculosa. The sequence goes on along the minus strand of OY998269.1, from coordinate 50,609,117 downwards.
ACCAAACTGATTATTGCGTGCCATACGAAGGGTGACACGTGCCAACATTAGGAGCGTAAAATTAAAATCGCAAGGAGACTTACTCGCATTCATTATTATACATTGTATGATAATGACACGGTTTAGCGTTCGGTCGGCACACAATATTAAGTTGTTGACATGTATTTCGTCTTGACTGGCATGCAACTGATCACTGGGGTGTACTGCACCACTTCCGCTTTCTCTCTCCCTTGTCCCTCTCTTCCCTGCGAAAAAGTTGCCCCCTCTCTCTACTCTCTCTCTCTTCTGCAAAAAGTTGTCATTCTCTCTCTCTCTTTGCAATTAATGTTTCACTCTCTCAACTTTTTCATTCAATGCTCCATCCTCTCTCTCCTCCCCTTATATCCTCTGCCACCATTTGCACCATTTGCAGGGTCTCCTCTCTCTTTCCTCTCCCTCTCTCTTCCCCATTATTTAAAGCCTTCATTATTATGATTAACCTATGAAAGGCAGTGTGTTCACCGGCTATTTATGCTATTTTTTTAACCTCAACTGCTACTTTTGCAAAATTTAAAGGAGGGGGTGTATTTTTGCAAACGGGAAATTTTTTTGGTATATTCAATGCTATTTACTCTAGATTAAATAAGTTTATAGAAGTATGTTCCTAATATTCCCTCTGATCCAAAATACATTTCGTTTGACTTTTCAATACGTATTTTAAGGAGTTAAAACTATATAATATATTATTTTTAATTATTTTTTTATAATTTAATACATTTACCAAAAAAATATTAAGTTGTAAAAAACTAATTAAAAAAATATTAATATTTTATATAGTTTTTAATTTCTTAAAATATGTGCTAAAAAGGTGAGAATTTTGGATCGGAGAGAGGGTATTATTTTTCAGTGATGGAAAAGGATTTGGGCTTCCACAAGTGGGCTGGGCTGGGCTGGACAGTGTGGCAGTTAGTCGGGTCGGGTAAACCGATTAAAAAGCGCTTTCTTGATTTCCGCTGTATGTATGTAGTGAATCAAACCATCTGTTTCTTCGTCTACAAACATTCATAGTCTTATTTGCAAAGACTGAATCACATGCACTTATTAATGGGTCCATTTGAGCCTCTCTCTATCACTAACTGAACTACCCATTCGTCATTCAATTCTGAAATTGGGTTTTTAATTTTATTTAATTTATTTATAGGAGGGTTTTTTTCCTTTCAAGTGTATGAAACTGTTCAAATGGAATCTCAAATACAGGAGATTATGGTAGGAACCCATGTGTATTAATTTCGGAATTCACTCTCTATCACAAAAAGGCAGAGCCAGCCCAGGTTCATCCTTCTTTCGGGTAGTTTCCCGCGGTCATTATCCTCAAGTTCGTATACTTTGGGTATGCGGTTGCAATTACACAATTTTTTGCATTTTTTTTATAAGATGGAGTTTCCGAGGTTATCGATAGTAAAGCTAAACGAGAACCAGAAAGGCAAAGTTATCCAAACAATAATATTAAAGGATTGAACATCAGCTCAAATTCTCACAAGTTGTAAGAAATGAGATTTGAATCTTTAACCTCTAACAAAGGGCAAAATTTTTACCTTATTATAAACTTTAGTGTGTATAATTTGCTAGAAGTTGGAAGCTAGCTAGGCCTATGAATTCTCATGCAGATCACGGATGGGAAGATATGAATCTCTAAAAGTGAAGAATGAAACTGTTCACAGCCCAAAAGGTAACAAGAAAGAAAACAAAAGTGAAAGTACTCCGTAAGTCCGTATATTTTGAAGGGTAAAAAGGAAAAGAAAAAAAGAAAAGAAGTGACAGTAATTGGCATTTGGAATGAAGTAATGGTTATGAAATGACAGTTCAAAAAAGGGCTTGTCTTATTGACACTTTGATTCACCAACTCCTAAACACTACAAAGTTCAGACTCTTTCAGCAAAGCAAAGCTGCCAAATACACCTTCCCCCCACCCTTATCACTGTCTCCCAATTTCCCACAGATTTCTCCACCCTCTTCAAATACTTACATTGACACCATTTCTTGAATTTGTAAATAAAGAGCTGCCATATAATATCTGGGGTTCGAACTGGGGACCTTTGGGTAATACCCGCAAGTCATTTCCAGTGAGCCATTCCGGAATGGTTAAAACATAGGTGGTGTTAGATGATCAACTATACCTACAATGTTAATTTAATTTGACCCTTGACTTGATAATGATATTTACCAGTATGTTTTATTTAGGTTGAATCATCTTGTGTATCGTTTATTCTCACGATCTCCTTCGATTCTTCTTGAATTATGTTTTACTGGGTCTTTTAAAAACACTCTCTTGACATGGTGGAGAAAATGATGCGAATAATTCAACTAAGGTAACCGGCCATCAAACCCTGCTTTGAAAAGTATATACAAAGTTTGTGGTTGTTGTTGTTTTTTTTAATTTTTTAAATTTCAATAGTTGAAAAGGAGAAATTCAAAATCTGTCTCCTATCAAAAAGATTCATCTTTTTTTTCCTTGCTGTTTTGCTTTAATTCATTTACTGTAGCCTGTCTGGTAAGCAACAGGAGAATATGTAACTTCTTCAAGCTAGGTCTAAAATGCTAAAAAAACTATGTTCCTTTTCCTCAACAGGTATATGTTCAAATATATATACAAATACAAACAATAGGATCACACTTATAATAGTTAATTTAGATGCTATTTTTGGACAAAGTTCTCCTCATTAAATCATATCTGATTTTACTCCCTACTTTTCTTCAGGTTACCACTCACCACTAATTACCAGATATATAAGAAACTAGCTAAGCTCTAGTTATTTAGGGCTTTTTTTTTGTCTCATTAATTAATGTTCTTTGCTCATCTTGAGGCAAGTACTGATACAAGAACTATAGTTAGTTCATTGATCTTTACATATATAAAATTGGGAAAAAAAAAGAAAAGAGGAAGCATTTGTAGTATATATATGATCCCTGCCATTAGTTTTCCATTGCACATATTGATGCAACAGAAACTATCAAAGCAGCAACATAATCTGCCAATGAGAAAGTATTTATATAGCAGCACCAGCAAATGAAACCCCATGCCACCAAATCTTACACCTGAAACCTAATTTTATGGAACAAATTACCCTAAATCCCAAACCCATAAACTTAACTAAACCCCAATTTATAAAGTTGCTTGTCTTTGTCACTGGTTTGATTCATTATCCTGCTCAATCTCGGAAGCTGGCTCGTCGTCGTCCTGATCGAAACAATCTATCCCATAGGCAGCATGGCCATTCCCAAAGGACTTGATATGGTCCTTAAGGGACCTCTTGTGCTTGAAATCAGACCCACAAGTACAGTACCAGAGCTTCCCACAGTTCTTCTCATGGGTCCTCCAATCACCCCTTACTGCAAACGCCTTGCCACATTTCCTGCACATGAAGGGCTTTATCCCATGCTTCCTCTTGTAGTGGGTCTGAAGGGTCCTGAAGTCCTTGAGCGGCTTCGCTCTCGGGTGATCGATGTTGTTCCTGCACCCCGGTGCACAGCAGTAGCAAGGCAGCCTTAGCATTGCTGTGGGTTGGGTTCCTCTTAGTGATTCTGGTCCCTTTCTGTACTGTGATCCATGCCCCCACATGTGCATCTGCAAATTCATTCCATCCAACATAAAATATAGTAAGAAATCAATTCCTGGCTTTGTTACTAATTGGTTTAATCAAATTGGGCAATGGAGGTATTGCAGATTTGCAGTCTGACTTTTCATAGAGGAATGAGGATCAGTTTCTTTGACACCCTCAAATCCCAATGGTCTGTATTGAACTTGAACCTCTCTTAGCATAAGGACCTTTTAAAGTACAACATGTAAAGGTGTAAACTTGTGCTTTGAATTGCTTTCTATTGGGATTCCAAAGTGTGTTGATTAAATTACCACAGGCTGTAAGTCTGTGTAGTCAATTGATGGGTCATAAGTCATAACCTCTGAGTTGGGGGGGCTAGTTTAAGTTGATGTTTTAGTTGTTAAAAAGCATTAACCAATCCAGTGACAAGTAACAGAAGCTACACAGACTTCAAGGAACTTAAACAGAAGGGGCATAACTCTGATCTGAGAGCCTATGTAAGTTCAATCACTTGCAGTATTTAAGAGAGCTACAGATCATGGTCTCAGTTTGGACCAGCTAGATAGAGAAAAGTGAAGATGATAAATTGTGTCATTTGACTCATTTATGTTTCCTACACCTTGAAATATTGATTAGTTTTCAAATCCCCAAGCCAACAACACATGCAAAGATATTAAAAAAAAAAGATTGTTAGATGGGAAAGACAAATGCAAAAGCACCTGTGTGGTTTTTCCAGTGTAACAAAGCAAAAGATAAAAGAGGGGAAAAAGGGAAAAAAACCCTAGGGACACAAAGATCACTTTTTTACTCCATTAATTAATTACCACATGAAATGTGCAATTTAATTTGGAAAAAGGAATTGCTTGAATTGAAGCAAAATCAAAAGAGGAAAACACAATTACACAAAGAGAAAGGGTTATATATATATATAGATATGAGAGGATATATGTTGATAAAGATATATATTGTATATATATATATACCTGCATGTTGTTGTATCTGTTGAAGGTCTTGAAGCAAAGAGGGCAAGAGAACTGGGTAGGGCCAATCAAGATCTGGGCAGGAGTAGGGATCCAATACTGACCCTTGTGGAGAGTACTGCTACTGCAAGCAGTAGTTGGGGTTCCACAAGAAGCAACAGTGACCACATCTGAAGAAGATCCATGGTGGTCTGAAGAGGATGAGGATGAGACCTGCAGCATCAACTGGTCATGGCCTGAGCTTAAATTGGTAGGGAGCCCTAGATGGAGAGCAACCATGACCTCATCATCAGCATCATCCTGATCATCAGCATCATCATAGAGGGTCTTGTTGCAGTCCACCTCCATAGCACACCCAGAGGATCTGGAGTTGCAGTTGTTGTCTCCATCAAGGTGTCCTCTTGTGGGGCTTAGGCTCAAGAGTGGGAGAGCCTCCCTTAGAGGAGGAGAGGGTGGTTGGCTGTAGGTATCATTAGTGAAGAAGATTGAGTTGTTGTAGCTGTAACTATAAGGAGATGGGTTGAGAGGAGATGGGGAAGAAGATAAGTAATTATTGAGGGAGCAATAGGAACTGAACCAGCTGGAGGCATAGTGACTTGAAGAGAAAGGGTACTGATCAGACATGGTGGGGGAGGTGGTGGAAGAAACTGCAGCTCTAAGGAAGAGGATGAGGAAGAACAGTTTGGGAGTGGGAATCAGTATAGGGTTTATAGAACAGTTTTGGGGGAGAAAGAGAGAGAGAGAGTGTGTGAATTAGAGGTGGAGATGAGGGCTGAACATAATCACCAAAGGGAAAAAGATATATGAAAGAGGGTGGAGAGAGTGAGTTTAATGTGTCTTGTTTGAAGATTTATTTATAGTGAGATTTAGCTAAAAAATGTTATTTTTTTAAGATGATATTTTTTTTATTAAATTAATGATTAATGTGTACTTTTTTTTTTTTTCCAAGAGGGATAAATGGTTTTAAAATATCCAGGTGTAGTTACAAAGAATGATCTGACGCCAATTAAACAATGCTTAAAAGCATTAATTATAGAACAATTTTTAAATACAATTTGGGATAAAATTGAGAGGTTAGTCCATAGTGTTATTGTATTTACAAGTATTTATTTTATTTATTTGATTCACTTATTTTAGTTTTTAAATGGTAACAAAAAAAGATCTTAAAATTAAGATTTGTCTTCATAATATTACCCACAAGTTAAAAAATTATACCAAATCACTCATAAAATATATATATATATATTGGCCGGGATTATTGCAAAGAACCACCCATTATTCTTTTTTATTGTATAATAAATAAATTATCACTTGATGTATCAAAGTCAGCTTTATTTTATAACAAATATATAATTAACTAAATAATTTCATATCAAAGCGATTATTTAAAACCTCTTAAAAATGTTTAATAAACATTAAAAAGGTTGTTGTCGGACCGGTTGATTTTTTTTCAAAAAAAAATACAAAAAATAATTATTAATGAATTTTCTGCAAATTATTTATTTAAAGGGTATATGTGTAAGTTACCTTTAAAAAAACGATTTGCATGCTAAAGAGCTGACATTAAAAATTGTCATCGATCTGGTCATGCATGTACATTGTACGAATATTGGTTTGGTGCACATAGTCAAAGGTAAAATAGTTAATTATGTGAAACAGTTTTAGCTGTAGGTGTGCTTACACAAGTTATTTCGAGAGTAAAATCTCTCTTTAAACTAAATTAACTATAACATATATATATATATATATATATATATATATATATATATATATATATATATATATATATATTGTACTGTATTAATGTTAATGTATTATTACCACAAACGTAATTAACAAGTGGGGGCATAAATTGGTGTTTAAAAATTAAAACAAAATATTGATAAGATTACAATATTATTTTTCCTTGTAAAAAAGGGAGAGAGACAAGGAGACAAAGAGATTGAGAGAGAGATCGAGGACAAAGAATGAAAGACGAAATTTCAAGTTTTTTTACCACCCCTTCCTAATCCCCAACCTCACCAATCCCATATAAAATATATCTACTTTTTAAATATCCTTTGGTGCAAAAATAAAAACTCTAGTGGGTAGAATAAGGCCAAATACAAGGTCATGAATTAGGGTTGGATTGGAGATATTTGACTCCCATCACACACATTAATCTATTTTATAATATTGTTAAAAATAAGTCTTTTATTTCATACCCGAAATAAAATGAATCCACAGTTGATTTGGAAGAAATTGTAAGATTTGGGATTTTATGAGACATGCGAGTCTATATTATGCAGTCTTTTTAGATTTTTTTTGAGCAACAACAAACCTTCAATTATGATATATATTAATTTATTATGGGAAATTATTATGTTCTTTAAACTATTTTATGGAGATGTTAGAAATTCTTAAAGCATTAGGATAAAGGTTTGAAATAAAACTAACTTGCCGGATTGTTTTAACGATATGATTTTGAGAAATGGTTTAAAAGGTAAAATATTTAATGTCGGAATTTGATCAAATGACTTCTAGAAATTTTTGAACCGGTTTAATTGGAACTTGATTGTGAAATTGATTGATGGAATTACTTGAGAATTTATGTGAGATTGTGGCATGAATGTATATGAATTGAAGCATGATTTGAGATATTGGAATGTTGAGATGATTGATATAAATGAGTAAGGAAAATGATGAGATGAGAATGAGATGATATGTAACGATAGGAGATGGTTGAGATAATGATGATATGACAACGAGTTCTTTCTGCTTAATTATACGAATTATGTGCAGTAATAGATGCCCATTGTATGTACTAGACTTAGACTTATGCATGTTATTTAATACTTGCTAGGTGATCTGTGAGTTGTTTAATACTTGTTCGTTTATTGTTGTTCTGCAGTTCTGCTCATTCCAGGTAAGTTCTCCGAGACTTACTCAAGAATTCGAACCTCATGCATCATTTTGAAGCATTTTGGATGATATTATAGTGACCTCTTACAAATAGTGCTGAAAAAACAGATGTATCTGTCACTTAGATATTTAGGCGACGTTTTAAATTGATATAATTATCAATCCATCAAATTTATTGATTAACATATAAAAATGTCAACTTCACTGAAGTTTTGTTTATAAAGGTTTATAATTAATTATAACTAATATGATCCCCGCGTCATGCCATTTTTTGGGCCCAAATTGATAAACTGTCCCACGGATTGGTTTTATTAATGAAAAGTCCATCTCCTAAATTAACTTAATTAATTCCTCTCTCTCTCCCTCAGCCCCCCTATAGCCCAACCTCTCTCTCACAGTCTTCGATCTCTCTATCCTATGGCAGCCCTGCAACCCCGCCTCTCTCTCACGGTCGTCGAGCTCGATTGCTTGATCGTGTTCTCCATCGGAACCTGTTGTTCGATCTGTCCTCGCTCTTCCTCGGCTCCTCTTCGTTCCAAAACGATTCTGTTTTCCGCTTAGCTCCCCCATTATTGATACGGGTGAGTTCTCACTCTTACAGTTTTACTGTTTTCAATTTTCCAATATAGGCATTATCGTTATCGAAATTTTCGTAGTTTTTTAGTTTTTGTCTTGTGGAATCTAGAGAAGTTTTGATTCACCATTTTTATCATCCATTCAAATCGTTCCAGGGTTTCTTAAAGAGCCACTTTGATACCTATGTTCCCCAAATTTCTAATATGAAACTGTACTGAACCTATCGCTTTATCGAATTCCTATCATTCTTAGGGGTTTTTCAGCAATCGAAGTTGATTTGTGGATCTCTCGATCGATATGCTAGCGTGAGGAGGAAACTTTTTAATGTGAATCATTGATTGATTGAGTGTGATGTAGAATTAGTGCTCAACCATTGAGTGTCAATCCCTGAATAAACTACAGGTAATGGCGTTTTCGTTGGTTGTCTCAACATAGCATTTTGTAGGCTGCTGAAATAGAGAGGCAGATTGAGAAGGAATCGAAGGCTGCTGAATTAGCATTGCAATCGAAGGTTGATAAACATATTGTAGTTTGCTATATTGAATTATATTCTGCTGAAAGTTGGCTTGTTATCATGTTGTTGTTGTAATTGCTGAAATTGGCGTGACCTTTTTCTCAAATTGCTGAAATTGTTGTTGTAATTGCTAAAATTGGTGTGATTTTTTTTACTGAAATTGTTGGGCAAAAATTCAAAATTCAGTGATTGAGCAATTCCGGTTTCACCAACGTCGGCGTCAACAACTTCGGTTTCAGCAACACGTAGCGAAAAAAGTGCCGACGCGAAAAAAAAAGACTGTTGAAAGAGGAACGGGGCACATGGGGCACACGTGGGGGGCACAGGGGCAAAGGGGGCAGGGGATGAGGGAAGAGAGGTGAACTGTTTGCTAATTTGAAAATATTGGTGGACAATTTACTACTCCCTCCGTTCGGAAATAAATGATGTTTGACTATTTTGCACGTAGTTTTAGGAGCTAAAAACTATATAAAATCTTATTTATTTTAATTATTTTTTTTCATAGTTTAATAGTTATTAGTATTAGTTATTAAACTATGAAAAAAATTAATTAAAATTAATAAGATTTTATATAGTTTTTAGCTCATAAAATTACGTGCAAAATAGTCAAACATCATTTATTTCCGAACGGAGAGAGTAATTAATAAAGGCCTTAAATATGGTCACTCTAATAAATGCCCCATAACTTATTACCCTATTCGAGGTGGACTAGTGATGTAGAGTAAGGGGATCGAGGGATAATTAAAAAGATCTCGGGTTCGATCCCTGTCTCCGTCTACCCTTCCTCATCGTAAAAAAAAAAAAAAAAAATTAACTTGAAAACTAACCGGCCACAGATGGATTTTATTCAAATTTGCACCATCTATAATTTAATAATAAAAGAAAAAAAATAGAAACAACAAGTTGTTGGGAAGTAAGCAAATGGGGATGAGTCCCACCCAGCATTTGCTTAGATGTTAGAGTTGTGTGGTCGGCCTTTGATCTCAGCGACTGTCCCTCCTCCGATCCTTCTCCTTCTTTGTTCATACGCACTCCATCTTTCAAGACCTCCCCCTAAACCTAATTCATTTCATATCATTTCATTTCGCTTAATTAATTAACATCCCATTTCTTATATATATATTTATAGATATCGCGCAGCTACTATCCGATCCGATGATCGATCAGAATCCAGAAATTAAAAATAAATTTACATATGTATAATTTGATTGATGATATATGTGTTCAAATTGGGGATTGATCGAGCCGAATCGATGAATAGTTCTTCAAGAACGTGCGATTCTTACATGCGCAGGGACACTGTAAAAAAAAAAAATTAAAATCCCATCTGTCGCCTTCTTATCATCGCTGCATTTATTTGCTGACTGATAATTCAACCCTCCTGAGAGGGGGAGGAAACAGAAACAGGGTTTTATTTTAGTTTTTTTTTTCAAATAATTTAATTGCCAACAAATTTAATGTCAACTAAATTACCTTAAAGTAATTATGGAAAGGAAATTAAATTAATCGAGTATAACTTTCCACGTGTATTATATTAACTATTTCGAGTATAGATTGACGCCGGGTTTTTTTTCATGCATATTTATTTATGGTCTATATAATTATATTGACATTTTTATAAAAATTTACCATGAATTTCATGCTTTAGATAATTAAAAAAAATCTAAATTAATTGGGATTTTATTTTATTTTTAATTTTTAAAATATAATTTTAATGATAAAAGTTTATATCCATGCATAGAGAAACATAAATATAAATTCAAAAACATACAAAAAATTAATGTTAACTTAATTAAGAGAAAGCAGAAACTTAATTAAGAGAAAGCAGAAAGTGTACAGATTAGTGGTTTTTTATTAAGTAAAGATTTGAGATCAGACAAGACTAAAGAGGTCAATAAATCAGCGGACACATATATAAAAAATACCAAATTAAAAATAAACCGAATGAAATAAACTAGACAACAAAAACGACCTAATTAAGCATAATTTAGTGGGTTTGTGATTGTATGATGAAATCAGGTTGAAATGCAAAATTAAAGAGTTGAAATTTAATTGAGAGACTACACACAACACAATCATATAAGGAGTATATATGTAAATAATGTATGGGTGATAATATTTACACCCACTAAATTTACTATATACACCACACCCTGCCCCTCTTGAGTCACAGACGTGTGACTCAAGAGGCACAGGGTATTTTATATATAGAGTACCCTGCGCCTCTTGAGTCACACGTCTGTGACTCAAGAGGGGCAGGGTCTACTTTAAAAAAACAATAAAAAAATAGGATGTGTGGTGTATATAGTAAAATTTTGGGTGTAAATAACATTGGCTAATGTAATGCAGTGAGGACCTCTGAAATACAGGGTAAAGTAGAAAAGAAGTGGAGGACCTCTGAAATACAGGGTAAAGTAGAAAAGAAGTGGAGATGGATCAAGGTTTGATGGGTCAAAACCCAAAACAAATGTAAGTAATGATGACAATTAAATGTGAATCAGAGAGAGTGAGAGTGTAACGTTTCATCAAAGAGTCCAATAATCCTTCCTTCATGGGTCAATCTTTGTGATTCACTGTTTTTTCTTTTCCACTTTTTTTTTTTTTTTTAAATCAAGTGGTGGGGACTGGGGACGTACGTACACTAACACAACACACAAGCTACTCTATCTCATCTTGCTCGGGATCTAGACTGTCAAAGTATGACTCGATCCGTACGTCTGATAATTTTACAGTTTGGATCCGGTGTTTTAGATTCGAGATCTGAAATCGACCCGAACTCGAATTACTCGGGACTTTTAGGGTCAAGACCCGATGACCTGTTGGGTCGAAATTGACCCGGTGAGTCAACACCATGTAGACGCCACAAAGGCACTAAATTGAACCCACGTAGATTTGTCATGCAATTGTATTCGTTAAGGTCACTCATAAACTAAATAATTTATATATTTTACAATTATAGTATATTTAGAACACTTATTTGTATAAATATGATTTTTTATGCTTAAAATATTAATATAATAATATTAATATAATAATATTTATAAATTTAATTATAATATTATTATTTAGTTTAATTTGACATATTTATATTATAATTTAATTTTGATATTATTTTAATATTTTTAAAAATTCTTCAAAAAGTTTGAGTTTTTTTTTACCCGGTGGGTCGACCCGAACCCGGGACAAACCCGGTTTGGATCGACCCGGAACGACCGGTAACCTGAATTACCCGAAACCCGATTTACCCGGGACACGAATGACATTACCCGATCCGAATGACCCGATTGACAGATCTATCGGGATCTTTAATTTTAATTTACTACGAGTATTACCTTCTTCACCTTTCTACTACCAAGTACCAAGTGGTAGTAATTAATTTCAATGTTATTACTGTCCCTTTTTAACAAGTCTTTTATCTTTTACTACGGAGTACTTTTTTTTATTACTAAGTACATTAAGAATTTGTGGGTCACACATGACTCATCGATAGGCCGACAAAGTCAGCAGATGGCGAACCGTCAAACCTACAATGTAAAATAAAACAAGTCCTAAACAAAAGTGGCAAGCAAACAAATCCAGATGAACAAACGAGTCTAATCCAAGAACGTTGGAGACAACGTAGACTAAACCCAAAGCCAAGTGTCACCAAGCAATGATACCACTAGTCAGCGGTACACCAGAAGTCCTTGTGGGTGATGAAGACGATCCTCCAAGGAAATTGCCGGAACATGGAGTCGCCTCAATACACACCGTCTCAACCCCAACCAGACCCGACACCAGATACCAGCAGAGCCCCAACTCAAACTAGGACCACCAAGAACAACCGAAAACACCGCCGAGAACCACCCTTGTAAGACGCACCAAAAAGCCCTTTCGTGATGTAGTTTTCACCCTTTTGGGTTATCGGGATTTAGTACCCTTGCGGGAATTTAACCAATATATATATAAACATATATAAACAAAAACGGACAAATTATTAAACCCCGTTTGATAGATCAATTAAAGGGAATTTAATAAGAATATTTATATATGTAGAAATATATAAATACATAATATTTTTTTTCCAAAAATTGCGGGTTGTCCCCGACCCAAGGCTTTACCTTGGGTCCAAAGGACGAGCCCGAAATATCAAATCGCATTCCCCAGACACTAGAACAAAACCAGCCAAGGAGGGACGTCGAGGAGAAGGAAGCGCTACAAGCCGCCGGAGAATCCAAACAGCTAGCAGAGCTCCCGGCCGACAGCCCAGAGGGAAGAAACGAACAGGGGGGCACGCTCGGCCCGAACCACCGGCCAGGAGACGAGCTCGACTGGGCCGGAGGGAGAGAGATGGCGATGGAGGAGAATCTGGCCAGGCACAACCCACCGGCGAGGCCCGTGGGCCCCGATCACGAAGCACGGGTACGGGCCCTCAATCCGCAAGGAAGCGACCCCGGAGAGCACGAATTCGACCACAGGGGAACGAAAAGGAGAGGATGGGACCGGTCCAAAACCACCCAGATCATGGATTTTTTATATAAAAAAACAAGGAAGAACCGTCAATGAAGGAGTTAAGGTAGAGGGAATTATCGATTAAAATTGAGCTAGAAGCTCAATCTTCACACCACTAGGAGATCGTATTTTTTTTTACCTATGTTTCGACGGAATTACTCTAATAGTACTTGACTTATCCTCTACCAAAATTTCCCTAGATTCTCAAAGTAAGAAGGGGAAACTATTGAAATCTGTTAGGACTTGTGATTACATGAGCGCCCATACACTAATAGTCTAACCCATAATCCGAGTAAGGATTTATTCTAAAACCAATTGACAATATAAAAAGAATAGCCAACTAACTTATATACCAAGGTTTATTCCTTCGTATTTTCAATACGAAACTCCTTGTTTATCTTCTCATATCCCATCATAAAACTAGGGTTGTGCATGATTCGGTTCAAACCGAATTTTTGGGCCGAACCAACACAAACCGAACCGAACCAAACCGAAGTTTTTCGGTTCGGCTTTCGGTCCGAGAATTTCCATTTTTCGGTTCGGTTTGTGTTCGGTTTCGGTTCGGTTTGTGTTAAACTGAATTTTTTAATATTTCAATATATATACTACTTTTTATACACTACATAAATACTTTTTATACACTACACATATACAGGGTATATATACACATATATACAATATATGTATTTGCATTACTGTGTCTATATATAAATACATATATACAATGTATTTGCATCAATGTCTCTATATATAAATACATATTTTTTTGTGAGTAATGTGTATATATATAAGAAAAATAAAAAAATATAAAAAAAATATTATAATTCGTATGCGGTTTGGGTTCGGTTTGTGTTAAACCGATTTTTTTTTAAAAAAATAATTTTTAAAGTTTTTTAATGTAAATTCGGTTAAATTGTGTTAAAACCGAACCGAACACAAACCAAACCGGTAAATAACCGAACCGAACCTAATGCTTTCGGTTTTAAATTTTAAGATTTTCAGTTTCGGTTCGATTCGGTTAAGTTTTAGACCGATGCACACCCCTACATAAAACCAAAATAAGAAACAAGAATGGGGTAAATGAATCTAACAAGGATAAAGTACTTGTAAGAAGATAGTCTCAAATTAAATTAAATTGTACTTAGTAGTATATATACTTAAAAAAAAAACATTTGCTTTTTTACTTACCTTTTCTGCTATAACTGAGTTCAGCAGCATTAACGTCTGGTAGTAACAATGCTAGCAGTGCTAGTTATAAGTACAGTAGTAAGAAATAGTAATAGCAACAAGTTAAACCCCATTCCTACAACACACCCCCACACACAAAAATAAAATTACATTCAAAATTAAACAAGCCACATGAATAATTCACTCTGATTTATAACTTGATCTCTAATATTCCAACCGGATCATAATTTAACCTATGATTAATTAAAGAAATATATATATATTTTTATTTATTGGAGTACTCAGTAAAAATAAAAAAATATATTTGGGGTCCACATACCCTTGGGTAGGGTAGAGGTGTGTGGGATAGTGAATGGGATGGGTCTATGTCAGATCGAGTGGGCTATTAAGAGATACCCCAGTAGATGGAAATGGTGGTATAAAATAGAGTCATGGGGACAATATGAATGATTGACATTCTTTACTTATTTATTAATTTGTGACCACCGGAACATTTGTATTTGTATAGTCTAGTTTGTACGTACCCCTCTTTTTTTTTCTTCTTCTCATCAAATTTCAGTTTCATCACACACACATACAAGTATTCATTCAATCAAATATCTTTTCAATTTATTGCATCTATCTTAATTTTCAAATAGCCTTGATAGGTTTAGTTTGGCTCTAGACTCTGTTTTTAGTTTCGTTGGTTCAACCTGTTGCTGACCCTTTATTTTGTTTTGGTTTGTATTTTATTAAAATGATTAGTACGTTTATCGATATGAGGGACGGGATCAGATAGTGTATTACCTGACCATTCGACTATTTTCCTATTTCAAAAAAAAAACTTTTTAAATAATCATGTATCAAAATTGTGTTAATTGGTTGCTCAGTTAAAAACTCAGGAAGTTTAAAAACCCAGGAAGTAGAATATATTCCTGTGTTTGGTTGACAGACAGACACAGGAATTCAACTTCCCAAGAATTTCAATTCCTCCAAATCGTAGGAAGTTCACTTACCTAGGGTGACTAGGTAAGTTCAACTTCCACTCTTTTTAATGTAATTTTCTTTATTTTTCTATTTATATTTGTAAAAAACATAATTCAACCAAACGACTTTTTCAATTCATGGGAAGTATATTTCACGGGAATTCAATTCATGGGAAGTAAGTTCCCGGGAATTGTACTTCCCGCATTCAACCAAACGAGCCCTTACTTTTAAATACCAATGTGATATTTCATGTAAAATAGTTTGGATTTTCTTGGAGGCAAATGTTTTGAGCATATAAACAAATGTGAAGATAAGCGTTTACTTTGTAGAGTCAGATAAAAAAAAGACTCGGATATAAGCCATTTGTTAGGATCTCTTTCTTAGCCCATATAGAGGATATAACAAAGTCTGGGGGTGAGGATCATTGATAACGTAACATTCAGATTAACGTAACATTCAGATTAACGATATTTAGTTTATGTGTTTTCGGAGTTGTTTCTTTGTTTTCTGCCTTCTGGTTATTTGCTTTGTTCTTTTTCATTTTCTTTTTGCCTTTGTTTATTTTTCATTTGCTCATTATTTATTATAATTAGGTCTATCTAAAATACTCACCCAATAACTTCAATATAAGAATATGTACCCCGGAGTATATAATTTCTAACCATAAACGTACCCTGCTAATTTATTGCAGGATAATGTTGTTAGATAGCTACACTTTTGTAGTATTGAAATGCTTTAAATCAAAGAAACTGCATTAAACCTACTTTTTAATGTTAATAATGAAGTATATAAATGGGTAATGATGTGCAAGCTTGGAGCCTTTGGAGGCATAAGTGGTTGTCATGTACATATATCCCTGTCTCCTAACAGTTATTTTATTTATTGCTGATGTACTGAGTGTTAATAATTGATCAAAGTACTGTGTTGTTGTTGTTGGTGGGGTTTGAACTCAACTAGATCACCTAGTATTTATTAGGCATGGGGTCCATTTTTTGGAGGTGTATTATAGGGTTAGGGTCTTGCCATTTGCCAACAATACTTCATACAGGGGATGTTCAAAATAAAAAAATAAAAAATAAAACCTTCTCAAACTCCCTAGGCCAGTAGGCTATATGTAAGATTTGACGAGGAGGCTCTGCGTGGATGTCGTGTGACCGAGTTGTTCTCCAGGAAGATATGACTGAGTTACAAAGTCTTTGCAAGCAGTTGATAACGATCAGGTTGTCACCCTCAATCATGATATTGGAAAAGCCAAACTCTTTCGCCTTAGTGACGCCTCCTATGAGGACAAGAGCCTCAGTTGCTAGAGCGGAAATGTGCTCACATTGGAAACCATCACAATCGATGATTGACCCGTGGTAATCCCTTGATAATGAAACCAGCAAATGCCTCACCAGAAGGCAGTTTGGATCCATCAAAATTAATTTTGAACGTTCCATCAACCGGTTTGCTCCATCTCAAATTTCTTCTTCTTCTTGTTGCATTAATTTGTTCGTAGTTTCTGGTGATATCGGGGCTCATTTTCAAAGGTCAACTTAGATGTTGCTCAGTTCTGTAGTTGTTGAT
The DNA here is from genome assembly GCA_963922045.1 of Persicaria maculosa. NCBI lineage: Eukaryota > Viridiplantae > Streptophyta > Magnoliopsida > Caryophyllales > Polygonaceae > Persicaria > Persicaria maculosa. The sequence continues at coordinate 50,592,357 of OY998269.1, read as the reverse complement.
TGGTATAATTCTCCATATTTTGGATGAATGTTGTATTTAGCTTTTCAAATATTTTCCGAGTCTTGCTTGTTCATAAGCACCACCATGTTGTCGCTACTCACTAGTCTTTCTTTTTGCTCAGGATTGAGTTTGTTGAATATTTCACAAACGATGTTTTTTATCAATATGTTACTAGTGTCGATGTTTCGAAACACTATTTTCATGTTCGGGTCTATTATGTGAATCATCTATATATAGTGTGTGGTTGTATTCGAAAAAGAGATGGGTTGGACTTTCATCCATTCGACCACACAACGAACAATATAGAGGAACATCAATGCCTTTGTTTGTCAATCTGGTCTTCGTTGGGATTCCATCTAGTGCAAGCTTCCAAACAAAGTTTTAAACTTTTGAGAATGTGTCTAGGTTCTACTTCCATGCAGTACTGCTGGTTTCTTCTGTGTTCTATTTTGCCTTATGATATGCGTTAGGACACTTATTGCACTAAACCATCCGTTTTTATTTGATTTCCAGTATAGTCTGTCTTCTATTACATAATACATAATATCTAATTAACTGATTATCTTATTACATCATACACAATATCATAAACCCAACTTAATTGATTATCTTATTCTCATTTTTAAAAATATATTATTTCGGTTAATCAAAGGGGAAAAACTATTAACCATAGTGGATCCAAATGACTAGTAGTTTTTCAATTCAATGAACCGGATATAGAGTCATTAATTTATAAACGAGGCAGTTTAGAGACTTAGATCATCTTCAACCGCTTTTTTAATTTTTTTCTAAAACAGAAAAATAAAATACACCAACTTTCAGATTATTTTTCATAGAATAGAAAACAAAAACATCACACAACATATTGAACATTCATTACGACCCTTTTGAAACCTTCCAAAATGTCGACCACACCGCTCCACCATGAAAAGGGGCCAGAAAAAGAATGACACGTAATACTCCATGGATTTAGCGATAAATAAATGTCATGCTATTTTAGGTTTAAATGTACGTTCAACAATATTTATCAATATTTTTATAAATTATGTGGGTCATACGATGTGAGAGTCACACGTCCAAGTCCAAGTGCACATGCACTAATCAAGCGGGCACACAAGCGAAATGAGGTTCATCCTAAAATCAGTGCTAGACTTGATTCACTCTATAATCAATGTGTCCCAATATTCTCAAACATACTCCGTAGGTTTTATTATCTAATAACTGCACCCTTTTCATTTTGTTGAACAAGAAAAATTTTGGAAAATTTTTCGAGCTGGTTCGATTATCTAAGAGTATCCTTAATTACATATGAAAATTTACATTTCTAAATTATTTGATGCGGGACCATCTTCTACACCTCCGGACATGCCGATCATCTTAGGAGACGGACCTATGACTCGAGCCCGAGCCAAGAAGTTGCAGAGAGACTCATTCCTGTTTGTGAGTCATGCCTTATTCTCGAGCGCGGTTCAACTCCCCGAGCCTTCATTAAAGACCTACATGTGCATTGGGATCAAGATTGTTGAGTCGTCTTAGTCACATGATAGGGCCGAAAGTCCTAAGCCTTGAACCTTGTTTTATTTCCTATTTTAGTAACTTTTCTACTTAAGTTATTTTAGGTAATTTAGGGTATTTTAATTATTTCTTTTATTCTTTAATTTGGGCCGAAATTCAGCCTTCTTAGGGTTAATATAGGCTGATCTCCATTGTAGAAAAAGAACACGTTCAATTCTTATGAAAATTTCTCTCTTTTGGTGAAAAACACAAAGAGTGCAAGTCAATCGATTCGAAGCATTGCTCATCGATTGCAATTGGTTATAGATCCTGCTTGGTTTGCTTTGAGTTCGTCAACCTCGCGAGAGCTTGGTGATCCAGGTAATCACAAGTCCCCTCCTTGTGCCTCCAAGTTGTCCGCTTGGTTGTGTAAGGTTGTAGAGGCGGGCTTTGTAGTCGTTGATACTTGGTTCCTACCCTCTTAGGAGGCCTGGGGTCTTTATCTCGTTCTACCTTAGTTCGAATCACCCTTCTATCGGTCTTTCTTTCATTGTTTTGTTGAGTCTTTGCTTCCGTTCTTGTCTTTGAGTCTTGATTGTCGAAGATCGGGCCACCCTACGGCTAACCCCGTATCAAATTGGTATCAGAGCTTTGGTTTCCGACATCAATTGTGTCTTTTGTTATTCATAAACACAAAACCCTACCAAAAAAAAAAATAGAGTCTTTCTTTGTTCTTGATTTTTACTTCTTGAAATTTTGAATTGATTGCATTAACCTTTATTTGCTTGTGATGATTGTGGTTGCAATTAGCCTAAACACATATTAGCCGTGTCCCACATAACTTCATTGGAGCTGATTTGTGCTTTGATCAGCCCATCAATTTGGTTGAAAGTGGAATCCTTCGGCAGCCTTCAACCAACCACAAGAGGTTTCCTAACCCCAGTTTGCTTCCTATCTTTGGCTATCTTGTTACATCTTTGTTTATCTATTTTATTGCCTTATTAAATTTTGATTTTGATAGATTAAATCACTTTTATCTATCATAGATTATAAAAAGGCCTTAGATAGATATACTTACCATATTAGCCAAGCCATCACCTATATATTTCATTAGGGCTACATAAATTTTATTTTCTTTCACCATAGTTCAATTTTCAAGAGTCCTTTTATTTCATTGTTAAGTGTTCTTGCATTAGTCAAAAAAAAAAAAACAGTCATCCGAAAAAGTAAAAAAAAAAAAAGTATACATTCAAAGCTTTGACCTAGGAGGATAAAATTCACTAGGGGCAAAAGTAGCTTCAAAAAAAAAAAGGATTGTTGAGATCTAGTGCAAGAACCTTCAAGGACCAAATTTGGTGAAATTGTTATAGCCCTAGTCGACAACCTTCAAACACATACCTCCCAAACCAAATTTTTTTTTTTAAGCCCTACCTTGCAACTACAACGTCCTTACTAAGGGTTGAAATCAAAAAGAGGTAAAAATCCTAGTCTTTCTTTCTTTTCTCTCATTTTCTTTTCGTATTTTGGTCTGTCGAGTCTTGCAGTGGCCATACCGACCCCGTACCGACCCCGTACCGACCCCCCTTGCCTCGGTACAGCTCCTGTCGAGTGCGTCGAATCTTGCAGTGGCCATACCGACCCCGTACCGACCCCGTACCGACCCCCCCTTGCCTCGGTACAGCTCCTGTCGAGTGCGTCGAGTTCAGCAGTCCCTGTACCGACCCCATACCGACCCTGTACCGACCCCCCCTGCCTCGGTACAGCTTCTGTCGAGTCTGTTTCGGGTCGATTTCGAGTCCTTTGTTGCGTGTTTCTTTGTCTTTTCCCTTGCTTACTCTCTTTTGATCGTTAAGTCCTTGCTTGAGTGTTGATTTGTTCAAAGCGGATTGCCCCAACAAGCTTGTCATAACCAATTCAAGAGAAGTGTGTGAGAGAAACACATTGTGAGTTGTTTATCTTTTGCTAACCTTGACATCGTTCCGTGTTTGTCTTTATTTGCAATGTCTAACATTCAGGGTAACAACGGGAACAATGCCAACCATGGCAACGATGACAACAATTCCGAAGCAACCGTCTCCGCCGCGGTGTTCAACACCACTATGCACACTCTTAACACCACCTTGGCGGCAATGATGGATAGGTTGACGGCTTTGGAGGCTAGACCATCGGGTTCTAATAACCTTGGTGGTCAAGGTAATCACGGGCGTGACGATACGCCTAATACGGAAAGGGAAGTCCATAATCCTAACCCTAACCCTAATCTTAACTTACATAACCCTATTTTTGAAGAAAACAACTCTCCACGAGGTGGGAGAAATGGTAGAAATAATGGGTTTGTTAATGTGCAGGGTCAAGGACAAGGAAGGGGAAGAGGTCGAGGCTTCCAGGAGGACTTCTACTACTCGGAGCACGACGATGACTTCCAAGAGGAGGAGTATTGGGAGCAACGCCCGAGGAGGAACGACAGAGGAGGACGTTACCAACACCGTGAGCCTAGAGATCATGATCAAGACGGCATAGGTAAGGTCAAGGTAACAATTCCTTCTTTTGATGGTAAGACGGATCCAGATGCATATATAGACTGGGAAACTAAAATGGAACAAATCTGGAACTGTCACAACTTCTCTGAACCTAAGAAAGTACAATTGGCTTCGTTAGAATTTCAAGGGTTTGCTCTTATTTGGTGGGATAATTTGATTAAGGAAAGAAGAAGAGCCCTTGATGCGCCTATCGCGTCTTGGAACCAATTGAAAGCTTTAATGAGAAGTAGGTTTGTCCCTCAACATTATGCTAGAGAGCTTAGGCAACGCCTAGAAAACCTTAAACAAGGTACCAAATCTGTTGAGGAAACCTTTAACCTTATGCAAGAAACCATGGCTAGAGCCAATATAGTGGAACACTATGAGGATACAAATGCTAGGTTTCTTCGTATTTTGAATCCCGCCTTAGCTCATGAGATCGATTATTTTCCTTACTCTACTCCTACTGAATTATTACATTTGGCTATTAAAGTTGAACGTGGAGCTAGATACAGGAACCAAGGCGGAAGGATGATGAGTGGGCAGCCCCAACCATGGCGCCAAAGCCGGACACAACAGCCCCAAGGGCGGCCTGAAGGAGGCTACAGCTCTCGGCCAAGCCAAGGCCAAGGGAAAGGGGAAGGCCGACCAGTCCAGCAGCCCTCCGACAAGAGCAAGGCGCCTTGGACTGGACGAGATTCGTCTGGGGTATCTACTGGCCCCAAAGGGAGTAATCCTAACCCCTCTACGACTAGATCTAGGGACATTGTGTGCTTTAAATGTCAGGGTAGAGGTCATACTATGAAGGATTGTCCCAATAAAAAGACTCTCATGATTAATCACTTAGGCGAATATGAATCTGAAAACTCTTGTGATGAACATGAAGAGCCTGTTAATGAAAATGATCAGAATCTCAACCTTCTTACTTTTGATGAAGATGATGATGGCATTGATTATGAACATGGTGAATCACTGATTGTTAGGAGAGTCCTAAGTATTGTGCCTGCACCTTCTGATAACAATCAACGTGAAAACTTATTTCATACTAGATGCTTAGTTAAGGGTAAGGTTGTTAATGTGATCATTGATGGGGGGAGTTGTTGTAACTTAGCTAGTCAAGAGATGATTGATAAATTACAACTTCCTACTATTCAGCATCCTAGGCCTTATAGATTGCATTGGATGAATGACTGTGGTAATTTAAAGGTGAATAGGCAAGTTAAAGTGCATATCAAACTAGGACATTATGAAGATGATATGTTATGTGATATTGTACCTATGCAAGCCTGTCATATTTTATTAGGACGTCCTTGGCAATTTGATCGTAAGGTTTTGCATGATGGTTTTACTAATAGATACTCCTTTACTTTTCAGGGCAAGAATGTCGTTCTCAAGCCTATGACGCCAACCCAGGTGGCCGACGAGATTGAGAAGCGGAAGGTAAGTAAAGGTGAGTTAGTTAGGGAGGCTCCGTCGAGCCAAGTGTCTACCCCTACTCGGCCTAAAAGTGTATTTTTGGCTTCCAAGAGTGCATATTTAGACGAGTTTGCGGATGGGGAAACAACCCTCATGCTCCTATGCAAAGGGTTGAATATGTTGAGTGAGGAGCTTCGAGCTACCCTCCCTCCTCGCATCCTATCTCTTATTGAAGAGTTTAAGGATGTCTTCCCCGATGACATACCAGCAGGTCTACCCCCTATTAGAGGAATTGAGCATCAAATTGATCTCATTCCAGGGGCTTCTTTGCCTAATAGGCCTGCTTATAGAATGAATCCCACTGAAACCCAAGAGGTTCAATCCCAAGTCCAGGAACTGTTGGACAAGGGATACATTCGGGAAAGTTTGAGTCCATGTGCTGTGCCTGTGTTGTTAGTGCCTAAGAAGGATGGTTCTTGGAGAATGTGTGTAGATTGTAGGGCCATTAACAACATTACTGTTAAATATCGCCATCCTATACCCCGCTTAGATGACATGTTAGATGAGTTGCATGGTTCTTCTATCTTCTCAAAAATTGATTTAAAAAGCGGTTACCATCAGATTAGGATGAAGGAAGGCGATGAATGGAAAACAGCCTTTAAAACCAAATTTGGACTTTATGAATGGTTGGTTATGCCTTTTGGCTTGACTAACGCTCCTAGTACTTTCATGAGATTAATGAATCATGTGCTTAGAAATTTCATAGGTAAATTTGTTGTTGTGTATTTTGATGACATTCTTATCTATAGTAAATCCCCTAAGGAACATGAAGCACATTTAAGGGAAGTACTTTCTACTCTAAGATTAGAACACTTGTATGCAAATTTGAAGAAATGTGAACTATGTCATGATCAAGTGTCTTTTCTTGGTTTTGTAGTGAGCTCGAATGGACTGCGTGTCGATGAGGCAAAGGTCAAGGCGATCCAGGAGTGGCCGACACCCACCACCATCGGCCATGTGCGCAGCTTCCAAGGTTTGGCGAGTTTCTACCGGCGGTTTGTGCGCGATTTCAGCACCATCTCAGCCCCTCTCACCGAGCTCACAAAGAAGCGATGCGAGTTCAAGTGGGGCGCAGCTCAGGAGGAGGCCTTCTGCATGCTCAAGGAGAAGCTCACTCAGGCGCCATTGCTGGCTCTCCCTGATTTCACTCGGCCATTTGAGGTGGAGTGCGACGCTAGCGGAGTTGGCATTGGAGGCGTGCTTATGCAGGAAGGTAAGTCTATTGCTTTCTTTTCTGAGAAGTTAAAAGGTGCATGTCTTAATTACTCTACGTATGACAAAGAACTTTATGCATTGTTTAGAGTCCTTAAGACATGGTCCCATTACCTTTGGCCTAGAGAGTTTATACTTAGGACTGATCATGAATCATTGAAACATTTTAAGAGCCAAGATAAACTTGATAGGAGACATGGTAGATGGATGGAATTCATAGAAACATTTCCTTATGTTATAAAGTATAAGAAAGGGAAAGACAATGTGGTTGCTGATGCTTTATCTAGGAGACATGTTCTGTTGACCACTTTGGATTCTAGAGTCTTAGGCTTTGTATACATTAAGGAATTGTATGAGAAAGATGCTGATTTTGGGGAAGCTTTTCGAAAGTGCCTAGATAAGGGTCCTACCGACCATTTTTATATCTTTGATGGATTCTTATTTAGGAAGGACCAAGTGTGTATCCCTAGGTGTTCTCTTCGTTTGTTATTGGTGAATGAAGCCCATAGTGGAGGTTTAATGGGTCATTTTGGGAGAGATAAGACCTATCATACACTTAAGTCACACTTTTATTGGCCACATATGCTTAGGGATGTAGAACATTGCCTTAAGAGATGTATTGACTATTTAAAGGCCAAGTCTAAGCTTATGCCCCATGGATTGTACACCCCACTCCCTATACCCTCCGCCCCTTGGGAAGATATTTCTATGGACTTTATTGTGGGATTGCCTAGAACTAAGAAGGGGAGGGATTCTATCTTTGTGGTGGTGGATAGATTTTCTAAGATGGCTCACTTTATAGCATGCCATAAGACTGATGATGCTACCAATGTTGCGAATTTGTTCTTTAGAGAGGTAGTTAGGTTGCATGGAGTGCCGAAAACCATAGTGAGTGACAGGGATGTTAAGTTCTTGAGTCATTTTTGGCGAACTTTGTAGAACAAGTTGGGAACTAGACTGTTATTCTCTACCTCTAGTCACCCCCAAACTGATGGCCAAACTGAGGTGACCAATAGAACCTTAACCACTATCCTTAGAGCCATTTTAAGAAAGAATTTGAAGCTTTGGGAAGAAGCCTTACCTCATGTGGAGTTTGCTTACAATAGGACAATGCATTCCTCAACTAAGATAACTCCTTTTGAATGTGTATATGGTGTTAATCCACTAACCCCCTTTGATCTTACTCCATATCCTATGAGAGAGAATGAGTCTTTTGACGCAGGTAAGCATGTTGAGTTCGTCAAGGAGCTACATGAACGGACGCGTCAGCAGCTCATGCGGAAGGCTGAGTATAACGCCAATAAGGCCAACAAGGGGCGCAGATTGGTGACATTCCAGCCCGGGGATCTTGTGTGGGTGCACCTGAGGAAGGAGAGGTTTCCCAACGAGCGGAAGAGCAAGCTTGCACCGCGAGGAGATGGACCTTTCAAGGTTCTGGAGAAGGTGGGCGACAATGCCTACAAGCTGGAGCTTCCTGGAACATATGGCGTAAGTGCTACCTTCAACGTCGCGGATCTCATTCCTTACTTAGCCGTGGACGAGGACTTGGATTCGTGGTCGAATCCTTTCCAAGAAGGGGAGGTTGATGCGGGACCATCTTCTACACCTCCGGACACGCCGATCATCTTAGGAGACGGACCTATGACTCGAGCCCGAGCCAAGAAGTTGCAGAGAGACTCATTCCTGTTTGTGAGTCATGCCTTATTCTCGAGCGCGGTTCAACTCCCCGAGCCTTCATTAAAGACCTACATGTGCATTGGGATCAAGATTGTTGAGTCGTCTTAGTCACATGATAGGGCCGAAAGTCCTAAGCCTTGAACCTTGTTTTATTTCCTATTTTAGTAACTTTTCTACTTAAGTTATTTTAGGTAATTTAGGGTATTTTAATTATTTCTTTTATTCTTTAATTTGGGCCGAAATTCAGCCTCCTTAGGGTTAATATAGGCTGATCTCCATTGTAGAAAAAGAACACGTTCAATTCTTATGAAAATTTCTCTCTTTTGGTGAAAAACACAAAGAGTGCAAGTCAATCGATTCGAAGCATTGCTCATCGATTGCAATTGGTTATAGATCCTGCTTGGTTTGCTTTGAGTTCGTCAACCTCGCGAGAGCTTGGTGATCCAGGTAATCACAAGTCCCCTCCTTGTGCCTCCAAGTTGTCCGCTTGGTTGTGTAAGGTTGTAGAGGCGGGCTTTGTAGTCGTTGATACTTGGTTCCTACCCTCTTAGGAGGCCTGGGGTCTTTATCTCGTTCTACCTTAATTCGAATCACCCTTCTATCGGTCTTTCTTTCATTGTTTTGTTGAGTCTTTGCTTCCGTTCTTGTCTTTGAGTCTTGATTGTCGAAGATCGGGCCACCCTACGGCTAACCCCGTATCATTATTACTCCCTTCGTTAATTAAACTTGACGTTTTTACTATTCACGCACGCTTTTTGAGGTGTTAAAAACTACTCCCTCTGTTCGACAAAACTTGTCATTTTAGCTTATTTCACAAGTTTTAAGGCAATTAACAAATGTACTAATTTACCCTCAATCATTACCCTCCTTTTTTACTTTATCTAAAACTACAACTAACAAACCATCAATCATATCAAGGGCGTTTTTGTAAAGTGAAGGGCAAAATACCTACAATGACAAGTTTTTTGAACAAAAATAACACCCTAAAATGAAAAGTTTTGCCGAACGGAGGGGAGTATATAAAATATTAACTTTTTTAACATATTTTTTTAAATAATTTCATACTTGTTACTATTAATTATGAATTTATAAAAACAAATTTAAAAAAATGTTAATATTTCATATAGTTTTTATCATTTTAAAAAAGCGTGCATGAATAGTAAACGACAATTTTTAATTAACAGAGGGATTATAAAGTTTATTGATGAAGATAGAATGACTTCAGCTATATAAAATTGACACTTGTAAAAAACTACGATTGACACTTGTTTTTTTTTCTATAAGATAAAAATTCGGGTGGTGGTTAGCCAACCCGAGAGCATCCCGAAGGATGAGATCACGAAGATCTGAAAGGAATACAAGCACAGAATACATCAAAATAACCACCCAAAGACAACCCGGAAAAACCCCAAACCCAAAGCAACCAAGCAGACACAACATCGAGAGGAAAGAAGCCCGACGTGGTGAAGTTGATAGCGAGCGCATGGGACAACACCTGCTGACACGATGACTCGCCGCTGGAAAGACGGAAAACAGAAATTCTCGTAAGGCAAAGACGACTCCTGTGGAAGTGTGGATCACATGCACGACGTTCACCCCACCTAGATGAGGGATCTTCGGAGACCACAAACACCACCAACACGATCACTTCGATCAACCAGGGCCGTAGAACTGCTCCTCAACCGAAACTAACCACGAACCAATAGACGGACGCCCACCCAACACGAGAAAATGAAGCATGACCGCGAGCAGGATGAAGAGCGAGAGAAGAATCCGGCCGGAATTTATTTATAGTTGATTATTGCAATTTACCAAATGGGCTATATGTCTTGAGATGTTTTAATTTGAAAATTGTCTTTTTATTTATATATAATGAATTTATTTCTATTATGGCTTTCCTCCCATGGGCCAGCTTTGGGCCCAAGGCAAAGCCTTGTGCCCAAAGGACGGAAACGAGCCTACAAAGAAGAGAGCATGGGAATAGACGTTGCCTAGCAGGGGACGAGGCAAACACCGCCGACAGGCTAAGACGCCCGCTAGTGATTCTCTGAGTTCTCTGAGTGCGTTTTCCTTTCGGTCGGTCGGTTGGTTCTACTAGCTTGTAGTTTACACTTTACAGTGTAGGATAACATGTACTTTATTTTTGCATTTCATTTCCGTCATTTGCTTTATATTATTTCCTTTTTGTCATTTGTTTTTGTTCTTTTTATATTTTGGTTATACATTATGGTTAGTCTATCTATCAGCTTGTACGATCTCTCGGTTTTTCTAAATTTGTCTAGATAATCGAATGCCCTTTCTTAATGTATATATAATTATATTGGATAATTAATTTGCTAAAACTATAGAGTGGTTATAAAAATTCGCTTGTTTTTCCCACCTTTTGCGACCACCGACCCGATGGCCATGGGGATTTTAAAAATCTTGATAAAAATATATATTTTCTTGGGCATAAGATAAAATATTGTTAAAAGGCATACATGAGGATCGATCTCACTCGATCTGAAGTTGATAGTTTTAATAATTAAACAAACAATAAAGGGTGGGTAGGAAACGGACACCAAAGTAAGTTTAGCCTAGGGAGCAAGTGTGTTGGGAGGTAGAATTAATGTGTTTGTTTTGGTTATATTAGACATACAAAACTAAACTTAAAATATAAAATTAAGTAAAATCATATGCAGCAAAGGTATAAGATGAAAAAGGTAAGGCTATAAAATGTGAAAGCTAAACATGTACTATTACTTTAATAGAATGTATAGTTAGGCACCTAAAAAAGCTAGCATTGCTACAATATTGCATAGGGATTGGAAAGGGGACACATTAATCTCAATGCATTTTGGACTAAGGGATAGGCGTGGGGACATTCAATGCCTCTTTATTCTAGTAGCCTGAGTTATATGTCTAATGAATTGCACACATTCCTCCATACCCAAAAAGCTTCTTCACTTTTTAGGATTTTAGTATCTAATTTATTGTTTTGTGTAAAAATAAAGGTCATATTTTCTTAATTTTTTTTATAATAACTCCAATTGATACTACATTTCTAACATCCTTTTATTTTGGTTGAAGTCAATGGTTTAGTTCATTATCTGGCTTGCTATTTAGATTACGACATTCGCACGGTTTTGTCACCGACTTCTGGTGTCGATAAGACTTTTTTCAAGCAAAAGAAGCTTACCGATACAACGACATTGGAGAATATAGTTGTACCAATAACATGACTTTTATTTGATCCAATAAGAGATAAAAGAGTCCCATCACAAGAATATACTACATTATCAAGATTTTAATCGGAATATCTGGTTGAAAGTGAAGATTTTTCAATGATCTCACCTGGGAGTGAAAATGGAACGGGTTATGGATGAATTCATTTCATCTTTCGCCCTGCGGATAATTAATTTCACCCGCTCCATCCATCACCCGCATCCGATCCGTGTGGATGATGCGGGTGCTCAATGAGTAAAATTAATTATATATTTATGTTTTTTAAATGAAACTAAATGATAAATAAAACTTCAAATTTAATTTATAAATATTAGAAATATGAGTTCGTGTAAGTCGAATACATATTATACATAACAATAGCATGTTATTTAAAAGTTACAAAATGAAAACACACATATATAAATAATACATTTAGATGGAAAATTAGTAAAAACGTATATATATACACACAATAACATGTTACTCAAGACTCGAGATTAGAGTTTAGATTGTAGAGGATAAAATAGTAAAACACACACACATATATAAATTCAAGGTTCTATGCAGGTATGCGGGTGAATGAGACGGGTTGGGTGGACTATTGGGGCGGGTAATGGGTGAAAAATCTTCACTCATAATCCATCCATCACCTGCCTCACCCACACCACCCGACACCCATTTTATTGCGAGTTTTCGCTCGTAAAATTAATGTGGGTGGAGCTAATACTCACGGGTTATTTCGAGCCCTAATCTCACCACACCCTTAATTTGTTGATGATTTTCTCCTTATTTGATAACGAGTAAACAAATATATTAGGGGAAAAAAAGCTTAAATATCAAACATCAATCAACTATGGAAGTTGATAGGCCATCTCTAACAACTTATCTAAAAAAAATTATAAAATGGAGAAAAAAAAAATTATACTATTGTCTAAATTATTTTGGTTTAAACTCCAACAATTTCATCTTTTGAAAATTTGGAAAAATATTTGTTTTAAAGAATGATGTGGATTTAGAGAAACTCTTTTATTTTCTATATTATTTCTATACTCTGGAGAATAAGACAGATAATCGGTTGGATAAAACAATAAATCAAATTTCTCTAAAAACCTAAAACTCTCTAAAACTGAAAAGTTGTTGAAGATATATGTTCGATCGACTCAGTCGTTTCTACATCTGCATCAGCTCATTGTTTTCAACGGGATTCGAATTTCGAATCTTTTGACATAAGATGTAGCCCTATAACCACTAAATCAACTTGTGATTAGTGAAGATATATCTCTCTAATAGTGATGAAACAAGCGAAATATAAAATAGTCGTTTACTCGGTTGGATCTTAGGACATTAAAGAGAATGAAGATTGGCCTCAGTTTCAAGTCACATGCCATGCGTGCAAAGGTATCAAAAACGGTTCTTCAATCTTCTAATGTGTGTTCACTCGCCCACGCTTAAAATAAGTATGTTAATAAAAAAGAGCACAAGTTTTACAGTACATTTTCAATAAACAATTGGATACAACGTACTATGTACTCAACAAGTAAAATAGATTTCCAAGAGAACACGAGCGTAGAGAAATACAGATCCCCATTGCCCTTGTCATGCTCCTGCACCTTCTCATCTCACCTCTTACATTAGCGTTTTTTTTTAAAAAAAAAAGAAAGGAATTCGACGCATTGAACAAATCCAGTAGCTAATTGACATGAAGTAGGCCAGTAGGGTAGAGAGTGTTTGGCAAAATACAGCTTACATTATTATCAAGAAAGCGTATTACGCATCCGTGTCAGCACATTATCGCCTTATAATCCATGCCGACAAGGTTTATTATATCACCATGTATTTATAAAATAACGTACAACATTACTGAAGAATCCGTACCTCGCAACAGTATGAAAACATTGGGCAAATCCCATTTTGAGTCAATTTGACCAAATCACGCCCCGAGATTTTCCAGGTACCGAACCCAGATTGAACTGTTGCAGTACAACCAGTTTAACCAAGAGATGAAACCTGCTGGCAATACAAAACAATGACATCAGGGTAAAAGCAAATGGAACAGTAAAAAAATTGTGTACACAAAGGGATCAAAGGACTGGGAAAGCAATGAATCTTCCCTACTGTTGGATTCACCCTGGTAAACACATGGGGCTTGTCAGTGGAGTAGCAGGCAATGCACTATTCCCATATTTATAAAACGCCAGGAATTTTGAGGTTCAGTTCAGTGTGACAGCAAACGCCCTTTTCAGATGGTTGCTCTCAGCGGTTCCTGCAACAAAACAAATGAAAGGGTAAATGCCAAAGGGTGAACACTCAGTGTGGCATCTTAGGCTTGGAATTCGGATCGTTTTCGCGTCAAATTGTGAAGTGGGTCAGTCGTTTGCTCCATTAGACGCTGGGGAAATGGTCGTTTTCCTCCTTCAACATGCAAATTGAAGCAGTCGTTTTCGTTGGGAAACGCATGTGGAAGCGGTCGGTTTTGCTCATGTGAATATACATTGTGCTTTTGCTCATGGATGCCACCCTATGTCGGAGCCACTAGCGATGATAGAGAGAGGTAAGGGCAGAGCAAATAAAAGAACAACGGAACGCATGAGGTTGGACAACTTTCGTCGTAGCTTGACTGACCCTATAGCTACGTGGAAAGATGCTAAATGAAGTGAAGTTAAATTATCATGTTAAAAGATGGCGTTGCTGGCCCTTGGGAGATTGGAATTACACGATAAGATGTTGAGAGAAGGGGGGGACCTGAGCTAGACTGTAGTTGTATGTCTGACACCGAAAGAAGCCTCTCAGCGGTACTATGATTGAAAGCATGTTCTTACGCAGAGGCTCCAAAAGGGACCGGACCTGAATCCTGAAGCCGTGTGTATCAACCAAATGCAGGTTCTAGCAAAGAAAACAGCAAGTTTGCATGGTTTTGATACAAGTTCTCAATAACTTGAAGAAAGGGAAAACGGCTCAAGCAAATTGGAATGGAAGATGACGAATCCAGGAAGACATACCACAGATGGGCCAGATTTAACAAGACCAACCTGTGACGAAGCAACACACCTACAGGAAACATATGAGAATCAAACAATTTTCTAGTTCTGTAATTCCAATAGAAGATATTCCCTATCAAGAAAATATAAACAGCACACAGTGAAAGACGCACAAATTTCAGAAAACAATCACAAAATCATATAGGCATGCTCACGAATACGCTAAGAAAACTGAAAACCTTCCCAACAAAAACTAACAACATAAAACTCACACACCAAAAGAGATATTTCTCGACAACCAACATCACAGGACAAACAATATCAAACAGATCCATATTCATAGCCCCACACGCTATTTTTTTTCACCTCTTGTGAATGCAATAGGAAGAGAGAATCTATGCCACCACATGATCAACAAATAGAATATAGAAGAAGAAAAAAATCAACTCAGAACACCAACAGCAATGCCCTACGTGGGGGTGTTTACTAGAATTGATTTAGGATATTTAAGATCTCATTTATCCAGAACCACTTGTTCTAGATAACTTCGAAATGACACCTGATAGAATATGTTGGATGGCACTTTACCGATGATTGTTGATCCATTTTAAGGAAGGTAATTTTATTTCTAAATCCTAACATAGTCAACTACAAAGTGATCAAGGAAAAATTCCACTGCACTATTATAAGAAAGCAGATGCAGAATCCCACCCCATGTTAATGCCGTCACTTGAACACAATGAATAAATTGAATATCAAGTAATGCAGCAAGGTTGATTTGTATGAAGGCTACTCCTTACAAGAATAATTCATATCCATAAGTTAAGTTCATAATGGGGGAAACCGGCTTTTTGGTTGTAGGTGCCAAAGGTTCCTGGCTTTGTTTTTCTGTCACTTAATTCACAACTGAAGGTAATCGCCAAAGGTAATGATTTGGATAACATCACAAAATCAACAGCGAACATGCTTAAAAACAGAAACAAATACTTTAACTTGCATCATAAAACATCACTATAACCAAATGTACAACTCAGGAGGCAGGAACCTTAAAATAGAATCAGCTGGTGAGACTATGCGAATACCATAGACCAACCTCTCCTATCTTTCAACCAAGGAAAGGGATAGAGGTTCCATTATCTTCTGCTCAGGAACTTGCAATCTACTTATACATCTTGTGAGCAAATCAACACCTAACCCTGAAAAATTAGCCCTATATGGTTCAACTGTTGACAAAGTGTAATATGTGTATTATTAGAACAAGTTCATACAAGATGGTAGCTTATATTCACAAAAGCTGCCCCTTTTAGGAGTTTTAGCTCCACTATCAACACTATACATGAAACCGCACACTGTTTCAACTAATTCTTCCTCATAAAACTACATAATGTCTCCATATTTAGTTGAATTCCTGTTCAAGACCCCGCTACGACGACAGTATCAACTTGTTGATTCATCGATTATTGCCAAAAAATATGAAGCCAATTACATCCTATATCCAGTGAACCTAGGGTTACAACTTACAAGATCCTCAGAGAATGTTTAAATGCAACATTTACCAAATTCGTAATTTCTTTTACCTGAAACGCTACTTTGACGCCATTTTGACATTGGGAGCCACAACTGCAAGATTCGAAGTATCCACCATCAATGACCCTACGAGAATCTTCCTGAAACTCTCTGGCAGCCGAAGCCGACCTCGGTCCGCCATAATCTTTCTTTTTTCATGTCAGAGTTATTCACCAGGTCCTGCTGATCAAAACTTGCCACTCATCATCCCTCTCTCCTTAATATCGACAGACCGTGACTGTCCGTTGATTATCAACGATCTTTTGTTTGCCAACCTCCTGAGACGACGTGGCCATTTAAGCAAATTGAAGAACTGAATAACCGAAGAGTTAGCTTTGCGAGGGTTGAAGTCAGGGTTTGGCAGAAAAAGTGCAGATGGTGATCTGAAAATGGCGGTTCGGCCAACAGTTGTCGATTTGCGATGGAGAAACCTCGATTGTTAACGATTTGAATCGAATCACTTATTCTTCGGGCATGTTAGTGTATAAACTGTAAATGTTGTGAGAATTTGACCTCCGATCAGCCAAGAAATTCAATTTTCGATCTTCGCTAGGGTTTTAGCAGTTCGAGAAATCGACGACGATAAATAAACCATAAAGCCTATTTTTCCCCCCAAATAAGAGAGATTTCTTCTGGATCATGGTCCATATACAATTGACTGGGCCGGCCCAATATTGAAAAGCCCAAGTACCGAACTAATAGGACGGATTTGTGACTGTTTCCGGCCGTTAGATGCCGAATGGCTAAGACTAATCAACGGCGAAAAAGAGGCATGTCCACTGGCTTTACTGGAGCTGTCCGCACCATATTAAAAACCTGGATATTTTTTTTTTGTTACTCGCTACAAAAGGGCGCCTATCTGCGATCAGTCGTTCTCTCTCGCGCAGTTCAAACCCGCATCCCCTCGTTTCTCTCTCCGCCATAGCGAGATCCAAGCGAAGCTAATCGAGGTTAATGGTTCTCATTTTTTCGTTTAGTCTGATATAAGAAAAAGCTTATCCCCATTTGTTAATCGTTTCGTAATTGCGTTCGCTTGTTGATTGATATTGTTCTTGTAAGTATTTTCTCTGTCAATCGTTTGATGATTTGTGGTTTATTCAACCAAATGATTGTCAAATTTGGAATTTTCATGGCCAATCTATGCCATGATAGTACCATTTCTTTCCGATTTCAAATGTTCAGATATCAGATCTTTTTTCTTAGTCGGTGCATTAGTTCTTCGATTGCGGGAGGAAAGAGAGAGATCGCCTTTCTATTTGATACTTTGATTATTACAGTTTTAAATTTTAAATAATGATCGCAATGTCCTGATGTTTGAATTTGAATCAGTAAGGATTTCGATTGTATGTATTTGAATCAGTAGTACAGTAGTGGTGCTCTATTCGCCTTAGTATTCTTGTTATCTTTGTAGCAATCATCTGAATATTGTTTAGCTCCCATTTCGAATTTCCGATTGAAATTATTACCTATCCATCTTACAGTCTCAGTATCACCTATCGATCTGGCTGCTATCTGGCATCAATTGCCCAAATACACACAGATTCATTGAGTTTTTTTTTTTTAGTATCTGCTTCTATTTATGGCCATTTGTCTGTTCTTATTGACGCCGCGCCTTTAAATGTGTTTTTCCATACCGTGCTATTGCTATTTGTGTATATATTTGTGTCTTACTTTGAAGTTATTAGCAGGGGGTGCATTCTGTGCATATTATGGCTGACATACACCAGTATCCGACGGTGGCTCAGAAGCTATCTGGCCAGCTTCACCTTAGCTGTTCCCCGTCATCAGAGGGACAGAGTCGCTATGGAGGATTGGCAAGCCGCGGTCTATACCAAAGGCATTTCCCCTGTGGGAACTATTCCAATGCTGGGTTGCAATATCCCGTGTCACACAAATACCATTCAGCAAGGGACTACCCTTTTGTTTCCACTACTACTTCATCAATCATGGTTCAAGCTCCTGCCGAGAAAGGGTTTTCAGCATTTATGGTTGATTTCCTCATGGGCGGTGTTTCAGCTGCTGTTTCTAAAACAGCTGCTGCTCCAATAGAGCGTGTGAAGTTGTTGATCCAGAACCAAGATGAAATGATCAAATCTGGTCGTCTAAGTGAGCCATACAAGGGCATAGGCGATTGTTTCAGTCGGACAATGAAGGATGAAGGTGCTATCGCGCTGTTTAGAGGGAACCTTGCTAATGTTATTCGTTATTTCCCCACTCAGGTATACCGTCTCTTTGTTTTAGATTAGCTATGTTTCAATTTTGTTTCTTGATCATGCTTTATACTTACTATTGTGGACTGGTGTTTTTGGTGGCAGGCTTTGAACTTTGCATTTAAGGATTACTTCAAGAGACTCTTCAACTTCAAGAAAGATAAAGACGGCTACTGGAAATGGTTTGCTGGTAACATGGCTTCTGGTGGTGCTGCAGGTGCTTCTTCCTTGTTTTTCGTCTACTCCTTGGATTATGCACGTACCCGTTTGGCAAATGATGCCAAATCTGCCAAGAAAGGAGGAGGAGACCGACAATTCAATGGTATGATTGATGTCTACAAGAAGACCCTAAAGTCAGATGGTATCACAGGGCTATACCGTGGATTTAACATCTCGTGCGTTGGAATCATTGTCTACCGTGGACTCTACTTTGGAATGTATGATTCAATCAAGCCTGTTGTCTTGACTGGAAACTTGCAGGTTAATTTGATCTTTTAAATCTCAACGTGCAGTTTTTGAATCTAACTGTCTTGAATACATTTTTCCTATGCAACTACTAACTAGAATGTTTTCTCAACGACTGCAGGATAGTTTCACAGCTAGCTTCCTTCTCGGCTGGGTCATTACAATTGGTGCTGGCCTTGCCTCCTACCCAATCGACACTGTGCGTAGAAGAATGATGATGACATCTGGTCAAGCTGTTAAGTACAAGAGTTCACTTGACGCATTCAATCAGATTGTTAAGAATGAGGGTTCCAAATCCTTGTTCAAGGGCGCTGGTGCAAACATCCTCCGCGCTGTAGCTGGTGCTGGTGTGCTTGCTGGCTACGACAAGCTTCAGGTGCTTGTCCTCGGCAAGAAATTTGGCTCTGGTGGCTCTTAAGTCTTCAGAGACCGTCCACTTCTTCATGCCATGTGATGAGAAGTATACACTAGGATCGAAATCATAGTATCAACTGAATAATGATAAAAATTAGTTTTGTGAAACCGTAAGCAATATTCTTTTTCGTTGCAGGATCCGCTGTTTAGAACAGTTTTCATTACGTTGTGATAACGCTGCATACTTTTTTTTTTTTTTTAAGGCCTTAATATCATATTGGTTATAATGTAGGAGAATAAAAATACTTTTTTTTTTTACAACCATTTAGGTTTTATTCGCGAAGAAACCATTTATCATTGTGTGTTACAAAATATCTATTCATTAGTTTTTGCCATAAACTGTATTTGTTGAGTTGAATTTCGCAATGTCTCTCCCACATCTTGATATTCAGTTGCCATGTAAATGACCAACCCTAACTTCGGCTTTGCAATTAGAATGTAGAGTGTTTAAGACTGTATGTCGTTCTTGCAAAAACTATATACACAGACTGAACTACAAGAACAGAGAATGTAAGCCTGAAATGTATTCTTGATTTACTTGAGTTTTTGTGTCATTTAGTTCTATACTCCATGGAAATCAATATATGTTGAAGAAATATGCAAGGTGATAATTTATGATGATATTATATATGACATCAAAATTGTCAACTTGCATACATCATTGATGTACGATCGATCTGATAAAAACAAATGTAATGAATTCTTGATTTACTTCTTTTGTCTACCAATTTAATGCGTGCAGTGAAACTATATTAATGTCATTTGTAATACATTTGCTTAATATATATATATATATATATATATATATATATATATATATATATATATATATATATAGATCATGTGTAAGCAAGCCTTACTGTGTAATTTGTGAGCAAATCTGGAGCGTCGGATTAAGAAGATCAAACGGATGAGATTAAAAGTAACTTGTGAACAGTGACATTATTCGTAGGTACCGAGTGATTATTCGTATGTACATACATATGAATAATCCTTTGTTGCATACGAATAATTACATTTGTTCATACATACGAATAATTACATTATTATACACGAATAATCGCTTGGTACCTACAAATAATTTCTCTGCTCACAAATTACACCGTAAGGGTTGCTTACACGGGATCCAACCTATATATATATATATATATATATATATATATATATATATATATCCTTATAAAAATATTATTGAGACGTGTATCCCGCGTTAAATATAAATAAAGAAATCAAACAACATATATATACGAATTGATTGATGAACTACTCCTCCCATTGAGTGATTCATATTATGTGAACCCTAGCGAGTCAACGAGACCCCATTTTCTTTTGTATGCATGGTGAGTGTTACAGTGCAGAACCTTCACTTAATTGGTGTTGTCTTCTTTTAAATGTCTTGCATCTGCAATATGAGAGCCTGCTGAAAGTACAGGCAAATGGTTTGATATGTACATGCATGGCTGGATCTTAGTGTCATCTTGCAATCTGGTTTGTGCTCTTACCAAAGTGGCTGTCATTTTTATCTCCCCAATATCCCAATCTGTAATACTCATAGCTTGTCTCATTCTTTCTTCCTTTCCTTATCATGGTTAGCTGCTATTTTCACCTATTCACTTTCTACTTTATACAATATCCATCAAAGTTCTTGACAGTTTCACCACTTGATTATAAAAATGATAAACCCCACCTACTCCCGTCATTTAAACTTAGCTCCGTTTCACAAAATAAAAACTCACCAGCTAGTTTATTGGACTTTTTGATTTTAATATAATGAAATAAATATAATATTTTAGTTTAATTAGTTTTTGAAATAAGAGTATTTCAACAGTTACGTACTCACCGAAGCTTTTCAGAACTTATGATTTTCTATTCACAAAGTTTGCATCAGCTATTCCTTTACCAAATCTCATACTAGCTTATTAACATATACCTATTTAACACAAATAATTTATCAGCTTCAATTACCTTAATATTTTGCCAAACGGAATCTAAACTCAGCTATACATACTCCATCATTGGAATTTTCTTTCTTCATTGTAATTATCTCCTTTTTTTTTAGCAGCCCTAATGATTGTCAACTATGTGGTTGGTACAAAAAAAAGGTAGGTACATATTTACCTTTAGCAAAGCAAATTAAAGCTTCTAAAGAAAAAGACGGTAAGTTATGCTTTATACGTATACCTTTAATTCCTTTGTATACACTCTATTTAGAAATCTGTATAAGTTGGATATTTAGATGATACTTTACAGATCACATGATAGATTCTAATTTCTAATATGCTATGTGGTCTCACTTGTTTCCTTTTAGCATTCCCTCTATTTTACTTGACGTGTGACCACGTACTTCTTAACCATTGCAATTTGCAGTCATCAGTTAATTTTATTTTTATGTAAATTGATGTCAATTCGCCCTTTTTTTTTTGGTCCACATTCGCTCATTGGGTTCGTATGGGACGGGGTTAATAAACTGACTAAAATTATAAACAGAGTAAAATTTATAAACTGTTACTAAAAGTAGTTAAAAATTTAAACAACAAGATAATCTCCGTATGGGGAGAAAAACAGTTTATTTGTAAAAAGTTGGGTTTATTTGGTTGTTATTAGGAGTATTGTGGTACTTTCAAACCAAATAAGATAAAAGGAAAGGGGTAAAAACGTTTTTTGGAAAATAAACACCTAAAAAAAGCACCAAAAAGGAGCTTATTTTTTAACTCCTTTTTTAAACTGTTTTTTCATGTTTTTTGTACCTCATACAACCTTTTTACCTGTTTATAAAATAATTAAGTGTTTCTACTTAATTTTTAAGTGTTTATTTCAACACCCATACTCTTTATTATTAACACTTCCTGAGGCGACGTCTTTTACTTTTTGTGGGCTTCTGTTCTCGTCTTTTCGGCGTCAAGACACCATGTTAGTCTATAAACTCTCTCGTACTCTCGGCATTCACAGTCTATACCCAAGCCTCCTCGACTTCCATGCTAAATGGGTTGATTTTTTATGTTTTTGCTTTTATATTTTTGGTTTCATTGTTGAATTATGACAATATATCAGTCTGTCTACTATTTTTGGCCTCTCGAGTCTTGACTCACAAGACTTGTCTGATGCGTCGAATTCTGTCCGTTTAAAAAAAAATTTCTTCTTGAAAAATGATGATTTGCCAGAAGATGACAATTTGTGTGGGGGATCATGATCAACCTCTTTCTATTTTCTTCTTTCATTATTAAGCCAGCTGTGGGGGAAAAAATGTATATATATTCCTATCCTATATATTGTCTAAGTTGAGGGCTGGTCAAATATAGGAAGATGATAAATGCCATTATCTACTTAACAGTACGTTAACACTTTGGCCATTTCTGCAAATAATTGTAATAAATCTGGCTTTTATTTGTTTGCATTTTTCTATTTG
This sequence comes from Persicaria maculosa, assembly GCA_963922045.1. Lineage (NCBI taxonomy): Eukaryota > Viridiplantae > Streptophyta > Magnoliopsida > Caryophyllales > Polygonaceae > Persicaria > Persicaria maculosa. Next base: position 50,569,736 of record OY998269.1, on the reverse strand, counting down.
GGTGTCCTCTCAAATGCATTGAGAATATATATAATCATAATAATATGAATATAGTTGAATTCTAATAAATGTATTCCATACTATTAAATTGTATTCATATATATTATGATTTGGGTACGTCTACAAAACACATTTATGAATTATGATGTACTTATACATAAAAATTATTTGTAAAAAAAGTGAAATTCTATTCTAACGAATAATTACCTTAGTATGAACAAATGATTTTAAGTTATTTTAAATATAATCTTATACGTTAAATAATTTTCTTAATTCAATAGTTTAAAACGTACAAGTGTATATATATACTCATCTATAATATTATGCTATTTATTAAATAAGTTGGGTAATAATTTAAAAAATAGCACTATACGTATTTGCATTCATATATATTATATATATGATATTTATATTTTTTTTGAAACGGAAATAATTTGTCCATAAGGATAGACCCTATAGACCAAGAGCACTCAGACGGATGAAATTACGAAGCACTGCGTCGTCAGGAGGAGATGAGGCCGAGAATACAAAGTCAAGATGCGATAAACGGTCCGCATATGATATTTATATTTATAGTGTTATAATACGATATTCATTCTCCTCACCACATGACCTTTTCCTATTGGGATAGATTTTTTTTTTGGTAGGGATTCTATTGTAATAGTTCTACAACTACCCACCAAAACCTCGACCCAATATATCTATGAAATTAATCTCGATCCTGTGAGCCATCCTTCGGAATTGAGAACGCATCTTGGGCTATTGGCCATTCAATTTTAATGGTCCAGATGAGAATTTTTTTTCTTTTTTTTATAAAAAAAATAGGGTGCAGTCTTACGTATAATATATCGTTGGTCAACTATTTCATGATGGTGCTTGATTTCGTCTGTAGTCTACGTCCCCAAATTGTTAGATTTAGTTTTGCCTAGATTTGTTCTTTGTAGGGTGCATTTTCGTTTGTTCACTTTGTTGTATTGCATATTTTCTGTTTTATGTTGTATGTTTTGACGGTCTTTCGTCTGCTGACTTGTCGGCCATCGAGATTTATTGGAATATGATGTTGTCTCACATTGAAAATATTGAAATATCATGAAATATTACATATAAGTTTGGTGGGTTACTTCTCTTATTGTCTATTGGTTTTAAGATGGAACTCCGTTGGGTTTGTATGTTATTCTTGTCTCCCCATACGTGAAACTCATCGAACCCATCAGATCTCAAATTCTTACCTAATAAAAAAATGTACCCTTTTGAATAGTAGTTGATGCACTATCCACTCATGAGACTATTACAAGTTGTTAGTTACATAAACTGATACACCTTTACTACTGAGTAAACCAACCAATTTATATTGATGCACTTTCATATATAAATTGGTTGATGCGTCCTAGCCGAATTATTCGAACGTGTCATTCCCCCGAATTGATAAATTTTTTTTGGTAAACAGAACGAGAAGGGGACACCTTCCCGAAACAACGAACCTCCTGGCCGGCTACACAACAATCAAACAGGAAGTAGCATTTCCCTTACCATCACTCTCGAGGAGCAACCCAACCCCATCGGGCGGTTCCGACATTACGTGAAAACCCTGCATAAACGAGAGACTAAGCTTGGTGAGAGAGTCGGCGACCATGTCCACTTCCCTAAAGACGTGACGGAACTAAACTTCCCAAATACTCTTTAAAAAGTCGTAAAAATAAACGGATGAGATCTGTTTATAGCCGGCGACATTATTCGTTTCCCGAATTTATAATATTTTTTTGCTATATCTAGGCGGTTAAAATAAACGGATGAGATCCCCTCTTAGTTTTCAACCAAACTTCATTTCTTGTCAGGCATCTGTCGGAGGGACCATATATATATATATAGTATATATTTCATTCATTTCACATGAGGATGAAATTGAACATCAAAAATTATATAGTGCTAACAAGAAGAGCCTTACAGTTGAGAGATTTCAGTCTTATAGTAAGTGGTGCATATGTGATGTCCATATTTGATCTAACCCTTTTGTTATCATAAAAATCTCTTGTCATATACTCCCTCTGTTAATTAAAACTTGTCGTTTACTATTCATGCACGCTTTTTTAGAATGATAAAAACTATATGAAATATTAACTTTTTAAAAAATTTGTTTTTATAAATTTATACTTAATAGTAACAAGTATGAAATTATTAAAAAAATATATTTAAAAAGTTAATATTTTATATAGTTTATAACACCTCAAAAAGCGTGTGTGAATAGTAAAATGTCAAGTTTTAATTGACAGAGAGAGTATAAACTAGCTACTAGATTAATGCCCAATGCGCGCCTACTTTAATACATAATATTGATATTGATATTGATTATTCGACGTGAGACTCATCTCACTATTCAAAAATGGATGGTACTTTCTTGCACACATCTATACCTCAGCCGTGAGAGCTTGAAAATAATAAAAATGAAGCTATATAGGAAGTTTTAATAATATTGGAGCTCATAATGAAATTCAATATGGAAAATGAATGATTGTAGGTAGGTTGGACATACAAAGAAAGAATAATTGAAAAAGTAAAAAAGGGAGAGTATTTGTATAAATAAATTCCCTGAATTGTAAGGTAGCATATGATCGGATATGAAGGTTCTTGGGGTGGACCACTCTTACCCTCTCCCCCATCCTGTCTCTTTAAGCTAAAGCTCGCTAGTGCCTGTGAGGCCCCATAGATGAATGCACCACCGCCCGCTTACTCTCGCTTAACTTCTTGCTTTGAACTGGAAGATTAAACGAAGAAATTTGGAACAAGAAACCAATGATGGAGTCTCATCAGTAATAGTGAGGGAGCGACCCTCTCAAATAAGAAGGGATTCTTGTGCGTAGTGAGTATTTATTCCGATCTCTATAATCGGTTAAGTCCCTATAATTCGGATAGGTGCATATACAAATCGGAGCCAGTGCGCACTACTAGAAACACATGAATTATCAACGATGATTTAGGATGGAAGTTCTAACATATTTTTACGAATTATTGGAATTTCCAACCGGAGACACTAGGTTGGAAAAAAGGGCGTTGGAATTCATTCCAACCATTAGTTTCTATTGGAATTTCCAACGTGGTCTATGGGTTGGAAATCACCAACAAATAAAACCGTTGGAACACATAAATCATTTAAATTAAAAATATTATCTAACCTGTTGTACCGGTAGACGCATTAGGAGATTCCAACAAATGTAGTGTTGGAAATTCCAACTATTGAAACAGTTGGAATTCACGGTTATTGTTAAAAAAAGAAAATTTGAACTTACTACGGTTATTCAATTTTTTATCATAACTATAATTATAATAAATAATGAATACATATAACTAAATAAATAAACAATGTAAAAAATCATGAATATAAACTTTATTTATCCAGCATATGAAAATCGACTCATATATTACAAAATTTAGATGTTCTAAAGATTACAAAATATCTCAAAGGAATGAATCAAAGGAATAAGAAAAACACAATATACTTAGAGTAGGCTAAGCAAATATGGCATTTCTAGATCCACCAATTCATGTAAGATCATTGGAAAAAAAGGGAAACCAAACTAATCAGCAAACAGAATGGTTGATCATATCGCTCATCTCCGAAGATAGAACACAAAAAGAGTGTGTGAATGTCAGACACTATCCATCGATGAATCAAATATTCATCCGGGTTTAGAAACTCCAAAATCGTCCCATTGTAAATAAACTCATGCAAAAATAGGCGGTGTGCTGAGGGTGACTTTGCACTTGCTATATATCCATGGCTTCCTCCTACCGCCTTGCATCCAACACCTTGTGTTCAAGGATGAGTTTGTCATTGGCATACACTTTGGGCTTGATGTCGGCATGTACTCGAGCATAAGCCTAACAGATTTGTACTTCACCCCACAAGCGTTGTAAATAGCTTAAATATTTTTGAGTAAAAATGGAGTTCTGGTGACATAACCAGAGAGGGAGAAAGGAAGATAGAAATAGAGAGATAAACATGGATTTTAATGATAAGAAGATGAAACTGTAAAACCGCATCAGTTGGTAATCAACTGCATATAAAGCCACGTTCTAGATTTGTGAGATACAATCTCTCTCTGTTTAAATTCAATTTTCTCTCACCTATCTTATTTTTTTCTCTAATCAGAATATTTCTCAACTGCAAGATAATTATTTCTTGATTTTTTAGGAATAAATAAATGATTATTATTATTAAAACCTCTTGATCAAAACCGTACAATAACTGTAAATATTTTCTCAATCTATTTTTTTTTAATTTTTATTTTTTTTTTTAAATATGGAATCCAATTACTCCGGTAACTTTTAACCGGTTGAAAATATTAGAATCAGTTTCCAATATATTCAATTGTTGGAAATTTTTTTCCAATAATTTTTAGTGTTGGAAAATTATGTAAAATTATTTCCCACAACTATACTAGTTGGAAACTCATTTCCAATACTTTTTAACATTGGAATATTTTCCAATAAATATAATTGTTGGAACAGTTACGTTGGAAATGGCTTTGTTTCTAGTAGTGGCGGCAAGAGGGCTTGGGTGGCTCAATTCATAATTAATGTACAGCGCAGCCTCGCTAGTGGCAATTTGACTGGAATGCAATTCGCTGCAAATATGTTTTTTTTTTACAAAAAAAAAAAGTTAATTTATTTTGTATTATAATTTGGGTCAATTCATGTTTGCTTAAATTATGAATTGCTTATTCGGGAGTTTTGGGCGTCTTCATTTTTTTAAAGCTAGCTTTGTTGAATATATGCATATTTAAATATATAATTAACATAACAGTAGGGAGGGTGATAATATATATAGAAAGAATTGCACATTGAATACTGTACGTATTTGAATTTTGTTTTTTAAAATGAAGGTCATTGTCGGTGATTCGTTTGATGGATTATACATATACTATACGGATTAATGGATTATATACATTAATAATATATGAATCAATGAATGAAATCAAACAAATCTCATCACCTTCCCATTTATCTGGATTGCTTGCAATATGAGATCGATCGAGTTTTTGCCACTTGATTAATTATATATATATTACTCAGTAGTTTTATTATCCGCGTATTTCATGGTTAGTTGATAAATAAGAAAGAAAATAGAATAGTATAATTTCAATTATTCAAATCTTATTAGAAATATAACCACATGATAAAATGGAACGTACATATAAAATCAAATACTGTGTTTTTGAAAAAATCAAAGATTAATATATTGTATCAACTATTAAAATGTGAGCAATAATTTCTTCAAAGGCTATAAACAATTTTACCAACCATTTATACTATTTCTAATTTATAGTTTTAACAACCATTTATACTATTTACTACTACCTCCGATCCAAAAAGGACGTCGTTTGACTTTTTAACACGTATTTTAAGGAGCTAAAAACTATATAATATATTAATTTTTTTATAATCTAATACTTATTACCAATAAATATTAAGTTGTGAAAAAATAATTTTAAAAAAGTTAATATTTTATACTCCCTCCGTTCGGCAAAACTTGACGTTTTACTATTCACGCACGCTTTTTTAGGAGCTACAAACTATATAAAATATCTAGTTTTTTTAATAATTTTTTTAACAATTTTGTAGTTATTATCAATAAGTACAAACTTGTTAAAAAAAATTTTTAAAAAAATAAATATTTTATATAGTTTTTATCATTCTAAAAAAGCGTGCGTAAATAGTAAACGACAAGTTTTTCCGAACGGAGGGAGTATAGTTTTTAGCTCCTTAAAATACGTGTTAAAAAGTCAAACGACATTCTTTTTGGATCGGAGGGAGTATAATTTATGTTGGGTCTTTTTGAATTGAAAACACCCTTTCAACTTGTTTGAGGTAAGAATTTGCACCTTTATTTTGGCTTATTTCACGTTGTTGTATTTATACCTACCGTATCATTTCAATTTAAACTTGTTTGCTCAATTTTTATAATCAACCATTAAAAATATTGAAACAAAGTTATATATTAAATTATTAATAGAACAATTCATATTCATTAAATTATTTATAAGAATATATTAAATTATTTATATATTCTACCCTATTAAATTAAAAAAATATAGTAAAATATTAACTTTTTTATCATTTTTTTAATAATTTAATATTTATTAATAATAAGTAACATATACTACCTCCCTTCAACAATATAGGTACATTAAATCAATAGAGAACTTTCTGTATTTTACAAATTTTTTAAGCTAAAAATATAGTAAAATATCAAGTTTTTCATTAAATTTTTTAAATAATTCAATATTATTTTGTAATTTTGTAATTTTTTTTGTAAAAATGTAAAATAACTTTATACAGTATTGTTTAAAAATTGGTGAGTGAGCGTTGTAACTCGAAAAAATCCCAGTTATGAGTTTTGTTTTGGGCAATAAATGATTTAACTAATTTTATGAAGGTGACCACCCTACCAAATTAAAGGCGGTGTCAAGTCGAGAGAGTCCCACCAAATAACATTAAATTTAAATCTATTCAAAGGAGAAACTCATGCACGTAGAAATTTACACATAGCCTTCTTGTGTTGACTTTACCGTTGATTTCTTCGGAATATTTTTCTGAAAGCGAAAATGGCATTATATATAATTAATACACATAATTAATTATTAATTAATGCTTTGTTAGCTACTTTGTTTTTCCACCAATTTTACATTATTTTTCTGAAGTTCTTTCCAAAAAAATCAGGTGGTAATTCTTGTGTGGTGCTTCATTTCAAGGTGTTTAATTATATTTTGTCAAAACGAATATAATTTAACTTAATCGATAATATCCAAAATATATGAAACCGAGTGAAAAATACAAAATCCATCACAACGCCTTAATTTGTGTAGAGTTTTCCTAGCCCTTCATGATAATTAATATTTGCAAAATCAAATCTTTTTTTCCCCTAGAATTGCAAAATGAATCCAGTGAATCATATTTGTCACCCTATTTTATCGGTGTTGAAACTATGAATTTATATTTTTTTTTTGAGGTAACTATGAATTTATATGCTTTTGTGGAAGATGTGAAAATAAGCATCCCACGTTGATAATTGGTGGCCCAGTCCTTCTAATGTCATCGGTCTTGTATATTTGACTTGGTTAGCATATAGTGCATTCGGACGTGTGACCCCCACGTCATATAGCTCATCGGAATAGTTTTAAATTAAATGCAGATTAATCAACTTATTTTTACCTCATGCGAATAAAAATGACATCATTCTGAGTACTTTTTGTTAAAAATCAATATTTAAAATTTTTAACTTCTTTAGTTTTTTCAAGTAATGCAAAAAGAAAGCCATATTATTTCTTATTTGAGATGGATATATTTTTAGCTAATTAAAAGTTTGATAAACCCTATTATATATACTTATCAGTTAAAATGCATGAGTTTAAATTACTTATATACATTAGCTTATGGATCAGTTTAAATTGTTTAATTATACAAAAATATGAACAAGACGTGACATTTACAAGATATGCGGATCGGAGTATTAACGTTTTCATAAACTTTCAAAAACTCATTACACAACCCAACCCATACGAAACATGTGATCTAATTTAAATTTTAACTCTCTTTATTGATACAATGATTTCGGAAAAAAAAATAAAAATAAAAATCAACATACGTAAGGCTCCCAAAACTCATACAGTACTTATCAAATGCCCAATTAAATCCTCAAAAAAATATTTATTACAAATAAAGTCTTTACCTTACGAATCACCTCATCTCGGTTTATTTTGTACTCCTCTTTAGACCATAAACATGACACGTTAAGCCAGCTCCTCCAAAAATGTCAACATCTTGACTAGTTCACCTTTCTCACATTGCAAATTGTATTGGTTGATCGAGTTCCCAAATTTTCGAAACCCACCAATCAATTTGTCCTTCGAGAACAAATAGCAAAACCCCAATTTTTTTTTTTTTTGGTAAGGACCCAATTTTTTTTTTATTATTATATATAGGTTTGTTTATTATATTCCTAAATGTTGCTAATTATATATCCAGGCTGTTCGATCAATTGGGTTAGAAAATTCAAATTATTTTCCATATCAATTATTGGCAAGGTCCCTATATATAGGGGAGCCCATGTTTTAGTTTTCATATTCATCAACCAAAAAAGGGTCTTCCTCCCACTTGGGCATTCTTATGGGAGGCCAAGTGAGGCTGAGGCTTTGGCCTCAGCTGGTTTATGTCGTCGCCTTTTGCGCCTTAGCCACCGGTGTTCTAGCCAAGGAGGGGTATGTTCATGGTGTCCGCCATTCGTCGGGTCATCACCCACCACATTCGCAATATGAAAAGCAACCTCCGCCGTACCTTTATGAGTCTCCGCCTCCACCATACTACTATAGTTCACCACCGCCTCCGCCTTACTATTATAAGTCTCCACCACCTCCATCGCCGTCCCCACCCCCACCGTATTACTATAAGTCTCCTCCACCTCCGTCTCCATCGCCTCCCCCTCCTTACTATTACAAGTCACCGCCTCCGCCATCTCCGTCACCTCCACCTCCTTATTATTACAAGTCGCCACCACCTCCATCTCCTTCGCCACCTCCACCCTACTATTACAAGTCTCCACCTCCTCCATCTCCATCACCACCACCACCGTATTACTACAAGTCTCCTCCACCACCATCTCCGTCTCCTCCTCCACCCTACTATTATAAGTCACCACCTCCTCCATCTCCATCCCCACCACCACCGTATTACTACAAGTCTCCTCCACCACCGTCTCCATCACCTCCTCCACCCTACTATTATAAGTCACCACCTCCTCCATCTCCATCGCCGCCACCACCGTATTACTATAAGTCTCCACCACCACCTTCTCCATCACCACCACCTCCCTACTATTACAAGTCACCACCTCCTCCATCTCCGTCACCTCCACCTCCCTACTATTACAAGTCACCACCTCCTCCATCTCCATCCCCACCACCACCATACTATTACAAGTCACCACCTCCTCCATCTCCCTCACCACCTCCGCCCTACTATTACAAGTCTCCGCCACCTCCATCTCCCTCACCACCCCCGCCCTACTATTACAAGTCTCCACCACCTCCAGCAAAGTCACCTCCACCTCCATACTACTACCACTCGCCACCTCCACCGAAAAAGTCACCACCGCCACCATACTACTACCATTCGCCGCCTCCACCAAAGAAGTCGCCCCCACCCCCGTACTACTACCAATCACCGCCTCCACCTAAAAAATCACCCCCACCTCCATACTACTACCACTCGCCGCCTCCACCAAAGAAATCACCCCCACCACCATACTACTACCACTCGCCGCCTCCTCCTATGAAGTCTCCCCCTCCACCATACTACTACCACTCACCACCCCCACCTAAGAAGTCGCCCCCACCCCCATACTACTATCACTCGCCACCTCCTCCTAAGAAGTCACCCCCACCACCATATTACTACCACTCGCCGCCTCCCCCAAAAAAGTCTCCCCCTCCACCATACTACTACCACTCGCCACCTCCTCCTAAGAAGTCACCACCTCCCCCATACTACTACCACTCGCCACCTCCACCAAAGAAGTCTCCCCCGCCACCATACTACTACCACTCACCACCACCTCCTAAGAAATCCCCACCGCCACCATACTATTACCATTCTCCACCACCACCAAAGAAATCGCCCCCACCACCATACTACTACCATTCACCACCACCACCAATGAAGTCACCACCTCCCCCATACTACTATCATTCACCACCACCACCAAAGAAATCGCCTCCACCACCATACTACTACCATTCGCCACCACCACCAATGAAGTCCCCACCTCCCCCATACTACTATCATTCACCACCACCACCAAAGAAGTCTCCTCCACCTCCATACTACTACAAGTCGCCTCCCCCACCATCTCCTTCACCACCACCCCCATATTTGTACAAGTCTCCTCCCCCACCAATGAAGTCTCCTCCTCCACCATACTACTATCATTCACCACCCCCACCTAAGAAGTCTCCTCCGCCACCATACTACTACAAATCACCTCCACCGCCGTCTCCTTCACCACCACCTCCATACCACTACTCATCCCCGCCTCCACCAAAGAAATCACCACCACCTCCATACCACTACTCATCCCCACCTCCACCGAAGAAATCACCACCACCTCCATACCACTACACATCTCCACCTCCACCGAAGAAATCACCACCACCTCCCTACTACTACATGTCTCCTCCTCCACCTATGAAGTCTCCACCTCCTCCATACTACTACACTTCACCACCACCTCCAATTTACTAAGGAGATCAACATTAAATTGTGATCAAAGTGTACGTAATAAGTGATTTGTATACATATACTAGCTAGCTAGTTTACAAGTGTGTACTTTAAGTATTTGTTTTCTATTATCGTAATAAGTTCCATGAATGAATCGATTCAGGAACATATATGTATCTTGTTAATTGGCACGTTAAAATTTCTCCACAAGTGTAACTTCTAAACAGGAGCGTTATGCAAAAGCTTTTAATTAGTCCTCCCATCAATATATATATGGAGTTTGCTTCCATTGATCTATTAATGCAAATCGATCAGTTAGCTTATGCTAATTAACTGTCCAATTTAAAAGTTTATTATCAATTTATGAGTGGTCATTACAAATAAATATCTTATTCATGAATTAGGTATGAAAGTGCATCTCACTCGTAAGTCGGAAATAAGAAGGATAAAAATTACTCCGTATTGTTTATATATAATGGTAAGACTAAGACGAAATGTTTATTTAAAATGATATATATTTGTATTAATATCAGTTTTTTCTAACCGCATATATAGGTTAATAAGCTTAATTATGAAATGTTTATTTAAAATGAATTATGTTAGCTTTTTTAATATAACTTTTATTGGATTAATGTTTTATTTGATAGAAATTTCTTAACTTATTTCCTTATAGTATAGGTTAGAAAAAACCTATTAATTAATTAATGTATTGACTAATATATTATTATATGTTGCCCTTCTCGGCCTTTATCGGGGCGAATTTGTTTTGCACTTTTTTTTATTTTACGTTATTTGTTTGACTGTTCGCTTGCTGTCGACTTTTTCGACCTCTTGAGGAGTTATGTATGTCTGACCCTTAAATATTTTTCTACTAAAAAAGTCAATTAATTCTAAAAAAAATATGGACAAAAAATTGCTGCAATTTTTGTAACAAAGAATCTAATTCGTTAAATTTTAAAAATATTACTCCTTATATTAAATAAATATGTTATTTTAGCATTTTAAAAAATATACTGTACCCCTAATTATTACTCTGAGTTTTCACTTTCTAAAAACTGCCGACTAAGATATTTGTAATCAGAATAGTTTTGTAAAGAACACAACGAAATAGTTAAAATGACATTTTTTTCAAACAAGATTCAATTTCTAATATTATTAATATGACATTTTTATTATTATCTCAATCAACTGAGATAATAATAAAAATTTAATTAAAATTATCTAATATTTTTAATAAAATATAAAATATACGGAGTATATTATTAATTGAATTATAACAATACGTAGTTTGGATAATAATTAATAGTACGTATATCCCATAAATAAAAGAAATCACTTGATAAAAAGAATACAAAAATACAAAAATAAAAGATAAATCATGTAGACACAAATCACACAATGAACACATGCATGCTAATTGCTATTTGTGGATGCTAGCTAGCTGTCGAATATTGGCATATAATGATATAACTACGCCCTGTCTTCTTCGTATCTTTGCCTTTAATTTCCACTTTTATGTTGAATATCTTTGAAGAGCAACTTTTTTTTATATATATTTGTTATATATAGATAGGTGAAAGTATGAAACTTTCCAACTCTAATATACATTTTTGGCTAATATATATATATATATATGGCAAAATTATCGAAAAGCATCACATATATGTTTTTTTCACTTGAATTACGGAAAACCACCCATCGCCACCCCTCGAGAATCATCACGCTTACGTCAAGTTTCCGTTAGATTAAGTGATGAGAAGAAAAATGTGAAATACTCCTATGTATTTTTTTTAAAAAAAAAGGGGGGGAAAACTTTTGAAATATCGGTAAGCCATATAACGTGAAGATCACAAATTCGAATGCATTAAATACTAACCAAGTTGTGCACATAAGAACAACATAGTTTTTATGTATTTTTTAAAACGCATTATACACCCCATTTTCGGTTTATGAAAACCATAATTCCAATTTCCAATCCAAGATCAGGATCGAACTGTAAATTTCGATCCGAGACCGTGGACCGGAATGTGTGTGTATATATAATGTATTTTTTAAAATAAAAATAAAGTGATCAAGTGAAAAATATTATAATTATTTTTTTCATTCAAGTATTAGTGAGTTTAATTCAATTAAATCGACGTATAATATTGGATGTAATTATGTATATGTCTACCTATAGGAATTTTATTTAATGTAAAGCTATTTAGCGTAATATTATCAATTGATATTCGATTATCAACATTTATTCACCAAAATACGTAGTTTTAACTTCTTATATAATTTATTTAATAAAACTAATAAATACATTATTTTATCATTATTAATTATAGGAGACTACATCGATCAATATTTGTACTGCTATCTTCATTTGTTACACGTTGGCCAATCTTTGGTAGCTAGGTTTAAACCTACCAACATTGTACTATATTATTATTATTATTTTTGGTAGAAATTGTACTATATTAATTAATACGGAGTAATTAATTATAATGGGACAGTACTAGGTACATTCTATAATTGGTTGATACCGTATCATTTAAGTAATCGATGTAATAGATCTGTATATGTGGAAAAAAAATGTTTTAAAAAAAGTGACAACGACTCTCGTCGTTGTAGTATGAATTAGTATTCATTGTTAATAATATTTTTGGTGTTAATCATTTATTAATAATAATAATGCCTTGAGGACCAAAGTAACATGCACGTTATGCTAATTGTTAACTTTGACAAGTCCCATTTTTGTCCTTGCTTTTGAAGAGTCGTTTGCTCTAGTTTTCTCACTACAGCTAATTCACCATTTTTTAGTGTTTTTTCTAACAAACAAAAATGCACTGTTGTTATCAAGACTCCGCGCATATAGTCAAATATATGACACGAGTTTTAGACTTTGGAATCGGACTTGCTGATTTACAACAAGTCCGATTCCAAAGTAAATCTGGTTGCAGTTATTAACTTGTCACTGATTTGTTCTCTCATGATCGAGTATTAGATTTTGGGGTCAATTTCACTGAAGACATCGAAAGTTGAACAAAGACTATTATATGTATGATTAATTTCTCGTCATAAGTGCGGTTATTCACCAGTTTTTGGTGTCGATAAGTTATTCTTCTGAGCCGAAAACTGTGCATGTACATATATTTAAGACGGTTAAACAAACACCCTTAGAAAGTAGGGATGCATTCGTTTCTCTCCCGAAGACCAAAACTCGAGTCGCAACTCGGCCATGGGCCATACTGGTGCAATAAAAGTTATTTCAACAAATCCTATAGTACTGGCCCATTGGGCCTATAGTAACATCCCCCTTGGGCTCAAGAATTTCAATCATGCATACAAACACATGTTGTAGATTGTTTACCACTTTACCCCTCAACTAGTTCGGTTTGGATCGGATGGTGTTTAAGGGAAACTCTACCCATAGAGTTTTCAATTTCTCTCATAAAAATAAAAGAAAAAAAATTATGGTTGGTGGGGGTTGAGAAAAAAAAGGGTGAGGATTTTTTTACCATTTATTTTAAAATCAACTGTTTAGATTCTCTCAACTTTACCTATAGAGTTTTTTAAAAACTCCATGAGATTCAAAGTGCAATTAATTCGTGTAGTGAAGTGACCGTGCACTAAATACACGAATTATTAAAATTATAATTATTATTTATATATAATTTATAAATATTATGTTTAATTTTTCATATTAATAATTGATTTTAAAAATTTTATGTGCATTTTTTATATTATGGATGTATATCTCTATGGAGGTAATTGATTACTACTTAATATTCAATTTTTAAATAATTATTTATATTAGCTTATTTTTACATTACCATATATGATATTCCAGATATTTTTTATTTTATCAAGTAATATTTTTGAGATTTTTTTCAAGACTCAAACACAAGATGGCACTGCAATGATATATATCGATTTAAGTAATATATAGACATATATAGATTATTCGAGCTTTAATTTATACATGAAATTTGCAAAAAAAAAGTAATAGTTATTATAGATAATAACTTTATATTTTTATATGTTTGTGAAAATTTATCTTTAAAAAATGTTTTAAATTTTATATTTAAATTTTGTAAAAATCCATCCTTTAATTAATTTTAAAAAATAAAACACAAAATCTAAATAAAAATAAATAAATGTATACAAATGATTGTTGAATAAAAAACATGTTTTAAATTTGTAATGGAAAATTTTCCATGTAAGCATTTGTTTTTTTTTTTTTGCTTTTTCAATATGATAACCCATAGTAAAGTTTTTTTTTTTCCGCGTATTGTACCCGTGTTTTCTTTTCTCCTCTGCAGTACCCACAGGCCACATAAGTCAGATTCCTGTTGTACCGGTGACCCACAGTAATACTATTTGGTATTGTTTGGTTTCGTTCTTCGTCGGCGTCCACGACTTATTAGGAATGGTTCTGCTTTAGTTGTCTTATTGTAGAGTTTGTGCCTGCTTTATGCTTTTATTGTATGTTTAGGCGGTTTTCGTTTGTCGTCTTGTCGAGCTCCCGAGAATCAGACTTGTCTTATCTCAAATCTTTACTTAATTAAAAAAATAAAAAAATAAATTGAAGTGCCGGAGTGGAGAGAGGTGAAAGTTGGGACTGTCAGCAAAGATAGATCGAACTTCGAAGTCATGAATATATTTGAACCAGTGTTTAGTGTTTCAGCAAGCAACTGAATTAACCATCGTTTGAAATTGCTACACAGAAAGGGGGAAAAAGGGCAAAATCAAACATCTTTTCACAAATTGTGGTTGGCTAGCTGCTTATACACTTAATTAATAGCTTAAACATGAATAAACTAATAATTAAAGGCATCACAATTTGACTAAATTTACATATATTGTATCATATATCATATATGTATGGATGGATGGAGATTCTATTACGCCGGCGGGGATTTACTGGTCAGCCGGAGTGCGCCGGAGAAGGAAGAGGAAGGAGGAGAGGAGAGACGAGCAAGCGCGGCGGAGGATCGAGTACGCATGAGCGGAGTGCACGGCGGCGCCCCGCAGCAGCTCTTCCATCTTGGCCGTGAAGCCGCTGAGGTTTCTGATCGGAGGAACCATCAGCATCACCGGCACCGCCGAGAACGCCGCCCCCATCACCAGCTGCAACATTTCTCTATATAATAGCTAATTCTCGATCTGTGCTCCAATCAAAGCTTATTATTCGATCTAGCTATTCGGAATTGCACATTTTTATTTTCAGTTAGATTTTTGGGTCCATTTGTGGCATTAATTCGCCGGGCGATCGATGAGCGAGTAATTGTCGTGAAGCTGTGAAGGTACTAACCACCATGTAAGTCAGATTCCCATTTATTACACTTAAACTACTCTTCAACGTTTCTGTTCTATTATTGTTGCTTTACTAATTTGTTGAATGTTTGTTGTCATTTTAGTTCTCCATCGTTCTCTTCCATGTTAATGCATATTTCTCATGTGATCCATTTGATTGAGTCTGCCTCTAGTGCAGTGATTTTGAGGCTCTGTTTGGAGGTGCAAGTAATTTTTCCATAATATTATAAAGTTTTAAATAAGGTAAAAATAAGATTTTAATTTAATTAATTTTTTTAATTGAGTTTTCAACAAACTAATCCCCTCCAAGCCCAACCAATCAATTTTGTTTGTCTATTTACAAATTTTTTCATTTTTTTTACTCGTCGACTAGTTTGTATAAGTTACTTAATTAGTTATGTGTTATCAAATTATCCAAATATATGATAAAAGTTATATACTTCTTCCTCATAATTTTGTTTATTTTGTTAAAAAAAATAAAATATATTAGGGATTGATGATGAACTGAGAGCAATCGATCAGATTGCCATGAGAGAGCAAAGAGAAAGAGAGAGAGCTCTGAAGTGTGTATTCTGTATTGTACTGAATCAATGTCAATTACAGAGAACTCCCTTATTTATACTATGGAGGGAGAATTCAGTTATGGGAGATATAATCTCCTGCTATGTATATACACACAATCATATGGACCTTCATTTTACATCACTCCCCCTCAAGCTGAGAGTGAGAGAACCGATTCTCGACTCCCAGCTTGCCCAATAGCTTAGCCATCCGATCGGCTGAGAGTGTCTTAGTGAGAAGATCTGCTGGTTGCTCCGCAGTGGGTACATATGCCGTGTGAATTTCTGAACATTGCACCATATCTCTTACCAAGTGGCAATCGGCTTCAATGTGTTTAGTTCGCTCGTGGAAAACAGGGTTCCTTGCGATGTGCAATGCAGCCTGATTATCACAAAAGAGCTCAACAGGGGAATCCATAGTGACTGTGATATCTGCAAATAGACGTACAAGCCACTTGATCTCACAACATGTGGCTGCCATTGCCCTATATTCTGATTCTGCGGTGGACATAGCCACAAATCCCTGTTTCTTAGTGCGCCATGAGATCAACGAAGGTCCTAAGAAGATGCAAAATCCTGTCAACGATCGCCGAGTCATAGGACAGGCTTGCCAGTCCGCATCACAATATGCACGGAGCTGCAAAGAAGAGTTGCTGCTCAAGAGAACTCCCTGACCTGGTGATGACTTTAGATAGCGAAGTAAGTGCTTGACCCCAACCCAATGATCTGTGGTTGGGTGTTGCACAAATTGACTGAGCACCTGAACTGAATAAGTAATATCAGGCCTTGTGATTGTCAAGTAGATGAGCTTACCAACAATCCTTCGATATAATACTGGGTCATCTAGTGGCTCCCCCTCAAATGATAGCTTCTGATGAACGTCAAGAGGGGTAAGCAGAGGCTTGGAATTCTCCATTCCTGCCTCCTTAAGAAGATCCAAAGTATACTTGCGCTGATTGAGATGGAAACCTTTCTCAGACCTGTCAAATTCGATTCCTAGAAAATACCTCAGTGACCCCAGATCCTTGATTAAGAAGTGCTTGTGCAGATGAGATTTCAGAGCCTCAATAGTTGTAGGATTGTTGCCAGTGATGATCATATCATCAACATAAACTAAGAGCGCAGTAAACGATCCATTCTCAGCGCAAGTGAACAGAGAGTAATCTGAGTATGATTGAACAAAACCTGCAGCCTGTACAACCTGGGAGAATTTGAGAAACCACTGCCGCGGTGCTTGTTTCAATCCATAGAGTGACTTCTTCAACTTACATACCAGTGAAGAAGAAGAATTTGATGATGCACACCCTGGATTCTTTTGCTGCTTGAGAAAATGATATTCTGGAGGTAAAGTCATATATACCTCTTCATCTAAATCGCCATGAAGAAAGGCGTTGGTTACATCCATTTGACTAACTGGCCATCCCTTTGCTGCAGCCACAGCTAATAGAGCTCGGACTGTAATCATTCTCGCAACAGGGGCAAACGTCTCACTGTAGTCAATGCCCTCTAGTTGAGTGAATCCCCGAGCCACTAGACGCGCCTTGTACCTATCCAAGGTACCATCTGCCTTAAACTTCAACTTGAAAAGCCACTTACATGTAACCAGTGACTTGTCTTTAGGCACTGTTACCAACTCCCAAGTGCCCGTTCTTTCAAGAGCATCTAATTCCAAGATCATTGCATCACACCATGCTGGGTCCTGGATGGCTTTCTTGACTGTTTTGGGTTCAGTATAGGGAGCAACATTGGCAACAAATGACTTATAGGAGGAAGAGCAATTATGATAAGAAAGAAAGGCAGAGATGGGATAGGGGTGAACCTGAACTGCAGAAGTTGATGACACAGTTGATGGCATGGTGGTAGCTATTCCAACATAGTCCCTCATCCAAGAAGGAGGATTGTGTGACCTTGTGGAGTGTCTGACAGGTGCAGGAGCAAGATCCAATGAGAAACTGACTGGGGAAGGAGAGTAATCCGCCAGTGACTCAGAAGATGAATGTTCAGAGATGGGTAAGCTTTGTGTAGAGTTTGGTGTTGTTTCATATGAAAGAGAGTCAGATGTAGGTAAGGAAACTGAAGGGGATACTGTAGGCATGGTAAACCCCTCAGAGGAGGAGTCTCCAGTTATGAAATCAAATGGAAAGTTGTGATCAATATGGCTAGAAGGTGACAATTGGTCAGATGGTGATTGAAGGCTGGAAGTTTTGAATGGGAATATATGCTCATGGAAAGTAACATCTAAGCTGATCATGTTTTTCTTTGTTTTGAGATTGTACACTTTGTAACCCTTTTTCCCAAACGGATACCCCACAAAGACGCAAGGGTCGGCCCTTGCATCAAATTTCTTGATAGTTGGGTTGGTGGTGTTGGTGACAAAGCACAGACAACCAAACGTACGCATATGTGAGTATGTAGGGACTTTTCCAAACAACATTTCATTAGGAGATTTATTCTGTAAGATAGGGTTTGGGAGACGATTGATGATATATGTGGCAGTTAGTATACTATCACCCCAGAATTGAAGAGGCATAGAAGCGGCAAACATAAGTGATCGAGCAATTTCAAGGACATACCTATGTTTTCTCTCAACCCTCCCGTTCTGTTGAGGTGTAGCAATGCAGGAACTTTGATGAATAATCCCTTTTTCAATGAGAAAAGAAGAGACAGACTGATTAAAGAATTCAGTCCCTTGATCACTTCTTACAACTTTGACAGTGGAACTAAACTGAGTTTGAACCATGTTGATGAAGGTTGCAAGATGCACACTCACTTCACTCTTGTGTTTCATGAGAAAAGCCCATACCCCACGACTCTTGTCATCCACAATTGTAAGAAAGAAACGAAAATCATTCAAGGTGGGAGTAGCATAAGGCCCCCAGACATCACAGTGTAAAATCTCAAATGTATGATCAGCATTAGAAGTACTACCAGTGTAAGATGATCTAGTTTGCTTTGCCAGAGGGCATACAGAGCAGGTATGAGATAAAGTGTTTGACAATTGATTATGTAATACTGTGATATGTCTCAACTTAGCCACAGGGGCATGACCAAGTCGCAGATGCCATAGGGCAGTAAAATCTGGTATAACAGAAGGTAAGAACAACGGCAATGTGGGATGATGAGCAGATGTATGAGCAATTGTTGAAGAAGAAAGCACCTGTCGACAGGCCTGGATTGAGTTGCAGTGAGCAGGATCCATGTAGAACAGCCTACCACACAACTTACCAACTGCAATCATCTTCTTCCTTGCTCGGTCCTGGACAACACAGAACTCATCATCTAAGCTAATCTTGCATTTGTTCTCAAGTATTAACTGAGTAAGTGACAACAGGTTAAAGTGAAAAGCTGGAATACAAAGGACATTTGTAAATGTGAAGTGAGGCAATTTCAGGTTACCAATATGCGTAATTGGATGCATATTTCCATCTGGAAGATGAATAAAGGTATTTGGTGTGGGTTTGGGATGATCAAGCAGAGAAAGATCACAAGTAATGTGGTCTGTTGCTCCACTATCCATGATCCACAAGTTACCAGTCCGAAAAGTGCTTAAACACAATTTACCTGCAAGGTGTGACTCATGACTTGGAGAGTTAGATTGCTCTAGAAATTGGATGAAATTTGCCACCAACCGATGATGATCAGAAGATAAGGAGCCCTTGCTAGTGCCCTGAGACTGCAGAAAGTCTTGCACAGAGGAGGTCCCCACTGAATTGGCCTTGAAGGAGTGTTTCAACTCCCCTTTTTTCTTGTCTGCATTCCTGTCAAACCTTTTTTGATCATCTGATCGGGGTGCCTGGGGCTTGTCTTTGCTCTTTGGATGCCAGCTCGGGTAGCCAACTAGTTCCCAACACCTCTCCAGCTTGTGATTGCCCCCACAATGAGCACATCTTTCCTTTCTGCGTGTGTCCTCAGAGGAGGGAGGTGTAGACGTGGTCCCTTGTTTTGACATCATCGCTGTGACCTCTGAGAGAGATGTGGACACCTTTGACCCCATTTCACCCTGCATCAAAAGAGAGTATGCAGTACTGACTGTGGGTAAAGGCGTGCTCATCAAGATCTGTCGTCGAGCAATATCAAACTTCTCATTTAGCCCCATCAGAAACCTCATTAATTTGTCTTCTTGATCAGCTTCCTCAATTAGCTTTTGCAGATTGCATTCACATTTGCCACACTTGCAAATCAGAGGAGTAGAAACAGCACTCAATTGCTGCCATAAGCCTTTCATCTTCGTAAAGAACTCAGTTAGAGACAAGTTCTTTTGATCACAATTCTGAATTTCTTTCTTAATCTGAAAGATTAATGGTGCATTCTTTTGACCGTAACTTTCTTCAAGATCTCTCCACATTTCCCTGGCTGTGTCATACTCATCCAGAGTATTGTAAATTTCGCTAGAAACCGTATTAAGAATCCAAGAACAAACTATATCATTGCACCGAATCCACTGCAATCCATTTTCTTCATTTCGAAGATCTAAACCTTCAACTAACCAGAGTTTATTCTTGACAGATAAAGCTTTAACCATCGATTTCTTCCATCTGCGATAGTTATCACCAGTGAGCTTTATCGTAGAGACAATCATGCCTGAATTGTCTGATGGATGTATGAAGAGAGGATTTTGCAGGTCTGATGCTGTAATCGGATCACGACGAGTCCTTTCTCCTGAGCGATCACCATTCCGATCCGCCATTTTCTTGAACCCTAATCAAATCGTGAACACGAGAATAGAGCAGAACGAAGACGCAGTAAGATCGAAGACCAGAACAGAGACAGATGCGCGGAAACGAGATCTCAGAGCATCTCCTGCTCTGATACCATGATGATGAACTGAGAGCAATCGATCAGATTGCCATGAGAGAGCAAAGAGAAAGAGAGAGAGCTCTGAAGTGTGTATTCTGTATTGTACTGAATCAATGTCAATTACAGAGAACTCCCTTATTTATACTATGGAGGGAGAATTCAGTTATGGGAGATATAATCTCCTGCTATGTATATACACACAATCATATGGACCTTCATTTTACATCAGGGATGTTATCTGATTGTAGATTTTTTCAATTTTACCACGAAGTATTGTATGATAGCCAAATCAGATGGATTTTGGTACACTAAGGACTACACTCTGTTTACAAATGCAATATTTTTCTTAATAAGAAATTGATTAATTACGCCGAACCTCACTAGTTTAGCTTGATATGTAGTGATTACTCCGTAATAGATTAGGAATTTAGACCCCTCTCTTTATTATAATGATATAAGGGTCCACATAAATTATATTAGTACAAACATTATCTATGGAACATTCCCGATTTCCCGGCCCAATTGAAAGAGAAAGGTCGACCCGACCCGACGACCACTTATCAATTGATGGTCCGACTTAGAACATTATTAAGAATATAATGATATCTTTATCTTAAAGTTGCAGTTGAATCTTTCGTATTATTAATACTCTCTCCGTTAAAACTTATCATTTTCAAAATCTACACATTTTTTAATAAAATAAACAAAAAATACACTTATACCTTTAATTATTACTCTACTTTTTTACTTTCTTGAAAACTACCACTAACACCTATCTAATCATTACAATGGCAATTTTGTAAAGTGAATGTCAAAATACCTAAAATAACATGTTTTTCTTAACAAGATTTACATCATGAAACGACATGTTTTTCTTAATGGAGGGAGTAGTAAATTTCTTGGTTAGTCATCGACATTTCACACTTGTATTAAATACGCTTTCCGAACCTAAATAAGTATTAAATTATTTTTTAAAAAATTAAAATTTAATATTTACCTAGTTTTTAACTCAAGAAAATACGTGTTAAAAAATCAAACGAAATATATTTTAAATTGAAAAGAGTAAGCATCTATAACATACTCCCTCCGTTCGGCAAAACATGTCACTTTACTATTTCACGCACGCCTTTTTAGGGGATAAAAACTATATAAAATATCTAGTTTTTTAATAAATTTTTTTAACAATTTCGTAGTTATTATTAATAAGTACAAACTTGTTTAAAAAATTTATAAAAAAATAAATATTTTATATAGTTTTTATCATTCTAAAAAAGTGTGCGTAAATAGTAAACGATATGTTTTCCCGAACGGAGGGAGTATCAAATAACCCTTTATATTCACAACATTAGGGGTTCCCACTCACAAGCAACTCCATATTTTGGATTCGAACTTCGAACCTCTTAACATAAAATGTAGCTCCACAACACTGCACCAACTTATAATTGGCCATTTTACAATTCGAATAGATCTCTAATCCAACGTTCTCGAATTTAATAATTTATATAGTGGGTCATTTTGAGGATACCATTGATCCTTACGATTCGGAAAATAAATAATGGATTGGGCCCAGTTTAAATGGGCCATGGTCCTGGGCTGATAAACAATGGTAAGACCAATGGATGGGCGGGTCGCATACCTGGTTTCACCGCCCCCGCCATGAGCGGATGCCCGAGCGAGATTCCACCTTCAATTCGTCGTCGTGTTCGACCGGTCGGTTTGCATCGGTTTTTATCATGCCTAACGAGCAATGGCACAGGCACAGCCCTGTAGGTTTTTTTTTTTAATTCACTTTCTTCATCGACTTCATCCGCTCTGATAATGGCGCAGATTGAAGATATTGATACGCTTCGCTGCAGGAGGAAGGTCCGGGACACGGTGCGTTTAATCGGAACACTCCAATTTTGTTATTTACAGGCTTAAACCGCTTATAAATTGTGCTAATTTCAGTAATTTGGTGCTTCTGTTAAAGAAAGATGGATTTTGATTGTCAATTTGATCAATATAGAAAGAATTAGAATGATTTAAGTACTTTGATTTCGCTTTGGCTGGGTTGATTTCCCATATGCATTTCTGATTTCTAAAAGAAAAATGACAGATCGATGATTATGATTACTCTAGTCTCTTACTATTTGTGTCTAGGATAAAGTGTTTTTATGTGCAGTAGTTAGATAGGAATCATACTCAATTGGTCAAGTGGTGGTCCTGAATCTTGAGTATTCATTTTGTGTCTGTAGGGACATTATGATGTACAACAACTGCTGTTGAATTGCATGGATATAATATAGTTTGTATAAGCTTTGTCTCTATCTCTCTTTTCCCAATTGGGCCACTCATCAAACTTTTATCAGTAACTTGTTTTAAGGTCATGTTTGCTTAGCTGAGATCATTCATAGCTTCATGTATCTATCTTTTTAAAATCAGTGCTTCTGGCTGGTATAGGCTTCAATAAAGTGAAAGCATAAAAAAGATGGAAGCAAAACATCACCTTGGAGTTGCTTTATCCTTTGCTGAGTTGCATTCAATGATGCATTTAGAAGCAAACTGTTCCATGTATTTTTTTTCTTACCTTTTTTTTGGGGGTAAAGTTAAGAGATCAGGTTGGTTACTATACATCGATGATCGATCTAGAGTGTTTTTTCGATAAAGAACCCTAAGGTCATGACTGAAAAATTTTGACAAGCTGCCACTGAAAAATCTTTAATTAAAATCCATTTTATTTATCAGTCTCTTTTGCTTCTTTTTCAAGACATGGTGTAATTACTGTAATGATATTTGCTGCTGCAAGACATACCTGCTGCTATAAACCTTTGACCAATCTGTTATGATTTTAATTAATCTTCATTCTCATGAAAATAATGTGTGTTTCTATACATATTGGGATACTATGTACTGTCTATTTTCTTCTTTGTGAAGTGGCCCAACAGGCCAACATAGCTAGTCAAATATTTTGTTTTTTTTTTCATGGTTTTGTGCTCCTTTTCAGTTGGGGTTTAACAGGTCACTGTGAGATCGAAAATCCAAGGGAAAAAAAAACCTTTGCTTCTTTCTTGAATCACAATTCTGATAAATCCTAATCAGCGGATATCTCGGATAATCTTTAAAGTTTAAACCAAACCAACTTGTTGATATAATTTCAAGAAATTCTGTTAGTATCAAGGTGCAATTTACCATTAAAGTCATGCTGCAGATGGTAAAGATTAGGGCCTAGAGGCTATAAAAAACAAGTGGCCCTAGACTTGCTTATATCTGGTACTGATACCATCCATGGACTCTAGATTAGTGGAGAAAGAACAAATGAGGAATTTTCCCTTCCTTTTGGGTCCCATCTGAGTATATGATTTCTTTCTAGACTTCTTCATGGCTACTAGATTGCAATATTATAGCTAGGAGATATGGGAATTTGCTCAGAGTGGGGGCATGTTGAAACTTCCATTAATGGTGTTGCATCTTTACAAATGTCAGTATAAGTTTCTTATCTGTACAAATAAGTTTTATATCAGCACCATATAAGCAATAAGTGTCATGTTGCATCATATATTATACTGAGGGCTTCTAATCCTCCCTCCTTCCTATTTCCCTTGTGAAGGCTATAACTGATACTGTAACTGGTAATTAGTTGATATGGGTTTATGAGTGTGCAACACGTGTGATCATGTATCAAGTTGTTATTGCCCTTTTCTTTCTTTTTTTTTTGAATATTTTGTACTAACTTGTAAAACACGTGTGTACTTGTGTATTCATATGTGTGTGTGGGTGTGTTGGAGGATTATGTGTTTTGGAAGCAAAAATATCTTAGCTTAATTAGTAAACAAGCTTTTGTTTTTTTATGCTCTATCTCATACATAGGTATATCCCATGAGATTACCTTATGACTGAAGGAAAGCAAAGGAGTGACTAAAGACAAGCTATGGAGTCAAAGAAACGACGACTCTTTCTCGCTCTCTCTCTCTCTCTCTCACACACACACACATACACACATTTAGGATCACCTAGCTTCTAACCGTTTTCCTATCGACATGTCAACTAACATTGGCCGATCCTCTCTCTGTCGCTGGCCCTTTGTTTAAGCAAGCCCCACATCACAATCATGATTGTCATCATCATCATCACTGCACTACATTGCGGCCCCTTGTCACATTTGCCCTTCAAGCTTGTCCCCCCTATAAAGTCTTCATTAAGGAAAGGAAACTGCAGTACTCCGGACCCTCTGAGGAATCGAACTTCAATGAGGAAGCCTACGTCTGATTCCTCAGAGAAGATCAATAGTCCTGATAGTGGTAGCAAAACCAATAACCGCGCTAATGGTGTTAAGCTCCGAAAGGGCTTGTGGTCGCCTGAGGAAGATGACAAGCTCATAAACTACATGCTTACTAATGGACAGGGCTGTTGGAGTGATGTGGCCAGGAGTTCCGGCCTTCAGAGGTGCGGTAAGAGCTGTCGCCTCCGCTGGATTAATTACCTCCGCCCTGACCTTAAGCGAGGCACTTTTTCTCCTCAGGAAGAAGAGCTCATTGTCCAGTTGCATTCTCTTCTCGGAAACAGGTACCTTTTTTTTGTTTCATTTCTTGGATTTTTAAGTTCATTTGTCTTAAGGATGATTCAATAAACACACTAGTTGTACAATGTATTGAAGTGTAATGTTGCTTCATTGATACTGCACCCTTATTTGGAATATTATATAACTGTTTTCGGTGCTTTTGAGATGAAGAGATTACAATACGAAACGAAAGGTAACTTGGGATAATGGCAGACTAGCATGTTGCATGTATGATGATGTTAACTGATGTCTATTTCTATTGAAGAGATCGATAGTATTGATGGATAAATCTTAAGGCACCCGCGAAGCAAATGTCTGTCATAGCTTCTGGTAGGTAGCAGCACATGGGTTATGAATCTTATGATATATGCTTTCATGAAATGATCTTTGTTTAGTCTATCATGAAGAACGTATCAAAAGCCGAAAGGGACACTGGTGTTTTGCTTTCTAAGTATTGCCTTTTTTAGTTCAAGTCACTCCATTCTTTTTTGTTATCTTTTCTCCTTTGCTGTTCTCTCTTTTGTCACTGTGGGTCACTTATAGATTACATTTGCATTATAGAATGTGTCAAACACTGGAGGAGGTAAATGACAGGATGTGTAGTTAATTTCGCAGGAACGGAATCCATGACCAAGTCACTATTACTGTTTGATGGTTTCTCATTATATGATCATGACTAATTCCTATCTGGTGCTTGGCTGTATTTCTGTGCTGAAGGTGGTCTCAGATTGCAGCTCGCTTGCCCGGGAGAACCGACAATGAAATCAAGAACTTCTGGAATTCAACCATTAAGAAAAGGCTGAAGAACTCTTCCTCTTCCTCAACATTGTCCCCCAACACCAGCGACACGTCGTCCTTTGAGCCGAAATGCACCACTGGAGGAGGAGGAGAAGGTTTCATCTCAGGCACACAAGAGCAACAAGACATGATGGCCATGTTCATGAACTCCATGTCATCATCAACATTCACCATGCAGTCTTCTCTAACCAATGACATTATCAACCCCAATCCGAATCCGATGCAGCCTGTGGTGATGAACCACAGCCTGCTGGACATCCACTTGCCTGCGCTCGCAACCGCATACTTCAATGCATCATCATCTCCATCGCCGCCATCGTCATGCATCTTGGGCAACCTTGATGGCCTTGTAAATGGGCTACATGGAGAATCAAGTGTTCCTTCTTTAGAGAGTTTGAGTAGGAACAACAACATTGCTAACAACACTGGAAGCATGCGCAGTAGCAACAACAAACACAGCTACAACAGCAACCAGTTTAACTGCATGATCACCAACAAGGTGGAGATGGCAACTGAGATGATCAACAACTGGGAAGGAGATGAAATGAGATTTGGAGATTGGGACTTTGAGGAGCTGCTCAAGGATGTGTCTTCTTCCTTGCCTTGTCTTGATTACCATGTTTGATCAGTAAATCTTCCATATATTCTTTGAGTTGTATGATCAAACACTCAAAACACCATGATTACCCAATTTGTATGTTGATATACATAAGCTTGTAGTTACTTCTTAATCCCTCCCTGTAGTATGTATACATTGTAGCTCATAGAATAAAAAGACATGTAATTTTCCTCCTTAACGATTCAAATCAATAAGCAAAAAAATTCTGCAACCAAAATACTGCATTCATATTTATTAATTAGTTTTTGATTATTTGATTATATAGATTTTTTTTATCCTCGTTTACTAATATAAATATTGAATACCTCCCACTATCATCTAAGAGAAAAATCTTCAATGTGCCTTTGGAGAGATGAATATAAATCAGAGCCATAATTATCTTTAACAATATTGGTTGACATATTATACATGTAATGCGGAGTATAGGAAAACTGATTAATTATTTCTCCAAAAAAAAGGAAAATTAATCTATTCATTTATACTATCATTTAAACTAATAACTCATATTTAAACTAATAACTCATGTATTTTTTTATTGGGTAAGAATTCGGGTAGAACAAATCTACCCGAGGAGACAAATAACTCAGACTAATAACTCATGTATTTTTTTTTATTAGGTAAGAATTCGGGTAGAACAAATCTACCCGAGGAGACAAATAACTCATGTAGAAAGGTTATCCAAAAAATGGGTAACAGAAGTGAATTTATAGATGTCAAGTCTTGCTAACTTAGCGGGTAAGGATGACATGTAGTGACCAATAGGTCACGAGTTCGAATCCCCCATCCCCTATTGTAATGGCCTAAGTGCCTAACTATGAACCAAAAAAAAAGTGAATTTATAGATGCTTCATGAGTTCAAACATTATGATTAGATACCCATTCTCCTACACCAACCATTTC
Source organism: Persicaria maculosa (assembly GCA_963922045.1). Taxonomy (NCBI): domain Eukaryota; kingdom Viridiplantae; phylum Streptophyta; class Magnoliopsida; order Caryophyllales; family Polygonaceae; genus Persicaria; species Persicaria maculosa. The sequence goes on along the minus strand of OY998269.1, from coordinate 50,541,955 downwards.
TCACAAATATAGCTCAGAAAATTCAATCCATCAAGATTCCGAAGTTCGAATTACATGATAGGCTTATTTGAAAGTCAAATGCGTATGGCTCCTTCACTACAACGTGTAACGTCCCTTGCATAAACTACGATCAACCCTCTACCTAGTAATGGTGTTTCACTGTTTCCTACAAATGGATTTGGAACTCCAACATTTCTCCTAGGATCAAAAACTTCATTTGAAAATCAGCAATTAATGTTTTACCAACGAAAATACGACTAAACAAATATTTCAATAGATTTCGTTAAATTATCAGACAATGCACTTAAAACAAAAAAAAATAGATTGAACATCATATTAATATACAAATTATTTCTTTAAATAAAAACTCTACAAAATCATTTAATAGAGTTAAGAGTCTTTTGCAAAGTGCAAAATATAACTAAGGTTTGTCAAAAGGTAATTGTACCTGATACAAAGAAACGTTTGCCAATCGGGTCTTTCGGTGAAACTTGTGTGTCATACATAACAACGTTCGATTAACATGTATTATACATTATTTGTTTTTAATTTAGTGTATAATACATTATAATATACAAATATTACGGAGTATAAAGTTTAAGCATGACAATGATGACACCATGAAAATGTGGTTTAGAATCTTTAGACTTGGAGGATATGTCATACAAATATTCCAAATGAATTGATTGACGAGATATAAAGTGAAGATTAATTTTGCGCAACTACTGATTCGTTTTAGTATATAATTCAACATCAAACTTTATCTAATCATAGTTTTAATTTCAAAATGCTACCTTGTTTAATCTCTATCATAATATATTTAATTTACGTTATATGGTTTGTTTGATGGTATCGAATAGCGATGTGTGTAAATGTGCAATGACAGCAGATAATCCTTTTCTTTTCGAATAATTAAATTTAATCCCCTAATAATTGAATAAACAACGTGCACCTGAAGGCAAAATAATTAATTCCTGTTCTATCTTTAGAGAAGTCAAAGTAATTAAATTGATCATATTTTGTCTTTAAAACCACCACTTCTTTGATGTACCAACAAATTTTGCCTACCAACCTAATCTGACTTTTTTTTCACTCTCTAATCGTGCAACTTTAATAATTCTAAAGCGTTATTATTAATTATTTTCTTAACTTACAAAAATCACAACAGCTTAACTTTTTTATAAAAAACTTTTTAATCGCTAACTAGTGAAAAAATATAGTATCTAATTATTATAAAGAATTTAACTTCATTGATGCATTATATATTTTTTTTATTGCGTTTGTGTTTGAGAATCTCGATAACTTATTAAGCTTTTTGAATAAATTAAGAGATTGGTCACGACGAGAAAACCAAAATATATGTAAAATGGTTTGGTCTTTTAATGCCGACCAAATTCCAGAAAACCACCCATTAAATATATCATTTGCACAAAATCACTTTTTAAATTAAAATTTCTTGAAATCGCTCTTAAAAAGACCAATCATCTCACATTTTCCACTAAAATTGTTGTTAAATACTTAAATGTGTGAAATCATCATTTTTCACTAGTAATTTTAATATATTTGTAGGGTAAAAGGGAACTGTCCTTCAACAACTTTCATTTTCCATTTAAGGAGAGGACTGAGAGATGAATGATGAACACATAAGAGAACTTCAAATCAACTAAATCAACTAAATTAAGAATGACCAACTTTGAATCAACTAAATCAATGACGACAAATCTGAGAATTATCAAGAGATAAACTAGGATATTGGTGATGAAATAGCAAAATAGTAATTTTGTACTTTTAACATCAAACTTAACATAAAAGGAGAGATGGGTGTGTGGTCTTATGTAAACATCTAGTTTTTTTAAAAGGGTGATTTTCTAAAAAAAATTATATAAAGGGTGATTTTGTGCAAAATGATGTATTTAAGAGATGATTTTATGGAATTTGGCCTTTAATGCCTTTAAAAGGACCTTAGGCCCTATCTAGCCATCTGGGCCCAACTTCAGGCTATCATCATGTATTACTAGATGAAGCCCAATCCATGGTCAACCTCACGCATCTTGAAATGGGATCCACCCATGGTATGAAGTATGAACTAAAGTATCTGATTAATGTAGAAAAACTAATATTCTTGTTATTTTATTTATATTAAGACAGAGTTTTATTAAGAAATTTTTTTTATCAGCTAAATTAGCTTGACGCAGATGGTATAGGTAAAAATCTCGATTTGAAACAATCCATAAAATAAATAAATGAATAATACCTTAATTCAATTCAATACCAAAATTTAATAATTCTCTCTTTTATTCAATCATATGCTACGAGTTGAATAATTTGTTCCTCAGTATTTATGCGGCGACATAACTTTTCTATCGGTTTGAAGTTTTCGTGTTGAAAATGGGTAAACATGTATTTGGTTTATTGTATTTGTTCAAACTTAATTTAATTGCATTGCTATTTACTTTGATGATTCTTTCTTCGTTCTAGTAGCTCGTTTGACTTTCTTTTTCATGACCAAACATTACGTTCTCCAAATTACTGGTAAACAACTATGCAGTTTACTTAACCTCAATAGAATGCATAATCCAAAAATAAAAATAAAAAGGGTTTCTCTTGCCAACTAATTGATTTTCATTTTTTATTAATATAAGCTTGTGATTCATCACTTTCTATATATAGATAACTTATTAAGAGATATAACTAATAATGGTAACATCTTAACGCATAAGCACGGTGTGGTTCAATTCAAAAATCAATTGACAAAAGGAGAAATAGTTAACTAATTTATATACTTGGATTTGTATTGTTCAAACCGTCGATGTGAAATAATTTTGTCTCATGAAATCTCAACAATGTTTGAGTTTGATACGATCTTAAATACAATACCATTCTAATCGAACCACAAAAATGTAACTATGAAAATTGAAAATTATATCATTGTCAGCCATATTTAAAGCGGTTGGGTTTTGCAATAGCAATTTTCAACCATCGATCAACAACTACTAATGGTCCAACGGTGTCATCATTGTTAGTACGTTTTTTTTTCTAGATACATTTTCCACGATAGACTCGATAGTTAATGGTGATCTTACAAATTGAAATCCATGACATTAGAGAAAGCATGGGTGAAAAAATAAAAATCAATAACAACAATTCCAGTTTATTCCATTTAAAGTAAAACCTAGAGGGTTGAAATGTATATTAGTATATATATTCTTTCATCGACTAAATCAAAAGGATATTTTTCAACCGATCTAACTCTAACAGTGTTAGAAACAAAGGGATAAACTAACATCTAAGAACAAATAACGTGCATGCAAATATGGATAACCAATATGACTTATTCATCGCCCTTTTTTCAGCAAGGTCCAAAATGGTTAGATATAAAATATTCTGTAATATAAACCATTGAGGACGAGTTCCTGGTAACACAAGGTAACGGATGGGCCTGTAGAGGCATCTTCAAGATAACAAAGCCTTGGTAATGGATGGATGATTTATGAAATTCCATTTTTGAAACTTGAAAGATAGATTGGTCCTTGTACTAACGTGGAAAAAATAGACGAAAGTATCTCAGGAAAGGGAACAACGAACAACCCTGGCAAGTTTTTAGACCCCAAGACAAACCACATGGTTGACATAGATATACTAAAATCATTATAAAATGATTATTATACATTATTGTGCTCTGTAAATGCCCAGAACATGCCGCTGCGCCACCGCCACTATGTGGGCGGTGCATATAATTTTACGGATTATATTATATTATATTATTGCAAATTAAATCACTATTGAAGTTTCAAATCATGAAAAATAACACAAATTTTATGGCATTATGTAACATCCACTAATGAATGCCAAAACAGTCCGTGCTACACAATTTGTGGCCACAACCACTCCTTAAGCGGGGATAAGATAGCTGCACAGTATCTTCAGACTTCAAAGATGTACATATTAAATGTTTAAAGGCATGTTCAAAGTTTCTAATTGTATTATTTGTCTCATTCATTATCTTTGATTTTTAACAATATCTATTAATACATCAACTCAAGATTTAATTTTACTAAAAGTTCAAACATTGCAATGCGAAAGAGTTAAGAACATACAAAAGCATCAAACAACTGGAGAGATAAGTGGGGCAATGGGATAAGATCCAAGTAAAGTGGGTGCATGAATGATATCTTAAAGAAACGGGGTGATCATCTCAAAAGCATATATAATCCCACAAACCAAAGCAATTTCATTTTCAAGTAAAATAAAACAATATCCTCCACTGCCCCATTCCTTGATGTTAGATCTCACCATCAAAGATTCAAGATGCAACATTATCGGAATAGAATAATTAGAATTTACCAAAACCTGATGTTTAATTATATAATAAACAAAATACCCAGAATAAAAATTTTAAATAAAAGGCTACACGTAGAAGTCAATAATGAAAGTGAAATCCACCTCATACACTCCATTTATTACCCACAAGCTTTCATGAAAGAGAGAGAGATGGGAGATGGAGAAATCACTTTCATGAATCAAGCTGAAGAAAAAAAAAACAGAAACAAACAAATGGAATGTGAAAGCGAGAAAAGCAGGTAAATTGAGAAATGGGATGATATGACATTAAAGGACTCAATACAAGGAACCAAAAGAGATGAAGAGGACAAACATAAACCTGTAAGGACAATAAAACTTTGCAATAATACTGGGTATACTTGCTATTATTCTAAAGTAAATTCCAAGTTTTCATGTTACATCATGAAGAACCAAAAGCCCCATTGTAAATAATATCATTTTCAAAAGCCATACACAAGAACTAATCTTACACAATGGAGAAATGGGAATGCAAATGCACATTGTCTTTACTCAGAGAGAGATCTGAACAAGTGCAAAATTTCAATCTCAGTTGGGGAGCTTTTGATCCTCCAAACATACCACCACCTTAACAACAAAATCAAATGGGAAGAATATAGAGTAATAAAATAATTCCAGGAAAAAATAATTCTTACCTAGCTAGGTAGATCTCTTTGCAATTTTCCAAATCCCTGATAGGGTTTTGTTGTTGCTGGTCTTGCTTCATCTGTAGTAAATAATGAATAATTAAACAACAAGGGTAAAAAATCCATAGCAATTGTGTCCTTGCTCCCCCTACTGTGTGAGCTTCAAGTCTGCCAACGTCGAAAACTTGTGTCAGCAAAACTGAAGATCACCAAAAGCTTGGAGAATAAAGTGCTAAGCAACGATCTGGTCAAGTTGTAGCTGATCAAGCCATGCGCTCAAAGCTGAGTGGTCCGCCGGTTCAGGCTGGGAGGTCGAATTTGAACCCCCACCAGCACCTGATCCAGATTTAACTTCATTGTCCTTGTTTGGTGAATCATTCACCAGTGAATGAACCCAAGAGACATTTGGTTCCTCGCCATTTTGGTGCCCAACAGTATATGATCTCTTCAGCCTACCCAGTTCTTCACCATTCACAGACCAATCAGGTTTCCCATCGGAACACTCCCACTTGTTAGGCCACGATCTCACAGGAGAACCAGTGCGTCCTGCGCCTTCAGCTCCAACAAGATCATGGGGGAGATGAGCCCCAAGTTCACGAGAACTGAGGCTGCGCAACTGCTGGTGTTGCTTTTCTCGAAGAGCCAGAGCAGACAGCCTTGCACTTAGAGGTGAATGAGGAGACTCAATGCCACGAGGAGACATAACCCCTGGTGATGAGGGTCCCCCAAATGTGGGCTGCAGATGAGGGTGATGATCAACACTTTTAGGGGAGAAAACTTTGGTGTTAATGGGAGACAACATACTTTGCTGCTGCTGGAAATGATTCAGGACAGCGGTTTTGTGAGACGGGGAGAACATAGCTGAAGTTGCCATTTGATCAGAATATCTAGGAGATGATGATAATATCTCTGCAGAAAAGAGATCATCCAGATTTGACGGTGCAAGACTCTTGGACCTAGCTGACAGGTTTGAAGCAGGTGAATTGAAATGAGGATGTGGGAAGCATGAGACATCATTGAGGATCTGCTTTTGCTCCAACTCCAACTCCCGCAACATGTTCAGCTCCTCTGTTGGTATATCCCTGGCATTCAGGGATGATCTCAGACGGCTCATTTGCAGATTATTGGTCTGAATATTGCTGCCAGGAAGATGCAAGGTAGGAATGCTTTGTTGAGGCCAAGGTGCTGAAGGGTGTGACATGCCATTGCTAGGGGACATTGGAGGGGTAAATGGGAAAGGAGAGACAGAAGCAGCTGCAGAAGGGGACCCTGGAAAGGCGTTCAGGGCAGCTGCCATATCCATTATAGCAGCAGCTGATGCAGCTGACCGAGGAGAAGAGACCATCGATGACCCAGTGGACATGTTATACAGAGGCCTGAGCTCCTCGGGTAGGTGAGCAAAGAAGCAAACACGCCGAGCACAACTGGTCCCATCTTTGCAGAGCCGAGTTCTGTACTGTGCTGGATGCAACCAGCACTCGAAAACCCCATGAGCATACTCACAAAGGTCACCACGCTTGCAAGCTCCCTTGCGAAAATCCGGGCAAGGCACACAGCTATAGTGAAATTTCCTTGGGTCTCTTCTCCGAGCATTCTCCCCTGGATGAACAAATGGGCACTCAGTCCAGTCATGGGAGTAGGCCCGTGAACACGGCCTAACCTTGAAAGAGTACATTCGAAACTCATCAGTAGAATAGATGCTGTTTTTAATATCAGGGATCGATGGGTCAATTGGGTATTCCTTCTTTTCCGAGACAGATGAAACATTGCCTTCATTGGACTTGGTTGAGGTAATTGGAGAAGATGGAGCTTCTGAGGAAGAAGACAATGATCTACCATCCGAGGGCACCGAAACAGATAAAGAACTAGTTTTTATTTCATCAACAGAAACCCACGGATTACTTTGGCGAGCAGGACCATCACAACTCAATAAATCTTGAAGCACGGGTTGTAGTGATGAAAGTGTGCGTGCAATGTTAATGACATCAACCGGTCGGCGACCTTTAGCATCAACAACATTAGGATCAGCACCAGCCAGTAGCAGCAGCTTTGTGACATCAACAGCATGGATAGATCCACCAGAAGCTGCACAATGAAGGGCAGTACTCCCATCTGGGCTGCAAGTGCGATTTATATCCGCCTCAGAGTGAGAGATTATTATTTTTACAACATCAATACTGCCATACATAGCTGCAACCATTAATGGTGTCCTATACTCCAAAACCATCAAGCTGGAGCCAACTTGCCTTCCATACCACAGACCAATCTCATCCACTGCTCTAGGATTGCACTCAATACACTCCTTGAAACCCTCAACCTCGTTATCTGCCGCAAACTCTAGCAAATTCGAATAAGAAACTTTTGCTTCAGTCATGGACATGCCATTGCTCATCTGTACCTGTGCAGTCAACTCTTCAGCATCCAGAGATGATGGCAAACCAAAATCCTTGAGATTCAGCTCCAAGTCACTAGGCATGCTTCAAGGAAGTTAATCTGGAAACAGTAGTGCGAAATTTGATTAAATAATTGTGTGGATAAATAAATAACCACAAACACATAAACCAATAGGAAAACATACATCTTCACATGATACAAACATCCATAACAGCAAACAACCAAAATTAAAATTCCTATAGCATGATAAATCTTGCAGATGAACTCAATTAAACTTTAGAGGTCGTACAGTGATAGGCTAATACCAAATATGATCAGAACTGAAGACGTTCAGACTTCTAACAGATCGGTGAACTGCACGTCCAATAGAAGAAAATGAGATAATTTTATGCAAAAACAAACAGTAAACAATCAGGATAAACCTAGAGCATCTCAAATGTTGTGTAAGTAACAGATCCATGGTGGAACCTGATCTATATTATACCAGAATCACAGAAACTGACTTATTTGTGTACAAATCACTTGACACACAGCGGCAAACAATATACAACATTACCTATTCACCTACAAGTGTACAGAGCAAGAATACCAAAGCATATCAAAACCAAAACATGCGGAATCAATATTCAATATGAAAAAAGATAGAGCTAATCAGCCTAAACTAATAAAGGAAATAAATCTTAGTTTCAATTTCAACTTGCACAGAAAATTGTCAAAACTCGGAAACGCACTCACACGAACGCTAATTGGATCAAATCAACTGAAAAGGAAACAAATAAGAAACAAAACACGGTGAAAAATTGGAAGAGCGAACTTACTGACAAAGAGATAAACTCCGAAGCTTAATCCAGCGCCGAGACCGGCTAAACTCGAGTATGCAAAAGAGAGTACCACCGATCTACAACCTACGGCGATGATACCTCTCTAGACCTACTCACGGACTCGCCGGAAACAACCAGCCAACTAACAATCCGCCGGCAGCAACGGAGATGCAGCGGAACAGGAAAAATCGGAGATTCTAAAAGCGACAGCAGAGAGAGAGAGGAGCCTTTGCTTGCTGGAAATTAAAGTGAAATGAAAAAGAAATTCAAATGAAAATAGGTGAAATGTTGAAATCAATATTTTTATTATTTTGATGTTTTTGGCTCCCTTTCTAACAAATCAGAGAAGAATCTAGAGACTGGCTAAAACTTACAGAGGAGGAAGAAGAAGATTTGGGGGAGAAAAAAAAAATTCACTGGAAGTAGAGAGAGAGATGGAGAGAGAGAGTGGTTGTGGAGATTGAGATTGTTTAAATTTTAAGGGGGGTGGTGGGGGGGGGTGACCGGAAGAGCCGGTGAGTGTAAAGGGAGTAGATTTAATGAAAGAGAAAATTGGGACTTGCTTTTTCCAGTGTTTGTACGGTCAATTTATTTCCACTACCTTTTCTTTTTCTTCTTTTCTTTTTATTTAACCGGTTTTATTTTATTTTATATTACTGTATTTTATTTGCTTGGCAGTGCACAAGGTTTGAAGTTTGGGCCCTATAATTGCGAAAGATAGTTGGGCCTTAACTGGGTCCACATTTTTAGGTCCAATAATAGGGTAGATCTAAATGAGATGAGGTGCATAGTATTGGAAAACTTGTGACAAGAGTTGTTATACGAATAGTCAAAATATTACTCCTTCCGTTCACATTTAATTGTCGTTTTACTATTTATACATGCTTTTTAAGATGATAAAAACTATATAAAATATTTATTTTTTTAATATATTTTTTAACAATATCATACTTATTATTAAAAAAATAAAAAGTATGAGATTATTAAAAAAAATTAATTAAAAAAATTAATATTTTATATAGTTTTTATCATTCTAAGAAAACGTTTGTATTAAACGACAAATAAAAACATTCGTAAATAGTAAACGACAAATAAAAGTGAACGGAGGGAGTATCAATTTCATGATATTGGCCTCTGGAGTTGTTATACCAATAGTAAAAAATGATTACTAACTTTGAAAGTAGTGTTATGATGGTATACTTGATGAAAAATTAACCGTGTGAATATCAAACTGGCTTACGTAGATACGGTCAAAAGTGTAGATTTTGGGGTTTATGATTTTATTTGTACTCCATTGAGATTTGAGACATTTGAATATAGAGCCCGTTGTATTGTACCTTCTATTTGCTTGGTTCACTCTAGCTATATGTGGTGGGTAGCAATTGTTATGGAGGGATTCAAACCATCAAGCCACGGGCTTTGATTAAAAACTAATCGACAATAGATGGAGTAAACAATCAAATTACATCTCAGACTCGGACACATTTTTACTTTTCGATGTTGGATTTCATTTACAAGTGCCTCAAAAATCTGAGAAATGTTTTGTTCATGAAAATCTTGTCGTTGGATGTGTCCTCGCTAATTTAAGTTAGCTAGTATTTTATAATGGGCCTTTCAATTCCTGTAACCCTTAGGGTGCCACGGCTTCGAAACCACTGGTTACGGTTTCCCTGAAAGTAGAACTTTAACCGATGGCGTCAAACCCAATACCACCGGAGCTAGAAGACGGAGGCGAAGTCAGGACAAGCGCGCTTTCGTGCACCTAGGCTGCACGACCGTGCACTTGGCTCTACCCGTGCACCTAGGGGCGCGTAGAGGTGCACCTTCAGTACCGACATGACTGCATCCTTATACTCGTGTGGGTCCTCCAATTATTTACTTATATCTTCTATATATATTTTTTTAGGATATTAATTACCTATATTTTGGTTATTTATCTGAATTAGATATTTTTAATAAATAAAACATTATCTACTCCGTATTAGTTAGGATAAAAACAAAGAAGATGACTGGAAGTTTACGTTTCTCTCCCATGTTTTAATAGAGTTAGAGTTATATTTATACTCTTACATTTTGTATTCATTTAGAGAATAATATTAGTTGTATTCATTGTTTTATTGTTCTTTTGATTCTTATAATTTTGTGGATCTCGGAGTTGCCATCTTGTGCGTAGACTCGCTCAAGGCTCAATTCCATTGTTGAGATTGAATAGCGACGGTCAACTTGTAAACTCGAGTTGTTCCAACTATTTGATTGAAACAAAATGCATTAATTAGAAGATCGAGACTTAAACATCGAAATATAATCGAGAGCAATTTCAAACATATATATATATATATATATATATATATATATATATATATATATATATATATATATATATATATATATATATATAGAAATAACTTTTTTGGCAACATTTATATTGAATATATTTAGAAATAACTTTTTTTAAACATATATATATATTACTTAAAACCAAAGCACCTACGCCACGTGTCACACTCTCGCGCAAAGTTATTTTTGGCAATATTTATATTGAATATATTTAGAAATAACTTTTTTTAAACATCTATATATTAATTAAAACCAAAGCACCTACGCCACGTGTCACACCCTCGCGCAAAGTTATTTTTGGCAACATTTATATTGAATATATTTAGAAATAACTTTTTTTAAACATCTATATATTACTTAAAACCAAAGCACCTACGCCACGTGTCACACCCTCGCGCAAAGTTATTTTTGGCAACATTTATATTGAATATATTTAGAAATAACTTTTTTTAAAGGGTAAATTGCAACTAATATCCCAACCTTTAGGGATAGTTGCTTTTAATACCCTAACCTTGTAAAATTTCACAAAATATCCTAACATATACCATTAGTTGCACTTAACACCCTGGATGAGATTCTTAAATTTTAAAAAATTACCCACATCATACAAAAATTACAAAAAATCACTCATATTCATAAAATGTTTTCAATAAACTCCTAATATATTTCAAAATTTGAAATTAAAAAAAATCTCTTACAATTTAAGCCCACCCAACCCACCATCCAAAAATAATTTTAACAAGTATATAAAATCTACTCCATTAAAAATATAATATAATTATTTTAGCATTTACTCATTTAATATTTTAATATAATTACTCAAAATAATTAATTATTTATCTTAAACATAATACTTTTACAAAAATAAAATAATGTAGATTTTAATAAATAAATGGTATGAGATATGATAACCATTTGTAATAAATAGTTATATAATAAAGATATATTAAAAATAATATGGTAAAATTATTATTTTTTACCATATTATTTTTAATATAGCTTTATTATATAATTATTTATTGCAAATGGTTATCATATCTTTTAACATTTATTTTTTAAATCTACTTTATTTTATTTTTGTAAAACTATTATGTTAAACATTTCTTATAGAATCAATTTTTTTAATATCATGAAATTTATGTGTGATACATTATAAGATGTTATGTATTATTTTTAGTATATATAACATAATATTAACCAAAAAGACATTATATATCGTATCAAATAATATACAGGGAATAATAGATGCACAAATTGACATGTATCGAGACAGACTTATATAAATTTAGATTTTAATTATAATGTATGTTTTTAGATAAGTAATTAATTATTTTGATTGATTATATTAAAATTTTAAATGAGTAGATGCTAAAGTAATTATATTATATTTTAAAGGAGTATATTTTATATATATCTATTATAATTATTTTTGGATGGTGGGTCGGGTGGGGTTAAATTGTAAGAGATTTATTTAATTCTCATTTGTTTTTAAATGTATTAGGGGTTCTTTGAAAATATTTTATGAATAGGGGTGATTTTTTGTAATTTTTGTTTGATGTGGGTAATTTTTTAATTTAAGAAACTCATTTAGGGTGTTAATTGCAACTAATGGTATAGGTTAGGATATTTTGTGAAATTTTACAAGGTTAGGGTATTGAAAGAAACTATCCCTAAAGGTTGGGATATTAGTTGCAATTTACCCTTTTTTAAACAATGGAATTAATTCAAAACTTTTTTTTTAATAAAGTTAATATTAACTATACAATATTATTTCATTCTATATTGAAAAATATTTTTGTTTTTTTATCATAACCTTAATCTATATAATTACTTAATTCAGAAAACCTTTCGCGTACGTGGCATCATCCCCACGTTTCATTCTTTTTCGACCAATCTTTTTTTTTCTTTTTAAATTTTTTTCCCAATTAACCAATCAAAATACTTTTTTTCTGATTTATTTCCATTTTCCAATCAAAATACCTAATTGCACGCTCACACCTAGATATATGTCTGTTTCGTTACTTCTTGGAACTCATTTCCGTTGGTTTATTTCATTATTTGGATTTTGGTTGTTATCATTTGATTAACAATCTTGATTTAGAGAATAACACTGGATGTTTTTTTTATTTTGAATCATTGTATCACATTTCAGATACAATTCAGTTGAATTGGTGAGCAATTGACAACATCAATTAAAATCCGACATTCAAAATTCAATCTCTGTTACTTGCTATACAAGTTTAGAAAACATTACCTTACATTTCTTTATTAATTTTGGTTAATTTTTGAATATTTTTATATTGTTATTTGGTTTTTCCTTTTAAAAAATATTTTTTATTTATTTTATTTTTGTCTCATAAACGCGCGGAAATTTCACTAGTTTTATTAATTAAACACCTTTCTTTTCATAATCACCCCTCACGTTAAATTACTGCTCCCATGGTCTTCTCCTTATCCAAACCGCATACGGCATACCAAACCTTAATTAATTATACCGTAGAATCTAAATAACCCAAAGCCTTGTCAGTTGTCACCGAATTTAGATTATACCTTTCTTTTCATGTGTTTCGTGAGGTGAAAAATATCTTCGATCTTATTAATTTAGTTTATTATTTTAATGGCCCTCCAATGTTAGAATATAATTTGAAGTTCCTAAGCTAAGTGTTAGCTGAGTTAGTTAACTGTCGTGTGAGTTAAGTTAGATTGGTCAAGTATGACAGCAGTTAGTGTTAGGGGTAGTTGTGTTGCAGTTGTAAAGATCATGGTAGTGGGCAATGTAGTGGGTAGTTTCTTTTATCAATTGCTGAAGTTTAAGGGTGTAATTATGTTCAGTTTTTCAATCAATCGAAGAAGTGGCAGTTTAAGATTTTGTGTGTTCAAAGGTTCTCTTCTGTGTAACAGAAGAACCTGCAACTCATCTCCCTCATTAGTGTGGTTTCTGTGTGAGTTTTTTGGGGTTCTGTTCATCAGTTTGACAACATTTGGTATCAGAGCAAACACAAATCTTGTGTTGCTGGGTTAGATTCGGGCTGAGAGAAGAGAGATTAAACACAAAGGGAAACACAGAGTGAAGTTCTTGCTAAGAAAATGCAGAACAATGGTAATGGGAATTCCAGCAACCCTCAGTTGCCTGTTTTCAAAGGAATCAACTACCATTTCTGGAGCTTGAAGATGTCCACTCTCTTCAAGTCTCAAGAAGTTTGGAATCTGGTGGATCAAGGGTTCGAGGACAATGGGAATGAAGAACCTGATCAACAGTTGAGGGAGAAAAGAAAGAAAGATTCAAAGGCTTTGTTTATGATTCAAACTGCCTTAGATGATGAAATCTTTCCAAGGATTGCTGCTGCAACAACATCTCATGAAGCCTGGGAGATCCTAAGGCAAGAGTACATGGGAGACAAGAGGGTGATCACAGTGAAGTTGCAGGCACTCAGGAAAGAGTTTGAGACCCTGGTGATGCAGGACAAGGAGTCAGTGCAAGTGTTCTTGTCAAGGGTGTCAGGTATTGTCAATCACATGAAGTCATATGGTGAAATTGTGAGTACTGAGACTGTGGTAAGTAAGGTTTTGAGGATTCTTACTAGGAAATTTGACTATGTTGTGGCTGCAATTGAGGAATCCAGGGATCTGTCAACCTACAGGTTTGAAGAACTCACCAGTTCTTTGCAAGCCCATGAAGAAAGGCTCAGTAGAACTACTGAGATAAAGGAGGAGAAAGTGTTTCAGGCAAAGGATGATGCCTCAAGGTCCAGATCAGAAGGCTCTTCAAACAGGGGTGGTTACAAAGGGGTCACAGGGGTAGAGGTGGCTCTAGAGGTAGCTACAGAGGCCGAGGGAGAGGCCAAGGAAGAGGCCAATCTGGAGGACAAGGAAGAGGAAATGGTGATGATCAGTGGAAGGATTCCAATAGGAATAAAAATGGTGATTCCAGACAGCAAAGAAGTGGGATCAAGTGTTATTACTGCAAGAAATTTGGGCATAAAGAGGCTTATTGTTGGGAAAAACAAGAGAATGAGCAGAGAGGAGCCAACTACTCAGAGAAGGTAGAGAAAGAAGACAGGCTGTTCATGGCACTGTCATCTGTAGCAGAGAAGGGAAGTGAACTGTGGTATTTAAAAAGTGGGTGTTCCAATCACATGACTAGCTCGAGGAGCATCTTTAAGGACTTAGATGAGTCCAAGAAGAGCAGTGTCAGATTGGGAGACAACAAAGTGCTACAGGTGGAAGGAAGAGGCACTGTGGCAATCAGATGTGTGCAAGGTGATGTGAGATTACTTGGTGATGTGCAGTGGGTACCAGGGTTGGCCCACAACCTGCTCAGTGTGGGGCAGCTTCAAGGAACAGGCTACTCTCTTGTATTTGAGGATGACACTTGTGTGATCAAGGAAAAGAAAACTGGTCAAGTGGTGGTGAATGTTTCTATGACAAGAAATAGAATGTTTCCACTTGATCTTGCAGTAAATGTGGAGAAAGCAATGACAACAAAGAATGATGAGGAGACCATGCTCTGGCATCATAGATTTGGACATCTAAATGTTCAAAGTCTAAGGCTGTTGAACACAAAAGGCATGGTTCAGGGAGTGCCTAAGATAGGAGAGTTGGAGCTGTGTGAAGGATGTATATATGGGAAGCAAGTGAGAGGTTCATTCTCAAATGATGAACCCTGGAGAGCAAATGAGTGCCTAGAACTGTTACATGCAGATTTGTGTGGTCCTATGCAAACTGAGTCACTTGGTGGCAGCAAATATTTTTTCCTCATCACAGATGATCATAGCCGCATGAGTTGGGTGTATTTCTTGAAATTCAAGTCAGAGGCATTTGAGAGTTTCAAGAAATTTAAGGCACTTGTAGAGAAGCAATCAGGAAAAATGATCAAGGCACTAAGGACTAACAGAGGAGGAGAGTTTATGTCCTTTGAATTCATGTCATTTTGTGAAGAAAATGGCATCAGAAGAGAGTTGACAGCTCCATACACACCAGAACAGAATGGTGTAGCAGAGAGGAAGAACAGAACTGTCATAGAAATGGCTAGGAGTATGTTGAAAGCCAGAAAAGTGCCTAATCAATTTTGGTGTGAAGCTGTTGCTACAGCAGTGTATGTTTTGAACATATATCCAACTAGAGCAGTGATGGATAGAACTCGTTTTGAAGTATGGAGAGGAAAGAAACCATCTGTTGGCCATCTTAAGGTGTTTGGATGTGTGGCCTATGTTTTGGTGAATCTGAGAACTAAGTTGGAGGATAAGGCAGAGAAATGTGTGTTCATTGGATATGCAGCTCAGTCAAAGGCATATAAACTCTATAATCCAGTGAACAAGAGGACCATTGTAAGCAGGAATGTGGTCTTCAATGAAGGAGCAGAGTGGGATTGGGAGAAGAAGAGCAATGGCTCTATGACAGAAGATGAAATTCCTGTTATTCCCATCAGTAGTTCAACTGAAGATGATGATGAAGCAGATGATGATCACAATGAGAGTGCTCCTGTCACCCCAGTGCATCAGTATAACTCAAGCTCCCCCAGCAGTCATAGCTCTTCATCATCAAGATCATCAAGTGAGTCCCCTCCTAGGAAGTTCAGATCTCTGGCAGACATCTATCAGAGTTGTGAGTTAGCTTTGATTGTATCAAACCCTGAGTATTTTGAAGAAGCCAAGGGTGATGATAACTGGGAGAAAGCAATGAAGGAGGAGATCAAGTCCATTCAGAGAAATGAGACATGGGAGCTGGTTGATTTGCCTCAAGATAAGAATGTCATTGGGTTGAAATGGGTCTTCAGGACCAAGTTCAACACAGATGGGAGTGTTCAGAAGTACAAGGCCAGGTTGGTAGCAAAGGGGTACTCACAACAAGAGGGCATAGACTTCGAAGAAACCTTTTCTCCTGTGGCAAGGATGGAGACAGTGAGAGTTGTGCTGGCTTTAGCAGCTCAGTGGAAATTACAAGTGTTTCAGTTAGATGTGAAGTCAGCTTTCTTAAATGGAGAACTGCAAGAGGAGGTTTATGTAGAACAACCTCAAGGCTTTGTGAAAAAGGGGGAAGAACACAAAGTATACAGGTTGAACAAGGCCCTATATGGTTTGAAGCAGGCTCCAAGGGCCTGGTATAGCAAGATAGACTCATTCTTCTTGAAGAATGGGTTTGACAAAAGTGTGAATGAACCAACACTGTATGTGAAGAGGAAGAGCAATGAGGAGTTCATTGTGGTGTGCCTATATGTAGATGACATAATCTACTTCAGTTCTTCAACAGTGATGCTCAGAGAATTCAAACAAGCTATGATGAGCAAGTTTGAGATGACAGATCTACATCTGTTGCAGTATTTCCTGGGGTTGGAAGTAAGACAGAGCAAGGAAGGCATATTTATTTGTCAAGAAAAATATGCCAGAGATATGTTGAAGAAGTTCAAGATGGAGAATTGTGATGTTGCTCAAACACCAATGAATACAAATGAGAAGTTGAGAAGGGAAGATGGCACTGCAGAAGCTGAGGAGAAGCTGTACAGAAGCTTAGTTGGTGGCTTGAACTATCTCACACACACCAGGCCTGACATTGCCTATAGTGTGAGTGTAGTTTCAAGATATTTGCATGGTCCTACAAAGCAACACCTTGGTGCAGCTAAGAGGATCTTGAGATACATTGCAGGGACAACAGATTATGGAGTTTGGTATGAACATGTGGATGACTTCAAACTCAGAGGATTCACAGATAGTGATTGGGCTGGCTGTCTTGATGACAGAAGAAGTACATATGGGTCTGTGTTTGGGCTTGGATCAGGGGCAATCACATGGAGTTCAAGGAAGCAAGATACTGTGGCTTTGTCTTCCTCAGAAGCAGAATATGTAGCAGCAGGGTCAGCTGCCAAGCAAGCCTTATGGTTAAAGAAACTGTTGCTTGATTTGGGGTGTGATCACAAAGAAGCAATTGAGCTTTGGTGTGATAACAAGTCAGCAATAGCAATGACAAAAAATCCAGCCTTTCATGCTAGAACAAAGCACATAGATGTTCAGCACCATTTCATTCGAAAATTGGTGGCAGAGGAGAAAGTCACATTGAGGTTCTGTGGGACAAACAGTCAGGATGCAGACATATGCACTAAGGCTCTTGGTAGTGCAAAACATTTCTACTTTGTGGAGAAGATGGGAATGAAGGAATTCAAATTAAGGGGTGGTGTTAGAATATAATTTGAAGTTCCTAAGCTAAGTGTTAGCTGAGTTAGTTAACTGTCGTGTGAGTTAAGTTAGATTGGTCAAGTATGACAGCAGTTAGTGTTAGGGGTAGTTTTGTTGCAGTTGTAAAGATCATGGTAGTGGGCAATGTAGTGGGTAGTTTCTTTTATCAATTGCTGAAGTTTAAGAGTGTAATTATGTTCAGTTTTTCAATCAATCGAAGAAGTGGCAGTTTAAGCTTTTGTGTGTTCAAAGGTTCTCTTATGTGTAACAGAAGAACCTGCAACTCATCTCCCTCATTAGTGTGGTTTCTGTGTGAGTTTTCTGGGGTTCTGTTCATCAGTTTGACAACATCCAACACATTTTTTAGTTAAAAACTATATAAAATATCAATCTTTTTATTAATTTTTTTAATAATTACAAACTTATTATTATTATTAAAAAAATAAAATTTCATGTAGTTTTATCTCTTAAAAAAATGTGTTAAAAAATCAAAAGATATATATATATATATATATATATATTTCATAGAGAGGTAATATTGACTGTATACTTCAATTTTCTATTTAATGATACTAGAGATTGAATTATCCAACCAATTATCAGAAATTAGTGTACTGATTGTAGGGTTACATTCAATACAAAGAGTGCTTCGAATCTCTTTAGCAGGACTAAGATTAAAAAAAAAATTGAGGTATCCATACAAGTTACTATTTACCCCTTCTTTTAAAAGAAGCTTGAAAAATTCAACCCCCCTTAAATTAAAGATCTTAAAACCCTATTTGTATTACAAGCTAGTACACACCTGCACCAAGATGAACCTGACGGCTGATGTATGTGCAGGGAAAGAGAAAACCTTCAATTGGTTGAGATTGAGACTTCTTCCTCTTACACAGGGGAGAATAAAGACAACGAAGAGAAGACTCTTTCTGTCTTTCACTAGTCATGGCATACTTGATCAATACTTTAATCAATTAATTACTAGTATTAAAAATTTCTTAATCAAATACAATTTAAAATCACCCAGAGTCTTATTAAAAATAGAAAAAGGCAAGATATAATACTACTACAAAAAAAAGATTTTGTATTTTCATAATTCAAACACGTACAATACTTTTTTTTTTATCCAAACACGTACAATACTTTAAGTCACATTCCATCGCAATTAAACTCACCAAATCCTGGTACGTAATTGGTTTTGGTCAAGTCGATCGTTAGCTTAACTGGTAAAGATAACATATAATGATCATTCTTCTTTTCATATTGTAATGACCTAAATGCTTACCTATGAATCAAAAAAATAATAATTGATTTTGTGAATAGGTTCGTTAAACATTTATAATGAAAATATTTTTTAAATATTAATTATTTTTAGCAATTTTTAAGTAGATTTTTTTAGGGTTGATGTATTTAGATTTAAAAAATATTTTTCAATTGAGTTTTTTAACCTATCTTCATTCACAGAATCCGTATTCGTGTAGGGTCCACCCCTTAAGGATTGCGCATGAGATTTTATGGTATAGGCTAGAAAGACTGATAAATAATTCTATCAAATTCTATTATTACATATTAAAATTCAAATCCTCCTAATCAATTTATCAATATATCATCTATCTATCTATCTATATCTATCTATATATACTTATACTAAAACAGATGCATAACGTTCTATGTGGCGCATTGTGGTTGATTCTAGGATAAAAATTCATATGTGGCGCGTTGTGGTTGATTCTAGGATAAAAATTAATAAAATAATATTTTATCATAATTTATAGAAAGTTATATAAGACACGATCTATCTATCAATATATTTTAGTTGATTGACAGAAATATAAATAAAAAATATTTCATAGTCATACTTACCAAAAATATTAATAGATAAATATGTAGTATTTGATAAGTGCTATTTATTTATATCTAGATTATTTTTTGGTAAAAAATCATTTATATAAAATTAATTATTTAATAATTGTTATTTTATTTATAACTATATTATTTTTTAGTCTAAAATGATTTATAAAAATATTATGTAGCCACAATCCATTTGTGCATAACTATTTTAGTATAACATAATAAATATATCATATATATTTGATAAAAAAATATTAAAATCTTTTTAAAAATCAATTATCTATTAAATTACATGAGATTCAATTAATGTGAAATTAAAAAAAAGTTTCACTTTATAAATATGAATTTTGTTTATATTTTGAGAGAATCTAAATAAAAGATATTTAGATTATATATAATCTATCGAACTAATTTTATTTACATCTATATTATTTTTTGGTGGAAAAAATTATTTATATTTATATTATTATTATTTATATCTATTGGAATCTATCTAAATTATTTATAATATTGTATTAATGTATTCTTCGTACACGGGACGAGACCTACACTAGGTATAATACTAAAACAGAGACGGGAAAATCCTATGTGGCGGAGTCTAGTCGAATTTGCTTATGTGTAGTTTCCTGGTAAAATATCTGACTCACCTTTTTTCACACGTCAATTGATGATGATCTAATATATTCAAGTCACATCAATCAATATGTTCACACCAATTGATGACTGATTAATTATTTTTAATACAAATATTCAACTTCATACTTTAAGTAGTTATAAAATTTATCATTTTAACTTAAGTTATTTTATCTTTAGTCATCAAGTTTGGTTATATTAGCTAGTTGAGCAGGAAATGGATAGAAGACTTAAAAGAGAGAAACTCTCTTCTTTGTGTATCCCGTCGGTTTCGATTATAGCACCGTTTCCCTGACGATTTATAGTTGGCTAAATCTATTCATCCTTACACCTTGTTTTGGATCCATTCTTGTCTAATCGCTCTCTTCTTGGGCATCATTGTCGGCTCTTGTTGCGTCAATCAGCTTTCTCGTCGTGGCTGATTTGGGGTGCTCCGCCGACCTCTTTCGTCGGCCTTGTATTTCTCTCCCTTCTGCTCTCCTCCTCCTCCTCTGGTGGTGGGATTTGACACTCCGTTGCTTGGTTGGGGCCCCTGTTTCTGATTCGTCAGTCTAGGGTTTTTTGGCCAAGGGTGGGGTGTGTTTGTCGTTTCTCCTGCAATTGGGTTGAGGCTTTTGCTGGTGGGGGGGGGGGGGTTATTATGCTCTCCTCGTCTAAATCCTTGAGTCTGGTGGTGTGGCGTTGGGTGTGTCGGGCTTGTCGGCTTCTCCTTCTTGTCGCCTCCCACCTCTTCTATCTCGTCTAGTTGTGTACCTCCTTGATTCTCCTTGTCTGGGTTGTTGGGGTCTCGTCCGTCGCTCGTCACCTCCTGTGGCCTCGTCGCTCGTCACCTCCGGTGCACTTGCTTGCCATCGCCGCCGGTTTGTCCTTCGGCTATGGCGGGCTTGAAAAACTGTGCTTCGGGCCCAAGGCAAAGCCTTGGGCTCGGGGGCAGCCCGAGGTTTTTGCTTGGTCCTTCGGACCCAAGTTTGGGTCCTTCAGGTCCAAGTTGGGCCCTTCGGCCCATGTTGCGGAAAGGTTTTATATATATATATATATATATATATATTTTTTACTTGAAAAGACAAAATGATTGGCCCGAAAGGGCTCTTTGTAATTTCCGAAAGGGTTTGAGTAAATCCACCCGAAAGGGTTTGACTATATCCCGCAAGGGATCGGCGATATTCTTGTAGGTGAAATTTTGTTGGCGTTTTGTTCGAGCAGTTTGCGGCTCTGCTTCCGATGTTTCGAGAAGGTCTTCTGCTTGGTTGGAGGCGTGGAGTTTGGAGTCGGGTCTGGCTGGGGTCGTGGTGGTGTGCTCAAGGCCACTCCGTATCCGGGATTGTGTTTCCTTGGAGTTCGTCTGCACTACCCACAGGAGTTAGAGTCCTGTTGTACCGCTAGCCCGCGGTGTCACTGTTCGATGATGCTTGGCTTCGTTCTTCGGCGGCTTCCTCAACTTTCTTGGAGTTGGTCTTCTTGAGTCGTTTTGTTGCAGAGTTTATTGATGTTTGTTTCATTTCACTTGTTATCTGTATTTCTATATTTTTAGGTTGTACGTGTGACGGTTCGCCGTCTGCCAACTATGTCGGCCTCTCGATGAGTCAAGCATGTCTAACCTTCGAATTCTTACCCAATCAAAAAAAATATTAGCTAGTTGAGCATTATATCTAATGATAATAAAAAAAAATTATATTCCCATAAAAATAGCATCATATTTCAATAGTCATAAATCATAATGGTTCACATTAAAAAAAATTGGTTCACATTAATTTGAAAATAATTGATATAAAAATTATCAACGAACCGCGATATACACGTGTAATAAAACTACTAGTAAGATATAATCATAATCAACATCGATCGAATTAGGCTAAGTTATAAAAAAAAAATACTTTGTGAATAAAATTTAAGGGTCAATGATATACCGAGTTTTTTATTTTAATTTTGGTGTAATGATATATTCGAGATTAACGTGGGTGCAAATTAACTACGGTAATAAAGTAGATTAAATGCAAAACAACTAGATTTAATTTATATGAACTATTGCGTTACGAATGAATAGTTTAAAAATCAACCAATTATCATGAAGGGCTATATGCCATCACACATCAGGAAATTTTAGGTTATAAAACAACCACAAAGGATGATAAATTCAAGCTATCAAGATATTGCATTTTCACACAACAAAAATGGCCATCCAAAAGTCAAAACTTGTGTTCACAACCATCTTGTTATGGCTGTCAATTGCCAAGTCAATGCCGCCGGAGGAGCCCATCAAGTGCACAACCGGCACCCACAACTGCACCATCACCAACTCCATCGGCCGATTCACGGACCGGAGCGTCTGCAAGGCGGGGGAGGCGGCGTACCCAAGCACCGAGGTGGAGCTCGTAGCAGCCGTGGCAGCAGCCACCAAGGCGGCGAGGAAGATGAGAGTCGCGACGCGCTACTCTCATAGCAACCCGAGGCTCGTGTGCCCGGATGGGGATGACGGCTTGCTCATAAGCACAAACAACCTCAACAAGATAGTCCACATAGACCATGTGGCCATGACAATATGTGTTGAGGGTGGAGTCACACTCAAACACTTGATTGAGGAGTCCGCCAAGGCGGGTCTTGCCCTACCTTACTCGCCGTATTGGTCAGGCTTGACTATCGGTGGCTTGCTAAGCACCGGTGCCCATGGTAGTTCGTTGCGTGGTAAAGGGGGCGCGGTCCATGACTATGTGGTCGAGATTCGGCTCATTAGCCCTGGACCACCCGACGACGGGTATGTTACTATAAGGACTCTAAATACAAGCCATGATGAGCTTGATGCAGCCAAGGTCTCCCTTGGAGTACTTGGTGTCATTTCAAAGGTACTTAACACATTTTTATCTACTAGAAGAAGTTTTATATTGTGCAAGGAATTAACTAAGTTTTTGAGGTTCACAAATTGAGAAATAGGTAACTTTGCAATTGGAGCCACTTTTCAAGAGATCAATCACATATGAAATGAAGGATGATCATGACTTGGCTGATCAAATAGCGAGTTTCGGAAAGCTGCACGAATTCGGAGACCTTACTTGGTACCCATCTCAACAAAAGGTCAACTACAGGATCGATGATCGTGTGCCTCTTGATGCACCGGGTCTAGGTCGTTATGATCATAATGGATGCCGACCTCTACCTCAATCCGTGATCGAAAATTTCGTGACTACGGGTCGGTTTTTGATCCATTGTCTATATGATTGAAATTTTTCAATGAGAGGCTAATGAAAATTGTTTGTGTTCAACAGTGGAGAATCAAGAATCAACCCGCGATGCTAACGGAAGGTGCGATTTTGCGAAGATGGTAACAGAGTCGGCCCGAGTCAGTGCAAATGGTCTCACAAATAATGGTAACGATCTCCATTTCAACTTGAAATTTGTTGTAGATTCATCAACTTATTACACACATGTACAACTATAGGAATCAACTTTACGGGTTACCCTGTCGTCGGATACCAAAACGAAGTACAATCATGTTCAAGTTGCACCGATAGCCCAACCGATGCGATCACATTTTGCTCATGGGATACAAGGATCAAAGGGAACTTCTATCATCTAACCGGCTTGAGCATTGCCCTATCGAATGTGACTAGCTTCGTAAACGAGTTGAAGAAGCTATTCGGTTTGGTCCCTGAATCCGGATGTGGACTTGAATTGTACGGTGGGATCCTATTGAGATACGTGAAGGCTTCAACCGCGTACCTAGGGAAGCAAGAAGACGCCCTAGAGTTCGACATTGTGTACTACAGGAGTCGAGATCCTATGGCTCCTAGGCTCTATGAGGATGTAATCGAAGAGGTAGAACAAATGGCGGTGTTCAAGTATGGGGCATTGCCACACTGGGGTAAGAACCGAAACGTCGCCTTTGAAGGAGCCATCAAGAAGTTCAAGAAAGGTGGAGAGTTCTTGAAAGTTAAGGAGATGTATGATCCGATGAGCCTCTTCTCTAGCGAGTGGACCGATCAAGTCCTTGGACTAGGAGGAGGAGTGACGGTGACTCGCGAAGGATGCGCCCTCGAAGGGCTGTGTGTTTGCTCCGAGGATAGTCATTGTGCCCCTCACAAGGGGTACTTTTGCAAGCCAGGGAAGGTGTACAAGGAAGCAAGGGTTTGCACTCTTACAAGCAACAACAAGCACACTGAATTGTAGCAAAATCAAGTTGGTGTTTGGTTTAGTTCTTCGTCTGCATTTTCGATTAACCGTCTTCATTTCGTCCAAGTTTCAACAGCCTTTGGCTATGTCTGTTTTTTCTGTCGGTTTTCTTGTATTGTAACAAGGATTGCATAAGTTGTTGGGCTTGGATTGCATAAATCAGTCACAATATATATACATATATAAGTAATATTTGAACGTTATTATAGTACTATAAACCAATCAAAAACTACAAGGAGGAGGTTGAATTTCAACATTTTAAGCATAAAAGAAGTTATGGTTGCCCTTTTTTTTTTAAAAAAAGAAGTTATTAGAATAGGCGATGTACTATCAAAGGAGGTCTTTTTGGATGAAAATGTGAAGTTCTATGGTAGAGTTGAGAATATTATTTGTAGGAGACATAAAGACCAATTTATCTCCTACACTTTTAATTTATATAAATACACCTTGAATATGTGACTTAAAACGACAAAGATTCACCATAAAGTCCAAACTGAGACTTTTTCAAGGCACCAATTGTGTTAATAATGCAAATATCGTCTCTTCTTATTTCGATATTTTGGATATTAAGTTATAGTCTTTTTTGGAATCCGGCTCTCAAAATTGTAGTTTCAATAAATTATGAGTCGTTTTGATTTAATTTCCTTATTTATGAATAATTTGGTTTAAAAAAATTATCATATTTTAAGAGAGATGCTATTGACATGGTGAAAATTTCGCCTAATACACGATGTTGATCATGTTTTTCAAAATTATGAGAGATTTAGGCAGTTTCACAAACCATTAGAAATATTTTCCTAATTAAAATCAAGTGGACTTAAATAATTTTTTTAAAAAAAAACTTACCTACCACAATTTTGAAAAACCTTTTTGGTGATAATATTTACACCCATAAAATTTACTATATGCACCACATATGCATCTCTTAAGTCACACTTTTGCTCCTCTTAAGTCACACGTTTATGACTCAAAAGGAATATAGTGTATTTTAAAAAAAAAATAGAAAAATAGGATATAAACCCATTTTTTTCCTACCGTGGTTACAATTTTTCCACGAATTTTAAAATCACCGCCAATATTGTATATTTGGTAAAATTTTGATTATTTGAATATCAATTATGTATTTTAAGGGTATTGTATGTAAATTTCTATTATAGGGAGCCAAGTGTCTAGAAGCTACTATGCGGTATAACGTGTAGAGCGAAGGGGAGAGAGATATGAAGAAGAATCAAAAACCTTTATCCAAAATTTTAACAGAAAAAGAATCTTAAAAAATGACGTGAAAAAACCCCTAAAATACAAAACTTTTATTTTCTGCTAAAAAATAATGCGACGATTTTGCTTCCGATTGACGAGAAAGCGAGAGCAGGAGAGAAGGGGAGGGAGCAGCTTAGCCAAGAAGCATATAGTAGGTTGACGACTTTCAGTCAAGACTCTGTGAAGACCAATTAGATTCATTCGAGAGAGAGAGACACAGACAGACAGAATCGGAAAAAAGGGAGCAGAGGCGGCAAATTTTTAGGGATTTGTTCGTGCAATCGCCTTATTAATCGGCAAAGTAAGTGGCTCTGTCCCACTCTGGAATCGCTGGAAAAAAAAGAAGAAAGAATTGTGTTTTAGATTTGGAATTTTCTCTTTATTCTTAATTTGTTCCGTAAGGAAAACACTTTGGGCACTGTTGATTTTGTTGGGATTTCGAGGGATTAGGGTTTGTGGAATTGTCCGGAGAATTTCGGAACCAGGTTTTCATTTGGTTTCTGTGCGACTGTGTTGATCGAGTTTAGTGGGAATTAGATTGTTCGGATGCTGTAGCCTATGTTTGTAGTGTCTTTTTGGCGTGATCGAGTTCCATGATAGCAGTTCGCGCAGTAATGGATACTTCAATTGGGGATTCTTAATCAAATTTGGTCCTTTTAGTACAAACCCTGGATTTTCAATTGCGGAATTCCCAAGAGTTTTGATGCAGTGTAGCTTTCATTACTCACTTTGTTGATGAAATTCATGTTGGTTTTGATTCAGTTTGTGTTCCCCTCTTTGTCTTCTTATCAGTTTTGTGGAATTCGATGGCTGTTTTTTAAGGGATTTTTGTCACAAATCAGTTGCTATTTTGACATTTGGTGCAATGGTTTGCCCCGCTACGAGCTATGCAGATCCCGTTTCCTGACTAATACTTGTCGGATGTTGGGATCAACGGTATATTATCAAGTTATGTGCACAACTTAGCAGCCAAATTGTAGGGGCCTTCTCTGCCATTGCATTGACTTCCTATACTTATTTGTCAAATTTGATGCAACTGTCTTTGCCCTCCTTGAGTGGATAGCAATATGTTTGTCATCATCGTCATAGCTTTCCTCAATTTCATTTCATTTGGCTCCTGATGGTTTGCAATATTGCGATGTAATGGGTTTGATGATGATTTCCATGTGAACATTGTTGCTGTGAAGGTAATTGGCTTGGGGGCTTTGTAAGATGCCAGCAAAGTCTGTCACAGCAACCCAATCAGGCGGCAACCCAAACACTTTGCCACCATCAACTGCTTGTTCTGAGCAGTGGTGGCGAAGTGCTGCTTTTGTTCCTGTTGCTCCAGCTGAGGTGGCAGGAGATGCTTCTGACTCTTCATCCTCGGATCAACTGAATGGAACAGGGGGGTCCAAAGATGATCATTCAGCATCAAGTGGTGGGCTGAACAATAATGATGACGATACCAGTAAAGACTCCCAAACTACCGATTCAATGCATCCAGGTGCACCTTAAATTCTCTTTGTAGAATTAATTTTTGTCGCATATAGCATCAAGCTCTTGTCGTCTTCTGAAATTTGTATGATGGTCACTCTTCCAATATGGAGCCTGCATATTAATTTGTTCTATTATCTTGTTTTGAAGTCTATGTTTGGCATTTGATTAGTGTCTCATTTTTTTCAGAGAACTTTTTTTTTTTATTACTGCCACAAGTACTTTAGAACAAAACAAAACTAATGACCGCAGCAATGTGTGTTTATCATTCTTTTTTACTATCGCATTCGTAGCATTTGATCTAAGCTTTGTTCTAAGATTAACCAACTGTACACCATGCTGGATCCGGCACAGTTTTTGGAAATGGGGAATACCTTGGACAGCCGCCTCAATTTGAACTTGTTGGTCACTCGATTGTAAGTTGTCTTTGCATTATTTCTTTTTGCATAATATTCGACACATCTTGTGTTGTTTTTCAGCTTCAAAACGTGAGAGGTGCAATTTTTCCAAGTGCTTACGTGTTTCCTTTTCCAGGCTTGTGCATCAAACCCTTACCCTGATCTATACTATGGAGGAATGATGCCTGCCTATGGACCTCAGCCTTTGGTCAGTCCCTTATAATAATATGCTTCACTCTATTTGGAAATCACCTTTTATTGCTTTCCTTGCAAAGAACAAATGTGAGTGTCGAGCGATTCTGATTGGCGGCTGGTTGGATGACAGATTCATCCTCCATTCTACGGTTTTAATCAGCCTAGGATGCCTTTACCACTTGAAGTGGCACAAGAGCCTGTTTATGTTAATGCTAAGCAATACCATGGGATTCTGAGGCGCAGACAATCACGTGCCAAAGCTGAGCTGGAAAAGAAACTGATCAAAGCTAGAAAGGTGAGTGTTATGTTTTGTACTATTGAACTAACTTTATATGGTAAATTTGGTGCCTAATATCGACTTTCAATAAATAGATTGTTTTAAAAAAATTCTATTTCTAATTTACGAAGTTTTCCACCAAGGACAGTAATTGAGTAATGTGATTCAGCTATATCATTGTTGTTATCATGTTATGGGTTTTTTTTCTGTAGCCATATCTCCATGAATCGCGTCACCAGCATGCAATGAGGAGAGCAAGAGGTAATGGAGGTCGTTTCGCTAAGAAAAACGAGGCTGATGCTTCAAACCACGCACCTAACGGTGCTGGCAATAGTTCAGGTTTCAGGATCTCACTCCCTCCATGTTCCAAACTGCTGATTTCTTTTAAGCACTTCTTTCGATCATTCTGAAATTTTCTTCCCTTGCAATATTCACTAGGATATACCGGGTATAAACCCCATGGAGAACAGCTGAATGTCAACGATGGGAACTGATCCCGACATAACCTGTTTAACCTGTTTGTCTGCTCAATATACTTTGAGCAGATAGACTCACTCTTGGCTTCTCATAGCCAAGCGGCAAATCATTCTTGGCTTGGTGCTCTTTCTGCGTGCTGGTTGTTAGCTTTGCTCTTCAAGCTTGGCAGGTCGTTGATATTTACCATGTTCCGCCTGTATTTCAGTCTTCTGTACATAAGGGAGTTCCTTTAGTTTCAGACTATTGTGGCGTTCAGCGTAGGATTGGGTGATTAGTTCAGGATTGGGGAATGGTGTTTCAAGTATTTCGTCTTTCTTTTGGCGTCTGACTATTCTGCCCCGACACTGGATGCGTTATCTCGGGGCATTGGTCTCTGGAAAATGTGGTATAAACTATAAATGCTTTAGATCTTGTCTTACCTCTTGGTAGTTGGTAGCTATCTGACACCAAGCGGATAACGAAAATGATTTGTATGCGAAACGTCAAATGGACAATGCTGTACGATGGTGGTTCTGCGTAACATTTGCAGCTATTCGGGCACAGGAACATACCTGAATCTAGCAGCTTCATCAGGAGCATTACGCTTTTAGTCGATCAATACCTTTGACCTCTCTCCTTTTGCCTTCCTTGGGCGAAAAATGATTCATGACCTTTGGTCGTACCAAAGTGAACACGACAGGTTGCTGCGTTTTAATCACACCATGTTCATATCTAAGGGCGAAACGCATCGTATTAGTTGCAGAATTTAGTCCATAAAATTAGAGGAGAAAAAACAGTCTCCTGTTATCCAAACATGGACCAGGAAAACACCATTTATCTTTTTCTCGTCGCCGGGGCCCGGGGATAACGAACTCCGACCGGCGAAACTCATCGGCGTAAGATAAAGGGGGAAAAAATCTCCTCATGTCTCACCTTGCACCGTCCGCTTCTGCAACCCTAACTCCCTTCAATCGTAAGTTCTAAATTCATTCCCATTTCATTCTAAATTCAAAACCTCAATTCAATTTACTTGTCTTCTTTCCGTTCGATTCGATCCTTCGCGCGCCTGTAACTGAAATTTCGATTCTTTGATGTAATGATATCCAATTTTGTACCAATTCCGTGTGGCTGCTTGCTCTGTGCTCAGTTGTAAATTTGGATGAGTTTGTTTCGGAGCTTTCGTAGAACCCTAAAATACCAAAAGAAAATTGGGGGTTGTTTAGTTCTGATTTCAGCTTTCAGTTTTGTGCTTTTTCCAAAACTGAAAACCGATTATATAACTACATTTGAAATTTTCATTCGATGATTATAGATTAATAAGGAAATCACTGTGAGTCTAGCAGGTGCAGCACAGATTTGCACAACTAAAATGATCGTGTTAAGTAGAAGGCGGGGGTTGGTTCACGCAATGGACAAAGATTCACAGCAAAAGTACGATTTCGATCAGGATAAGGCGCGACAAGCTCTCAACGAGTTGGATCAACAGCTCGATTCTCTACTGAAGAAACCGATCCCTCAGCCTAAGACTAAAGGTCTGTTTCCCGCCCTCTTCAATTCAGTATAGTTGAAATTGATACTCCACTGAAAAACATGACTGAAAACCTCCTAGCTTGAATTCTGATATGGTGTGCATTTGAATGAGCATTTTGTTGCAGCTTCGAATCTGACCGACACGTTACGAGATCAGATGAAAGGAGAGGAGCCCGTGTTCTCGGGTTCAGCCTTGTCGTATGGAGCCTTTGCCCTCTTCGCCTTCACAATCCTCTACAACATATTCTTCCTTACAGTGATCAAGCCATCCATCGACATTCCGGATGATGTTCCAGAGCTTGCCTTGCCCCTAAGAGAAGCTCCAAATTCGGAGCTTCTGCAGCAGCAGATGCTCCTGGTGGACTCCGAGACAGCCACATTGCTATAAGTTTGGTGTGACGGGTTTCGTCTAAGGGCGTGGTTTGCCAAACACGCCCTCAACCGTGTAACGTTACTACGCTAAACACTGCTTCAAACACTCCAAATTTGAATGTAAACAAACTCTAATGTGTTAGGAGTGGGTGAAGAGTTTGATACCCTCTTTTACAAGTCAGAATCAGTCACCGATTTTTCCTATACCTTAAAAGGAGTAGTTCATACGTCGTTTTACGATTTGAAAAAGCATTAATCACACGATTTTGGGGCTTGATTAAGACCCCCCATAAAGATCTAAAGTCTAAAGAGTATGCATTGATGTATTTGCTGACATCTGTATTGCTGAAATTGTGGTTTAAGTTGAAAGGATCCCTAATCCTTATCTATATATACATGTATACATTTCATATGTAAGTTAAAATTTAGAGTAATAAAAGTCCTTCAATTACTTTTATTAGCGAAACCCATAATAGCTTTTCATAATTGATTGTCCTTGTAAATTTTCAAAACCCATACATATAGGCTATAGCTTTTACATAACAATTTTTTTTTGGATTGTGTTATACTACTTTTTAGCTAAGAAATAACTTATTTTCTTGGTTTATATTTTACTACTTGTTAAATCCTATTTTATTTTTTTAGTCAGTTTATCCACTAAATTTTGAGTGATCATAATATAGGCTGGATAAATTGACTGACTGATAAAAAAAAATGTTAGTGGTAGGGCAAATTCAAAAGTAAATAACACTCTGTAGACAACTAAAAAGAACATAGAGATGATGTGAGTATGGGCTACTATACATAGAGTATAAGTTTTACTTTGATTACTTGTGATTTTTTTATTATAAAAAAAAAGATTATATTTGCATTCTCATGTAACTAAAATTCAATTATAAATTCAAATACTTTTTAATTGGTTGGTTGTACAATTTATAATGTTTAAAATAACATAAATTTTAAATAAAACACATTATAAATTGTGTTAATCTATTACATTAAATTATAAATTGTGTTAATCTATTACATTAAATTTATAATATAACTACAAACTTTTCTTCTGTCTTATAAATTGTGTTAATCTATTACATTAAATTTATGTTAAATTCATATTATTCTAAACACACAATAAATAAATTATTCATAATTTTAACATCACTTTTTTTTCTGGCTTAATTAACATTACTTTACTTTTATGATGAAATGCTTTATTTTTATTTTATTATATATTTTTAAAAAAAAAAGATAACTGAATAAATAAGAAAACCAAAAATCAGGTGTGAGGTGTAACAGGTTTCAGCAAAAAGAACGAGAAGAAAGCAGCAATAGAGATTGGAGAGAGAGGGAAGGGTTTCATTTCGATTTTGGACAAGGGGAGGGGTTGTTCGTCTTGACGCCTCCTTCTTCTTCCTCTGATTCCCTCTCTGCTTGGATCTTCATCTCGTACACAATCAATTGTTACACTTTTCCTTCACATTTGGATGCGAGATTCAGTTATTCAAATTTTTTTTTAAAAAGAGAGGTTTGATTCTCTCGTCCATGGCGGATTCCAAATTCCATAAAGAATTTCGTTGAACCCAACTTTTTTTTTTGTTTTTATCTCTCCTACTTTTCCACCTCCTCTTTCGACCGAGATCTGAAATCGGAATCCACCACTTAAATCTACCCCTCCCGATCTCCGTGAACCCTCCTTCCAATTTCTTGGAATTGCTGTTTTCTGCATTTTTTAAATAGTTTTCTGCATTTTTTTAACCTGCTATTCTCAAGGAGGAGGCGTAGGAAAGGCAGAAGAAGAAGCCGATTCTTGTTTCTTCTTCTCACCCCCGTGAATTTCCGCATCTGAAGAAGCTCAAAAAAGAAACCCTAATTTCCGACTTCGCTTCGATCTTCCATGGGGAATTGCTGCGGGAACCCAGCGGGGTCACAGGCCAAGAAGAAGAAGCAGCGACAGAACCCGTTTTCGACCGATTATTCCGCCAATGCCGGATCCGGATCCTCCTCCAAGCTCCATGTATTGAAGGATCCGACGGGCCGGGACATCAACGCTAGGTACGAGCTCGGGCGGGAGCTAGGGAGAGGCGAGTTCGGCATAACGTACCTTGCGACCGATTTGGTGACGGGCGATAAATTTGCCTGCAAATCGATCTCGAAGAAGAAGCTGAGAACTTCAGTGGACATCGAAGATGTGAGGAGAGAGGTTGAGATTATGAAGCATTTGCCGACGCACCCCAACATCGTCACTTTGAAGGATACATTTGAGGACGAAAAAGATGTTCATATTGTTATGGAGCTTTGCGAAGGCGGTGAGCTCTTCGACCGCATCGTCGCCAGGGGCCATTACACTGAGAGAGCGGCTGCATTTGTGACGAAGACGATCGTGGAGGTTGTTCAGGTAATCACCTTCCAGTTTTCCAACTTGAAAGATTTGATTTTGTTGAAGCTTTTAGAGTTTACCAAAGTGGAGAAATTTGTTGTTTTGCCTGTTGATAATTAATCTTCTATGAAGGATGCTCATCAGTCAATTTCAGCTGTTGCACTTTTACCTCAATGTAGATACTGTTACTGTCTGGATAAGTGGATAGTTTTCAGCTGATAATTCATCCTTTTGTTTGCAATTATTTTTGTATGTTATTTTCGTTATCTATGGTGCAGTGATCTTATTTTGCGAATGCTTACGGCTTTACCATGTTGACACCGTGGTTCCTTTCACTAACTATAGAGATGGTACCTTCTGCTGTTGCTGATTACTCTTGTGCATATGGCAGATGTGTCACCGGCATGGAGTGATGCATCGTGACCTTAAGCCGGAGAACTTCCTATTTGCCAACAAGAAGGAAAATTCTGCACTCAAGACTATTGATTTTGGGCTGTCTGTGTTTTTCAAGCCTGGTAATGTTTCTGTTGTGTGCTACCTGCTTTTAATTTTTCGATTTCTTTTGGATTATATTCAGTTTCACGTGCTCGTGTATGCTAACAGTCTCTATTGCTACAGGCGAACGGTTTAGTGAAATAGTGGGGAGTCCTTACTATATGGCTCCTGAGGTTCTAAGAAGAAATTATGGACCAGAAGTGGATGTTTGGAGCTCTGGGGTTATCTTGTACATCTTGCTTTGTGGTGTTCCTCCTTTTTGGGCAGGTTTCGTCTTACTATATGGCTTCTTTATTTCCTGATTTTATACTAATTGGCTTTAATGAGCTTTAGTGCAAATTATTTTACTAGCACACGACCTGATATAAGTTGCTGCACTTATCATGGTTGTGTACATGTACTTCTAGAGGGTGAACTTAGATGAACTTGACCATGGAGGGAATTTGAACAATGTCTTTTTATTCAGATAACAGATTTATGAGCAACTCTAGCTTGGAAAAACAGGATTTAAGGCTATTTTTGCAAACAGGATTTTATTTTGTTTTCCCAAGAGAAAAGCACTCTGAACATTTATTTAAGTTTAACCTCCTAAAACGCTTAGCCTCCTGTTTCACCTTGTTCAAACGAAGCATTACTAATAGTATATCTAGAGGCTTAATCTGGTTGTTTACTGCATGTAGGAATTGTTTCTATATGCTGCTCTTGCATGGAAAATTATTGAGCGAACTGAAGTATTGTAGAATGTTTTATTCATTGATTTGTTCCCTAATGTCTGAAGAGTTTATGTAATACACTCTGAAATCTGGTTAGTTCATGGCCTTTTTTGGATCAGAAACGGAGCAAGGGGTTGCTCAGGCAATTATTCGTTCAGTCATTGATTTTAAGAGAGATCCTTGGCCAAAAGTTTCAGATAATGCAAAGGATCTTGTAAGGAGAATGCTTAATCCAGATCCAACGAAGCGGCTTTCAGCCCAAGAAGTACTCGGTAACCTTTTACTGTGATTTTAACTGAATGTTTATACTGTGGCTTCTCTGTAGTCGTCTCTTATTTTGGATAAACCAACGAGACTTGCAGATCATCCCTGGTTGCAGAACGCCAAGAAAGCTCCTAATGTGTCTTTGGGAGAAACCGTTAAAGCAAGACTAAAGCAGTTTTCAGTGATGAACAAACTCAAGAAAAAGGCTCTTAGGGTGATGATGACTAACTTGTTTTGTTCTTGATTCCTGTCTTCTGTTCCCGTCCCTTTTTCGAATAAATTTATTGTTTCCTAATTTTCTGAGTTTTGTTTGTAGGTTATTGCTGAGCATTTGTCAGTAGAAGAAGTAGCTGGTATAAAAGAAGCGTTTGAAAGCATGGACACTTCAAAGATTGGCAGAATCAACTTGGAACAGCTTAGGGCTGGGTTGGCTAAGCTTGGGCAAAACGTCCCTGATGCAGATCTTCAAGTTTTGTTGGAAGCTGTAAGCATTGTTTATCATACATACTTTTTACGGTGGCTTCTTATTCCCTTACTACATGCCATATTGCTAGAAATAAGGAATGTTGCATCAACAATAATGAGGATTTCTGATTAGGCAGTTTGGAATAGAGGAAACAGGAATGTTTGGGAAACACGACACGAAATACGTACCTATGTGGTCATGATTTATCTTCTGTGATTTTTAGTGATTTACAAGTTAAACCAACCAAACTTGGATCTGGTTTTTTGTTTTGCAGGCTGATGTTGATGGTGATGGAACTCTGAACTATGGAGAGTTTGTTGCCGTTTCAGTGCACCTCAAGAAGATGGCAAACGACGAACACCTTCACAGGGCCTTTTCTTTCTTTGACAAGAATAAAAGTGGCTTCATTGAGATTGATGAGTTAAGGGATGCGCTCAACGACGATGCTGATTCCAGCAGTGAGGAAGTCGCCAGTGCTATTATGCACGACGTGGACACTGACAAGGTTAGTGCTACAATCTGATCAATATCTGTCATTGGATGCTCCATTAGCGCTTTGTCAATGCCGATTCTAAGCTTGTGCTTGCTTTCATTTCTAATTCTCTGTTCTGATTCCCTGTAGGATGGCAAAATAAGCTACGAAGAGTTCGCTTCAATGATGAAGGCAGGCACCGACTGGAGAAAGGCGTCTCGACAGTATTCACGAGAACGCTTCAACAGTCTCAGCTTGAAGCTGATGAGAGACGGGTCATTGCAGTTGGGAAACGAGGTCAGATGAGATGCCATGATGATCGAACCCAGTTCGTCGGATGATCGACACAAGACCTTTAACTGAATCCAAGGCAGGGGGTGGGGGGGCGCCTTTGCTTACCTTGCATAATCTGGTTTGCTTTGCTACACAACCTTCCTCCTTCATTTGCTCTACACATGGAAACCTAAAACAAGAAAAAGGGGGCAAAGACCCACTGTTTGAAGGGTTCTCCATTGAGATGTTAGTGGTTTGTTTTCTCATCTTTTTTATTTTTCCCACTTGTTACAAGTAGCTGTTGTTAGTCCTAGGCTTGATCTTGTTTGCTGTGTGAGGGTTAATTAGTGCTTCTAGTTTCAGTAGATGAGAGACACTTCCATGGCTGTGACTTGTGACTCATTTATTCTGAGGGCTAATGCTGTCAATCTCACATGTAAATATTGTCGTAATTTTCGGAAAATAGGAAAGGAGATGCCTTTGATTTTTCCCCTGAATTCTCATCTTTCTTTGTTCATTTTATTTGAGTTCAAAAAACAGTGTCGCATATCGGATGGATCATCATGAATGTATTATTATTGTATTTGACATTGAAAATGAAATAGCAAGGTTTTTGTAAACACCAAACCATCCATTGTTACTGCGACAGTGATATCATCCTGGCCCTCGGCATTGTAATGCTTATAGGAGAATACTTCTACTTGGCCTCCGGGATCCTGGGCTTGGGCTCTTCCTCGTCCGCCTTGGCGACTCTAGGGACCGAGCACACAGCTGCAGCTGTGAACACGAGATCCTTCCTCTTGGGATCTTGGCCTCCGTGGCTTAGGCCTTGGCTGGCATCGCCACGGGACGGATGGAGGGGTGCTTGGAGAGGCTGACGGCCGATCCAAGAAATGAGGACGTCATTGCCATGGTCCCATGGATGCCATTCTTGCTGCAAGTTTTGGGGGTTTCCAGAGGCGAAATGAGTGAGATAATGCTACGTTGGTTGGAACTTGGAAGTACTTGTGTTTGAGGATTTGTGTTTTGTGAAGTTAACATCTAGTATTTCCTATCTTAGATTATGGAGCGCCAAATGGGTGTATGCCACGTGTACTTTTTTCTATCCGCGCATCTAGACGAGCTTTTTATTAAAACTTAAATGCAGACATAAGTCTAAATGACATTCAACTAAAAAGAAAATTCTATGTATTTGTTTTAAAAAGATAAATTTAGTACAGTAATATTTAAAGCTAATAGATGTAGAAATAGACAAAATGTTTACATTTTTTTTAATATTTTAGTATTTGCTTCAGATATTTTAACCAAATATGTTGGGAAATGCTCTTACACAATTCAATTTTGAAGAAGAGAAACAACTATTATTATACATTTATTAATTACACTATTTTTTTAATTTATCAAAAACTGCAAATAATAATTCACTGCAATATTTCTATAAAGTAAATTCTAAAATACCTAAAGGGTGTTTTGATTGAGGGATAGAGTAAGATAACCACTTTCGATCTAAATAAGTGGGTTGGATTTAAATTATTTTAACTATTTTTTAATTTATTTTTTTGTGTTGATAAATTTCTATACTTATTGTGAAATTAGTAATTTTCTATTTTTAATTCTAATTCCAATCCTATCTCAACGGTTATATATATCAAACGAGGCTTTAATTGATTTACTCACTCAAGTAACGAAAATAAGCATAAGTAATCTATTTTTATTTAATTACAAAAAAAAGTGGTTTGGTATTTGTGAGGCTAACTACTGACAATGCATTATCGAGAGTACGTGGTTGGCATACACATAAGATATATGTGTATGTTTTATGTATATGCACACCTAATTACTTATTACTTTGCTTGGTTTGTTTTGGGATTTATAGTTAGGTACGTTGCAAGTTTGTGCACAAATTAAACTAGCTCATGTACAGCTAAAGCCTAATTTATACATAGCCTAGACTTGTTAATCAATGTGGTAATATACTTTTAAAATAAATTTTGTTTCATAATTTTATATATATATATATATATGCAAAAGATATTATAGGATAACTTGACAATTTATATAAAAATTATAATAAACCTAATTCCCTTTATACCCAATTAACTTCAAAATATATTACCAAAATCTATATATGTTACTAATTTTATTTTAATTTGGTTTTCATCGTGAAAAAAAAAGTGTATGCGTCGATTGGATGACGTACTCAGGATTTACCACTGAAGATTGGTTTCTCGTCATTAAAAAAAATGCAACCGAAAAGGAATCTTTTTTTCCGTACCAAAAAAAGGAATCTTTTTTTTTTTAATCATCTTGAATGGACCATTGAAAGTTGAAACAAAACATGAAGCAAAAGAGAGTAACAAGTTTAGACATCCCCATTGGTGTATCTTTTCAAAACAATCTCATTTGATTCATGTTTGATGACTTCATGATTTGGGGGCCATTTTTCCTCTTGTTCTTCATTTGGAAAATTTTGCAATTAATTGGATTAATTTATAATAAGAGGTTAACGGGTTGTAGACTTGTAGTTGATCGATCTATCCCGGTTCTCTTTCCTCCTAATTACAAGTTTACAACACTAACTTAACTCCTTTTACTCGGTGCTTTCCTTTAATCGATTGTTTGGTATTGACATTTTTTTAAGCAAGTTTGATGTTTAGTCAATTGATTACATTTCAAATTAACTAATTAATTAACAATATTTGGTTTGAAAAACCTTGGTTTAATTATTTGTATATATGGAAATTTAGATTAGATTTATACATGTTTTTTTACTCTGGGTTTTTGATGGAATATGAGGTTGACTCACATTGAAACTATTGAAATATTATGAACAACATAATTAAGTTAACGGACTACTTCTCTCATTGTCAATTGGTTTTGAGATGAAATCTCGTTAGATTTGTATGCTTTTCGTGTCTCCCGAACTGATTCAAGGTTTTCATACATATGCGGTACAAGCGTTGTCTCAGTTTGGTTGTGATGCTCGTGTTCGGCATGCTAATGATAAGATCGACCGATCTTTGTCTCTATAATTCATCCAACTATAAAGCCATTTTGGCATTTATTTTATTGAGAAGTGAGAGAAAAGGCCAATAGGAAAAGGCTAAACTAAGTATTATCTTCCATTGTAGAAATTATTATATATGGATATTAGTGAGAATTTGTGATCATGTTAGGTGAATATTATTATCATCGATCAGCTTTAAAATCTGTCTGCACATCGTTGGAGTGATCTTCGCCTCTTAGCCACCAGTGTTGGATTTATGCAAATAAATATTCTCCACATTTTGTGGTCGACAAACTATTTTACTTAACTTAATTGTGAACACGTTTTAAATCTTACTACGCATTGTTTACGTGCTACCACCAAAGTCTTACTGCGCATTGATTCAGTACTTAAACCCATCGAAAGATAAAACCGGGCATGTCCCACCAAAGTCTTACGTTTGAGGGCATTGTTTACGTGCTACCACCAAAGTCTTACGTTTGAGGGGATAAAACCATATGTATTTGGTGTAGTGATCAACAAAGATAATATAGTACTTAAACCCATCGAAAGATAAAACCGGGCATGTCCAAACATCGGAAAACACAACCTCTAGCGGAGAGGACGAAGTGATGGAAGAACAATGAAACGGAAGCTTGTGAGCTTTATTAACCGAACACGAGCTACAATAATCCAAAACAGAGTTCAAAGATCCCATGCTAAATAATGAACTAAGAGTACGAAATACGGAAGCGGATGGATGGCCAAGCCGGTGGTGCCAAGCCGAACCGAGGGAGAGATGATTGGTGGCTGCAATTTTGGATGTGGAGGAAGGCCATGTGTAGACATCGTCCTTGAGTGGGCCACTAAGAAGGGTATTGCCCGAGAATAGATCCTTCACAACAAAAAATGTAGGAAAGAATGTTATTGAAACTCGATTTTGGGCAGTGAGTTTAGAGACAGAAATAATATTTTTAGCAATGGATGGAACATGAAGAACATTACGTAAATTAAAAAGATTAGAAGCATGTTTTAAAACAGTTTGACCAACACTTGAAATAGGTAAGCCGAGACCATTACCAACGTGTAAATTGTCCGGTCCATCGTACGGGTAGTGCTGAGCTAGGTTGGAGATATCGTTGGTGACATGATGCGTAGCACCACTGTCTACCAACCATGGCTGAGAAGAGGAGGTGGTTGATGCGGTGTTGGCTTGAGGTTGAGGTGTAGAAGGGCGGTACGAGGCTGGAGGCCGAAGGGTCGGGGCAACCTGTTGGAACGCCGCACATTGGGCAAGAACATGGCCAGTGGTACGATACCATTGGCATTTGCCTAAAAAAGGACGGCTGGGGGGCGACTAGGGGCGGCAGGGAAAGGCGTCGGCTGTTGGGGATTCCAGGGAGAGGGGCGGTAGGGTGGAGGGGCTGTTGGAGGGGAGAAGGGAGGGGGAGGGGTGGCCTGTTTTTGTGATTTAGGTTTAGGTGGTCGATAGGACATGGTCATGGCGGAAGCAGGGAGAGGAGAGGTGGAGGACCCAGGTTCTTTGTAAAGGAGAAAAGTCTCTCGAGAGAGGAGTTTTTCATGAAGGTCAGGGAAGAGAATAGGGGTGTCGCGGGCTCTAATTCCGTCAATGATGGCCTGATAGGAGGAGTCGAGGCCTTTAAGAACGGCTTCGGTGATGTCCTCCGGATCTAGGGGTTTACCTAATTGGGCGAGGAGATCACAGATGCCAGAGACTTCATGGAGGAAGTCAGTGATGGACTTTGTACCTTTGGTGACGGAATTAAGTCTTTCTTTGAGAAGGGCTATGTGAGCACGAGAGGGTTTGGCATAGGTGGACTCAAGGATGGTCCAGACCTGACGGGATGTCTTGGCCCGGGTGACAAGCGAAGCCACCGGTTGGGAGAGGGTACCGATGAGACCCCCTTTGAGAAGTTGGTCCTGCCGCCTCCACGTTTGGTGAGCCGGGTTCTTGGTAGCATTGTCACCGGTGCCGAGAAGAAGAGCCGGCTCGATGGTGGTTCCATCAACGTAGGAAAGCAAGTCGTGACCAATGAGCAGAGATTCCACTTGATTGACCCAAGTGATGTAGTTGGTTGGGGATAATTTTAGGCAATTAGTAAAATTTATGATCTGAAAAGGTTGGGTAGGCTCAGCCGGATTGGGAATTTGATTGGGTTGATTTGCCATTGAGAGGAGAATTCAATGGAGAGGGAGAGATTAATGGTGAGGGAGGGGCGAAAACAGATGGCTCTGATACCATGTAAAAGTATTGAATTGATCAACAATCACTAATTCAAATTTCATTAACTGCAGTGCTATATAACTTACAAAGGTCGGATGGTGGCTAGGTTAGTGGAGATAAAATCTCAACTAATATTGACTACACCAGATACTTGATTAAAGTAATTAAAGAAATAAAAACATAAATAATATCTAAAACTATTTTATTTACTAATAGTTTACACCATAACTAACCTCCATATATATATATATATATATATATATATATATATATATATATATATATATATATATATATATATATATATATATTATTTGTACACATGTCTTAGGGTATACATGTTACACAAATATTATTCGGTGAAATGTGAAACATTCTTCGGTGAAACTTGTGATTGAGATATGAGATTTGTTGATATCATTCGTTGAATTATGAATAATTATTCAGCGGAATGTGTTTATTTTGTAATTCGAAATAAGATTGGGATCTGAGATTGTCGATCCATATTATCGTGGTTTCTTTTAATTGAAATAGATGAATTAAAAACAAAACATTATTCGGTAGAATGTCAAACATTATTCAGTGGTATTGACCATTTTTTCAAAACAGCGAAATCATATCCGGGAAAAAAAAAGCGCGTCAGCCTTTTGGACGTGGGTCCCACCATTTTTTATTTTTAAAAAAAATTTTTTTTTTTTAATACTAGTCTTCCATCTTCTTTCAATCAAAGGCCCAAATTTGTATACAATGTACATTCTAAGGGGTGTGTGTACACCCAAACCACACTCTCTCTATATATATATATATAAAAAAATGATAATTTGTTAATGATTTTTCTACCTATATCATTAATATATACTCCATCGTTCGGCAAAACATATATTTACTATTTACTCAAGTTTTTTAAATGATAAAATTTTTATATAAAATATCAATTTTTTATTAATTAATATGTGAATTGTTTTGTGAAATGGGAGAATATAAAGATTAAATTAATTTTTATAATATTTATCTATTTCAATAAACATTCACAAAAGTCAAAGACAATTTTATTTAGAGACAATTGGTGAATTAAGACC
Source organism: Persicaria maculosa (assembly GCA_963922045.1). Lineage (NCBI taxonomy): Eukaryota > Viridiplantae > Streptophyta > Magnoliopsida > Caryophyllales > Polygonaceae > Persicaria > Persicaria maculosa. The sequence continues at coordinate 50,500,276 of OY998269.1, read as the reverse complement.
CTCTTTGAGAATTTTTGTAGTTAATAGACACCATAATAAATCTTTGAAATATATAGACCCTTTTGTTGATGTTAATACTTGTTTACTCTTAAATGTTTTAGTTTAATAAAAAGTTAATCTAAGTTAATAATAAAATTGAAAACTATTTTTCAAAACCCTTAAAGACAATTGCAATACTTTTTTTAGATTCCACATTCATATAATACGAGTATGCACTAGTTTATAGCATAAGATATATATTAAATAATGACATTAGCTTTGTTTGTAATATTTAAATATACGGGATTACAATAATCAATTATAATATATTTACCATAACAATTGTATTTATTGTAATACATGAATAATTACACCTATTCATTGTATTACAATCTGAATTCTCTATTATAGTATTAATATTATATTACAATAAATGTGAAATATTATATCACAATACACAGGTTATTGTGTTACAATATTACAATAATACTGAGATGTGTTACAATAATAATGTTAATTTGAATGTACGTACGTACTTAAACATTTAATTAGAAATTGAATATAATAAACTATTAATTTATTCCTTATATATATTATCTTTAAATATTTTTTGCCCATTTTTTGAATTTTTTTTATTAAATGTGTTAATTTAAAAAAAAACAGCATTAAGGGGTATATATAAATGAAATATATACGTGAAAAGGTCCATATAAATTATATAATTAAAGAATTTATTATGATAAACTCCTTTTATTTATTTATTTTTTAATTTTATTTCCTTTTTTATTTTAAATAAATTTGATTTGAAGTGAGTGTAACGGAATTAAGAAAAAATTCTACCAATAAAGTCCCCTATTCTTCTCAAAAAAAAAAAGGAAAAAAACACTAATCGATGGTAGTTGAGGTTGAGGACATTAAATCATGATTTTTATACAATTTTCAACTCCAACAATAAAGGTTTTATCATGCCCCTCTTTTCTCAAACACCCACTAATCTATTCACGTCTCAACAAGGTTCGAAAATCCTCTTCTAACTTAAATTTCTTTATGAGTTTAGCTATTTACGGCATACTTATTTAGAATTTTTTTTTTTTACCATTACAATAAAACAGCGGGGAACACTTCACGTACTTGTCTGACCAAAAAAATATAAGTGATGTGTGAAATAATGAGAAATTCCGATTGAGTTGTATCAAAATGAGAGTTGTGTCAAATTTATTTTATTTTTTGTTATAAAATCGAGATATACTATTTTAACACAAAAAATTAAGTCATTGTATACGAGTTTTACCTCTTTTATCTTATACATATATTGATTATTTCAAAATTTTATGATATGTTGATACAACTAATATCCATATCTAATGAAATTTGGTTAATATCTTCTAAAAATATATCCATGTCTAATCAAATTGGGTCAAATTTTATCTTATGGCTATATAGATATATTGATTAAATAGAGTTAGAATAAAATTTTATCTTATGCATATATTAATTATTCCAAAATTTTGTGATTGGTTCATACAACTAATATGCATATCTAATGAAATTGGATCAAAATGTATCTTATGCATATATAAATATATGGATTAAATAGAGTTAGAATAAATTAAGTCATCATGTGTCTCAACCGACTTCTCCTTTATTATATATAATATAATAGAAGATTTGAATTTCATCTTATTTTTCATAGTGAGACTTCTACCCTGTCCCACAAGACATAAGTCATGATTCCTTATATTGGACGAATTTTCTGGCAAAGGTGATTGGGCGGTGATATTTGTTGCATCCATTATACGTATTTATATGGCCACACAAATATGTAAACTAGCTAGCTACAGTACGTACAGTACAGTCTCTAATGCAAGTTGAGCCGACAAGAGCCACACGCCAGCCAGGTAAATCGGCTTATGCCGACCGGCTAGACCAAATGATAATAAGCAAGATAAACCTTTATTATTTCACCAATAGAAAAAGCAGAGACAAGAATCGAACCCGGAACCTCCGATTAATCCCCTTACCCTTTAGTCCTTACCATTGAGCAAGCCGTTAGGAGGAGTTCTGACAAAGGTGATTGGGCGGTGATATTTGTTGCATCCACTATACATATTTATATGGCCACACAAATACTCCGTATGTAATTGGTTTTGCAATCTTGGTCACTAGCTAGCTACAGTATGTACAGTACAGTGTCTAAGCCTAATAAACTTAATTTTGGTCTTCACAACACTCAATATTTGGGTAGAAGTTGTAGAACCCCCCCTTCCTTCATCCACCACACCACTACTCTCTCTTTCCTTATCTACCTCTCCCTCCACTTAAAATTACATACATCAAATTAATTAATTAATGGCTTCTCTCCTTCTTCCTCTGAACCAAGCCATATCCAGCTCCGCCCTTCTAGACCCTTCTTCCAGGCCCTTTCCTCTTCCTCCGGCGACCGCCCTAAAACCAAGAATCGCCATCAGATGCTCGGCAGCGTCATCCTCCTCCTCCTCCTCCGTACAAGAAACTCACACCATCCCTTTTAGGAAACTCTTCCAACAGCAGCGAGCTGATGACGATGATGATGATCATCATCATCATCGTCATAAACATGGGGAGCATGAGCACCATGATTATGAGGGGGAAGACTACTGCGAGCTGGAGCCGTCGGAGGAGGACGAGAGGGATCTGAGAGAGATATGGAGGGAGGTCCATGGGAGTGGGGACTGGGAGGGGATGCTGGACCCAATGAACTCCCACCTCAGGAGGGAGATTATAAGGTACGGAGAGTTCGCACAGGCGTGCTACGACTCGTTCGACTTCGACCCACACTCCAAGTACTGTGGATCCTGCAAGTATTTGGCTAATGACTTCTTTACCAAGATGGACATGTCTACCTATGGCTACCGCATGTGCAGGTACTTTGTTTTTCTTTTCTTTTTTTTAATTATTTCTTCGCACTAATAGATACAAACGGACTTCGTATTAGACTATTAATACTAAGTCCGTTCGTATCTATTCGTTTTACTTTTAATTTAACATATAAATCTAACAATTAAGCTTCCATCGATCTCAACGGATACCGTTGTATAAATAAATATATGTCATCCTTGAATTTAAATCCCTTATTTAGAATTAGACGGTGGTCAGAGAGATTGCCTTCAATTAACACTATTGGACATCATTCCTTATATTATTACTGTATAAGTTTTTTTTTTTAATGTTCTTTCCTTCCATCAATTAACACCATCTCTAACTTCTCTTCCAAAATGAAGTAATAAAAACATATTTTCAAGTTATTTTAGCTTTAACTTCAACCCCTTTCTCATTTCTAGGATTTGGAGAATATTATAGATTTAGAAAAGTCTCTTCATTTTTATGTCCCTTTTAATTGTCTTTCTTTTTAAATAAAATTATACCCTAACTAATATTGTGGTGTACCAAACGGCGCATATTGGGCTGCAGTGATGATACATACTGTCATACTGTAACTGAGGATGTGAATGAATACTACTCATTCTCAACTTTTTTTTTTATCCTAAAGAGTTGTATATGTTTATATAGGTAAAAAAAATAAAAAAATTTACTAGTACATGGGAATGTATCGGGGCATGGCGACCCCTTGCATATCATCTAAAAGTATAAAAGAACATCCTATAGGTAGGGAAACAAAATGTTGTATTCCTAATGGAAGAGTCAGTTCATAATTTACCAGCCAATCTGATGCTCGATTTGCTTCTCAGTACACATATTGAAGCTGGATATACCAGTTTCTACCCAATAATTCATGAATTGAAACCTTTTTTTGTCCCACAGCTTTAAAAGTTTGTTTTACGGATTTTTCATAATTAGTCCAAAATCAAAATTAATTTTATTCCTAACTTTGAAACTATTTGTCTCAATTAGTCCAATCATTTGAACCAACTTACAGATAGGAACACAAACATTAACAGTTTATACATGCAATTTTTTTTTAAGATGATTCAAACTATATACATTATTAACTACTCCCTCCGTTTGGCAAAATATGACATTTACTATTTACACACACTATTGTAGAATGATAAAAATTATATAAAATATTTATTTTTTTACAAATTTTTAACAAGTTTGTACTTATTAATAATAACTATGAAATTTAAAAAAAAATATTAAAAAACTAGATATTTTATATGTAGTTTTTATCCCCTAAAAAAACGTGCGTGAATAGTAAAGTGACATATTCTGTGGACAGGATGGAGTATTTTATTAATTTTTATATATAATTTTATATTTGTTAATAATATATAAAATGATACTGAAATAAAAACATTTTATTTTATTTTTAGCTTTTTAAAAAATATTTTTAAATAATAAAGTGACATATACATTTACCGGAGCAGTAATACGTAGCAGTCAATAATTGAAGTCCTATTTTGGATCATGCATGTACTGTTTTCTTGGGTTTTTTCCTTGATGCGAAAATCGAGGTTTCCATTCTTACTTCTACCATGCGAAAATCGAGGATCATGTTATTGGGACGGTGAAATTATCTCTAAACGCATGGTTGGGTTCTGTCGGTTCGAGAGGTAGGTGTGGACACCACTCACACCCCGAGCATAACACACCATTACAAGCATTGACAATAGTTCATCATTATCAGCTAGAGAAGTCAGTGTTGGCTGAACTCCATCCGAACACAGTGCAGCGTTGCGAGATGGCTTTGTCGATTCGAGAAGTATGCGTTCACTAGCTGGATCGTGCGGTTGGTGAAAATTCCCCGTGTGGATAACAATGCCATAAATTTGTAATAAAAAAGTTCAAAATTATATTTATGTTTTAAACAATTGCTAGTTTGTATTTATAAAAAAAATTGATCAAAATACATATTTTACATCCTAATATAAATAAAAGATTGATTATTTTAAAATATGAATTTATAAAAAAATTATAAAATATGTATTTTTATCAATTTTGTAACAACCCTATATTAGCATTTTTTTAAAACATAAATATAATTTTTTAAAATTTTTAATATAAATATTTTTTGTGTCACACACAAATTCACACCTACTGTTAGGCGATCTTCTTTCCTTAGTAAGTGGGGAGGAAGACTGTGACTTGTGAGGTGAAGAAGTGGGAAGAAGACTGTGTGACTTGTGACTTATGAGGTGACGCCATCTCCAACCTTTTTTTCAAAAAAAAATTGAAAAATAAAATATAGTACAGAAAATCTGTTTTAGAAAATTTTAAATTTTTTTAAAATTCCAAAATTTTAAATTTTAAAATTATTTTTATTTTAACTTTTCTATTTATAAGATTAAAATAGTTATTTAGGAGAAACTCTTTATTTTTTTTTATTACTTCTCTATTTTGGACAATGAAATGGAAAATCTGTTTTAGAAAATTTTAAATTTTTTTAAAATTCCAAAATTTTTAAGATGGATAATTCGTTGGAGATGATGGGATTGAACGAGTTATATTGACACAAATTTAAAATAGTCGTTTCGATTAAATGGAATAATGATTTTTTTTGGATGTTTTGTTTTTGTTAAAGTTAATTAACCATGTACTACATACATTGATTTTTATTTTTATTTTTTTATTAAATAAAAATTCGAGATTAGACAAGTCTGATTCTCGAGAGGCCGATGAGTCGACAGGCGAAAACCGCCTAAACATACAGTACAAATAGAAACAGGTGCAATGAAACAAACCTTACAACAAGACGACCTAAACAGAACTACCCGAAAAGGTTGAGGACGTCGGCGAAGAACGAAGTCAAGCACCACCGAACAGTCGCACCGCGGGTCAGTGGTACTCATTGTTCCAAAAAAAGGCCTGGGCCTCCGCCTATACCCCGCCTAGACCCTTGAAGGTCCCCCACCTTTGATTTTAGCCGCCTAGACCCTTGAAGGTCACCCGCAAGGTCTTGGCGGCCTTGCAAGTTTGGTGAGTTAGTGAAAAAAAAACCATTTTGAGGTTTTAACTCCTAACAACCCACATGTCGATCTCTCTCTTAGTTCTCAACCTCTATACTCTCTCTTACTCTTGATCCCTCACTCCCATAGTCCTCTAACTCGCGTCCTAACTCCCATTGTTAACGCCTATACTATTTATTAAAGTTTATTTGTTTATATATATTATGAATTAAACTTTATTATTTTATATACGTATTGAATATGGCCTAGGATTAAAAATACATCTCAAAATAGTAAATCCGCCTAGACCCCGCACAATCCGCCTAGACCCTTGACCCTATCTAGCCGCCGAGCATCCGCCAAGCGTTTTTTGGAACATTGGTGGTACTGCAGGAATCCATCTCCTGTGTGTAATGCAGACGAAACTCCAAGGACGAATACGGAGTCGCCCTGAAAGCACCACATCGACCCCAGCTAGTCCTGACTCCGGGCTCCACGTCACCAACCAAGCAACAAAACTTTTAAAGACGCCGAATGCAGAGTCACACACCACTCGAACGAAAACGGCAATAAGTTATTTTTCAGACCCTTTCGGGATATGTTCAACCCTCTCGAGATTTTGGTCAAACCCTTTCGGGATTTTGTTCGAACCCTTTTGGGATTTTGGACAAACTCTTTCGGGATTTTGTTCGAACTCTTTCGGGATTTACTTATTATATATAAATATTATTATTCGTTTATTTATATAAATATTTTTTCTGAATATTGATTTTTATTTTTATGTGTGAGAGAGAAAGACATTGATATTAGTTTTTTTTTTTAAAAAAATACAGGTACTTGTATGCAACATCGAACATCAACCTGCCAAACTTCTTCCAAAAGTCAAGCATCCGGAGCATCTGGAGCCCGCACGCGAACTGGATGGGCTACGTGGCAGTGGCGTCGGACGAGGCGGAGATAAGGCGGCTTGGGCGGCGGGACATAGTGATAGCGTGGCGGGGCACGGTGACGTACCTGGAGTGGATCCACGACCTGAAGAACATCCTGTGCCCTGCAAGCTTCAGGGACAACCCGCACGTGCAGATCGAGTCGGGATTCTACGACCTCTACACCACCAAGGAGGACGACTGCCGGTTCTGCTCCTTCTCCGCCCGCCAGCAGGTCCTCGCCGAGGTCAAGCGCCTCGTCGAGAAGTACAAGGGCGAGCCCCTCAGCATCACCGTCACCGGACACAGCCTCGGCGCCGCCCTCGCCATGCTCACCGCCTACGACATCGCCGAGATGCGCCTCAACATCGTCAGGGACGGTGACGCTCTTAAGAAGATCCCGGTTTCCGTTTTCTCCTTCGCCAGCCCCAGGGTCGGGAATTTGAGGTTCAAGGACCGCTGCGACGAGCTCGGCGTCAAGGTAATATAAATCCTTTTCCTTTTTATATTTTCCAACCCAATACTAAATCCTTTTTTTTTTTTTTGAGATCATAAATCCTTTTTTTAATTCCTTCATAAATACAGTATAAATATAATTTCTTTTCAATTGGGTAAAATAATTTATTTTCAAAGGTTAATTATTTTTAACTTTATAATCATATTATACTTAAAAAATAATTTAAGATATTTTTAAGTTATATTTATAAGATTTTTTTAATGATAGTGATATTGGAATCAAACCCCTTCAATTCAAATTTTAAATATATTTATACATAAATTTTGAAATTGGAAATATTAAAATACAATATATTTATACATAAATTTTGAGATTGAAAATATTAACACAAAAATGATCAGGGGTGGTGATTTTGTTGATGTACATCATTTAAAGGGTGATTTTCTATAATTTTAAATTTAAAGAGAGATTAAATAAAAACCAACATATTTAAGAGGTTATTTTCTATAAATTTTCCTTAAAAATACATTTCTTATAAGATAAAATCCCGAAAAAAAAGATGGAAAATCCAAAAAAAGATTTTTTTTTTTAAAATGGTGGAACATCGATTTGAGGTTTGGAACAAAAGCTTGACCAATCATACTTGTATGTATTATGTAACCAAAAATAAGTTTCCTTTTTTGTTCGGAATAGCCAAAAATATGTCCATACCTAATATAGTCTCGACTCTCGTGACTCTTGATGAGCTGATGGGGCCCCTGGGGCCGTGTATTCGGATCCCTCGGAGTTCAATTTTGTTCCTTTTTTTAAAAAAAAAAATTTAAAAATTTGTGGTGTAAAAATCACACTCGACAGGTGCTTCGAGTAATAAACGTGCACGACAAGGTGCCGAAGATGCCGGGGTTGATAGCCAACGAGAAGTTCGAATACCAAAAGTACCTCGAGGAGAAGATCCACTTCCCATGGAGCTACGCCCACGTCGGCACCGAGCTCGCCCTCGACCACACCCACTCGCCCTTCCTCAAGTCCACCAACGACGTCAGCTGCCACCACAACCTCGAGGCTCACCTCCACCTCGTCGACGGATATCGCGGCTCCGGCCGCCGCTTCTGCCTCACCGACAAGCGTGACATCGCCCTCGTCAACAAGGACTCCAACTTCCTCAAGTCAGAGTACGGCGTCCCTCCTTTCTGGCGCCAGGACCAGAACAAGGGCATGGTCCGCGGCTCCGACGGCCGCTGGATCCTCCCCGACCGCCCCCGCGTCGACGCCCACCACCCCGACGAGACCGCCCACCACTTCGCTCAGGTGCTCCGCCTCGCCGACGACCCTTCCCATGCTGATGCTTCTACCTACTAAGGTTACTATATGGATGGTAGTTTGTAAGCCGGTCGGTTACTTGATCATCAAAAAAAAAAAACGAATGGGCAAAAATATTCGTTCAAATGTATGTATAAAAATTGATTAGTGAAAGAAATTAAATATTTAGCAGTTTAATTTTATTTTTGACACGTTTTTTATTAGTTATAAAATATTAAATATTACATTTTTTAAAAAGATATATAAGTTATAATAAGTATGAATAAAATAAAATAATTGATAAATTATAGCATAGTTTTGAACTCCTCCAAAAAATGGCGGTTGATATTCTCACAACCTTCATCTCGTCAAACACACAGCGCCGATCCAGATGACCGAAGCCGACGAGCACCATGCCGAACCCGGACTCTAAAGTCAGCAAAATCTGTGGCGTCAAGCTGCAAAATTCGCCTGCGGGAGGGCAACTCAAAACCTACAGCCGACAGCGACCTTCGGATCCGGCAAGTCGCTTCTGTCACCTATTTATAGGAATGTTTGAGGAAGATATTATTTTACTAGCTGTAGCTTTTGGTGTCGGTAACTGGACTATCAGCTCTAGTTTCTGATGTCGGCAAACTGATCACCGACTCCGAAGAACTGGTCCGACACCGTGCCAATAGCGATATGCAACCGTGCATATAGCAATTTCGAAAAAAATGTGTCAAAAATAAAAATCTTTTCTAAAGTGTATGCTTTCCTATAGAGTAGATATGACCATGGGTAATGGATCAACAATATTTTATAAGCTCAAAAATATAAAGAGATTGATATAGATTTTTTTTTTGATTTGTCAAAACATATCGTTTATTATTCAAGAATATTTTTTAGAATGATAATAACTACATTAAAGTAGTTTTTATTTTTATTTCTTTTTACAAATTATAATTATTAGTACTAAGTATGAAATTATTTATAGAAAAGAAATAAAAAAAAAGTTTTAATATATATATGTGTACGGTAAATAATATATTTTTTAAATCTCAAATCCAGAAAAAAAAAAAAAGAATACAAAGTTTTTTATTTGAAATGAAAAGGAATTCGACACACTGGATTTGACCAATAAATTAAGAGGCCGATAAAATCGACGATGGAAACACTATCCTAAAAAAACAATCATACATCACATAATAAAACCAAACATATAAATAAAGAAGAACACTTAAGGGTGTGTATGACATTTAAAACGTGTGAAGACTCCCTTAGTGATCGAGCAATGATATATCACAGCAATATGTTTACTACTTTATTGAGTGCACCAACATACCAAGTACACATACGTTACATATATGCGTGACACAAATAATACTCGGTGGTATATCAAAATTCACACACAATGCGTTGTATTTGTAGTCACTTTCTTTAGTGCACTGCACGACAAAATAAAGGACACAAATCACAGAAGTGATCCCTCAGGGCCACTGCGGTGAGTCTGGATTCCATGTACGCAACACCACGCTCGATCATGTCAAAACACCACGCTCATTTTTTATTATTTCGAGTATATATTTTCATAATTAAAATATATAAATATATCATTATAAGTGTGTATAGTATAAGTAAAAACTATGTTTAGAAAAATATTCGTTCAAATGTCCATAAAGAAACAATGAAATTGATTTGTGAAATAAATTAAATATTTCATCATGTAATTAGCAGTTTAATTTTGTTTTTGACAGTTATAAAATATAAAATATTACAAAGTTTTTTTAAAGATATATAATTTATAAGTATGAAATAAAATAAAATAAAATAATTGATAAATTGTAGTATGCTTTCCTAATGAGTAGATTTGACCATGGGTAATGGGTCAACAATTTTTTCATAAGCTAAAAAATATAAATAGATTGATATACATTTTTATTTATTTATTTATTTTTGTGATTTCTTCATCAAAACATATCATTTATTGTTCACGAATATTTTTTAGGATGATAATAACTACATTAAATACTAGTTTTTATTTTTATTTCTTTTTACAAATTATAATTATTAGTAATAACTAATAAGTATGAAATTATATATAAAAATAAATTAAAAAAAGTTATTATTTAATTGGGTAAATTGCACTGATACTGGTCGATTAATTTCTCACTAGAGGTTTTGTCATTTGTGTATTCTTTAGACCATCTTTGATTTCATGGAGGACGAAGAAACAAAAGGCGGTATCTATTCTGCTTGAGAGTGAAAACTATAGTATGTCTATAGCTGTAAGTGAATTGGTATGGCTCAGCTCCAATATTTCTTGTTATTTGAGTTTCACATTAAGGTTCAGCTTCCCATCACAGTGAATTGTGATAATAAAGGTTGTCCAACACCTCACTGCAAATTCAGTTTTCCACGAACAAACCAAGCATGTTAGAATCGACTCTCACTGAATTTGAGAAATTAATGGTCGAGCAATAATTAGAACATCTCATCTTCCATATCCCACTAATTAAGGATAGATTCAGAAAAAAAAAACTTAAATATAAGAAAATAAACATCTCGCACTAAACTTATATTAAGTATAATTAAAAAAAATGAATAGATGGAGAAGGATAGAAGATTTGGATTCTCCAATAGCCACAAACCCCGTCAACACCTGACATGTCATTTGAAAATTCAAACGCTATGTGAAAGTGTATTTGATGTATATATAACTAGTGTAAGTCCCATCCCGTGTACGGAGAATACATTAATACAATTAATATAGATATAAATAAAATTAGTTCGGAAAATTATCATAAATTTAAAATTTTTTTATTTATATTCTCTCAAAATATATATAGAATTTACATTTATAAGGTAAATTTAAATAATCTCGATATAAATAAAATAACACTTATCAAATAGTACATATTCATCAATTAATATTTTTGGTAAGTATGACTATGAAATAGTTTTTATTTATATTTTTGTCAATTAACTAAAATATAGATAGATAGATTGTGGCTTATATAACTTTCTATAAACTATGATAATATATTATTTTATTAATTTTTTTCCTAGAATCAACCACAACTCGTCACATAGAATTTTTTTTCCTAGAATCAACCACAACGCGACACATAGGACGTTATGCAACTCGTCACATAGAATTTTTTTTCCTAGAATCAACCACAACGCGACACATAGGACGTTATGCATCGGTTTTAGTATATGTATATAGATGTATGTTAATTTGTTGGGGACGTACATTGCTAGCTATGCTTAACGATCGAGGACAAATTAACGTGGCTATGCACGACGTTATTGTTGCTTTGTCTTGTCAATTTCTTGCAACTAATGAAATTAAGCACGTCCATCAGTTTTTTTTAATACGAGGGACCACGGAAATTGCATTCTTATATGGAAAATTTACATAAAACCACTAGGAGTTTTCACTAATCACCCTTTAAATCCCAAATTATAGAAAATCACTCTTTTAAATAGTCTTTATTTACAACTCACCACTCATTCATCTATTTTCGATAATTTATCACTAAATATACTATATTTTAATATTTGTAAACTCAAATTTGATCATAAATAAATAAATAAGAGTAATTTACATAATATTTTAAAAAAGTATAAATATTTTCAAACATAAATTAAAATAATAATTCTAGGTTATATTTATTATTATTTTTTTAAAATTAAATAAAATGACTCCTAAAATATAATCAAGCCATTAAATTCAAAATTTGAATATAGTTATCATCGAATTTGTGTTTAAAAATATTAAAATATATTATATTTAATGATAAATTAGCGAAAATAGATGAATGTGTGGTGAACTGTAAACAAAGACCGTTTAAAGGGTGGTTTTCTGTAATTTTGAATTTAAAGGGTGGTTAAGTGAAAACTCACATGTTTAAAGGGTGATTTTCTATAAATTTTCATATGTATGTATATATATACGGTGTGGTTTGGGTGTACATTGTACACATAATATTATTCGGTAAAATGTGAAACATTCTACCTACTAATGATATGTTTTTTTTCGTTCAGTTCAAATGAAAACGTCCCAATTCCACTGAATAATTTGTAATATTCTACCGAATAATGTTTAGTTTTTTATTCATCTATTTCAAATAAAAGAGACCTCAATTCCCTAAAAAATACTTATAATTTCTACGAATAACGCTTCAAATTTCACCGAATAATGTTTTACAATCCCCTAAACAATAATCACATTTCACTGAATAATGTTTCACATTTAACCAAATAATATTTTGTGTACAGTTTACATCCTAAGGTTTGTGTAACTATTTTTATAGAGAGAGAGGGTTTGTGGTTATGCATGTGGCAAAGTAATTGGCTTATTCCACAAAACTTGTATTTTGGATAGTGAATCTCGAAAGCTCCCTGTGACTTGGAATTAAACTTTTATGAATTTTATAAAATTACAACAACAAACCGTTCAAAATATAATTTGAGAAGTTATGTCATTTGCTATTATAGAGAGTATTTTTGAAAGAGTCAATCATATGAAGTATCAAACAGAAACACACAAAATAAGCACAAGAGATAATAAACAAATAGATACCGAAAAAAAAACAAATGAAACAAATATAAGCAAATGCAAAAGACAAAAATGATATGAATGGAACTAAAGAGGAAGTAGGAGAAAAATAGACGAGCAAAACAACCAAAGTGAAGGTAGGGATGACAATGGGTCGGGCGATGAGTGGATGATCTACTTCCGTCATCCGACCCACCGCCCAAATTCCTTCACCCTACCCGACCCATCAACCACCAAATATTTCATCTGCCCCGTCCACGTACCTATCACCCACCGGGTGATTGGGTGGATCGGGTGAAATATAAGACATTAAATTCATCAAAAAAAATTATTGAAAAACATACGTCGAACACATCGACGAATAAACATTAATTAGGATATCATTGCATTCACGTTTCCATTTTATTTAGGAGTCAATTGCATTGCATGTCTTCAAATAAAAATTACATAACTTACTTTATGATAAGATATTTCCATTTTAATCGTTTGATATGTATCTTGAATTAGGGTTTAGGGTTACATTGGTAATTTCACATATAAAATATAATTATATAATATAAGTCAGTGACGGATCGGGTGATGGGTCGGGTGACGGGTGGGGAATGTCTTCACCCGAATTAGATCCGACCCATCACCCGTTCACCCATCAGTCCATCACTCATTTAATATCCGCTTTGTTTCGGATTTTCACCCATTTTTCGGGTCAGATGAGACGGATATCCGTCGGATGCGGGTGAAATTGTCATCCCTAAGTGAAAGCATTAAAGGAACAACAATAAGCACCCCTCAATCGCACCAAAGTAACCCTTTTCAACTCGGATAGCAATATTCGGTGTAAAGTTCAGCAGAACAAAAATGTATCTAATCACCTCTCTTCAGTATTTTTTTAGGCCATCCTCTATTACGTTGAACACTCGCCATTGGAAGATTATTACATGTACCCACATTTAGATCTCTCTCCTCCATGTGTCCAAACCATTGTGTATACGGTAGTTACCTGTGATATTGTTAACGTTTTGTTTATTAGAATGTTTTCATTGTGGAGATTGTCGTCTCTCTTTCGAAGAGAATTATTTTTTTTTAAAAAAAATCTCCATTGAGAACAGTCCGATGAATTTCAATTGGATTCCAAAGGCAGTTGGGCCTATTAGTCCAATCAATTTATTTGTATGTGGTCGTTGGCCCAATTGTTTTGGCCCATTTTTAAGGATCGTAACAAATACCCCTTCCTGATCACTGATTTGCTCGACAAACTCGCCTAATCGGCCCTTTTTCTAATATTTTTTCGGTACGGATAAATACACCACAAATCTTGCACGTCCTTTTCGACGTGCAAGGTACGTGCAAGGTTGAGATGAGTTAATTAATTAGAAAAGAGTGCTAATTAATTCAAAAAGATTACAGTGCAATTAAAGAAGAGGATTTGCGGTGTATCTAACAACACCCTATTTTTTTTAATACATGCGAAGATTTGGGGTGGACCGTGGATATATGTAGGCATTTTATTTTATTTAACAAAAATTACTGAAAAATATACTCACTCCAATCTGCTCAAATTTTGGACCGGATTGAAATTTCCGGTCTTAGGTCGGATCGGAAATATAACGGTTCGTTTTATAAAATTGTAATTCCTGTTTCAGGTTCAATACCGGAATCGGATCGGAATTTTCGATCTTGGACTGATGGACCGGAATGTGTGTGTATATATGTATATGCATGTATTTTTTAAAATAAAAATAAAGTGATCAAATGAAAAACATTATTTGTAATATATACCTTCTGATCAAAAAAAAATGAAAAACATTATTCATTAAATATTTAATTTTTTTACAATATTAGCTTTTATTATTTCTTAAAAAATAAATCAAATATTTATTACTAATAAGTATTTTATTTTTTTAAAATAATATTTATATAGTTTTTATCTTTTTAAAAATATATATTAAAAATTCAAATATCATACATTTTTCGATTAGATGGATGACTGCTCACCGGCAACTTTAACCACATCTATATACATATACTAAAACCGATGCATTGGTGCCTGCGTGGCGGCATGTGAGTGAATTTGCCTACGTGGCAGCGCGTGAGCGCGTCTCGCAGAACTTTCTCCCGTCAAAAAGGAAATCTAATAAAAATAATTATTTTATTTTACCATTAACACATATAATTGGATAGATGGAATATCTTATAAAAGAGTAAATATTATATAAGGAAAAATCTATATCAATATAATTAAACGTAATAGTAGTAATAATCAAAATAATTAATAAAACTAATTTTCATAGTCATACTTACCAAAAATATTAATAGATAAATATGTAATATTTGATAGGTGCTATTTTATTTATATTTAGATTATTTTTTGATGGAAAGAATTATTTATATCAAAATCAATCATTTAATAATTGTTATTTTATATCTACCTATATTATTTTTTGAGGACAAAATAATTACATGAGATTTAATTAACCATAGACTAGAAAAAAAAAACTTTTACGTAGTACCTTATAAATTTGAATTTTATTTATATTTTGAGAGAATCTAATTAAAAGATATTTAGATTATATATAACCTGTCGAACTAATTTTATTTATATTTATATTATTTTTTGGAGGAAAAAATAATTTATAGTTAGATTAACGCATTTCCCGTACACGGGACGGGATCTACACTAGTATATGATATATCAACTGATTAATTTATGAACCGACAAAAAAAAATCAAGTTACTCCGTATTATGGAGTAAGACCATCCGCAACCATGGGGTAATCTCTTTCCTTTTTTTTTCTTATCTTCCTATCACAACTTTACAACTCATTTATTTTTTTGTTTAAAATAATTTTCACTTTTTCTACTTCTTTCTAAAAGGTTTACTCTACAACCATGGGAAACCTTTTTTACCTCTTTTTAAATTTATTTTCACTTTTTCTTTTCATTTATATCTTTTCCTTTATTATAGGTGTATCATCATATATTATTATGAATGATTTTTATTTATACTTTTATAAATAAATAAAAATAGCAAGTAGTTAATATAAATATATTTTATTACATCTAGATTAAAATAAAAAAAAAAAGTTAAAAACATTATAACATACGTAAATACTAATCGAACTGCTTATAAATTCGGATCATAGCCTTGGATTTGGTTCCACAAGTGCTCAACCAAATCATTCTTCAAATTCATATGAGTTTCCACAAGGGCTAATTCTACTAATGTTGTTGGTTTGGAAAAAAAAAAGATTGTACACATTGGTAGGATTATGTGGGGTATAATTTGGATATTCGGGTGTTGGAGAATTGTTAAGCATTTGTAACATCACTCAAAATTGAGGATTTTTGAGAAGATTTGGATCAAAAGGCATATTTGGAATGGGTGGAGTATTTGGATTAATCTAAATGGAAAAGATATCATCCTACTTTATCATAAAAAAAAAAAGAAAAAGAAAATTAGAAAAGGGAAGAGGTTACCTCTTTCTATCAAGTTAACCCCTTCACACCTCTTACCTTAAAGTAAAGGCCACAACCATGGACTTACCTTTTAGCAACCTTAAGTAAGTAAAACCAATGGTTGCTCATGCTCTAATAACGAGGGAAATAAATGAATAAAACATGATAAGAACGTGGAATCTGAATCTTCAAAAGAGCACAAGGAAAAGGGGAGGAGATGGTAAATCCAGAGCATCGAACCCGCGTGGTTCTCACCGCCCACGATATTAAGTACTGTACGTAGTAATTTAGTACTCCAAATTTTAGGGCTTTTTTTGGGAAAAATTACATAAAACTACTCATTAAATATGGGTGTTTTCACTTAATCACTCCTTAAATTCAAAATTACAGAAAACTACCCTTTAAATGGTATTTGTTTACAACTCACCACACATTCAACTATTTTCGTTACTTTATCATTAAATATATTATATTTTAATATTTTTAAACTCAAATTTGATTATAAATATATTCAAAATTTAAATTTAAGAGCCCAATTATATTTTAGGGATCATTGTATTTATTTTTAAAAATAATAATCAATAAAGCCTAGAATTATTATCTTAATTTATGTTTGAAAATATTTATAAATTTTTAAAACATTATCTAAATTACTCTTATTTAAAATATAAATAAATAAGAGTAATTTTCATAATATTTTAAAATTTTATAAACATTTCAACCATAAATGAAGATAATAATTCTAGGCTATATTTATAATTATTTTTTTTAAATAAATAAAATAATCCCTAAAATATGATCGAGCCCTTAAATTCAAAATATGAATATATTTACAATCAAATTTGAGTTTAAAAATATTAAAATATAATATATTTAATGATAAATTAAAGAAAATAGTTGAATGGGTGGTGAGTTGTAAACAAATACCATTTAAAGGGTGGTTTTCTGTAATTTTGAATTTAAGGGGTGATTAAGTGAAAACACCCATATTTAAAGGGTAGTTTTCTGTAATTTTGCCTTTTTTTTTTTGTTGAACAAATTTTTTTAGGGCTTTTAAGAAAACTGTAGGTTGTAATTAAATGGTAATGCAATACCGTATGTTCTTTCTTACTTCCTTTAATATAATCGATGATACTACCTCCGTCCAAAAATACATATCCTTTTACTATTCATGTACCTTTTTTAGAAGTTAAAAACTACATAAAATATTAACTTTTTATTAATTTTTTTTAATAATTACAAACTTATTAATAATAAGTTTATAATTATTTAAAAAATTAATTAAAAAAAGTTAATGATTTATGTAGTTTTTAACTTTTAAAAATACGTGCTAAAAAATAAAAGGACATGCATTTTTGACGGAGGGAGTATTAAATATCATCGATGTCGGAGCTCGGGTTGTATCTTATATTTTTACTAGACTTAAGTTTATTATCATTAAGAGTTAGTGTTAGCATGTTCGGATAATATCTCAACTATCCACTAATTTTTTGTCATCGATGATGATAATAATAATAATAATAATAATAATAATAATAATAATAATAATAATAATAATAATAATAATAATAATAATAATAATAAATACAGAGTAATAACAATAATTTTAAAATATGTAATTTCTGACGCACTGTATTTAAAATAAATCCAATGGGATATTCTTGGTGATTTTAGGTACGTGCACAAACATGTCATATTCTACAATTTGTACGTATTTCATGTTGCAACAACATCACTGACACCCGGGGCCCGGCCTCTCAATCTGGATAGCTACAAGTGGAGCGCTCATATAGGACCTTCAATTTCACGAGATTTTATTTTACTATTTAAAAAAAATATATTAATATTTATATAAATTTTATCATTTTATAAAAACGTGGATAAATAGTAAACAACACATAAAACGTAGATAAATAGTACTCCCTCCCAGGGCCGGCCTTGGGCATAGGCCAAAGAGGTGATCGCCTCGAGCCCCCGATCCAGTAAGGGCCCCGTAAAAAAATATATAATGTATATAATTAAGGTAATGTGTATATAAATATTTTTGTATGTATAAGTAAAAAAACTCATTAATGTTAGGATATAAACAAAACACTTATATTTGTCACATAACTTGTTAAATTTGTTTAATCTTCAATCTAAATAAATAAATGACGGATAGTACTCCAAGATAATCTTATCTTAATTTCGATTTTTACCAATAATACAAGATGGATTTTTTAGTTAAAAAATTTAAGTATATATTCGATTTTAAGATATTTATTTGAATGGTTATAAGATTTTATTTGTATGGCCAAATTTGATATTGTTACATGTTAAGTTTAACTTTAATTTCCATCGAAAAACGAAGACATTATAAAAAATTCTTTTCGAACTTTATTTATCACTAGCAAAGTCTCTCGTTCTTTTTATACCACTAATAGGGAAATCTTTTTTTAATAGAAAAATCTATTAACCTCAAGTAAATAAGTATAATGGCATAAAATCGTTGCTTTGAATCGCATAATGACAATGTATAACATTAGATGTATACTACAAATCATTAATTAGCGATGAAAATAGAACTCAAGTTTACTAGTGTTAAATTAAGTTTAAAGTTTATATTTTAAAATAATTTATTTGAAAATATAATTTGTGACTAAATTTGTAACAAAAGACCCTGTTTTTTTTCCGTCTATAGCCCTAAAAACACCGGGGCCGGCCCTGCTCCCTCCGTTCTTTTATATTAGTCGTTTTGAGGAATTTCGCCTTAATCAAAATATTTGTCGCTACCATGGGTCCCACCATTTCCTACTTGCAATTTTTGACGGTAATTAATACGAAGGAGTACTGTTCATCTTCAATTTTCAATTCCCCAATTTGTAACCTCTTCCTCTTCGTCAATCCCTCATCCTCATCTTATTCAAGATCAAATTTGGTGGGTTACTGTTAAAATTTTCGCCATGGAGACTCGAATCGAGTCCTCGATCACCTTCTACAGACGAATCGCGCGAGAGATTGAATCTACCCATCCTTATTTCTGTCACGATCGAGCTCTCCGAAACCCTAACCTTTCTTTCCATACCAAGTTTGTTAAGCTCTCTTTCCCTCTGTTTGTAGAAATGTAGATGCACTTACTTCAAATTTGATTTTAGCTAGAACTTTCCAGTGATCATAATCTCCCTTGTATTTTCAAATTTTGGCGGTATGATATGGAAGCTGCAGAGACGGAGTATACGGAGTACTAGTAATTCATACGAAGTACTCAGTGTGATGTATCCTTAATTAGTGTGCCTACCCTCAAAACGACTAATATAAAAGAAAGGAGGGAGTAAACAACACATAAAAGTGAATTGATAAAGTATTATATATTATATATTATATAAGGGGTTGTTATGTGCACTGTGAAATTATCGTTATCTATACGGTGTCGAAACCGACTTCCTGGACCTGCAGTTCTACCGTTATCGACTCCCTAGGTCAGCAGTATTGTACTGTGTAGGAGACACACATGTCCTATGTCGACAACCTCATCGACGTCACTTCTTATGTCGGTACCGTATATATAGCGATATCTCACCGTGTCGGTAACAAAATCGAAAAAAATGGTCAAAAAAACCCCTTCCTTCATTACCGTGTCGGTACCGTATATATAGCGATATGTCCCTTCTTTTTTATTCATCGACGTCATTTCCTATTTCCCTTATTTCCTTCATTTCTATTTTTGGTTTGTTCTTGATAAACCCCTTCTTTTTTATTCATTACCGAAGTACTAATTAACTTAATGTAGTTCTAAAAAAATAGTTTGCGTGTGTTTGGTAGTAGTTGTAGGTGGGGGTTTTGGGGCTTGATGAGGTTAAAAAAAAAGTAACTCATCTCCTACATGTTTGGCAAGAGCTTTGTCATGGGTTGGAGAAGCTTAAGGTGGAGTTTATTTTTTGTTGAAAATGGAAGTTGCCCCCCTAGCTTTGGGAGGTTAAGGTGAAGTTTATTTTTTTTTAGAGGTTTGAAAGGTCAGTTTTGCCCTCCACTTTCTTTGGCCCTTTTGCCCCCTAGCATTTATGAAGGGCATTTTGGATTTTTTTCACTATAATAACCTTTTATAAACCTTACAACCACCAAACACCTTTCATCTTTTTCACAAGGTTATTTTTTTTTAAAATCTTCACCTTCACACCTCCGTAATACACCAAATAAACTCCATCTCCTAAAAAACCCCCAATTTGTCAAACACGCTCTTAATGTAGTTAGTTGGATCTTTTATAAAATCATCTTATATAATGTTTTGAGATAAATTGAACCACTTACATCAATATTCGATTAGAGAAAATATTTATGTAATTTTGTCCAAAACACCCTTGCACAAATATATTTAATTTCACAATAATTACTCAAAATTACATCTATTTTATATTTTTCAAATCTAGAGCTTGTGTTTCTAACAAAAAAAAAACAAATATAATATTTTCAAAATAAGTACCAACAACAAATAAAATGAATTTTTTAGTATCTAAATCCTTACTAAAATGAATTTTTTTTATAACCTTCTCTTGATTTCTATCCCCAATTCATTTGTTTATTTTATAGTATTCTTATAATATACTTTCTTTTCTTCATGCAAGTAGTCCATTAAATCAAATTATGAATGCATACATTATAATATCGTTATTAAAACACCCTCAATAATTTTCTCATTTTATGAATTTTTTAGATTTGTTAAAAAGATTTTTAAGGTTTTTTTTCCTTTGGTAAATTCTTCATCTAATCAATATATAATACTAAAACAGAGACGTGAAAATCATATGTGGCGGGCTTTGGTGCGATTCGCTTACGTGTCGTTCTCTGGTGCAATCTGACATGAGTTTTTTTGACATGTCAATTAATGATGAACCAATATATTTAAGCCACATCAATTAATGATTCCACCTCTTTTAACATCATATCATCTTATGTGTCCACCTTAATGGATAATTACAATTAGAAAATTTTAATTTAATTAAAAAAAATAAAAATATAGCTATCCATATCTTAATTAATATTTACCTAAAAGATTTATATCAAATCTTTTAACAAATTAAAAAAAATAAAAATATAGCTATCCATATCTTAATTAATATTTACCTAAAAGATTTATATCAAATCTTTTAACATATAACATTATTAAATTATCCATTTAGTTTGATTATATAACAACTTTAAGAAATAGTGCAGATAAAAAAATTACAATTTCTTAGTTTGTTACATTGAATATTTTAAAAAAAAAACGTACACCAACTAAACTAATGTTTTAGCCTAAATTGATCTCAATATTTTAATATGTTACAGTATTACACAATAAATAAATAATCAACCACGTAAATTTCCTTTTTGCAATTAGTCCCATTTGACATTTTTAGTATGGATATATATATAAAATTATAGCTTTCGGATTTTGAAATTAGAATTTTCATTAGGGGCTATTGTATAGCAACCTTTATATATAAATCTCTTATCTCTTATCAATCATCATTAATTCAATATTCATATCTATATAATATACTAAAATAGAGATATAAAATATCCTCTGGTGCAATTCACATATGTGTCATTTTTTTGGTACAATCTGTGGTGAGTTTTTTTGTCATGTTAATTAATGATGATCCAATATATTTAAGCCACGTTAGACAATAACCACATCTATTTATACATGTGTCCATTTTAATAAATGATTCAATTAATTTTTAGTATAAGTATTCAACCTCATATCTTAAGTGGTTACAAATCCTATCAATTTACCTTGAGTTGTTTTTATAAATATTTTATCTAGAAAAAATCTAGATTAGATTAATTTATATGAAAAAGTTTAGATTAGTTTTATCACTAAGAAAATTGATTCTATTATATAGAGAGAATCAGTTTATAGTCGTTCAAAAAAATTATCACCAATAATAAATTGATAATAAGTAGGAAATTAAAAGGTAAAAAAATATTTTATATAATTTTTATGATCTTACACAATTTTTATGATCATATAAAAAACCGCGAAGATCGCGGGCAGTAAAACTAGTTCTAATATAATACTAAAACACTTGCAAAATGGGACACGTGGCGGCCATACATTTAAAGTTAGAAATTTAAGATATATCCCCAATTGCTTCTCCAAATGTTTAAAAATCCCACCTTAAAAATAGATCATCTAACCAATCATAATTTAGTTTTAATCAATTACTTAATTTTAATCTATCTAATCTAATTCAGTTAATTCCTGATTTAATTTTCTAATCACGCTCATGTCCATCTTTAATTAAAAATAATATCCATCTTTAATTAAAAATAATAATGATTGAACTTACCGTAAATTTTTGGCTTAGATTTAAAATTTTCTCACTAATCAAATTTGTTTTAAAAAACAATTTTTCATATATACAAATTAAGGCCTAACCATCTAGAATGAATTATTTCATCTATCTAGCATAAACAATTTCTCATTAATGATTAATCAATGAAAATTAGAGTATGTATGCTTCAAAAATGAAAATTGAAGATTATTAGTATGATTAGAGTATGTATGTTTTCTTTAACCTAAAATAATTTAAAATTTAAAATTTCATATTTAAATGAAATATTGAATGGTTATTGTTGATTTTAGGCAAATAAAATTTTAAATTAACAATAACCATTTCATATTTGAATCCAAGTTCAAGATTTTCATTATCAATAAGTTATGAGCTCGATTCTCAATCCCCATTTTGTTTAATGGTTTTTCCTCCACCACCACTTCTTCTTCTTCTTCTTTTTTACAAATGCATTGAAAATACAAGCTCGAGATCCAAAAGATTTTCATTCATTTTTTATTTGTCATATGCTTTATAATACTAAGCTAACTATCCATGCTTAGGCCTAATATATAATAATAACGCTTCTATTTAGACATTGCAAATCATATAACATGATCAAATAAAACTAATAAAAATATAATATTTGATAGAGTTTTTAGATTATTAAAAAACATGTCAAAAAAATATAATGGCCTATATTTTGAGACGAAAGGATTTTTTTTACTTTTAAGTTTATTAATACAATATATCATTTTTTATGAGATCTCCATCCCAAAGTTCTGAAAATTCCATTCACTAGTGTTTGTGGAATGTGTAGTCCAACTACCAAATTATTTAGTTCTAACTTCCAACCCATTACCACAACAAATGTGTGTTTAATGCTCAAAGTAATCAATCAACTTACTTAAAAACTTAGAAGGCTAAAAAAAACTCATTCTCATAGCAGTATGTGGTGACTCTAACTTTGTACTACCTCTGTCTCAAAATATTGGTCGTTTTATTTTTAGCACGTTTTTTAAGGAGCTAAAAACTTTATAAAATATTGACTTTTTTTATAGTTTTTAAAAATAATACTATACTTATTATTAATTAATAAGCATAGTATTATTTTTAAAAACCAATAAAAATATAATATTTTACAGAGTTTTTAACTTCTTAAAAAACATGCAAAAAAATAAAACGGCCTATATTTTGAGAGTCTTGAGACGGATGAAGCATTTTTTTTACTTTTAAGTTTATTACAAGAATATTTCTTCTTCGACCTTTTTATGTGCTCTCCATCCAAAAGTTTTAAAAACTCCATTCACCTAGAGTTTGTGTAATATGTAGTCGAACTACCAAATTATTTGGTCTTACCTTCCAATCCATTAACACAACAAAAAATAATAGTAGAGGGCCACATTTTTATATCCTGCCCCAAACATTTCAAATCTCAAATCCAACCCTGCTAGGAAGGTGAGACATTGACATTTTTCCACATATATTATATATTGATATAATATAAACATTTTTTTTTATCAAAATTTATATTAATTTGCTATATCGTTTTCATATTATTATAATAGTATAATATAGCTAATATATAATGTCAATAAATTATGTTAATATCTTCTATAAAATATAATATATTTTACAAATACATGTACGGTATTTTACAAATACTGTACATGTAATATAATATATAGCTAATATATAATGTCTCTCCAAATATCCAACATTTATAAAAATATAAATATTTATCTAAAATTTTAAAATAGAAAAATTGTTGAACTTGAAAGTGTGAAACCATTAAAGCATGAAAGATTACACAAAGTTTTTAAACTAGTATATAAGTCAATTGATTATAAAATTTAAGTCATTTACTTATATAAAATTATACGGAGTATTTATTATAAAATTATATAAAAAATTGTTAATTTATTCTATGAATGTAGACCTCGTTATTATCGAATTGAAATATTGAGAGCGTGGTTTCAGACGTAAGTAGGTGAGAGCGTGGCGCAACAGATTTTACAAAGGGGGAAAGAATCCCAATTTGCTGTCATCTCCTCGCTGCAGAAAAACCTAAAAAAAAGGTCTCTCCTTTTTCCTCTGCCGAAAACTCAACTCTGAAATCTCTGAAGTCTCATCTGTCCTGTATCCGGTACTCCCCACCCGCAGACTCAGGAGCGAGCGAGAGAGAGAGAATGTCGTTCGCCGCTTCCTCCGCCTTCGATCTCTCCAGCCTCTCCATCCGCCGCCCCATCCACCGCTGCCCTGCCGCTCCAACCAATTTCGTCGACACTTCATTTTGCAGAGCCGCCGCATTCCCCCGCATCACCGCCGGCACCAGTGTCAAGCGCCGATCTCTCCTTCTACTGCCGCTGCTTGCACTTCCTTCCGGCGGAGGAGGCGACGATTCCGACGGAGGAAGCGGCAGTAGATTCGGAGGTGGCGGCGGCGGCGGTGGTGACGGAGATGAGAGTAGGAGGAAAGATGAGGCCTTGTTGGCTTTGGCGCAGATCGGACGGTCGTTGGACAGCTTGCCCAAGGATTTGGCAGCGGCGGTTGAGGCTGGGAAGGTTCCCGTGGATATCGTCAGGAGGTATCTAGATATGCAGAAATCGCCGTTGCTCCGGTGGTTGCTTCAGTTCGGTGGATTCAGGGAGCGTTTGTTGGCGGACGATCTGTTCTTAGCTAAAGTCGCCATGGAATGCGGTGTTGGAGTCTTCACCAAAGTAGGGGGTTTTTCTTTTTCCTGATCTTACTTGATTTCGTTTTCTATTTCCTGTTCGTGTTTTGCGTTATTATTTGCCTTTTCCAGTTTATATGATATTCAATTGATGAATTACGTTATGCATTCGGTGAATTGGAAGCATGTTTCTGGATTATTTGAAAGTTTCTACCAATTGTACAAGCTAATTGCTATGTGATTTGTTGGCTAGTGTATTAATTACATTGTGAAACTTGTTTATTTGTTGGTATCTCGTTTTTATTTTGTTCTGTTCTGGTGTTTTGAATGTCCTTGATGATGATTGATAAGGCAGTTTTCAGAAATGATTATTGATGTACTTATAAAGGCAAATATGTCCGATCTTGAAGTAGTACAGCTGAGTCTGAATGGTGAATGTTAGGGGTTCTAGAATTGAGAACTTGATGAAGAACTGAACCTAATCCTTCCTACGTGAATTCTGAAGGATAGATGTGACTTTGAAAGTTAGTTACTCTTTTTATGACACTGACATATGTCTCTTGATTATATATATTTCTGAAATTTTCTCACCATGGTTATTGGTGTTGAACTATATGGTAAAAGGTTTTATCAGCAATTTGGTGTTTCTAAATTCCTATCAATACATTTCTTTCTTTTCCATTGTCTTCATCTCTTGGTGCCTGATTTTCCTGTCTAATTCATTATATGTTGCCCTTTCCTATCACTGTCTTAGTTTCATCATTCTGTATCATATATGAGTTTATGGGTAATACCATTTTTCCCTCATTGAAAGAGATTCTTGTTCATTTGCTTTTTTCCCTATTAGACTGCCGCAGAATACGAACGCCGGAGAGAGAACTTCTTCAAGGAAATTGAAATTGTCTGTGCTGATGTGGTATGTCTTTTATTCTCCTGGTTTAGTAGGTTTAAATTTTGTTGTTTCCCTTGCTTTTGGTTAAATGTTTGCTGTCACTCGTAAGCTAATTGAACTGTTATACAATTCGCCTTCAATTGATGGTGGGCGATAGATTTAGAACCTTTTAAATTGTGGGTGTTAAGATTCAAAATACTCGTAACTGCTAGATGAAGTACAAAAGACAATAACAATAAAATACTCCCATTATTTGTCAAGGTGTTGTAAGGTGCGTGGCCAAATTCGTGGCTTACTGATCATTCTGTTTTGTTTTATATTTAGGTTATGGCCATTATTGCAGATTTCATGCTTGTTTGGCTCCCTGCTCCAACTGTCGCTTTTCGGCCAGCTCTTGCAGTTAATGCTGGCAGCATTGCCAAGTTCTTCCACAACTGCCCAGATAATGCTTTTCAGGTCTCATTCTTTGAATATCATTGATCTCTTGTTTGAAATATATTATTTCACTTTAATTTTGCACACAGTGTGATCTAATTCAAAACATCATTTTGTAGATTGCCCTTGGCGGAGCATCATATACTTTGTTGCAGAGAGTAGGTGCAATTGCGGTATGTGAATTTCTTTATTCTAGTCTTTTAGCTGAAGTTTTAGAACCAACTGGGCTTCTATTAATTAAATGAAAGTCCACACTTCTGACACTTCTTTCTTTTTTGACAGCGCAATGGTGCAAAACTTTTTGTCGTTGGAACCAGCTCTTCTCTGGTAGTTCAATACACCAATTCAGAACACCTTAATTTCCCTTTAGTTGCTTTTATGAACTATTTCTTTTTGTCTGTTTTAATCCCTATATTAATGTTTACGGTCAGATGTTTGAGATCTATTATGCTCGGATATTTTGTATGTATCAATGCTTTATATTCCATTAACCTTATGCAGTTCATTGTGTAGATAAATCTCAAATACTGATCAGTTGTTTGGCACTTTCCCCATCTCTATTAGTCTGTTTTTCATGACACATCTTATTCAACTTCCTTTTTTTTTTACCCTGGTCTATGAGAACATAAGGCAAAAGATGAAAAGAGAGAAAGAAACTGATTAGGATTGCTTTGAAGTGGTCGTTTTCTATTCTGCAGTATTATTGAAGGGAATTCCTGTATAACATATGCTTAACATGATGGTGTTCATTTGTGCAGGTTGGGACAGCCATCACCAATGTTTTCATCAATGCAAAGAAGGCTGTAAACAAGTCTGGTGCAGAAGATGTTGAAAATGTGCCCATACTATCAACTAGTGTTGCCTATGGTGTGTACATGGCGGTTTCTAGTAACCTGAGGTATGTGCTTTATATTAGTTTGCTGCCTCAGTTCTTATAAACTTTAATGCTATTGCATCGTGTTTTGCTCATTGCTTTTTGTTATTCTGATTACCATTGTCCCTATACACTTCCTATCGAATGAATTTACTCTACTCATTTCAACAATAATCTCACTACCATGGATGCTCGTAATGATCAAAGTGGTGCCCATATGAATTTTTTATGCAGGTACCAATTCTTAGCTGGAATTATTGAACAAAGGATGTTGGAACCCATGTTGCACAATCACAAGCTCATGCTGAGTGCCCTATGCTTTGCTGTCCGAACTGGAAATACCTTCTTGGGTTCATTGCTGTGAGTTTATTTGATCTTCTTTTACATTCTTCTCCTTAAACTCACCCCTGTGGCCATACTTTAAATGCTCGCTTGACTTACATTTCTGAAACTCGGCATGGTACAGGTGGGTGGATTACGCACGCCTGATAGGCATTCAGGGCAGTCACGACAATCATGACAAGGAGCATGCATAGATTTCTGTTTTCCCAACACGATTGAAGCGCATGTCACTTCAAACTGTTTCCTAGAGAGTGGTTCAATACTCATTGGTGGGCAAGGTCAGATATTTAAACTTCCATTCTTCCTTGGAGGATCATGAGGAAGGTTATTTGTGTCAGTAGATGTGAATTAGAAATTGCATAGAGATGACAAATGATGAAATACTCTCCTGAAAAGCTTCCATCTGGGATCCCAGATGTTTTATAGGTGTTTATTGCTGGGAGTGCTTTTCGGCTCATGTTTAGCCATATGTAAGAATATGTTTTACCATACTTTTAAGCTACGGATTATGATGAAATACTGTTTTATATGACCTCATTACCATTAGATGCCTTAAATCGGGTGTAACCTATGTGACTCAATCTACTTGCTTCACAATAGGGACCTCAGTAACAAATGACTCCTTGGTTGGTGTCGTTACTAAATTTGATATACGAAGCAAAAGAATTTGTTGTGCATGACAGGCTCTTCAATACAAGCATATGATTCAAGTAACAGCAATGATCAAGCTGCAGAGTGAAGAACAGTAAGGAATCTGCCTCATTTTCTAGCTAAGGTCTCGCTTTCTAACAATCCCGTTTTCAGAGCCCCCCTGTGTATGGATCAGCTAAGGCTCGTATGTAGATGCGAAAAGTAAGCTTCTACTGGATGGGAGAGCTGAGACCTTCTTGCACATGCAGCGGATAAGATGGTTGAAGCCTCATAGAGGGGAAAGGCGACTTCCTGAATGACGCCCTGTTCTTCAGCTGATTTAAGATTTTCTTTGCGTAAAGCGTCTTAAATAGAGGTGTGGCTCTCTCCTTAAACTTGATTACTAAGAAGAAGAGGATTCTGTAGGATAAAAAGATGAAGTACACTGCAGCCAAGTCCCACCACTTGGAATGATCCATGGGAATGCCAAACATAGTTTTTATGATCACTGAGCCCTTGAGTTTCGGGTCACCGGGTACCAGTGGATCGAATTCTAGCCCTATCAGATCGTTCTTGAAAAAACCCTGCAGTTTTATCCCACACATTCATTGTGTCAACAATGCTCAGTACTGGAAGTACAAGAAACGCGACGAATACTCTAGCATTCGTATTACCTGGACTGCCCAGGCTGGGAAACTCATGTATGAAATCGGATACCGCCAGAACACCTTTGGAAGGTCAGATATCAGACGGAAGAAGCCAGATGTTACCATCATGATTCCCTGTGCGACGAAAACAGTGAACAAGTAAAGAGGAAGCAAACTCGAGAGGACATTTGAAGGTTGAATGAATCGAACTCCGTCTTACAAGGATTCCGAGACCCATTATAAGCCCCATCAGATAGTTAGGCACGAGCGAAGCGACCACCATCATGGAGCTCTCTACGGCAGATATGCAGCCAAAGATGATGAGGCTGTAGAATGCAAAGTGGGAAAATTCTTTCCTGAACTTCACCATGTAAAACGATATCGAACCAGTTGCTGCCGCCATTACAACCAGGTACGGGAACGACGAAATGTAGTTCGATACAATGTACACTGCAACTCCATAATAACCATTGTGCCTCTCTTTGGTAAACACCTGCATTCGAGGGAGAAATTGATGTTGAGATGTGAAAGGGCATAGTTTTTACTCCAATTTTCAGCACTTGATTGAGAAAGATGCTTCATCTTAGCTTACCTTCATTTCTTCGACGAAGGACGGGAAACATCCGACAGACACAGTTACCATGACACCAGTCATGTAACCTCCACAAGATCCGCGAGCCAAGATAGCAGAGTAAGAAGTACCTACATCATAAAAGATTGTACCCACGCATAGGGACAACACGATATACACAGCTATGCGTACCCAATAGTATCCGATGTCTCGCGACATGTTTACCGAGGATCTCTTGGTCAATGTTGAAAGTTGCTTAAACCATGTTGCTTGGCTTCTCTTTTTCGATTCAACTTGAGATTCTTTCTGCAAAAGATCTCCGAATTAGGTATTTGATTGCTTGACAATGTTGAATTTTTCTGAATGTCAGCTTGATATAGATTACCATGGACGATATTTCTTGTATTCTTGTTCTGACCCTCCTTGCATATTCCGACCATTTGTACTTCTCGACGAGTGTCGCTTTGATCGCATCTGTCTCCATGTTTCCAAGAGGATCCGAAGTCTTTTGCATTTGCTGCCAACACAAGAAACTGCAGTCAAGTGCCAAAATCTCATAAAACAAAAGGAGAACTAGCAACATAGAACATAAGCCACATACTCGTCTTCCATAGAAATCCTCTGACATGGATTTGGCTTTGTCAAAGTCCGAGTTGATACATCTCAAGAAATGGTCGGATGGGTTTCTTCTGCTCGGGCATGGAAATCCAACTTCAGCAAAGAACTGCACAACGTAAAGGAGTGAGGTTTCATCCTAAAACCAATTGCCAATATAAGAGGAGCAGACTACCTCAGTGGCTTTGTCTGCTTCTCCGAAGTAGACTGTTTGACCTCCGGAAAGCAAGAAAAGATCATCAAACAGAGCAAACGTTTCGCTGCTGGGTTGGTGAATCGAAGACACGACGGTTCTCTGATCGAAGGCAAGAGATTTGAGGAGGTGCACGACAAAGAAGGAGGCGGCGCTGTCAAGGCCGCTGGTGGGCTCGTCGAGGATCAGAACCTGTGGGCGCGTGAGAATCTCAAGGGCGATGCTGAGCCTCTTCTTCTCGCCACCACTGACTCCGCGCAAATGCCAGTTGCCGATCAGCCGATCAGCGCAATCCTGCAGCCCCATTTCAAGGATGGTTTCTTCTACTATCCCTTCAATGTCGGGTCTGGTCAGAGTCGAAGGGAGCCTCAAGTTTGCGGAGTAAGTGATGGTTTCTCTAACAGTCAAGGTACCCAGGAACGTGTTCTCTTGGGCCACATAAGCCTGCATCGAAACCAAGACAACTATATGATATGAGTATGACAATCAAAATACCGAAAACTAGCAATGTGAGTACGAGTGGATAACGCACCACACCGCCATAGTCAAGCTGCCGTTTCTTGCCATTGACAAGGATCTTTCCGGTCATGACGACGGTGGCTGAGAGTCTGCCTGCGGTTTAAAATTCGTCATCAAAAAGGGTAATTGGCCCCTAGTCCGAAAAAAAAAAGGAATTTTTTCGTATTTTTTAAAAATATTTATAAAATAGTTAATAACTAATAAAAAAAGAAGTAGAATAGTTAAAAAAAAAGAGTAATTATATTCCTCTTCATAACCCTTAACTTTATTTTTTAATAATCTAATAAAAATTACTATTTCAATCTTAAGGCTTATTCTAATATATTTAAACAAATAATTCTTCTTTTATACGTACAAAAAAAATTATCAAAAAAAAAATTAGCTCCTCCTAAACGAAATTTTGAATCCACTAAGACCATCTCTAGCCGCTTCTTCAAAATGGAAAAATGAAATATATATTTGTTAAATTATTTTTATTTTAATTGTAACAACTTCCCTATTTCAAATATTTGAAAAATTATTTAATTTTGGAAAATGTCATATATTTAGAGAAACTTTTCTATTTTTTTCTGTTCATTCTCCATTTTACATAATCGGATAAAGAATTTGTCAGACAAAAAATACATTTAATTTTCTTCAAAAACTTTAAAATGGAGAATGTGTTGAAGATGATCTAAGGAATAGGATCATACACGGAAGAGTACAACGTCCTATACTATACTAAGGGTTTTTTTTTATTCTAATAAAGAAAGTTTAACAATATGCTTTAGACAAACCATAAAGAGACATCGGATCTTAAAAAAATAAAATAAAGAGACATCGGATAAAATTGGGGAAAAAAAACACCTGAGAGGGAATCAAGAAGGGTGGATTTGCCGGAGCCAGAAGGGCCCATGACGGCCGTGATCCTCCCAGGCTGTGCATAGCCATTCACCCCATTCAGCAGCCTCCTTGTGGGGCCCTTCCCGACCGTGTTTGGAAGCACCACCGTTAGATCCTCCCACGCCAAGAACGCCCCTCTCCCGCCACCACCGGAGGAATGAGTGGTGGCAGCAGCCGCCTGTATCTCCATGTTTGAATGTATATAATATAAAGCAACTATGTACCCTCTCTTATCTATCTATATAAACACACATATTGATGGATAATTAAAAAGATAAAATGCAAATTGTTTTCTAATTTGGGGGGTAAGTAAATTTTGGATGAAAGATTTCTGAAGGCTCATAAATGTGAATCACCATTGCAAGCTAGTGGCCAAATTGAGTAGGTATATATTATATCAGGGTGGCTATATGCACCCACCACAAGTGCTATATGCACTCCTTAGGACGGATCATGGATCCGTCCGTTGTAAATTTTTAAAAAAATAAACGGACGGATCTAAGATCCGTCTGTTATAAAAAAATCAAAAAATTACATAGGACGGATCTTATGTAAAAAAAATTAGATCCGTCCTATGTAAAAAAAAAGAAGCAAGCTGCAAACGCAGCTTTTATGAAAAGCTGGAAACAGCTTTTGCACCAAACCACCAAGGGCGGATCTCCGCCCTTGTACTCTTTTTTTTTTCTTCTTTTTTTAAAGCTGCAACAGCATTTGCATTTTTTTTTCTTTTTTAAAAAAAAAACTATAACGGACGGATCTTGTATTTTTATTAAAATTTGTAACGAATGGATCATAGATCCGACCTAAGGAGTGCATATAGCACCTGTCCTGGGTGCATATAGCACCATCCTATTATATTTGTATTATATTATACTATAAATAGCATTTTCTTTTTTTTAGAGGACCATTATTAATGGTCTTGTACACGTGTATATATCGAATCCGTGGGTCTTTTTTTTATAAGGTAATAATTCGAGAGCCAGACAGGCCTGACACCACGAGAGGCCGACAAAGTCGGCAGACGTCGAACCGTCAAAACATACAAAGACAATAAAAAAAGTGCAAACTAGGTAGAGACAACCAAACAAATCCGAACGAGTAAGCAAATCTAATCCTAAAAGTTGGAGACAACATAGAGTCATAGACTACGAACCGAAGCCAAGCGCCACGAGCAGCGACACTGCTGGCCAGCGGTACATCAGGAATCCCTGTGGGCAGTGAAGACGAACCTCCAAGGAAATTTCCGGATCACGAAGACGCCTCGATACACACTGCCTCGACCCTAGTCAGACCCGACTCCGAGACGCCAGAGCTCCAACTAAGAGAAGGACCGTCGAGACCAACCAGAAGAGCAACCGAGAACCACCCAAGAACAACGCTCCTAAAAACCCTTTCGGGAATTTTATCGAACCCTTCCAAGATTTATTCAACCCCTTTCGGGATATTGCGTGGGTCTTTGCTTGAAACTGTTTTTATGTTGGCGATATATGTTTCTTTTTTTTTATTTTGATAAGGTAAATAAAACTATTAAGAGCTGTAATATTTAATTGGTTATTATTTTTTGGTCCGCTCAAAAATTTGAATCATTATACGATAAAATATAAAGGGTTATTCATTGAAACTGAATAGACTGCGTCTACGTTAGAGTGAAACCCAAATTTCAATTTACTTGACAATAAGTCGATGAAATTCAAAGTGAGTGAACAGATCATCTAAACTGCAATGTAGATGCAGTCTTCATCCAAACAGTAACACAAGTTACACAACTGTGGACATTATCTACCTTCGAGATGCAGCAACGGGCAGCGGGGTGGGGATCGGGGAAGTGGAGGGATGGGCCGAATTAAATGTATCCCAACAGTTATGGGCGGGCTGCCTTTAAATTGAATTGCTGTTCTTCATGTTTAGTCAATATTGTACTTGCTAAAATAAATTTAATAAGTACAAAGTTTATTTGGGAATGGACCGCATAGGAAATTTAATGATTAGAACCGTGTGTAAAAGGAATACATTCTTGGATTCGATGATTCATTCATTCAGTGGCGGATCTGTGGTGGCTTGGGATGGTTGAACCCCCTCCTTAGCTCGTCCTTAGCTCATCAGGAAAGTGTATATAAAAAAAATTGATTTTTTTGGATAATTTTTACTGATTTTAGGATAAAAGAGTGTAAAATGAGTAAAAAAATCACAAAAAATAACTTAATTTTGTTGGTAAGGAGGGATATTTATTATCTCGAGTTATGGGTTCAAATCTCTTTAGTCTACTGTCGCATTAGGTTCAAACCCTAATTTGTTGTAGTGTCAATCAAATAAATCTAATCATCACTAGATGGTTGAGATCGGACCGCGCAAGTAGGGAACGATACAGAGCAAAGCCTTCCGATGGTGGAATTTCTTGTGCGCGAATTCTGGAACTTTTATTACAAATAAGAGGTGAAATTTTGGGTAGGGTGGCCCCAATTTATCGGACCATGTGGTTACCTGGGGTCACATAAATACACAGAACATGGGAGAGGTGCAAGTACGGTGGCAAAGGTGACTACTTGCACTGGAAAGGAGCTTGTACCTGCTGACCTAATTCATATAATTGTAACCCAATTAAATTTTCTAACTGCTTTGGTGTAGACAACAGTTTTCCTTTTTTCCGTG
Source organism: Persicaria maculosa (assembly GCA_963922045.1). NCBI lineage: Eukaryota > Viridiplantae > Streptophyta > Magnoliopsida > Caryophyllales > Polygonaceae > Persicaria > Persicaria maculosa. The sequence continues at coordinate 50,465,518 of OY998269.1, read as the reverse complement.
GTCCATCTTGAATGCTAAGTAAAAGTATCCTTGTATGGATGAGAATTTTGCGATTTTATCAGGCAACACAGTTGATTTCTATGCCTGATTCGGACATGGTGAGGCCATTGCTAACGCTAGTTTCATAAGGGAATGAATTTGACAAGCAATTGTGCCCAGAACATTAAGTAAAGGGCCTTGCTCAGGATGCATCTGGGTTCAGTTTCAGTTTTGTTGATGTTCTAATCACAAAGATGCTAGTTTCAAAAGGGAATGAATTAGAGCCAAAGGTGTAGTAGTCACAATAGAGGGCCCAGAAAATGCTCAAACTTGGGCCTTCATAGGTTTCGGAAATCAGAACAGATCTGTCAAAAGGGGGAAGAAAAGGAAAGAAATCTTACTTCCTGTTCTGCTTGGGGTCAATCTGGTTCATCCTATTCCAATGTCGAGCAGAAGAACGATGACAGAAGTTTTTTAGTCATTTGATTGATTCATCCTTCCAGTCTTGTATTGTCGTTACATGCTAGGCTGCTAACGCCTGCAATACTATATAAACGCGCAAACATCTAAGACTAAAATTTGAAGTGTTATCATGGGTTGGAAAGTAAGTTATAACTCGAATATGCAAAAGATGACGCTCGTTTCAACCAAAGCTATTGAAAAGAACAAATTACCCAGTATACATGCCAAAGGGAGAAGGTCGTCTAGCTTGTGTTGGAGTTGGATGGTGCTTTCTTTTTCCTCTTGCTCTTGGGCTTCACCGCATCCTTCAATGACTCTATCTTGTCTACACCGTCTCCAGTTTCAGACACATCAGTTGATGAAAACAACAGCCCTCCAAAATCAGCAGCAGAGGGAACATCATTGGATTTCTTATCAATTTGTTCATCAGTGAATCTTAAACTGTCTGCAAGGAAAAGTCAGGCGTGTTAGGCAGGTACACGTGGTATGTGCCCTCCCAGCTGAGGCTGGGAGGTCCAGAAGAAAATAGCTCAGGAAAGGTAAAAATCAACTAAAAAACAACACATTTCCAAGGCCAATGATGCTCCGGTAAAAACGAAAGGAAAGGTACACTATAATGCAAGAAAATTTCTACTCCGGTAAAACTCCAAGGGCAAGTGGGAAGGATCGCCATTGAAAGAGAGCAGGTGAAATTAGGAAACTGATTAAAAATGAAACATACCCTGAGAGACAAGAGAAGCTTTTAAGAAATCTGAATTGACACCTTTTGAATAAGGATCCCTGAAAAGATATAAAATAGTAAACAACGATTTTGCAAAATATTTATATCAAGGATAAGGATGCAGGAAGGTGAAATTATGTGATTCAGTTTATTATTCAAACCACCATGAAGAGAATCTTGAAGGGACATCCTAGAAGTACTTAAACAACCAAGAAAGCCAGAACTGTAATCCTTTTTTAGAGGATATCCAAGAGTAAGGAACATGCTGAGGTATTGCAGTACTGAACTATTTTGCATGTCTTCGCGTCATCTATATTTGATATTTATAAAAAATCGATTGGAAACAATCCTGGAATCACAAAATAAGTGTGAATTGAATTGCATCATATCCATTGCCGTATCTTGTGTGCAAAACTCTAGGTATCAGCAAAGATGTAACAGTAAAAATCATGAAGTGTCCAAAATAATGTCTCCCTACCAACTTGAGGGCCCATTTGTGGAACTTTCAGCTTTGCGATCTCTTCCATTTGTTCCCGTTTGTTCAGATGGTGTATCAACCTCCATATCAGCTTTTTGACCAGCAATTTGACCCTTCAACTCCTCTGTATTAGCCATCCTGGAATCCAAAAATTGAGGTGGGTGGCGCTTTATTTTGTTAAATGCTCTTTTTGTGTTGTAAGAATCAACCTGGTGAAATAAAATAACCATTTTTATCCAAAATATGTGAATCAATTTAATAATAGCAACCTGAAAAACATGCAATACAGTATGGCAAGCAATAAACCATATCACAAGAACACACTGCACACTGCACACCACGCACACTGCAGACACAGGTTGATCAAGAATTTATTCATAATTGTTCTTCTACTTCTTGAACTAATAATTATTTTCTCACAATTCACAGGGCAACAGAATAAAAAAAGGGATGATTTCAGAATTTTATAAAGAGGAAAGACAGATACCCAGGGACTAGAAGTACAACTTACGGCAGATTTTATCTTGCTAGTCATATCAGCGGCCTTGACAGAAGCAATTCGTAAGCACTGCATCACAACACTCGGCAAGATACCCAATCCTCCGGGTTTCTGGATGGCACAGATATCCCCATTTGTGTTAATAGTAGCAGTCATTCGGCCCCCCATAACAGCCTCTTCCAGATGAGTTGGATCGATGACCTACGAAATTCCCATTTAATCAGAAAGGGGTTGAAAACAAACTTAATCTAGACAGATGCTAAACTTGAAACTTACCACAATGTTATCTGTGAAAAATGCAAAAGTTACAGCTATAGGGAGATGATGTACAATCAGGGGAAGAGGTTCCCTAACCTGACAAAGAGCGAAAAGAACAGATCAAGATGACATGAAATCTACAGAAGTTTAGGGGAGTCCATTGAAATTGCAGATAATGCAACCCAAAAAAAAAAAAAATAGTACACAGCAGAACATCAGTACAATGTCAAATTCAGATGCTAGCCTCTTCATAGTGTACATGTTTAATACACAAGTGAAATGATAAAGAAAAGAGTGGAATTGTGTACTATGTGTGTGACAAACCAAAATCATGCACAACATGCATCATAACACTAGGTAGGATCAAGCTGCTATTGTATATGCAATAAAATAACTGAATAAAAGGAGGCCAAGAGCTGACCTCTGGTGGATGGACAATGACTTCTTGACCATCTTCACCTCCAAGTGTACACTCAGGTCTTCGAAATGTAAGCAAGGCAGCCAAGGCAGCAATATTTGCAGCATCGACAAGATTTCTGTTCAGAACAATGGATTAGAAACACACAAAACACATGGTTATGAACCATTGCTAGCCTATATGCAGATACTACAGATAATGCTTGTAGGAAAAAGGATATATTAAAGCATACCCTCCATTATCTAAAATGTGAAGATCAATGCGAATGGACCATACTAGTTTTCCAGCAAGCACACATAGGGATTCTGTATCCACTGCCCTACTTTCTCTGAAAGAAAACATGACGAAATTAAAAATGAAAAGAACATAAATAATGTAAAAGTCCATTTCTTCTTGAAGATTAGGACACAGCAAGAGCCTTAAAATTTGATACATATGAGATACGCTCGACAAAACTATGCTCGGAAACAATCATATATACACAAAAGCTAAACTTTGTGAAACATATTCATTATTAGAACATTTGCAGGCCCATACTTTCTCTGAAAGAAAACATGACGAAATTAAAAATGAAAAGAACATAAATAATGTAAAAGTCCATTTCTTCTTGAAGATTAGGCCACAGCAAGAGCCTTAAAATTTGATACATATGAGATACGCTCGACAAAACTATGCTCGGAAACAATCATATATACACAAAAGCTAAACTTTGTGAAACATATTCATTATTAGAACATTTGCAGGCCATAAAATCCAATGGAAAATAGATCTGAGAGCAATTTCAAAGAATCCATAACCAATCAATCATGTTTGAGAGAGATTTACCTCAAACCACGATCCACAATGCGCCCCAATTCAATTGCGAATTCTCCCGGACGACCAGGCTCAAAAGAAGAATCAGCCATTGGCGAAAATTCAGTAAAAATAGCAAGTGTACCTTCCTTTGGCCTGTCTCGAAAAGGCTGAACTAGCTGGGCAGTCACAAAACCCATAACACGTGTTTGACCAAGCTGCACCTCAGATGAACCATCTTCCCTGCAACGTCAATAGTGAACTCCACATCAGTGGAATACAAGGTGCCGAAAATAACAGCACAAGTGAAAAAGGAAAGGAGTAGATAAAGAAACCTCCATTCACCATACATACCTACCAAACTCAATAGTTAACCGGCGATAATCGAAAGGGCGGCGTCCATCTATTCTAAGGTCTGATAGCAATGCGTTCTCAATAAACTTCTTTTCATTCACAGTCATCCGCCAGGAACTAGCAATTCTGGATTCCATAGTCGATCATGCAGTCCCAAAACAAGCACTACACTAGCAAAATAAGCAATTAAAGCACACGAATCAAGAGAACTACCAAGTTACATATCAGAGCAAACTCCAGAAAAAACTATTTGACCTCGTCCTAACACTTTGCTAAGGGGAATCAACAAAATGAGTAGCACGGTTGTTTTTAAACCCTAGCGGTACTCAGTAGCCACCAAATCGGGAGGAAACCTAAATAACTTCATATTTTCAGCGAAATTGATACAGAACTTGGGGCAAAAAAATCAGCAGCAAGGTTCATACTGAGAAGGTCAGGGAGGTTTGGAGCCAAATTGGAGTTCAGTTCGTGGAGTATCCACGGGAAACGGAGGCAGGGCGAGTTAACGTACCTTGCAAATGGTCGGAATGTCGATTTTCCGGCGAGCGTAGAACCAGTCGGCGAGAAATAAGAACGGCGGAAGAGTTTGGGGCGCCGATAGAGGTTTACGGGGCAAATGAAGGTGACGATGGCCTTGTTAGGGTGGAGAGTAAAAGTAAGTAATTGGACTTCGGGGTTGTAAATGGGCCGATCGTTGGGCCCAGTGACTTGAGCCCAATTTATACTCCGTGAGTGATTCCGTCAATTGCGCGCGGAGTCGCCGAGCGAGCGCGTTCCTTTTGGCGGGAAATCGGCACCTCCGCCGCTTTCCATAATTCCATCGACCCGGTTATGTCCCGTCGTATCAAATTTGTGTTGCATAATAAGATGGTGAATGTACTTGGAGTGGGCAAGAATTCTGCAAATTCCGTTCTATTTCGCATCCCGTATACGCGGGACAGGAAGCAAAACGAAGAGTTTTAGTCTCTTAAATCTCATCCCGTCTCGCATATATATAATTAAAATTAATAAAAACATCTAAGAATATATAACTAAAATTAATAAAATTTGTGTTGTATAATAAGAGTGTGGGTTTACTAGTGGTGGGCACAAATCTCGCAAATTTCGTCTCGTAAAATATATGTGAGACGGGACACGAGATGGAGAGTTCTAGTATCGCAAATCCAGATCAATTGAAAACACATTTAGCCCTTGTTTGGTATTGATATCAAGATATGAGTATCAGATATCGATATCAGAGATATGATATGGATATCAAACCTGATATCCGATATCTAATGTCCGTGTTTGGTATTACAAGATATCGGTATCAAACTATCAAACCCGAGCCCCTCCTATCACGTTTGAAGTGAATGACCTCCCATTCGCCTTCAATTATTCACATCTCCGTCTTTATGCACCTAATCATCGTCAATTCAACTCCCACTTCAAATATTTGAACGGCGCCGATCTCCCAGCTCCGACCATGCCCCGTCGATGGGCATATCCTGTCCGTTAAGCGGCAAGTTGAAGAACGGCAACCTCGAAGACGGGGCCGAGAACTGCCCTCCGCCGCCACTCGTCATATTCCCCCTCCGCCTCCTGTCGCCACCTTTTGAATTTGCAACCCCACCGCCTCCTTCTCCCCATCGAAAATCTCATATGATTCTGACTCCGGCATACCGACGAAGAAGGGCGAAGATGAAGAACAAGAGCGATTCTGTGCATCGGCGTACGGATGAAGAAGAAGGGTGAAGAGAAAGGCAGGAGAAGAGATGAAGAAGGGCTTGAAGAAGACCCCCTGTCTGCAGAAGAAGCGCATAAAATAGAAGATCTGATATTTTGAGAGACAACGGATGGATGAACCATCAAGATATAAACATACACAAACAGACAATCGAGAGATGTCTGAGGCAAGGCCGGAAGAGAAGATGTCGAAGAACTCGTGTGAAATTAAATGCCCACACCCCTACAGAAAAACCTCGTGGAGGATAAGTCAAGCACTACCAGATTAGCGCCAGTGAAAACAGATATAGCAAGACATGAACTCTCGATGATGTGAAGATAAGACTCTAAGGAAGCTCCTCCAAAAAAGTGGAGCGCATAGTCACAACATGACCCTGACCAGACACACCTCACACCAAAATCGACCGAAAGGGTTTTGCGAGGGATGATTGTGGCTTGCATCAAGTTCATCTTCACAATTATGTATACGAAGTTATTTTTAAGTTAAAAAAGATTTTTTTCTCTATCTCTCTCTTTTTCTCCCCACGATCTTCTTTTTTTTTGAAACTTTTTTCAATTAATAAAGTTGGTAGTCTAGTATGGGGCGTCCAACAAGTGATCTGCGTGACAGCACTAAAAGTGTTTTTTTCCTTATACCTACCCGTAGAACGTGACATTTCTACTCGAATAGCATTAAAACGACATCGTTTTGGTTGCATCTGGACTATATCGTGCACGAGCTTCTCACGTGATATTGGGCCGCGTGTTTTGAGCCCACTTTTTTTTTTTGTCTCGCTCTAACTAATACATTTTTTTTTACTGGTATAACAACTTTGAGAGGTTTTAAATTATACTCTTTAACTCTTAAGTGTATGGTCAGCATCTTTTAAAATATACTCATTAAATTTATTTTCAACTGTAGCAAATCTCATTTCTCAACAAAGCAAATTCATTCAAATATTTGTTTCTTAGAATCTATTCTAATTTCTCACCATTTTGCCTTCAACTTTATACGTAGACCGTAGTATTACTTTATAGTATCACTCTCATTTCTATCCCTCTCTGTAAGCATTCACTGTAAAAGATAAAATTTTGATTATTTTTTTAATGGATGATTTAACCATAGTGTATTATACTAATATTATAATTATCTATTAAAAAAAAGAAGTATTTGAAGTGTCATATGTTATACTCTACAGGTAACAAATTTGTCCTATGTTGTGGTCATATTTAGTTATTCTAAATCTAAGGATAAGTATGACATGATTATTCAATAATTTTATAATATAGGGTATCAGCAATAATTACGTTTATAATTTGGAAAACTAGACCCTTAGTCCGGTAAAACCGGGTCTTCTCAAACCCGGTTCAGTTTCCAGAAAGAGATATGCATTACGAAGAAAGCGTGATAAGACGGGTAACCTGAGACAGGGTGGATAAAGAAAAATCTACAAATAAAATGCAACAAAATACGTACAAAATAAGTATAAACAAATAAATAAATATGGACACCAACTCTCATCTACAAAACCAGAAATTGTCAGAATTTGCCATTCTCAACGTTCCGAGCTTTCTCCCATGGCGGAGGAAGACGAAGACTCAATCGGCCTCAATCATCTGCCCCGCGAGCTCCTCTTCGACATCTTCTCCCGCTGTCCACCTAAATCCCTCTACCGTCTCCGCTGCGTATGTTCCAAATGGCTTTCAATCCTCACCGCCGATCCCGATTTCATCTCCTTCTACCACCGCCACCACCGCCTCAGCCCGCTCCTCCTCTACTCCCAGCGCGCTGCCTCCGGAAGCGATGGTGAGCTCGTTGCGTCCTGCCACCGCGTTGACAGTGGTTTGCTGAGGTTCAAATTCGCCGTCGATTCCCCGGGGGAGCTTAAATCTGTACTCTCTTGTCATGGAATTGTCTGTTTTATCTTCGATTCGAAGGTTTTTCTCTTTGATCCGGCCACCGCGAGGACCTCTAACCTCCCGAATTCCCCCAATTTGAAGTTCACCTGCAGCGCGGCGCTCGGATTCTCCGCAATCAACGGCGAATTCAAGCTCATACACCTCTACACTTACGAGAAATTCGATAACCATCACTATTCAAAGGTTAAGGAGCTCGTCTGCGAGATCCTCACTGTGCCAAGCCGAGCGCTAGGGTTTGATTTTTCCGATTATTCCTCCACGTCGGGCGAAAGCTGGAGGTTTCTAGGTAAGTGCCCGATCAACGTTCTAGGTCGAAAATCGTACGTCTGCGCAGATGGATTCATCTACTGGATTGTGGCGGAGAAGAGTTACAATCCGGATTGCGTCCGGATCCTGAGCTTCGATCTGTTGAATGAGGATTTCGGCGTTGTTTGCTTCCCTAGGAACTACTCCAATCGGTCAGCTGAGTGCCTGGGATTGTTGGAGGTGGGAGAAAAGCTGTGTTTGACTGATAGGCTTCCATGGGAGACGACCATGGCGGTTTGGGAATTGGAGGACAGTCGAAAGAACGTGTGGGTGAAGAAGTATGAAATTGATCTTAGCAAGTTTGATCGCTATGATATGAAGATTCTAGGGCATTTTCCCTCAATCTCCGATGGAGGAGGAGAGGTGGTGATCAAATTGGGGAAGAAGGATCCCCTGGTCTATGATCTGGAAAAAGGAACATTCCGAGAGATTCAGAGCGAATTGGAGGGTGAAGGGGAAGAAGGGATGCAGCCGGAATTGGAACTGCTGATGAATCGGAAGCATTTGCTTTGATTGAACAGAAAGGGAAAAAAACACATGGAAACTTGAGATTGGAGAGGGGTTTAGATTCTGAATCCTGATCTTGGGTGTTGTATTATGGAGTTTTGGATTCTTTTTTAGGACAAATAAGAATCAAAATTTCATGGAAAATCAGTTTGATTTTGATGGTGGTGGAGCCAAAAGGAACCCCATATCGCCGGAAAGAAAGCAAAGCCGGATCTACATCGGCAAGGACAAGGTACTCCATAGCTTTTTTTTTACCATGGAATGCTTCAATGTTTGTGTAGCAAGAGTTAAGTTAATTGCTTATATGAATACTCACCCCCAAAAAAAAAATGTCCCTTGAACCCCTTTTTCATGGGGACATTGTCATATCTATGTACACGAGTTCAATTCAAGTATGTTTCTTCATCTGTTGCTCTCTTTAGGGTTGTTCAATAAATCAAAAGTTAGTTACTTTCGTTAAAGATTATCAACTGCTGTGTGATTGAAATTGGTTCTGTTTGCAAATTGCAATTACCAGTCTGGATTGTTGGGGCAGAAAAGTCAAAAAGATCATAGCTTTAGACTCTTTAGTATATCTAGAAGGAACACTAAGCATATTCTTGATTGACTGTTTATACTGTTGTATTTTGAGGGAAAACATGATGAGTTGATGCGAACTTAAATGATAATCTTGCAAAGTTGTAATCATAAGGAATAGTTAACTTCCGCCAATCCAGAACAAGATTGTTTATCCATACACAACTGATGCTATCCAACACCATTGCTCTCAGCTCAAGTATACATCAAATCAATTCAACCAGTTAATGCCGAAATATGATTCAGTATATCTTCCTCCTGATCCTAGATAGATATCTCTTTGGTGATCTGCTAAGTTTAAACTAGTTTATCCAACAGGCAACAATAAACAAATACATTCTTGAAAGTGAAAACACATGCCTTACATGAATCACACTTGAGTTTCTATATTGATTGTCAATGCAAGTTGCAACACGAAAACAAGGCTAAACATATAATGAAGTATCAGTTAAGTTTCAGCCTCTTGCCCTCTTCCACATTTGCCTCTGCATACTCATGTGAAGATTATCAAGTTGTAAGTTGGCTTCTTTCTGCGGCCATCTTAAATCTAATGGCCCAAGTGATCTTTTTTTGATCTGTAAATACATCCATGACTAGGTTTAAGCAAGGTTAAACTGCTTGACAAAACAACTTGGTTGCAGCCATAAGTTATGAATGTTCAAGGAAATTGCCTGCTAACTATCCGAATACAGAAGCAATCAAATCATACATAAAGATTTGATATGAATACAACAATTCCCCAATCTCCTAAATTGTCAAGGAACTTGGATGGCAAAATCCAAACCTCAAAACCCCGAAGAAACTGCGATCATGACAGGGGCCGCTGTTGGAATCGAGTGAGCCGAAATCAGGACCAGCCAAGCTTAGTGCCAGCGACAGAGGACTCATCTCGTCCCCCTCCCGCTCTATTTGGTTTGGTCATCTGGAGGATGGAGGGAAAGCATTGTTTCTGGTTTTCGGGTCGGGCTGACATTTTAGTGGGCCATGGGCCGAAAACCCAATCTTTGTCCTAACCGAGTTGCTTTGAGAGTCATTTTTCTTTTCTCGGATTGTATCTGTTATTGTAGTAATCCAACAAAAAATTATAGGAGAGCTGAGAGACCACACACAATATCTAGCGTTAGGTGTTAAATACTTGATTAATAGCCAAATATCTACTCATATATTTGTCACTTTATTTGCTTCTTCGACTATTTTGCGGGTGAGGACCGAATATTAATATAGGACATGTAATAAAACCCGTTACTCGTTGTCTCTTTTTTTTTACGAGGAAATCCATCATTTGGTGACAAATTCCGAACACGTTATCTAAGCTGGCAAGAGCCACATACCAGGTAAATCGGTTTGTGTCGACTAACTAGTAAGAAGCAAAATAAGCATTGAATTTTCACTCAAGGAAATGGATAGAGGCAGTGAGATCGGTGGTAAACGTTAGTTGAGGAGAGATCAAACATAACAGAGGAGCAATATTTGAGTTAAGGAGTGCCAGTTTTAGCGACGAAGGGTTGTTTAAGTAATATCCATTTTGTTTTTGTTTTTATTGCAGCTTCTCACTATTTCTTGATCTCTTCCCTCTTTAGTTGCCATTTTTTTTATTTTGTTGTTTTTTGTTCTTTCTATTTTTCATTTTTGGTTGGTTTGTTTCTTGGCTAGGATAGTATTTGAATTATTTTAAAAATATTCTTTCAATATAGTCAAGAAAATGATGCATGAAATTCATCTCCCCGAACTTGCTCTAGACCTAATGTCAGGGCCGACCAATGAGCATGGGCAACAGGGGCTTGGGCCTAGGGCCCATGATTTCTAAGAGCCCATAATAGTTCATTAGTTTAAATATTTAAGCCAATAAGTCCAAACTAAAAAACTATACAAAAATATATAGGGAGGGGCGAAAAAAAACCCTCTTAATTCACATTTCTGTCAAGCGTTTTCCACTTTTCGGATGCAATAATGTGTTTTTTTAACATTAAGAATATGAAATTTTAAACTGATAAAAATATATCACTGCTCTCCAATGGAATGTCGGAAACGGCAAAACAATAGACTTTTGGGCCCATAACTGGGCCTTCCTAAAATCGTTGGATTCCAAATAAATCAGTCCGATTCCTGAATCACTCATAGGGGTTAGGGTTGCTCACTTCATCAACAATGAACATCAGTGGAATAGGCCTTTACTAAACGCCTCTTTAACAAATATTTTAACAAGGGAAGACATTGACCTTATCATGGGGATTACTTTGCCTAACTATCCAATAACGGATCGTCTGTATTGGGGCCCCAACAAAAATGAATGGTTTTCTACCGGTTCTGCTAACTCCTTTCTAACAGAACATGTTGGGATGACAGATTTCGATTGCGGTTGGATTTGGAATCTCGACGTACCCCCTAAAGTTCGGCACTTTCTATGGAAAATCTATCGCGATGGGCTTCCGACTAAACTAAGACTGCAAAAGTCGCATGTGGCAGTGCCTTCCGGTTGTGCTTACTGTGGTAACACTAATGAATCGGTACACCACCTTTTTCTTCATTGTCCCATGGCGATTGATCTTCTTCAAGCTTTACGAATTCGTCTTCCAGGGCATATAGCTGTACATAGAGGAATGGGCTCGGTGCTTCCCCTGAATGAGATCAAACAAGCAATCGGAAACAATAAGTTTGGTGATCTAGCCTCAGCTTGGTGGGCATTGTGGTTCTTTAGAAACCAAATCGTTTTCAACCACACAAACAAGGTAACTATTAACGAAACTCTTCTGTTTCACAGTACCAGTACCCATTGTTGGAAACAATCTAAGGTTCTGGAGAACGATCCTACTTGTACGACTCCCTCTGGTCGCTGTGCTACTGGCAGTATAAACCACTCGGACCATAGGGCTGGTGTTATTCCAACCGGGTCTCACCGTCGCTCTGGGAAGTGGGATAAACCCCCTATAAATTGCTATAAGCTTAATTTTGATGGATCTGTTATCCCGGGTGGTTCAGCATCATACGGTTACGTCATCCGTGACTCGGTTGGTGAGGTTGTCGCTCTTGGGCGGTCCATTTGTACAAACATCTCAGTGGTTTATGCCGAAAACCTTGGCCTCAAAATGGGTATTCTGCGTGCTAAGTCGTTAAAGATTTCAAACCTTATGATCGAAGGGGACAACTTACTGGTTATTAAGGCTCTACTGGGAGATTGGAAATGCCCCTGGACAATCGAGATGCTACAAGCGGATATTTTGTCAGACATTTCGTCCTTTACTTATGTTGCTATTCGTCATATTTTCAGGGAATCTAATGCCGTGGCCGACTATCTTGCTCGTAGTGCCTATGCATCCCCTGTCGACGTCAGCTGTGAGGATGATCCAGAACTGCATGTTCTCGTCCGGAAGGATGCGCTAGGAAGGGCCTCTGCTGCGGCCGACCCGACCTAATCTTTATCCAGCGTCAAAAAAAAAAAAAAAAAAACCCTCCAATCCGTTTATCCCCAAAACCCTAAGTTTCAAATCTGACGCCCCTTTTCTCAATCAGCCTACTTCTAGGTGGGATTAGGCTCTAATCGGTTCTGTTGGTCCCTTCCTCCGGCCGGTTGTTCATCGGCGTTTTGTTGTGCGGGAGTTTTCAACCCTTTTTTTCCTGCCCCTTTTGGGCTTGGAAAAAAATAATAATAAACAAATTTTGAATGATTTTTTTATATATAAATCTGATTTCTTTGGTTGGATTTATATTTTTATTCATTTTTTCGGGATTAATTCCCGAAAGGGTCTGATTAAATCCCGAAAAGGCTTCAATAAAATCCAGAAAGGGTATTTGGAGCTTCTTACTTGGGTGGTTTTCGACCGTGGGTCTAGTTCTTCTTGGCGTTCTTCTACTGAGCTGGGGCTCTAGCGTCTGGTGTCGGGTCTGGCTGGGGTCAAGACGGTGTGTAATGATGCGACTCTGTGATTCAAAATTTTTCTTGGATGATCGTTTTCACTACCCACATGGGCTTCTGATGTATCGCTAGCCAGCGGTGTCACTCTTGGTGGTGCTTGGCGTCGGCTCTTAGAGTATGTTGTCCCCAACGTAGTTGGATTTGGTTCGCTTGTTTGACTGCATTTGTGTGCTTTCCACTCTACTGCACCCTTTTTCTGTTTATTACGCTTGTAGACGGTTCACCGTCTGTCGACTTTGTCGGCGGGTTTGTCCGACCCTCGATTTTTTTCCTAATAAAAAATTATAATATACAAGATTGTATTATGATATATATTATAATACAATATTATACATAGTACATTATGAATCAATCATAATAGACGAATACTCAAACTAAGGCTCCATTTGGCAATAGTATGTAGTGATTAATTCAGAGCTGTTTGGGTAGCTTTAGCAGTTACTTGAGTGTTTGGTTATAGTAGATTTTCATAGAGTTATTTGAGTATGAAATTACTAAAATGGGGTTAAGATTTATGGATATGGTGAATGTGAATGGCACATATGAGAAGCAATAATTCCTTTTTAAAGGCTTACACATTTGTTTTATTTGAGTAGATCGAGTAACATCATTCAAGATATATCCTTGCAAATAGATGTAAGTGAAGATGAACAAAATTATATGCTAAATTATCAAAAGTAAAATAAGGAGATCCACAAAATAGAAAAACACATCCTCGGGCTCTCAGTATACAAGGGCCGAAGGTCATATACAAAATTACAAATACACGATTTTCCTTCTACTCGCATGAACCCTATTGCCATCACCGATATTTTTTTTATCGCCATCTTATGCTTGTCTTTGTTAAATCGATTTGTTTGAACAAAATATAATTCTATGTTGAAATTAAGTTTGATGTTGGTGGTAAAGGAAGCTTTTTGTAAATCAATACCTCAATTTGATATGAATAGTTGCAAATTTCCCTCAAATCCAGATTGACAAAGGAGGAAGTGTTTTTATTTAAAAAAAAAGCCTACCAGAAAAGAAAAGAAAAAAGGATTACTAGGAGATCCCCTACATCACACAGTGTACTACTTGGTGAGTTGGTGTATCACTTAATTATTTTAGTTATAATTTAAATTTAAAAAAATAAAAATTATATTTATATTTTATACACTTATATTTACATATATGTGAGTTTTTATCATTTTAAAAAAGCGTGCGTGAATAGTAAACGACAAGTTTTGCCGAACGGAGGGAGTACTGTATATTTTTTAAATAATGGTTTTTTATGATAAAAGTTTATAAACATGTAAATATAAGTGTGTAGAATATAAATATTTTTTTAAAAAAAATTCAATGTTAAATTATATACGGGGTAATTAAGTGATACATCGAGTATTACATAGAGCGATGTAAGGATCTCTAGTGGTACAAGAGATAACATAAATTGCCAATCGCTCTCAACTCCTTTCCATGATAACGCTAGAAATACTCGTAAGCTTTTCATCCGCTATCAGCCGCTCTTTCAAACGTTATGTTGCCAAACACCAATTTTAATTAACGTAATTTCCTGTTGAAAAGCTAGGCAATGCTAGCAAAAGCTGGTGCTAAGATATGTGCAGTAATACCCGAGGTATTCCGTAGTTTTTTGTTTACTCCCTCTGTTACAAAATAAATGTTACTTTACTATTTTGCACGCATTTTAATGAGGTAAAAACTTTACTTATTCCGTTCGACAAAATTTATCATTTTAGCTTTTTTTCACAAGTTTTAAGACAATTAACAAATGTACTAATTTACCCTCAATTATTACCCTCCTTTTTTACTTTATCGAAAACTACAACTAACAAACCATCAATCATATCAGGGGCATTTTTGTAAAGTGAAGGGCAAAATATCTACAATGATAAGTTTTTTTAATAAAAATAACACCCTAAAATGACAAGTTTTGCCGAACGGAGGGTATAAAATATTATTTTTTTAATTAATTTTTTTTCATAATTTCATACTATTTACTAACAAGTATGAAATTATAGAAAAAATTTGATTAAAAAATAATATTTTATACTCCCTCTGTCTTTTTAAGACGGAGCACGGGAATTAAGAAGTATGTTAAATGTAATGATTAGATGTTAGGTTAAGTGTAATGATTAGACTTGTATTTGTTTATTTTTTTTTTAATTTGCGAGGAGGAGAGTAGGGGTGATGTAAAAATTAGATGTAAAAGTAGGTTAAGTGTAATGATTAAATCTAAAAAGACATGTATTTTTTACAAAATTTTATGGGCTAAAAAGACATGTATTTTGAGACGGAGGGAGTAGAGTTTTTAACTCCTTAAAAAACGTGCACTAAAGTCCAAATGACTTTTATTTTAAAACGGAGGGGGGAAAATACGTAAATATTCAGGAATAACAAAATTGTATTCGAGTAAATAATCACTGCAAACAAGTGTAGATAGCATTAACACTAATGTTACTCCTTAGACTAACTCCAATGGTTGTGTGCAAATGTCTAAATGTGCATTTTTTGACATTTTTGAGCTCCATTGGTTGCTTTTGGGGTGTGCAAATGTGCACATTTGAGCATGTAATGTGCAAATTTGAGCACAACACCTCCCCCATGTGCAAAAACTTTTTCAAAAAGCAAGACAATTTTATTGGTGTGTTTTTTATGATTTTTGTTTTCTTTTTTGTTTTAAATTAATTGTATTTGAATGGTGTGTAAAAAATACACATTTGACCATTGGAGCAAAATACCAAAAAGTAAGGTGTATTTTTACACACCTTGTGCAAATGTATACATTATAGACAAAACCATTGTGGATAGTCTTAGCGTGTGAATGGGGCAGGAGCAATCAAGATCTCCTACATCACTATATGCTCCACTACCTACAACACAAAAATATTTTGACATTTATTTAATCTTAAAAAAATTATAAAAATTATATTTATATTATTAACATCTATTTTTATATATTTATAAAATTATATTTTCAAAAATCATGTATTCCAATTTTTAAAAATTAAAAAGGCAATATTTAAAAAATTATAATTATTAAAAAATTTAAAATATGTTTTTTCAAAACAAATTTTTATGAATATATAAGAATAAATGTTAGTAATGTAAATATATTTTTTTATAATTATTTTTAAGATTAAATAAATCTAAAAATATTTTTGTGTTGTAGGGAGTGGAATATATAGTGATGTAGAAGATCTTCACTGGGGTAAAATTTACTTATAGTAACTCCGTAGTAGTCGGGGAAGACTAATGATGACCGATACAGAAGCAAGTTTGACTTGCGTTGACCCCGTTTCCATGTTTTGAAAACGCACCTCGTAGTTTGCACCTTCACACACGTGGCCGTCGGCCTCTTTCATCAACGGCTCAGTCCGTCTTCTGACGTCCTGCACCTCATCCATTACAATTACAATTACGGAAAATTACACAAAAACAGCCTACTCCATTTGTTTTTCACAACACCACCCCAAAGTAAATGTTACTCCCTCCATTCATTGAAATGATATTTTACTATTTACTTATTTTTTAGTACTCAAAATTATATAAAATAATAAATAATAAATATATATAATTTATATTTAATCAACTACAATAACATGTATACAAATAGTTTGTGGTTTGGTATGACTTCCCATGAATTTAGTGAGTACCTTCCCATAAATTTAGTGGGATATACTCATGTGATATTATCTAAGGTGGAATTGGTACATTATCAATTCATTTTTCCGTTTATATATAATGTACCAATCAATTTGAATCTGTAAAAATCCCTACCATTACTAACCACATAAGAGGTTGTACTGACGTAATTGGTTATAAATTAAGTTGGTTGATACATGTTAGTAATGGTAATTTACCAACTTATGAGTGTTGAAAAAAAGCATACAAATACGATACATTTTAATTAAAACGTATAAGTTATTCTAACGCTTAGGTTTTCGTTTGAACCGACAATATTTAAGCATGAGGTTGTGAAGACGAGGATGTGGAGTGTGGATACCACTGATTGAGATGAAGATATCGATGTGAAAATGAGGTTTTGAAGGCGTACCAAAGGAGACGAAGATGTGAGATGACGAGCAAATACTATGAATGAAGGAGACGAGGCTGTGGAAGAAGGGTCGATATTTACCCTCTACGAATGAAGAAGTTGAAGATGAACTCGAATTCGATTAGAGGGTGCCAGTCCCCATTGAAGTAGTTGCAGCCGAAGAACACCTACATTTGAATGAGAGTTCAGAGGCACTATTGAGACAAAGCATCACTTTATTCTCTTAAATTACCAATTGCTAATTGCATTTTACATAAAAAAGTTAAAAACTTAAAACAATTATAAAATAAATTTTAAAAATTAAAAATAAAACTAAAGATAATTGGTTCGGTAGGAATTGATTGGTATTACCGTACCAATCAATTTCAAATCGGTTGGTAATGATAATACCAACTTTTTTCCATTTTTATTACTGTTACCGTATCAAGTTTTGGAATTTGGTTCTGTATACCAAACCAATTATACATATTAGTTCTAGTTCGATTTTCATTGTAATTTTTCCTCAGTGCTAATATTATCGATATTGGTGTTGTACTTTTTGATCTAACTCCAGTTCCATCGACTTAAACCGCCCTATATTTTTATTGGGTGATATGTAATCTATTTAAGAGGTGAATTCATATTTTCAAGGAGAATTCAAACTCCAAATCTATTAATATGGGAAATAGGTCTCACAACCATTATATACGGAGTACCAAATTACTCCATGTTGCTAAGCCGGTTGGCATACACTTTGTCAATTCAAGGGAGTTAAAATGGTCATAAATCCATCTTAAACCCTCCTCACTCTTGAAAATCATTTTTTCCATTAAAAATAAAATAAAAATCTCATAAACCAAAGCTGCTACTGCATCTGCACTACAGGAAGGAAGCACTCCCACCAAAAGGAGTGACTCTCTGCACTCAATCTTTCCCAAAATCTCCTCTTCACCTCCCTCCTCCACCCTCTCTCTCTTTCTCAATTAACCCAACCAAACTCAAAACTCTGGCTGTTGCTGTGGCCTGTGGGGTTTTGTGTTTCCTGATAGATTCTTGAAGCATATTTCTGTTTCAGTTTCTGCAGCCATTTTCGCACCTCTCCTTTTCTCTCTCCCTCCACAGTCACACATAGCAGCCATGGACACATATGAAGCTACTAACGCTGTGTACTCAAGAATACAGGCCATAGATCCTGAAAACGCCTACAAGATCGTTGCTTTCATCCTCCTTCAGGACCAGGCTGAGAAGGAGATGATTCGTTTAGCCTTTGGCCCTGATAACCTCATTCACTCTGTCATCAATGTCGCCAAATCCGAGCTCGGGATTTCGTCGAACATCTCACCTGCACTCAACTCTTCGTCTTCTCCTCCCCCTTTCAGCCCTCTTTCCAACCCCATCTCCATTTCCAGGCCCAGCCATGGCTTCCACCCATCCTCCCCCTCCTCGCCGTCCGTCTGGTCGGTGGATTCCAACCGCTCTCCTTCTTACGCCGCTGTGGTGAACGGCGCTGGTTCTTTAAACGGCTCTTCCTCTTCCCCTCTTGGCTCCTCACGGTTGCAAGACCAAACCTTTCCCTTTCTTGACGACCCGTTGGAATTACCGCCTAACAATTTCGAATTCACCGGCCAACCCCATGACCCGGCCATGAGTCCGGGTCGCAGGAGCGGCTCTTTCCAGGAAAACGACGGCCATTTTCACCGGAGGAGTTTTTCTGCCAACGAGCCCTCTCTTTACTTCCCCGAAGGCATTTGCAAAAACGGTAGTTTCGTCGACAATTCGAGTGCCATTGTTGGCTCTCCTTGCAAGGTTGATGCTTTTGAGCACTCCCATCTAGGGCTGATGAGATCAAACATCGCCCAGCAACAGAGATTGGCTGCAGCACAGTACATGGCTGGGGTCAATCTCAACCTCCCTTACAACAGGTTTGAGTTTTTATAATAACTGATTAATCTTGATTTTATTCCTGTTTGAATTAGCCCTAATTGATTATAATGTACCGTACTCGTGGCTTCAATTTGGGTGTATTTATAGATCCGCTGCAGCGACATTGATGATGGGAGAAGAGCTTAGGAAACTGAACCGTACCCGAATGGGGAGAAATGATTTCTCCGGGATGGGTTGTGCGGATGTGAATCCGGCGTCGACACAGATTTACTTGACATTCCCTGCAGACAGCACATTCAAGGAGGAAGATGTGTCTAACTACTTCAGGTAAATCCTCATTGATTCTCAGTGTTTGATGACCTTTGTTAGATGAATTCGACGATTAAGTGAAGTTGTTCTTGTGTGTTTGAAGCATGTTTGGGCCAGTTCAGGATGTAAGGATCCCATACCAGCAAAAGAGGATGTTCGGGTTTGTTTCATTCGTGTACCCAGAGACGGTGAAGATCATCTTGGCAAAGGGGAATCCGCATTTCGTATGTGATTCTCGGGTTCTTGTTAAGCCTTATAAGGAGAAAGGGAAACTACCGGAGAAGTACGTCGTTCTCTTAGTTTTATTCGGTTTGATGATTCCCTTTTGTTTGCAATGTGATGATCAGTAGCGAATTTGATGTAGGAAGAGACAGCAACAACAGTTGGATAGGTACGAGTTCTCACCGTGTGGGAGCCCTTTCGGGTTGGATTGCGGGGAACCCTTTGAGATGCATGTTGGTATGCAATTACTAGCCTTAGTTGTTGTTGTTGTTGTCGTTACTGAATTGCGTTACGGATAGCTTCTGCCTTTAACTAGGATTTGCCTGTGGGTTTCTAGGACCAAGAATGTATCAAGGCAGCCAGGAGATCTTGTCGAGGGAGAAGCTGGAGCAAGAGGCTGATTGGCAGCATGCCCTTGAACTCCAAAGCAGGAGGCTGATGAATCTGCAACTTGACTTGAATAATAATCGCCACTGGCTGCAGTGTGCACCGGTTGGATCTCCCCCGTACTCGTTGAATCATCAAATGATCCAAGATACGTTGGAAGGTTGGTTGTCTAATTGGTTCCTTCGTACGTTTTCAAGGATTCAATGTTTAAGCTTTCTCTTACCAAATGCATAACACTATTGATAATCCGACAGGATCACAAACTGGGCAGCTGCAAGAGGAGGCGAATACTACCTCTGCTGGCAGCAATGGCGTCAACAATGTTGACTGCCCCATGCTGAAAGCGCCTGGCACCCACGAAAGGTGAGCGAATGATTGATTTCCAGTTAGATTACACCTTAATGAAGAGTCGCTCTTAAACCTCATTGGATGCCTCTTGTGCCTTGAAATCAGTCCGGTTCATGTTCTCCCCGAAAGCCTCTTTGCTTCTCCTACAAAATTCGCTTCAGAAGAGCGCTCTACCTACACTGCCAAACCCATTGACGCGGAAACTCCAAGGTACGCGACACTCAGCTAAAGGCTATGTTGTTTGTTCAGCTGCTTATTTAGCTCAACTTGAGATGCTTCATTGTCTTCCAATTTTTGTTACGAATGCAGACAATCCGAAAACCGACTGTCCACAGACAATGCCAAGGCAAAGAAGGAAACCGAGAGCGAAGACACGGTTGATCAAAGCTGTACAGACAAAAACCCAAAACAACCCACATGAACAGAGCAACAACTTGGAAGGTCACTACAGATCTTGGCTTTTCATCATCTTGGCAATCAATACATACTACTTAGATGAATAGATACGGCATAATACTTAGGTAGTCATATAAATTGAATTTATGATAGTGGGGTCATCTGTGATTTTTTTTTAACCTTCTCTTTAGGTGTGCATTGGACCACACATTAACCCACAAAGTAAAAAAAAAATCAACAACTTTTAGCAGGAAGATGTTAATTGTAGTAACTAAGAAGTGAGTAGTGACTTTGAGTATTGTAAATTGTGCTTTTTAGCCCTCTTGTTTTCACTTTTTTCCCTTGCAGAGTTCAGCAGGAACCATTTGTAGTAAAAAAGGGCTTGAGTTAGAGGTGTGTGATCTTTTGGTAATCAAAACATGCAATTTAAAGCTAATCAATCAAAATATGCTATTTTAAGTTGGGTTTTGAAAGCTTTTTAACTTGCCTTTTTAGTAATGTTATTTTTTTATCAAGTGTTTAGTTGTTGTTGCTAAGAGTTTGTAATGTGTCCCACCCCCTTTGGCTTTTATATGTTTTGTGTTTGTATTGTTCTTGGTGAAAGTGGTGTCACTATCAAACCCACTTCAAATTTTCAATCCTATAGAGGGCACTCCTCTTGGTTCTCTAGTCCAAGGCTCCTCTTGTCGCCGTTTAGGGTTCGTTTGGTATAAGGGTATCACCCGGTTTATTTCACCCGCTTCAAACAGAGTGACGGTGTTTGGGGCGGGTGAAATAACCCTCTAGTTCCACTAGATTACTTGGGATCTAGGATTCGAATTGTGGATCCGAATACCCACAAAAATCCAAGGAAAAGCTTGAGCTTTTGGTGTTTCACTTTGTCCTAAATCCTTGTTTGAAGGGTATAAAAGAAAAGAGGGGCACTTTTATAATTTTAAAATTTAAAATTATAAGATTATAAAGGGCAAACTTTAGGGGCTCTTTTGTCACAATTTATAGGGCTGATGGGCCATGGCATCACATGGTTGCATTTCTGACTACTGATACCAAATGAATAATAAATCTGCAATCAGAACAGTACAATGGCCAGTCCATTTATCCACCACTTTTACTTTCAAAAAAGTTCATCGAAATCTAATTCCTTCTCTTTGTTTACTATTTTGAATCTTTTTGATTCATTGACATGTAAAGTGTGATTTAGTATTTGTGATTCATCCACACTCATCTTAAATTTATGAACTTGCTTTCAAGTTTGACTTAAAAAAACTACATATTTTGAGATGGGAAGAGCAGTATTATACTCCCTCCGTTCAAAATTATAAGTCCTTTTAGACTTTATCACACATATTAAAAAAAAGTTTAAAAATATTACTTTTATACCCCTCATTAATTATCCACTACCATTATCAACCAATAACATTTCACAAAACAACTCAAAAAGATACTTTTCTCTTATCCCAATGCCTCGAAAACCTAAAAAGACTTATATTTCTAAACAAAATTCTAAGCCTAAAAAGACCTATATTTTTAAACGGAGTGAGTAGCACAAATTGTGTTAAGTAGATATCAATATATTCAAAATAACATATTTTATTTTATTTAAAAAAATCATTTCAAAATTACATTAATTTTTTAACAACAGACTTTGGATACGCTTGTTTTCTGAAGTGATCAAGAGATGAAAAACATACCTCGGTCATCTGTGTAGGAATGAAGCTAGCAATAGTCAGAGGATTACGCAACGTTATTGTCGAAGGAAAGTGATAAAGGCAATCAAAGAGATAAGTAACTTCAAATGGGAGATTACACGTCATATGGAGAAGATAAACATACTCAAGACCTCTTTTGATCACATAGATTTCAACCATTATCACAGAGAAACAAATAAGGTGGCTGATTACATTGTTAAGCATCCGATTATTTGTAATATGTATACTCTCCTTTTTAATAGGGATCTTTGTAATATTATTGTTTATAATGATCAAGGTGGAGCTTTACATCCTTTGTAAAGCCCACTTATTGTTTACCTACTGTTTTTAAAAAAAAAGATGAAAAACATACCCATAAAAAGGGTGGTGAGTTGGTGCCCTTCGTGTAGTTCAATTCAATCATTTTGTCAAAATAGAACTCCATAATTGATGCCCCACGTACAATTTAAAGATGTGATTGCAAGTAATGTGCAACTTAATTTCGAATTTTCATAAGGTGTAGCCGTGTATGTTTTACACCGTCTAATAAGATTGTGAAAGTTATACCAAATTAAGAGTTATGTACTAAGAGGATATGTTCAAAAAATATTTTTTAATTTTAAATTATTTTAACTTTTATTATTATTATTATCTTAGTATGGCTTCTTTATTTGGTAAAGAATCACTCCCAATTAAGGTTAGGGCATAAGTTAAGAAAGGGTGAACGAAAAAAGAGTGGTAATAACAAAATAATGAGAGGTTAGATTTTAAATTTAAATTAATTTAATTAATATAAACAACAACAAAAAAACGTGAAACCGATGAGTTAAATTTGGATTAATTACCTCGAAGTGGGGCATATTGGAATTTGATTTACCCATGCAAATTAAATAGCCTTGAGGAGTGTTAAATTATCGAAACCCAAGATTTGATGGTCTTCCCCATCACTTCGATCTCTGTCTTCTTCATCTCTCGTAAAAGACTTTGACCACCAAATCACTATCCCATATGTGCTCTTCTCTTGCTTTATTCGGTTTCCTGGCCCCCCCTTTTTTTTTGTGTATTTACCTAAATTTTGGATAAATTATCTGCTCTTTTTCCCAAAATATAGGTCATTTAAATATTATAATATTAATTTTTATTAATTTTTTTAACATATTTACACTTATTAGTAATAAATATGTAAATATTTTTCAAAAATAAATAAAAAATATTATTTTTTTAAAAAACATCTAAAAATTAACAAAACGGAATTTTCGCCAAATGCCCCTAAGGTTAAGGGTAATTCGCGTGGTGTACAAAAGTTTGACATATTTTGCCAGGTGCCCCTGAGGTTTTTATTTTTTTCGCCAAATACCCCGGGGTTTTCATTTGCGTAGTTTTCTTCTTAAACAATAAAAATAAAATTTTATAAGTATAAAAAATTACTATGATAAATTTAAATAAAATATTATCAAACCTTAATATAAAATAGAAAAAAATAGATAATTAAGTAAAAAATAATTAAAATATTTATGAAAAATGTGTAAAAATTACATGAGTTTAAGATTTAAGTAGAATAGGTTGATTGGGTTAAAATTCTAAAATAAATGTGGTTATAACACCTAATAAAAATATATGCTTATGATTTAATAGTTTGATATAGCTAGATTGATTAAAAAACGTGTACAAATTTCATTAGTTTGCTATTTTTTTCTAGATTTAGTTGATTGGGAGGAAATTGTAAAATTAAAATGATTATGTCATCTAAGCAAAAATATTTATCATTTAATAGTTACAATAGGTAAATCTCATTGGTTAAAAAATATTTAAAAATTTTATTATTTGAAAATTTATGTAGATTAGGTTGATTGGGTGAATCTAAAAATAAAGATTATTATATATATAAAAAATAGTTTTCATTATATATACACACATAGCTAGAGAGAGAGAGATTGGTTGCTTCGTAAAAAAAAGAATTCGTATATTTGGAACTATGTATTTTTTTTTAAAAAAAAATTGAATTAATCTCATGGTTTTTTAAAAAAATAGCATTAAATGAGATTATGTAATAATGCATAATGAAATAATATTGTATAGTTATTATTAACTTTATTACATAAAAGTTTTGAATTAATCCCATTGGTTAAAAAATGTAGTATAAAATGATATTGTGTAAATAAAATTAGATAATTTAGTTACTATAATTAAATGATATTGTTCAAAAAATACCTTACAAAAATAATAATGAAATAATTTTTTCTTTTCTTTTTATTTTCATCCAAAATGTTAACAATTCGACATAGGGGTATCTGGCGAAAAAAATGAAAACCTCAGGGGCATTTGACGAAAATAATAAAAACCCCAGAGGCAACTGACGAAATATGTTAAATTTTTGTACACCACACGAATTAGCCTTAACCTCAGGGGTATTTGGCGAAAATTCCCTAAATAAAACATACTTTGAGACTAAAAAAGTAACTTTTTTTATTACTCCGTAGTTGTGTAGGTTCATTATATATTTTACCGTTGTTGTAACATATACCTTGAGACATAGGTTAAGAAATTAATTTCCGGCCAAATCAAACATAATTTGATTTAAAACAATTTAAACATCTATCTTAATCATACAAATTCCGAAACTTAATACTCCACCAACAAAGGCATATGTACACAAGAATTACAGGACTCCCTCGTTACAATATTGGATTTGAAATCATTATTAGATTACTACTACATATTAGTTACTATATATAGTTCTGGGGAAATTAAAAAATAGAGTAACAAATGAAGATATTGATATATAATTTGTCTTGAATTTGTTGCTGCAAACACCAGAGGTTTCAGGGGTCTCCGTCCAACGCCCCAGCATGATGATGGTGAAATAGACTTATTGTGATCTGTTTTGAGTTTATGACTCATAATCTGATTAATTAAATATATACTCATAAAATATCATTTTAATGTAATAAGTTTTGTGCCTGTGGACATATTATGTAAATATCTGTATCTTTATTTTTGTATTTATCGTTCTTGTTACAACAAAGTATAACGACAAGGAAAAAAACTTGATTGGTTAACCTATAACTACTGTAATTTGGAAATGGCAGCAAGTGGGCATCAGATATATATAAGAGCTCAGCTGCTGGCAATGGCTGAATTAGGGAGTATACATCAGAAGCTGCAGAACCCAATAAAGCTAAAAGCTCCCATTAATGGACAGTGCTTCCTTTGTGACAAGACACAGACACCTCCTAATTAATCACTACTCCACTGTACTCTACATATACATACATACTTATCTGTTAACTATACAGTATAGATTTCCAATTTCCATATAGTGGCGGAGCCAGAAAATATTTTGGGATGGGCAAGTTAGGAGCCAATGTGAGAATAAACAAATTTGTCGGAGATATTTTATAAGAAATGAAATAATTTATATAAATATTGAGAAAAAAAACTCTTAAATTGTGGTAATTTTAATTTCATTCACTACTTTGCCTAGTTTTTCTATTCTAATTTTAATCTAATGAGATTATAAAAAATAAAATGATATTTTATAAGAAATAAAATAATTTATATAAATATTGAGAAAAAAAAACTCTTAAATTGTGACAATTTTAATTTCATTCACTACTTTGCCTAATTTTTCTATTCTAATTTTAATCTAATGAAACTATAAAAAATAAAATATTAATTAAATACTCAACCGAATTTAAAAATAGATTAAAACTTGGACATGAAACAAAAAAAATAAGGAAATGAGAAACAAAATACGCTGAAAGGAAGTCGAACACGGGACCTCATGACTTAGTAAAACACCCATTTACCACTAGACTAACCTAACTTATATATTTATTTATACTTTCAATATATACATGTAGTTTTTTTTCCAATTTGGGGTGGACTTGGACCCATACAAGCCCACCCGTGTATCCGCCACTGTTTCCATGGTGATACTTCACCTCTGTGTGTCTGCACTTAGATAGTTATACTTAGATGTACCCACCCTGTGAATTCCTGGTTTCAATCACCACCCAAGATAGTACTCCGTAAGATTGCTTTTGATTTCATCACAGTAAACAACCGGGAAAAAAAAAAAAAAGAAGTTTAAAGTATGTGAGATTATTGGTCAAATGTCAAGTACCAAGATACTGATTTTTTTGAGAAGATACCAAAAAGATACTACAGATTAATGCAGCAGTAGCTCATTTCCGCCCTGACCGTTTTCACGGTGGTATATACATTTACCAGATTACCGATTTAGTGGATTTACCGTGCGGTGAAAACTCCAAATGCAAATTGAGAGCGGCTTTTACAGGTCAAAAGAAGAGTTAAAAGGTGTTGCAGATGATTTATGAAGCCATGGAGTTACCCAGCAGTATACGGAGTATATATTTTTTAGGTTAATTTCTGATGTAAGCAGGCTAGATGAAATCTTTTTTACTGTATTGGGTAAAATTTATGAGCCTAATTACTCTTCCCAGAATCCCAGTCCTTCCATGGATTTCCTCTGCAACAATTTACTATAAGAGGAAGGGAAGGGAAGGGAAACCAACGTATCCAACGGCTAGGAAGAAAACTATGTAATTTGTTATATAGATTAAAAAAAAAGAGTATGGAATTTTAAACATACTTGATATACCAAAATACTACTACCTCCTTCATTTAGGTGGAGGCAACGTCGGTGATCCACACTTCCTCAGGAGTTGCCCTTTCCAGCCGGGATACTGTCTTGAGTCTTTGCACTCTCCCTGATTCTTGGCACTCGTGGCGCGTCTTGGTTCTCGATCGACTACTCTGCTGGTTGACGTCTTGTATGGGTTGACTGAGTTTTTCTTTCCTCTCCGATGTTTTGTGCTATTGTGTCCTATTTGTATTGACGGTTTTCCGTCTGCCGACTTGTTCGACCATCGAATTTCAGGTATGTCTGAACTCGAATTTTTACCTAATCATAAAAAAAAAATACTACTACCTCCGTGGCTCCGTCTCATCTTGTTATTTTACTATTAACACATTTTCTAAGAACGATAAAAATTATATAAAATATCAATAATTTCATTAATTTTAAAAAATAATTTTATATTTAATACAATTATGTATAAAATTATTTTAAAAAAATGGTATTTTATAGAGTTTTTAGTTTGTTAAAAACATGTTATTGGAGCGGAGGGAGTGGTTTTCTTCCAAGAAAACTATACAAGAAAACAAAAGCGTTGTTTGGCTTGTTATCAAGGGCAGGTACTCGTGAATGAGGAGTGACATCGACGTCATATTATGATGGAATGGTGTCACTCGTCCATTTGTTTAGAGGTTGTGAGATTGCTTGAGAGGTTTGGAGATCTTTGATCCCATCCAGAATATAGGAATATAGGGTTCTTTTTCTGAATTGTTGGTGACACAGCTAATTTATCGCCATTGACACGGTGACGATTTCGGTTTCTCAAACCATGAATAATTGGGTGGCCATGATTTCTCAAACCGTCAAAATCATAAAATTGAGCGGCCACGGTTTCAGAAAATCGTGAGAATGTTTATGTAGACGGTTTCAGAAACCATGAGACTGCTTATAATGAAGGTTTTGAAAATCGTCCCCATAAATCCTCATTTGCATCTCTTAAGGACATACTTTTTTCTCAAAGTCTCAAATCCAAAATCATAAAATTAGGCGGCCACGATTTCATAAACCGTGAGAATATTTATGGCGCCGGTTTTGAAAATTGTCGCCAAAAGTCCATCTTTCTCATGGTTTTAGAAACCGTAACCGGTACCGTGTAAATGACGATATTTTCACCGTGTGGATTGACTCGCCCTTCTTTTTTCAATATGAAACTCCCATCTTGATTGCCCTTTAGAGAGTGACCTTTGGGACGACAACTTCAAATGAATTATTGTATTTGTGACAACCTTATGGTTGTTTTGGAACTAACAATTAGGTTCGATCCTTTTCCATGGTTAAGAAGGAACCCATTCATTCGCCTACCCCTGACCTTGGCAAGATGTCCTCGTCTCTTGGATTAGGCCACAACCTAACTGGATTAAGGTGAATATATGAATGACGTTCTGTCCTCGCAGCTCTCCCGGTGTATACTATGCCTACCATGCTCTTTCTTGAAGGGTTTGTATAATATTATGATCTTAGGACTCCAGTAGGATCATAAGATCATTTGATTCTTAAAGACTCTAACAACTATGATAGGATATTAAGATTATAAAGATCTTGATCTAAATCTTAATAAACATGAGTTTATATATGTATGGTCTTTCTAACCTTTATCACAAGGACTAAGGTTAAAAAGTCTATTGGAAAAGATTTATTTTCAAATAAAGTTTTGAACCTAAGAAAGTTAAAATAATTTAATATGAGAGAATTTTTCTCAGTTATACTTATTAACATATACTCTTGAAACATATGTCAAAAAAAATTGTCTTGTGTCTTAATAACATGTAAGGGATTTGGTTGTGCACTTGTGCCTTACAATATATTAATTTAATTTAATAATTTATTATTAATTAATCTGCGAGAGCCCTGTCGAGATTTCGGGATTTTTTTTATAATTCATAAAAATAATTCTTTTCTATGATCGCGGGATTGAAAATTCACTAACCCTTTTCGGAATGACTGCTCTATATTTACCAAATTCAAGTGATTGAAAAATTACACTGGATTAAATGTAACTACAGATTTGGTAATTGGGCTTTGTAGGTAATTACCAACCCAAGACCATAAATGGCCCAATATCTGATTAATGAGCGGCCCAATTTTACTACCTACTTTCTTTCTTTCTCTCTCTTTTTTTGGAGAAACCCTTTTCAATTTGATAAAGAGAAGGTCTTATCTTACATATAAAAATTAATTTATAGTTCTTTCTCATGCATGCCTATTTGAAACAATATCCCGGGGAAAAAAAAGCTAATGTATAAATATTGGGTGCCTTTGGCAAAAGTAGCGGTTCGTAGCTGTTTAAGTAGCTGAAGCTGTTGAAGCAGCTGAAGCGGTTGGATGAGTGGTTTAGCGTTTTATTTTTTGAAAAGCTATCTGAGTGTTTGGTTGTATTAGCTTTTTAAGTAGTTGTTTAAGATGAAAATTGAACAAATTTTGGTAAATTAGGGTTGACCAGGTATGACAAAGTTTAGGGCTTGCTCATCCCTTTCCTCTGATATTCTGAGTTTTGAATAGGAATCTGTCACTGTCTGATAATCCACTTGTGGTGTTTTGTGATGAAATTATTTGAATTTGTGCAAGAGGGGGCAATTAAAAACTGCAAAAGTATGAACTTGTGCGGCTTGAAGTTTGAAGATTTCTTTTATCATGAAGTCCTCCTATATTGTAAACAAAATTGGAAGAACTCAATCTTATCTCATGCTAAACTGCTATAATTGTGAATCTTCATTGTTATTATCAATCTTCATAGTTCAGTTTCAGTTTTTACATTTTGAGATTCAATAGTAGGAAAAAACTTAACATTATCAATGTACGGAGTATTTGTTACTTATAATGAACAATCTCAAAAGTGCTAGATTGATGGCTTTAATATATTATTTTGGCTGATGTCCTCTCTTCTAGGATAACGCTGCACAACCAGTGACTAAGGAGGAGCTTGGAAGGGCTACATGGACTTCTCTTCACACTCTTGGAGCTTAGGTATAACACAAGACTTAGCATTCCCACAATATGTCTTCTATGTTTCTTTGTTCACATTAATCACATGAGCTGCATTTTGGATGTCCCTCATAGTTATGTTGAAAGAAATGTCATTGATGTACTCCAATTTTTTTGCCCTGTCCATTATCATGTATCTATGTTAATGGAGAGATATCTCCTTTATTTAACATGGTTGCTGGGAAATACTCTGCACGTGGTAGAGTTTTCTAATCTGTTGTCTTCTTATTTACCTGGGTCATCATTGGCAGAAAACTTGTGCCAAAATGAACAAAGATATGAACAAGAAATAAGGGATATCAAGTTAGAAAATAGCAGCTGGTAATAAGACACCTGATCAATCTCACAAATCAAATTCTCTAATAAGGCACTTGACGAGGAAAAGCACAGCATTAGGATTGTTGATGAGAAAGTTGATTTAGCAGTGCAAGTTTACTACTTGGTATAGAAAGATGCATCTCTCTTACATGAAGTTTTTTGTAATAAGGAATGGGAATCTCATTATTTTTCATTTTCCTTATATTCTGTATATAACGGAATGTGGTATATTATCAGTGTTTATTCGACATAAATTTTTGTGGTGTATATATTACAAATAGATCTTCATAAAAAGCTCTTTCTTGTTCCAGAACGACAGAACGCATCAATCCATGTGGTGCCAAATCAGAATACACATAGCTCTACCAAGAGAGGAAAGGGTGAAAGCAGCAAAGGTGGACATAAAAAGTGCGTGCAAGTCCAGCCAACGTTCACGGTAATACTTGTATGATCTGAAAATCCTCTCAATTACATAACCATCCTAAATTGCCTGTGCAAAATACGCCTGGCTGCTGCAGCCTTCTGTTGCTACAACAGCTCCCTCAAACCCATCAAGCATGGATTTAGCTACATAGGAATGGATGAATTATTTTGATTGTTTGATTGGCTTTGCACCTTTGTTCAGTAATTCTATAATGTTAATTAGTTAGCTTCCAAGTGCTACTTGTAGTTCCGATCAGTTAACTAACAGTATAATTACACTTTTACGCATCTCCTATCAGGCTATCACTTTCCTTCCCCAAACCCTACCCTTCCAAGCCTTTCCATTACCTTCCCGGCGCCGATGCCAGGGCCTTCATCGACGACGGTGACGGCGACTCCAGTGATGCCCAGTTTCTTATTCGGCCAATTTTCCTCTTCCCCTTAGATCTCTCTCCCCGCCATCTCTTCTTACCTTATCACAGGAGTGGCGGCTATGCCTCCTCTATTGAGCATCACCGGAGTCAGCAGCTGCTGATTGCTATTGAATCTAATCATATTCAGTCCCATCCTTCAAGCTCAACCAGTCCTCACCATATCCCCTCCTTTCAACGTCCTCACCGTATCCCTTCCCTTCAACTTATAAACTTCCTCTGGGCGCATCCGTCGGAAACCAACTCCCGGGATCTTCAGATCATCAATGCCGAGTGCCGAGTGAGCTATTTAATTACTGTTTGCATTTTCTCTTTGCTTTTCCTGATCCGTGTTCATCTGTCGCTCTTACTGTTGCTCCGCTGTTTTGCAATTCGTCTATTTTGTTAAATTTTGAAGAGATGTGTGATTTTGATTGGGATGATTGATACATCTAGATTTGTGAATTTGCGATCTGAGTGGAAAGGAGATATTGATTTGTCGAATTCGGATGGGTTTAGTACTTTGATTCCTAATTTTTTCCGTTGGAAATGGAAGTGAAAGTAAGGAGTAAAGGTATTTGCTTGTCTTGTTAACTTAGGTTGATTGAGTTTGGGAGATGAAAAGCCAATTCGTGACTAAAAGTAAGGGAACAAATATTTTCTTACCACATTGTTCCCAGTTTCTAAGAGCTTTGAATTGTTGCCTTTTGTCACTTTTTATACAATTGCTTCCATTCAATTGTATTGATCATGAGATCCTTAATTTGCTTACTTCTGGGTGCAAATTGATTTGACTTCGCATATAGTGAAGGTGTTTTTGACTCTGAAGGTATTACATTTTTGTTCCTGAGTTCATTCCTTTGTTTGAGTTAACAACCTACAACATTTTTTATCCTGCTCGAATTGAAGATAACAAGATACATCTAATAAGTATGATTTGATTTTAGTATGTTGATAAATTGCATTCATCTCCAATCGTATCCATGGTTTGATCTTTTTTTTTTTTAATTATTATTATTTGGCTGGTTTGTAGTAAAAAGTAAAATGATCATTTTTGTGCTTTGCTACTTAGCATGTTTGAAATTTTCGCATATTGTATTTTAAAATTTGGCATGTCCATGCCTCCTCTATTGAGCATCACCGGAGTCAGTAGTGGTAGATCAAATTAAGAATTAATATGGTTTATTTAGCATAAACTTAAATGATAGAATTTCGTTGAGGGGAAAAAAACTATTTTTACAAAAAAAATCTCAGAAAATTCCACCAAATTTCACCTTAATTCAAAAAAAGGTTCAATCCCATGAGAGAAATTTATCTTGCTAAAGATTTCTTTAGAATGCATGGATATTTTACACACAATTCACCACCGTCACATAAAGTTGAACTATGGTGTGCTTTGCTTTGAACCAATCACGTTTGAAAAAAGATAGTGTGTTGAACCAATCAAGTCATGTCACACCACCATGTGCGAGGGCTAATGAAAATTACATGACCCTTAGGAACTGAGTTTTGGGCATTACAATTAAATTTGGCCTTAGCTAAACTTAGCTTATAAAGAACTGAAGGTGCAAAACAGCTATGTTCAGTATATTTAGATTAATTAGATCTCTAACTCAAGCATGAGTTAGTTCATCTGTTACCTCGTGGCACTATTTCTGTGTTTGAAAGTGATTGGCACATAGCATGCAATTTTAACAATTAAAATCATTTGTGGTCATTTACTCCACACTTCAGCAAATCAAGTTTATTTATCGTCATTTTTCACTAAAAAGGAAAAAAAATTTGCTTCTGCTATTCTTGTGCATTGGGATAATTCCTTCGCTAATTACAGCCATTTGGGTGTGTCTCAAATAAGTCTTGCTCTGAAGCAAGGAGTAATCAATCAATTTCAGCTCTATTTGGTTGTATGCATCTAATCTACTTTGTTATTAATATGATAGCAAGTTTTTCTGTTACTTCTCTGCTTCTTTTTTTGTTTATTTGTCATTTGTGGAAAATGCAGAAGCATATGCACATATATTTTGAAGATAGGCATGAAAATAAGATTTCAAAATAATAATTATATATTTCAGCTTTATCTTTCTTTTTTGTTTTTTAGTCTCTTGAGGAGTAATTGTGTTATTACCCTACTAAAACATTACCCGCTGGTGTTCTCTTAATACACTATATATTCTAATGGATCTTAAATTTTCCATTTGTTGAATTACTAGCGATCCATAGCAAAAATGATGACCAGCTTTCGAGGATCTCAGAATTTTGGTAAAGGTATGCTTCCAACATCCATGCCTGGTAGCCTAACCAGTCAAATCCCAACAAG
Organism: Persicaria maculosa; assembly: GCA_963922045.1. Taxonomy (NCBI): domain Eukaryota; kingdom Viridiplantae; phylum Streptophyta; class Magnoliopsida; order Caryophyllales; family Polygonaceae; genus Persicaria; species Persicaria maculosa. Next base: position 50,432,254 of record OY998269.1, on the reverse strand, counting down.
AAATATGATGCAGCAATATGTTGCCCTGGAAAATCCAATACAACGCTTGCTGGGAGATAAGAATAGCGAATCACAAGATGTGGTCATGAAACGGTTCCTGCCAAACACAACCCTACAAGATGATAACAGGCTAAGTGAATTCGATGTATGGAACACTCCTACTTCCGCACTTGCTATTCTAAAGCTCTCTTTTGAGCAAATGAATATACTTTCGCCTTTGCTATTCTAAAGTATCATTTCCATTACTTTTAGTTATTAAAGCTCTCTTTTGAGCAAATGAATAGGCTTTTATTCAAGTTTTAGTTTCAGTTGATTTATTTAAATGTTGGTTGGTGCATGATTAAAGTTTGATACTAGATTGCTATTTGACTCAGGCAGTAATCAAAATTTTTTCAGGTAACAATCCTATTAAATGTTGCGCAGGATGAATAGCCATGTCTTATGAGAACTATGAGCACCCTCTTCATGAAGCGAAGAAAGTTCTTGCAACCACAAATCAAATAGAGGAGAAAGGTTTTAGGTCAATCTACAAGGTTACATCTTGAGGTAATCTCTTTTTAGAAGCCCCATATACTTGAATCAATTTTTTTTTCTCACGTTACATATTTTCTGGTTAGCTTTTCTTATATTCAGGAAAGGTTGTCAGATGTGAATAAGGTTATAGTAACGTTCTTTCTCATAACATAGTATTTGAATCTTCCTATCGATATCTTCAAATTTAGAAAAGGAGCAGTAAACCCTACCAATTTGTAACACTTGAATCACGCTTTAGTGCCTTGTTCCATTTGATGGTTGCATTTATTGATACCAAGTAGGGACATCAAGGCAAGCAACATTCTTCTCGATAAACAATTATAGTGTTCTAATTCCGGTATCTTATAGACATTTGAATTGCATTAATTTGTAAAATATGTAGAAGGCATTGCTATCCAACCATGGCCTATCCCAATTTTCCAGTTTTCTTTTTGATATTTTTTTGTAAAATACTATATAGAACATTTTATTTGATAATGTCTATTTTTAGCTCACACACTAAAGATTGGTTGTATTTTTTCTTTCTTTGAGCAACAATTAACAGAAAATACCCGCGTGCAACGCAGGTGGGGCAGCAACTAGTCTATATATAAAAAGAGAGGAAGAGGCTCTTGAACAGTAAATTTACCTTTTTATCCCTGGTCTTTTGTAAAATTGCATCCACTCTATCTGGTTCTCCTCTCCCCGTTCCTTTGCTCCGTTTCTGATCGTCCTCAACTATTCTCATCTCTCTTGCCCCCTCTCTCATCCCGTGCACAAACAGCCTCTTCGGAGTCGCCCCCTGGAAGCTGGAGGAACATTCAGTGAATGTTTTTAGGTGCTACGAAGAGGGATGGGCTGCTGCACTCTCCATTGTTGATATTGATTTGTGTCATGATTCATTTTTGAGAGGTATTATTCTTGTGACAGTAAAAAGAGCTGTTAGGTGGATTTCTTGGGTGTGTTTTTTTAGTGTTTTTCTGATCTTTTGGTGAAGAATAGGTACTGTCTAAGAGCTTGTTTGGTTGGAAACCCAAAAACCCAGGAAGTAGAACTTCTCAGGAAGTAGGAGAAATTAATGTGTTTGGTTGATATTTTTTAAATTAAAAAACGCAGGAATTCAACTTCCTGGGAAGTTGAATTCCCCAAAATGGAGGAAGTTCACTTACCTAGCCCCCTAGGTAAGTTCAACTTCCTTCATTTTGTATTTGGAAATTTCCAATTCCCCCTTTAATCATCTAAAATAAAAAAATCAACCAAACACATTTTCACAATTCCCATCAATTGTACTTCCCGGGAATTCAATTCCCATGAAGGAACTTCCTGGAAATTTCAATTTCCACATTGAACCAAACGAACCCTAATATGGAAAGCCTAGCAGGAAGAGTTTTTCAATAGGTTTGCTTTTCTTTTTGAATGGTCTTTTGTTGGCTATATTTCTTGTTCAGCTTAATTTGTTTAGTTTGAATTACAAACAATTTGTCTATTTCTTTGTTCAGGTTATGGATCTGACTGATTTGTGGATTTCTCTACTTTGTTTATACACTGTATTTTTAGATTTTTACATGCTTAACCTTAATTTTACACTAATGTATGTAAAATAGCATATAGATATCCGTATAATTAACAAGGGTTGAGTTCCCACATGCGAAGCACGTGAGGATGCAACTAGTTTTTAAAAAAAAAGTAATAAATTGTAAAGTGATAGTATATTTAAAAAAAAAACAGTTGGAGTATTAATTACAGTACTCCACTAGTATTTGTTATCGCTATCAATAATACTATAGTATATAGTTACCCTAATGCAGCTTATAAATTAATATTAATATACCTTATAAATTAACTACATATTTGACTATTTGTATTAGAAGCATGTTTACCGAACACGTACACCATATACTTATCCACTTATCGTTAAGTTATTCGGCCTATGAATGAACCTTACATGCCACGAGCCCTCAATTAAATTACATTATAACAAGATTAAGATAACTAGTCACTAATTTTTTTTTTTAAAAAAAAATATATTGATTTTATGTATTCTTAAGACTCTGAGTAAGGTTGAGGAAGAGAGGGGAAGCTTATCCGCCACGCGAGGGAAGGAACCAAGTGATTGGTCTCCCGCGCTCTAATATATAAAATCCCACACTTCGTTCTCTCTGCAAATTCATCGGTGCTGATCTCTCTCCCATATCGTCGGGGTAAGTTCTCTTCTCCGACCAAATCTCTTTGTCGGATTCTAATTTTGCTTCCTGCTTTTCGTTGATTCCTGCATCACCATGGCCGATGGATGCCGTGGTTTGAGTCTTGGCTCCATCTTTCTCCTTTTTTATGAGCTGCAATTTGAAACCAGTAGTATTTTTTGAAGCGGATGTGTTCGAGATTAGCTTTTAACCTACCTAATTTCGAGTTCTACCATCAATTTTCTGTTGGATTTTATTCTGTTGCCTCAAGGAAGTCACAAATTAGTATAGAAAAAGTGATTATGTTTCTGAAACTGTTCTACACCAAATTCAATATCCCAAATTAAGGACAGATTAATTTGTTGCTGATGCTGATCAAATTTTGAATTTGAACAATCGATGATCAAAGATCTTGATTTGGTACATGTTTAGCTGGATTATGAAGTATGTATATGTGAATTTGATTGTGTGCACCTCATGTATATATATATAGCTAAATCAAGCTTAGGTGGGGAAAAGATGGAACCTTTCTATGCCCCTGGAAGGAACCATTTGTTTGTTCCGGGACCAGTCAATATCCCGGACCCTGTCATTCGCGCCATGAGTCGAAACAACGAGGACTACCGCTCTCCGGCGATTCCAGCGCTCACCCGAACCCTCATCGAAGACGTCAAGAAGATTTTCAAGACTACCACAGGAGTCCCGTTTCTCATTCCCACCACAGGTACTACTGCCATCAACACTGCACTGCAAATGTTCTTGTTAAAAAAGTTTCATTTTCACTGGTGGTTATGTTCTTGTTTTCAGGTACTGGTGCCTGGGAAAGTGCTCTCACAAACACACTCTCTCCTGGTGATAGGATCATTTCCTTCGTGATCGGGCAATTCAGTTTGCTGTGGATTGATCAGCAGCAGCGACTCGGCTTCAATGTTGATGTCATTGAGAGCGAGTGGGGGCGCGGTGCAGATCTTGAAGCTATGGCGTCGAAGCTGGCTACCGACACCAGCCATACTATTAAGGCCATATGCATCGTCCATAACGAGACCGCCACTGGTGTCACCAACAACTTGGCAACTGTCCGAAGAATCCTGGGTAGCGTCTCTCAATTCTGGACCCTCTCAGTTTTTAGCAGTAGTTGCTTCATCCAAATTACATCTGAGGTTGTTTTTTTCATGTATTGTGTTTGGTTTCAGATCACTACAATCATCCAGCACTTGTCCTGGTTGATGGTGTATCATCCATATGCGCCCTTGATTTTCGTATGGACGAATGGGGCGTGGATGTGGCTTTGACGGGATCTCAGAAGGCGCTTTCCCTCCCCACTGGTATCGGATTCGTCTGCGCAGGCCCAAAGGCCTTTGAGGCAGCCAAGACTGCCAAATCGCGGAGAGTTTTCTTCGATTGGAATGACTACTTGAAGTTCTACAAGCTGGGGACGATGTGGCCGTACACTCCTTCTAGCCAGCTCTTGTACGGGCTAAGGGCAGCACTTGATCTCATTTTCGAAGAAGGTCTTGACAATGTCATTGCAAGGCATGCTCGTCTAGGAAAGGCAACAAGGTAACAAGCTGATTTATCTTGACAGCTGAAAACCCGGGAGACATTAAAGATGCCTTAACGTTTCGAGTTATGCAGGCTCGCGGTGGAGGCTTGGGGCTTGAAGAACTGCTGCCAGAAAGAGGAATGGTTCAGTGACACCGTCACTGCTGTGGTTGTTCCGCCATACATTGACAGTACCGAGATTGTGAAGCAAGGGTGGAAAAGATACAGCTTGAGCTTGGGTCTAGGCCTCAACAAAGTGGCCGGGAAGGTCTTCAGAATCGGACATCTCGGCAACCTCAATGAGGTAATCAAAACACAGTTTTTGAATTGATATTGTGCTACCATGATGTTCTATCAGCAGCTTCACATGTTTGATGTGTTTGTGTATGTATGCAGCTTCAACTACTGGGTTGTCTAGCTGGGGTGGAGATGATACTGAAGGACGTCGGGTATCCGGTGAAGCTGGGGAGCGGGGTTGCAGCCGCCTGTGCATACCTGCAGAACACTACCCCTATGATCGCATCCAGGATCTGATCCAAAGCCTTTGTAATTACCTTCCATTTATCCGTTTATCCATTTCGCTGTGATCTGTAAAGACTGTAATTTCCTTGTATGAATTCCCAGAAAGCATACGCATCAAGCACCTTTTCTGTATTGGCAACTTATACAATCCAACTTTAGTGGTGTCTATTACATATTTACATCACATTGTGCTCAAAAGTTTCAGGCAAACGATGAAGCGAAGTTCATCAATTCCTATTACCATTGTTCGGAAAACATGTGTTTCCCAATGTACATTAAGGAGGTCAATGTTGTCGATATGGACATAAGTCGTGCCTACGGACCCTTCACAAAGCAGATGACATAGAGCATTGAGTCCCTTACAATCTACTTGACATAGAAATACCTTGTCGAATACCTTGTCGAAAAGTGTCTTGTTGAATACCTTGTCGAAAAGTGTCGTTCGTTATCATAATTCAACACATCACCAAACAATTAGTTGGTATCGAGCTTGAGGGAAGTAATGCTATACAGGTTGAGATCCCTAAACCGTAACTATAGTCCAATATATAGTTTAGGGGTGGGCATAAATCCCGCAAATCCCGGGCCCGTCCCGATCCCGGTGGGATTTGAAAAAAAAATAATAAATCCCGTCCCGGTCCCGTCCCGCATATTATGCGGGACGAGACGCGGGACGAGGACTCCTTATCCCGCAAATCCCGTCTCGTCCCGCATATATTATAATAATAATAATATTATTAATAGTAATATTAATAGTAGTAGTAATAATAATAATAATAATAATAATAATAATAATAATAATAATGTATATATTTACAGTGTGTATGTAATATTCACATATATACCCACTTACAACGTATATATATACCTTACCGGCCAAAGAAAAAACAGTGTGTATGCATACACATATACACACTGTAAGTGTGTGTATATATATATATACATACTTTGTATACAGTATATATATACACTTGGTATACAATATAATCTTATATAATCTTTTTGTGTTTGTATATATATCCGCATGTTGTGTAATTATATGTATAATGTGTTCGATGTGTATATACAAGGAAAATCGTAAAATATTACGGAGTATACATTTAAGTATGGTGTGCCTTTGAAATCCGCAAAATATATAAGAATTATAAATTTTTTTATAATGTTATTTATTCGAGGGACAAGGCCCGTCCCGTCCCGTGAGGGACAAGGCCCGCGCGGAATTGAAAAAAAAGTAAAGAATCCCGTCCCGTAAAAATTACGCGCCCGCGCCCACCCCTAATATAATTCGTATCGCTTTATTGGATGCTATGTACTCACTTTCTGCTCCTTAGTTTAACCGCCAAGCCATCCTTTTTCTTCAAGGTCAGCCCCAATTGGTACGGCGGGTTCGTCATCTTCTCAGGCGTGGCTCCTCCGTCGACTGCCACAACCTCAAAGTGATAAAGCACCGCCACAGCCACCGCCTTCATCTGCACGTACGCCATGTCCTTCCCCAGGCAGATCCTCGGCCCTGCGTGGAACACTGGATACTTGAACGGATCGCACGGCTGGTAGTTTCCGTCTCCGTCCAACCATCTCTCTGGTCTGAACTCCCGGCAATCGGAGCCCCACACCTTCTCCATCCTCCCCATGGCGTAGTTGGAGTAATCCGCGGCCCATCCGCTCAGGATCAAAGTCCCGTCCGGCAGTGTGTCATCACTGACCGTTAGCCTGGAGTTGCCGGGAACAGGAGGGAAGAGCCTCATCGATTCTGATAAAGCTGCGTGCAGATAATTAAAGCTTTTCAGATCGTCGTAGTTGAGATTCGCTTCCCCTCCGGAACCGCCGGCTGCAGCGGAGATCTCGTCGCAGATACGGCGTTCGCAGTGAGGGTGGCCGGAGAGTAGCCAGAAGAACCAGGTCAGTGCCGATGAAGTTGAGTCCTTGCCGGCTAAGATGAAGCTCACGACTATGTCTCTGAAGAATTTCCTCTTCTCCTCAGGTGTATTGAACTCCAATTCGATGTTTGAGCGCATGAATCTGGATAATAGATCGAGTTTCTCATCGCTGTTCATCGCTGGATCCGACGATTTCAACTTGTCCTCTTTCGACCTGATTATTTCAAAAGCGAAACGATCGATTGTTCCGATCGCCTCCTTCAACCTCTTCTCGGATCCGACGCAGAGAAATCTCTTGAGCTTCCATATCGCCGGCGGCATAAGTAACCTGGAAAAACAGATATCGGTAGCATCGTCAAAGCTCCTAGCAAAATCATTGGCTGGTAAAACTCCAGGCGAAATCGCGTCGTCTAAGCAAGCAGGATCGAAATCAAACGCCAAATTGCAAATATTATCAAAACCGAACTTCTGGAAAACTGCCTGCAAATCAACGATCTGATCCCTACCGCACGCATCGGCCAAAATCGGGAGGAGCCGGCCGGAGATCTCGCGCTGGACGGTGAAGGAGATGAACGACTTGAGAGACCGAGTGTTGAATTCGTGGCTGGCGATCTTCCGCTGGACCGACCACAGCCTGCCGTCGGCGTTGAAGATACCGTCGCCGAGCAGCTCATGGAGGACGTCGCTGAACCGATTCCCCTTGACGTAGTTGTGGAAGTTGGATTTGAGGAGATGCTGGAGGTTTGCAGGGTCGACAGTGAAGACGATGTGGGAGAGGCCGAGGAAGGGATTGACTCCGAAAGTCAGGGCGCCAGCATCGGCGGCCAGATCGACTCCCCAGTCATAGTAGCGGTGGTAGTTGCGGAGGACTCCGATGAGATTGCCGATGACGGGGTAAGATTGAGGGGTTGGGGTTCTGGTTGGGGATCTGCCATGGGAGCGGGTGAGGAGGAAGAGTAGTGGGAGGAGGAAGAAAAAGATGAACAATAACAACATCACTGATTCAAGATTAATTAATTGGCCGGCATCGTAATCAAAGCAATTTAAATTTAATGGCCATGGACACCAATAATCGATCTTAGCTTGTTTGATTCTTCATCCCTCATCCGTGTTAGTGGGTCAACACGAGCCACAACCTGAACCATTGTACGGAATCCACAATCACCACTAATTAGTACAGTAGCCGTGTTATGTAGGGATAGGTTGATGATGAAGATATCCATCACAAATCACAATACTCTTAAGTATTGTTTGGATAAAAGGGGGTAAATATAAATTTCGGGAATTGAATTTAGGGTGTGTTTGGATTTCATTGTATTTTAATTATAATGTAATTATTTTATCTTGTTTTATATGAGTTTTTATTTTTAATTATAATGTAATTATTTTATCTTGTTTTATATGAGCGTTTGTTTGTAAAAATAAAAATATCATAAAAATTGAGGTAAAACCATAATTTAACCAAATAATCACATAAATTGAGATAAAATAATTGCATTATAATTAATATATTGTGGAATCAAAAAATATCATAATTTAAATACCTTAAAAATTGTGTTAACCAAACACCGTCTTATCATTTTGCATTATAAATATAATGCATTTGGAATCCATTTCCTTGTATCTGAATTTAGTGAGATTTTGAAAAAATATGTTTGGTTAAGTTTTAATTCTCAGATTAAATTATCGCATAAAGGAATTTTCTTTATGAAATATGTTTAATCAAACTAAACAATAGGATTATAAGCAATGATTGTATCAATTACAAAATTAAATCAAAAGTATATTCTAGAAAAACATAGATGAAACCACGTGACAAATTATTTTAGAAAGAAACTGCTTTGACTTTATTTTATTTTATTTATAAAGTGATACTCTCAAAGTTATTTAAAGTATGAAGGTATTATTTTAATTTAAAAATGTTCTCCATTTAGATCTTTATTTTTTTATAAAACGTAAGAAAAATATTTATGTAAAATTATTTAAATATAAAATTTAACCAGTATAGTTCTCGCGTCATGGCGCAATTTTTTTAAAATAAAATATTAATTATAAATAAATTAATATTATACAATTAAATATAACATTAATAAAACTTATCATAAAATAAGAAATGTAGGTTTAATTACGAATTCGACAAACAACGAACCATCAAACGAACAACAAAAATACAAAGGTGCAAAAAAAACAGGGCAAACATACAATTTCAGTCGACTAAGCGAACTTAATCCTAACACGTTGAGGACAACATAGACTACAGTGACGTCGCTAGCTAGCAATATATCAGGAATCCTTATAGACAGTAGAGATGATTATCCAATAAAATTTTCGGATTACAGAGTCGGCTCGATACACTCTACTTCGTATTTATTTTTATAAATGGGAAAATGTGTTATATATCTGTGCAAATCTGCCCCTTTCCTTGGGTGAAAATCTAAGGTTTGCCTTACTCCTTACCAGTGAATCGAGCCGGTCGGCGCAAGCCGGTTTATCTGGTGCCACTGGCGGATCCAGGGGTAGGCTCGTGTGAGCGCGAGCCCACCCCGATCCCGAAAAAAATACGAAAGGTTAACTATAAAATAAATAAATAAATAAATAAAGTATAAATTAATTAGAAGTGAAAATGGATCATAAAGTTTACTTTGCCTAGTTGGTAAAGTATAGATGGGAAACTTTTACCTTTTTATTAGAGCCCAAGGTTCAATTCTCACTTTTTACATTTTCTTCATTTATTTTTAACTATCTATTTATATATAAGTTTAAAGATCTTTTTAAATTGAGAATAATTAATTTCAATTAGTATTGTTTGAATTCTATTTTATTTCTTGAAATTTTTTTTAACTAATTATAAATTTTATCCACTTCTAATAATATGAATAACTCTTTGAAATTTTTTTACATAACCCTTCACAATTAAATTTATTTAAAGTTTTGCAAAGCTCGTTTCATTATTACTTAATTTTTAGCCTAAATCTCGCCCACCCCTATATTACGGGCTGGCTTCGCCACTGTCTGGTGCGTGGCTCTTGCCGAATGGATCACGTGCCTGGGGTTTGCCACCAAAGGTGGGTTCCTCGTCATCAAAAAAAAAAAAAAAAAATCTGCCCTACTTTATAATACGGCAAAATGTAGATGTGCCCCATATGGTTTAGGTTTATTATATAGATTAAAAGCCCAATGGGCCTAATCCGATAGACAATCAGTTTGGGCCGACTAAATTGTTTCGTTATTTTTAGACGTATAACTAGTCTACCGTAGCATTAGAAATGGTTTTGACAAATTTAGATTATGGACCATTAAGTAAAAAAACAATCATCTCAGTTTATTCCGCATCTAATAGGATTTAGAGGGTCTAGTATACACACCATTTCTCCAACAAAGTTGATAAGGTGTTTATGTGTGACCCGAAAGGATTAGAGGAAAATATATAATATGAAATATATAAAGATATGTAAGAATATATAAGGCAAGTCTTAGGTGCGCAAATGAAGCAGAGGAAACACGACGGCATGCAAAATGTTAGACAATGCCAATACAGAACTACAAAAATGTTGCAGAGACGACGGGAAAGCCTCATGACCCTACAACTATCCCTCTTTGAAAGTGATTGCTCTATTCCACTTTTATTTTGTGTCAACTCTTCAATGATATCTAAAAAAGCCACGTCCTATCTAATAACATCATCCCAACTCTTTTTTCGACGCCTTCTAGCACATCGAACACTTTCAATAGCCAGGTTTTTACACATACACATTGTTGCGTTCTCGTCTCTCTTTTACACATGACCAAACCACCAGAGTCTGAACTCATGCATCTTGCCCTTTATGGAGATTACACCGACATTTTCACGGGTAACCTCTTTCCTGATTCCGTCATGTCTCTTGTGCCCACACATCCATCTAATCATTCGTGTTTCTGTTACCATGAGCCTTTTTTTGTGCCTTTGTGGTCGCCCAGGACTCTACCCCATAAAGTGGGTTTGACTTTGACCTCACTACGATTTTGTAAATTTTCTCTTATAGATTTAGAGGGACATTTCTGTTACACATAACTTCCGTTGTAGCTCTCTATTTCTGTCATCCCATCTAAATCGTGTGCTTGATATCCTTATCTATACCCCATCGCTCTAAATACCTGTCTGAATCTTGTGCTTGATATCCCGTCTGAATCATGTCCTTGGATCAAACAATACCTGTTCGTGGAATTTTTTTCTCAATAAAAAAAACATGAAGATTTGTTTATAAGGAGTTGACATTGTCGAAAGCATAAGAAATGTACCGTCACTCCTAGATAAGGAGATTTCTACATCTTTTCACCAATAAATATATTCGGTTGGATTTAAATGCATTTTAATTACAATACAATTAGAATTATAAATACTTAAATAATGTATTATATTACATTAACACTGCAAGTTAAAAAAACGTAAATTTTAAATAAAATATATTATAAAGTGAGTTAAATTCCGAGATTGATGAAGTAACTTATATCTTGTGACTAGACCTGAGCAACCATGGGTCAATCCGTCAGGCCCACCCAACCCTCCCGGGAACATATGCGAGCTTGGACAGAGTAGTAGGCCCAAAGGGCCGGGCTTAGTGAGAGGGTGAAGTCCAAGTAGGCCGAAAGGCATGGTCCAGTTTTATATTAATATTATATGTAATTATAATTATATAAGTTATATATAGTATTATATATTATTAACATAATAAAAATATGTACATAATTTCTATAATTTAAATTATATTACGGGTGTCATACTATTGCTAAGTGCTAACTATTCTCAATCATAAACACTCTCATCTTCAAAATACTCTTTCTCGCATAGTCCGAGTATCGTTTGAAAGTATTGGGACATATAACGTTGATTTGCATTTGTTAGACCATCCACAATTCTAGTGGCGGATCCAAGAATATATATGTTATGTAAAAAAAATAAAGGTAAAATACAAGTATTTTCAGTGGCTTAGTGGTTAAGCCCACATCCGTTTAAATATAATTCAATCAACCTTGTTCAAATCCCACCAGGCACATATTTTCATTTTTTTTCTCAATTAATTTTCCATTATTTTAAAATGATTATAATTTATTTAATATTTTACAATTAAATAGTAACATTTTTTCTTACAAATTAAGATATTCTCTTTATATATTTTTTAATATTTTAAATTAAAATAACATAATAATATAAATATTATGCAAATGTGTACAAATGTACACATTTGAGTATGTGGTGTGCAAATTTGAGCACATCATCTCCCCCATTTGCATGAACTTTTACAAAAAACAAGACAATTTCATTGGTTTATTTTTTTTTATGATTTTATTTTCCTTTTTGTTTTAAATAAATCATATTTGAATGATTTGTAAAAAATACACATTTCATCAATAAAGCAAATTACAAAAAAAATTAATGTGTATTTTTACACATCTTGTGCAAATGTGTATATTTTAAGTAAAACCATTATAGATGGTGTTAGTAAGCTAATATTGTCCAGTTTTGTCTCACATTTGAAAGTATTGGTATAATGTTGTAATTTGTCTCAAAATACTCTCATCTTCCGCTTATCCGTTCGTCCGTTTTTTTACGTTTCGGCTATATACACCGCAAATCCCCACGTCCTTAAGGACGTGCAAGGGAGTTTGCAGCCACCCGAGCCCGGACGTGCAAGCACGTTTTTATTTTTTTTAAAAACGTGTTTGCACGTCCTTAATGACGGGCTTGCACGTCCTTAAGGACATGCAAGCCCGTCTACAAAAGACGAAGAGGACGTGCCTCTTCGTCTTCCCTTCGTGTTTGCCTGAGAGAAATCGAGAGAGAGAGATCGTCTTCGCCGGAGTGTGAGAGAGAGAGAGATTGCTGGAGTGAGAGAGAGAGATCGCCGGAGTGAGAGAGAGAGGAAGAGATCGAGACAGAGAGAGAGAAACAGAGAGAGATGGAGCCGGAGAGAGAGGTTGTGGTGGAGCCGGTGGCGGAGGAGGGTGGTGGTGGGGGTGGAGCACTGGGGGAGGGGGTGGCGGTGGAGCCTGTGGCCGGGAGTGGTGGTGGGGCGGCGCCCATGGAGGTTGAGGAGGGTGGTGGTGGTGACGGTGGTGGTGGTGGAGCGGCGGCGGCGGCGGCCGGTAGTGGTGGTGGTGGTGATGGCGGCGGAGTGGTGGAGGCGGACCTATTACCGCCGCGGAAGCGGCGGTCTGTAGAGGTTTCGCCGGTCCCGACCCCACCGGTATGTTTTTTGATTTATTTATTTTGTTTGATTTATTTTTATAGTTTTATAATATAGTTTAGATTTTAATATAGTTTTATAATATAATTTGATAGATTATAATTAGTTTTAGTATATAGTTTGATAGATACTATATAATTATGTAGTTTTAGTATATAGTTTGATAGATATTATATAGTTTGTATATTTTGATAGTTTTAATGGAAAAACAATAAAAACGATTAATATATATTACAAGATATTAAAACATATTAAAATATATTAAAAGACATTAAAAGACATTAAAATAAATTAAAATAAAAACATTAAAATATATTAAAATATATTAAACAACATACAAATAAATTCTAATTGAAAGACAATAAAAAATAGATTATATAGTTTTAGTATATAGTTTGATAGATATTATATAGTTTGTATATCCTGACCCGCCGGCGCCCGTCCACCCAATCGGCTTGGATCCATGGGTGGACCTGCCTCAGCCTCCAGCCATCCCTCCGGCGTTGGCGACCCGCTTGCATGAGATAGAGGGCTATTGGAGGGCCCTGTCTACCGACCCTCGCCTTGAGGAGCTATTAGACGAGGTGACGGGTATTCTGCATCAGGCTGTCAGCAACCCACCTGGACAGTGATTTTTTTATACTTTTGCAGTATCTATCTCTATATTATACTTTTATATTATTATACTTTTATAATACGGATTTTGTATCTATCTCTATATTTCTATCTCGAGTAAACTCCTCTCATTTCTTCCGAGTCATATAGCGTAAACATCAAGAACGAAAACGAAAACGTTAATATGATAAGGTTGCCCGATAACAAAAACGTGAAGAACGGATTAACATAAAGAACGAAAATGAACGTTAAGGACGAGTTAGGTTAGTTAGGGTTTAGGGTTTGGCTAGGGTTGTTAGGGTTTAGGGTTTGGCTAGGGTTGTTAGGGTTTAGGGTTACGGTAGGGTTTGGAAAATTGCACGTCGTTGAAGACGTGCAAGCACGTCCTTGACCACATGCTTGCACGTCCTTAAGGACGTTCATTTTTCCTAACCCTAAACCCTAGCACGTCCTTAAGGACGTGCTTGCAAGTCCTTAAGGACGTGCATTTCTGCTTACCATTGACGCAGCAGTGCCTATTTGAAGCGAAGGGAGACAGCTTGATTCCACACTCCAAAACAAAGTCCGACTTGTTTCGATATATTCATTCACCGTTAGAATCGTTATGGCCGAGCCGCAAAGCAATCCTCGTCTCCAAGTTTGCCAGGTACGGATACGTTTCGTATAGTGAATATATTTCGTATTCCTTCCGTTTTGTTCATATTCCACTAATGTTAATACAGTTTCGAGACTTTACGCCTGAGTTCTCGGACCCAGGGGTTTGGAATGACCGTGACGAAATGGTTACGCATTTGAAGGACTTGGGTCGGAGACACTACATGATTTTAGTAATCAAGCGGTCTTGGACGGGGGCGTCGAATCGTCCAGGCGGGGTTTTTCTTGCTTGCGAGCAGTATGGGGAGTACCGACCACGCGGGAGGAAGCTCCGGAGCACACAGTCGAAGATAAACGGTTGTCCATTCTCTCTACACGGACACGAAGCTCCGCCGGGTCACTGGGTTATGACGGTAACCCATGGTGTTCATAACCATGGGCTTCCAACGATCTTGAAGGGTCACGCCATCGCCGGACAGATGACAGAGGGGGAAAAGAAGATGGCCAGGTGGATGAAGGAAATTGGCACTCCTCCAAAATCCATTGGGTACGGATTGAGGCAGTTGGATGAGACCAGCGTCACGTCAAGGAAGAGCCTTACCAACACGCTCACCATGATGGTCGCCGAAGAAAGAGGTAGTCGGACGATGACCCAGGATACCTTGCACCATCTGCGGGAAAGAGGGTACTACTACGAATTCAGACGACATCCGGATGACGACAATGTCTTGAGCGACCTCTTCTTGGCGCATCCCGACGGGATCCGGCTTCTCCGAATGTTCCATTACGTCATCGTAGTGGACAGCACGTACAAAACAAATGCGTAGCTTATTTAATAACGATTACATTATTGCACATATAGCCAATTATAAAATATTTTACATGTAACATATTTACACTTGCAGATATGGGATTCCATTGTGCGAAGTGGTCGGATTCACACCCTCAGGCAATACTTACTGCATCGCCTATGCCTTCATGTCGAAAGAGAACGAAGACACATACGCCTGGGTGTTGCGTCAGCTTCAGAACTTGCTTGGGACGGTTCAGCCTCAAGCTATCATGACTGATCGGGAGCTAGGTCTCATGGCGGCGCTGAATGTTGTCTTCCCCGACGTCCAGCATCTCCTTTGCTGGTTACACGTGACGAGAAGATGTGAGGAAGCTGCTCTGAAGATCACGAAGAATTTAAACCACGCTGGCAACTGTTGGGGGCTGTTCGAATCGAGGTCGGAGGAATCATTCAACTGACGTCGTCGGGCGCTACACGCTGCATGGCACCCATTCCCAAGTGTGGTGGCGTATTTAGAGGCGGTGTGGCTTCCACACAGCAGGAGCATCGTACGATGCTACGTAGATAATGTCTTCCATCTCGGCACCCGTACGACAAATAGGGTTGAGGGTCAACACAAGGTTCTGAAGGAGGCACTTCACTCATCGACTGGTGACTTTCGCATCGTGATCGATGCAATCCATAGAGTCAACGATTGTCAACTGCATGAGCTGCAAACTGCTTTGGAGATCGACCGCTTCAAATGGCCAACAACGGCGTATAAAGTCAACCTTTTCGATGAGGTAAAGACTTTAATCTCCAAAAAGTGCTTCGATTATCTGTACAAGATGTGGCAGGACGTCGTGGACCAAAAGGTTCCTCCGGTATGCACGGACTGACATTGGAGGGTTTGTTACGGGATCCCATGTGTCCATGAGATTCAGGGATACGTCAACTCCGGTACTCCGATACCCGCCGAGGACATCCACCCGTTCTGGATGGATTTGTCATGGACTGACATCGACGACACCCCACTGCCGTATGAGCTGTCATCTTCATATACGGCTTCCAACGATGTATGCGAGGATGAGCTGCACCCACCCTCATCAGCAAGCGTCCGAAGGAAGGGGAGGCCTCGGGGGTCGAGGAATGCCTGCAGAACCAACCCGTTGCCATACGAGGAGGTAAGGGAAAGGTTTGAGAGAGAAGAAGCGCGTGCTGCTCGACGTGCTGCTCGGCATCGTCCACAAGCGACCTCAGCTCGACGTGGACGTGATGATGTGTTCGGAGGGTTCAACTGGGGTCGAAACAACGTTGATCCCTTCATGCTCGGTCATATTGAGACGGTGAGGGACACTGTTGGAGATGGTCATTGTGGCTACCGTGCTTTGGCGGCTTTGACATCACCGATCGGCGAGACTGCTTTCCCGGAACTCAAAAGGTTACTATGCAATCACTTGGAGGATCACGCCGATCTGTACGCTGGTTGTTATACGGGAGGGTACCAATTCCAGCAGTTCGTCGACTACCAGAGATGGGCGGGAGCTGTGCATGGTGATATGAGACGGTGGATAGAGCTACCCATTATGGGTTTAGTATTTGCAACGGTATATCAGATTCCTCTCGTCGTCCTAGCTTGGCATCATCCGTTCACATGTCTCCCCATGACCTCGCCGACACCTGCTAACAACCCTCAATCAGCAACCTTTGGTGTAGCCTGCATCGGAAACCAAGACCATTTTGCCGCGGTACGACTTCAAACGTCTTTTTTTATTACCTATTCTTGCTTTTCATATATATATATATATGTCAATACTCTAACTCTAATTTTCCGTTCTCATAGATCTGGTTGCGTCGTAACGCTCCTATTCCGCCAGAATGGGTCGCACATCATCATCCGAGCGTCGAAGGATGGGATGCTCCGTTTCAAGCTCAGTTTGAGAGATTTCGAGCCTTGCGTGTCGAGTTCGGCCGCCCTTTACTATTTTCCTAGATTTTATTCCACAAGTTTATTAAAATTATGAATGTAAACTTTTTTTTTCCGTTCCTTGTAACGTTATTCGCATATTATCCGAATGAAAACCTTAAGAAATATTGTTTTCTATTTAATTTGACCCTAAATCCTTCAACTCCACTAGCTAACACTTCAATTTTATCAATTAACATTACAAAACCCTCGGAAATCCTAAACCCTAAACGCAAAACACTACTAGGGTTTGCACGTCCTTAACAACGTGCAAGTATTGCACGTCCTTAAAGACGTGCAAGAACGTTGTTAAGGACGTGCAAGTCTTTGCTAGTGGACGTGCATAGTCCCAGACTTGCACGTCCTTAAGGACTTGCAAATCCTTAATCCGGATTTGCGGTGTATATAGCAACACCCTTTTTTTATTTAGCATTAGAAAATTTGTAAATGAAATAAAAAAAATATTTTATATAATTTTCAGTTAGTTACGAAATTTATCAAAAAAAAAAAAAAAGCATATACTCCGTAAATAATACGAGTACGTAAACAACATGGAAAAAAAATAAAGGAAAGAAGTTAAAAAAAAAGAAAGTGGAGACAAAAAGTGACGGAGGATGTGAAGAAGCAAGCGGTGGGCTCAATGCTCCTCGGGCTTCCTCCCCCTCCCCCTTTTTTCTCTGAATTTCATTTTACTGATTTTTTTTGCCTAATAACCCTAAAGTCTTGCTTATTTTGCGAAGTACCCGACTTTTTTATATATTTCGTCAAATAAACCTAAAGTTTCGTATCTTTTCGCCAAATAACCCTAAAAAATTTTATTTATTTTTTTTTAAAAGAAAAATATGCGTCATGGGGCGGGTATTACACTAGTTGCTTCCTTGAATTAAAACACATATAAATTGTAGGTTTTGAAATTTAATGGAGGTAAGATTCTTAGACTAACTCCAATGGTATGGTGCAAATGCTTAAATATGCACATTTTATTACAAATTGTGCTCCAATGGTTAATTTTGAGTGTTCAAAATGTGCACATTTGCACACAAAGTGTTCAAATATAAGCACTTCACCTCCCTCATGTGCAAAAATTTTAATCACTTTTTAATAAAGTATGGTTCATTTCTATTGGTTGTTTTAACTTTTTCTTTTTCCTTTTAAATTTAATCATATTTATTTAGAGATGGGTGTGTATAAAATACACATTTAACCATTGGAGTAAAATATCATAAAGTGATGTGCATTTTTTAACACCTTGTGCAAATATACACATTTGCACACTTAACCATTGGAGTTAGTCTTAGATTCCTCTTTTTGCAAAATGGGCACATTTTATACAACCAAAACATAAGCTAAAATCATGAACTAAGTCTAACAAGTGCAACAAGAACTACAATTAAAACAAACATCACCACCCAAGAATTTTAGTACAAATTCAAGAGGAATTACTAAAAAAAACAAAAAAAAATTAATTTGAGAGAGAAGATTATTTGGCGAAAAATATAAAATCTCAGGATTATTTAGCAAAAAATACTAAATTTTAGGATTATTTAATGAAATATATATAAAAGTTGAATAGCACGCAAAATATGTAAGACCTTAAGATTAATAAGCTAAAAATTGGTACATTTTATTTATATTCCGCCAAATATTTCATTTGTTTATTTATGTCTTCTAAAGAAATACGTATACTGTCCTAAATTCTGTTCAAGATCCTAAAAATATGCGCAAGTGTTCTACATTCCACATTTCCACGTAAGTGAAGCTCATTCTTTCTACGTAAACAAATATGGAGTACTACAATTATAAATTTATATTTATAAAAAGAACCTCACAACTTAAGTTTTACTTCAACCAATCACCCACAAATCCACAATCCAATTTGTGAATAAGCATATTTTATGAATAAAATTGACTTTAATACATAAAGTGTTGATTTCACTTTTAAAATATTATGTTCATTTCGTCTCATTTTATTTTTTTTCATATGTTTTTAGAATGAGTTTAAACATACCTCCATTGAGAAATACCGTAAGTTATTAGATTTTTTAACACATTTTTAACCAGTTAAAAACTATATAAAATATTAATTTTTTAATTATTATTTTTTATAATTTTATACTCCACATTATAGTTATAAGTTTAAAATTATTTTAAAAGGTAATGAAAAAGTTCAAATTTTACATAGTTTTTTGTTAATAAATTTAACACGTTTTTTAAAGAGTTAAAAATTATATGAAATGATATTTTTTAAAATTTTATAAAAATAATTTTAAAATTATATAGAGTAACCATTATGTATAAAATTATTTTTAACATTAATTAAAAATTAATATTTATATAGTTTATACTTTTTAGCTCTTAAAAAACGTGTAAAAAAGTTAAACTAAAATAAGTGAGAGAGTAGATAAGTTACATAAAATCATCCTTAAAATAAGTGACTTTCACAAAACCACACTTAAATTAAAAATTTACGGAAAACTACCTCTTTTCTTTTTCAAAAGATCACTCACTCTCACTTTAATGTGTAAAAATTTATGTAAAAAATGTTATGTTTTCATATTTCTTACAAGTTTTAGTTAATTTATTATATAATACAGTATGTTATATTAAATACAAAAAGTGAGAATTCAAAATTTTAAATTTACTTTTTACATATTTAAATGGTCACAAGTGATTATTTAAAGAAAAAATAATTTTATTGGTGGTTTTCTATAAATTTTTATTTTAAAAGGGGTTTAGTGAAAATTCACTTATTTTAAGTGTAAATTATCCTTAAAAAATTATTAACAAAAAAATAAAATGAGGGAGGGAGATTATCTGTGAATTTTGAATTATTTAGGTTATTCGTAGTATTTTTTTGGGTTTGAGCAAAACTTTCACTAGAGAACTGTAGAAGGGTCAGCAGAGATAGTAAGTAGTGCAATCCAACGGCTGAGATCTGTCCATCTCGCTCTGCTTTTTGTTTGACTTTACATTTGACATGACTTCTATGGCCTGAAAGAGATTGCCCTGCCCCTCCTGCCCCTGCCCCACCCATCTCTTTTTTTTCCAATTTCTGCTCTTCTTTTTCTCCATTTTTTTTTCAAATCAAATTAGGTTTTGTTACAAATTTCAACTTATCACATGTTAAACTCAATTAAAAAAATATGTATAATTATTTCATCAACTTTTACATTAATTTTATTGTTATTTTTTAATACTCACTACGTATTTTAACACATCAAAATATTTTTAAAAGTCAATAACATATAAATCAATTAAAATCGATACAATCTCCTATCTGACAAGTATAAAAGACTATCTATTTTAAAATCAAAACTAGTATATAAAACTCATATAAAATTTTATTACTATGTCTGTTAATCAAAACACGTTGTTTATTATTCACGTACTCTTTTTAGAATAATAAAAACTTAAATATTAATTTTTTGATAATTATTTTTTATAATTTCATACAATACTTTCTATAGTATTAACTATTAAGTATAAATTATATAAAAAACAAAAATAAAATTATACTCCGTACATTTTATGAAATTTTTTAGCTCTTAAAAAAATATGTATAAATAGTAAAGTGATCTGATTTAGTTAACATATAGAGTTCTAAATTGTAAAGTGACATAATTTAATTAACAGATACGGAGTAGAACATATGTAAATATATTTTTCCTTTTTATTTGGCTTTTTTATTTATACATATATTTTTTAAATAAAATAAAGATATATAAAATAATTTTTTTTATTAATTTTTAAAATTAATTCGATACTATTAGCACTCTACTCCATCCGTTTGAAAATAAATGTCGGTTGACTTTTATGCACGTTTTTTAAGGAAATAAAAATTGTATAAAATATTATTTTTTAATCAATTTTTTTTTATAAATTGTTATTTATTAGTAATAATTATCAATTTATAAGAAAAAATTGATTAAAAAATAATATTTTATAGATTTTTTACTTTCTTAAACTACGTGCACAAAAGTCAAACGACATTTATTTTCAAACGGAAGGAGTATCATATTAGCACTCTATCAGTTAACTAAATCATGTCACTTTTTTTTTTATTTATAGTTGTTGCTGTATTAACTAAATCATGTGACTCGAGAGGTAGGGTTTAATTTTGGAGTAAAAAATAAATTGATTCTTGGGATGTAAATAGTAGTAAAATTTATGGAACCATACCAACTCTATCAAGCAGTTAACTTTTACGTTACCTTAAAAATGGACTGAACGATGAACCAATATACGTAGTATTCCCAAGGGGGTAAAGTTTCCGGGGTTAAAAGCTAATTGACCGATGTAAATTTGAGGGCAGAGCTACGGTTAGTTTGTTTGATAAAACCTAGCAACAGTAGTCAAAATTAGTGATATAACTGAACACTTTCTTTGTTAGAAGTCTTAGAGAATTTTAAGGTATTTTTTTTACCAACAGATTTTCGATCACATTTTTTAAAAATGAAGAAGCAGTTGAAAATATAGAGAGTATACTCTAAGGGTGTGTATGGGATGATTTTAGTAGTTTTTAAACTACTTAAAATTGTGTTTTAAAAAAAATGTGGTAACCTTGCATACTATGGTTTTAAAAACCATAATAAAATATTTCCCTACCGCTTTCAAAATCATAGTTGATACTGTTACGAGATTTTAACCCTGTTTGGCATAAGAAGTAGTTTTTCTGCTGTGGAGATCTTCTACTCCACCTCCTACACCCCTCTCTACATCACAAAAATATTTTCACATTTTTTCTATCTTAAAAAAATTTTAAAAATTATATTTATATTACTAACATATATTTTGATATATTTATAAAATTTTATTTTGAAAAAACATATTTTTACCAATTTTAAAAATTAAAAAGGCAATATTTAAGAAAATACAATTATTAAAAAATTTATAACGTGATTTTTTAAAATAAAATTTTATAAATATATTAAAATAGATGTTAGTAATATCAATATAATTTTTATAATTATTTTAAAGATAAAATAAATGTTAAAATATTTTTGTGGAGTAGGGAGGGGAGTATGCATGTGTTGTAGGGGATCTCAATTGGTTTTTCTGAGTTTATGATTTTCATATTATATAGTTTTGAATGAAATAAATTTAAAATTTTAGTTTAATTAACTTTAGAAATCATAACTTTTCATCAGCTAGTCATCCAAGCTTTATAAAACTCACGATTTTTTATTCACAAATTTTCAACCAAGTACTCTAACAATTATGTTTTCCAAACATTATACAGTTTCTTAACCTATACATGCATTTAACACAAATAATCCATCAATTTCAACTATATCATCAACTACCATTTTATCAAACATTACTACTAAGATATCAATACAGAATTAAAATCGATGTACTTATATTTGCTATAATTCCAACCAACACGTTAACTCACAAGGTTGCATCCTATATGGAGTATTTGACTTGAATAGTGAACAGTTAAATTTGATCATACATGTGACTTTACAGAGGGAAGAGAGATAGAGAGAGGCAGGAGAACAAATTCTCCTTTATGGGCTGATTATTGGGGAGAGAGACGACAGTGCTTCGGTTTCTCTTATTGCTGGAGGAGATCCCATAAACCCCCCCTTCCATTTCTGCAACCTCCAGCTGCATCTGCAGACAAAACAATAGTTTAAGCTCAGTGTTTTCAGTTTTCACTGTCATCGATCTCATCTCTTCCCTCTCATCGGTTTTAAATGTGTTCCAATGAACTCTCCCTCAGCTTTAATGCCGGAGCCGCCCACCCAAACCACCACCACCTCATGTGGCACCCCCTTCCCTCTACGACGTCGTTTCACCCCTACCCTGACACCACTTCCCTTTTCACCCCCTCCTCCTCCTCCTCCGCCGCCGCCGCCGCCGACTCCATCAACGTCGGCCTAGCCCCGCTCGCCACCAGTCACGTGAGGAGCACGTGGGTGCCCGCCACCGCCGCCTCCGCGTCCACGGTGGCGTGCCAGGACTGCGGGAACCAGGCGAAGAAGGATTGCGGTCACGCCAGGTGTAGGACTTGCTGTAGGAATCGGGGTTTCGACTGCTCCACCCACGTGAAGAGCACGTGGGTTTCCGCCGCTCGCCGCCGAGAGCGGCAGGTGACGGGAGGAAGCGGTGGCGGTGGAGGTGCTTCCTCCGGGTCATCTTCCGGCGCCAAGAAGCCCCGTACTGCTGCTTCCCAAAACACTACTGCGGCCACCACCTCTCACACCTCCGCCTCCAACACCCCGGCTAGAAGCTTCGACACCTCCTCCAGCCACCAAGGTAACCATCGGTTTATTTGGTTTCATTTTAATACCCTAGGGCATCGACATCGGAGGTATATCGAATTGATGTCGTGCTCAATTGTGTGGAAATTTTGAATTAGATCGCGCTACTTTGAGATCGGATAAGTAAACCCTAGCGTCCATCAAAGTGTTGCCTTGTTTGGTATTGATATCTATATGTCAGGTATCGATTTAATATTTAAGGTCACCTGATTGAGGATATATTGGGGGTTGAATATAATTTTGATTCGCGTTATGCAGATGCCGGATTCAAGGAGACGTTGCCGGGGCAAGTTAGGGCACCGGCGGTGTTCAAGTGCGTGAGAGTGACGGCGGTGGATGACGGGGAGGATGAGTTTGCATACCAGGCGGTGGTGAAGATTGGGGGCCATGTTTTCAAAGGGTTGTTGTATGATCAGGGGGCTCATCAATCTCGAGTTGACGGATCTTTGAATCTCTCCGAGTTGCATTTGGGTGGTGGCAGCGACGGTAGAGTGGGGAGAAATGGGGCGTCGTCGTCTTCCCCGTTTCTTGATCCGTCGGTGGTTTATGGTGGCTCCGGGGGAGGACTCCTTGGCGGTTCAAGCTATGGTAACACATTGAACTGAAAGTAGGTAGTCATTGGGTTTCTTCGAGGTTGTTAGGAGGGAACTGACCAAAAAAAAATGACTAGCTAATAACTTACTCCTGTGTTTTAGTATTATTTTTTTTATTTTTTATCTTAATTCAGTTCGATTGACTCACATCTGAATTGGGTACTGTGTAACTCATTTAAGGCTTAACCCTCCTACTCACAATCCACTCCATGTATACAGACTTCTCCCGGTGCACCATGATTCATTTGAAGAACTTTGTTCATAAATAAAATGCTGAAGTATCAAGAAACAAAATGCGTTCATATGTACCCTGTGGAATGATCCTTTTTTAACGCAATTCATTCCACAAACAAAATGCGTAACGAACACAAAGTCTTGGTGCGAATGAAGAGAAATAGCGACATGCCTAACATATCGCCCTTATATAGGACTACTTCTATGTTGCTTCTTATGCTTGAGTCATCTTTGTTGTTTCCCTTTAAAATGGATGATTCTTTTAAAAAAAAAAGTGATTAGAGAAGATTATGCATGTAAGGTGGTACCCCATAGAATTTTACTGTATTTTGTTATGGATGAGAACTTGAATTCTATGACAAAATATGAGTAGGCCGGCAACTTGTTTTATGCTTTCATGTCATTGTTTGATGAAGATTTGTCCTCTCCAATGCAAATGGTGAGGTTTGCTTTTGCAGTAGGATTAGATTTCTCTTTGATTTGGTCATCATTTTATATATCATTTTGCCTCTGGCTATATTGCAGTAATGAATACTTATACAGTACTATCAGTACTCACTACCCTCTCATTTGGATTTGTAGTTCAGTTGGGTTAATTGGTTTGGATCCAACCAGCATAGGGGAATGTGTAATAAATTCTGTTTCCATGAATGTTGCAGACTTGTAGTAGTGATGATGATGATGAAGAAGAAGAAGATTATCAAATATGGAGGAGCAGTAGTAGTTGCAAAGGTCTCACTCATTGATGTGTATGCAAGAAAAAGAGCTCTCTCTCTCTCTGTCCTTTTCACCTTCACTTAACTCCTTGTAAAAAGATTTATGCTATAGTCTATAGAGGAGGACAAACCCAATTCAACTTTGCAATTTGCATGCATTTATGAAAACATCTCTCTAATTAGGACTCTCCAAATTTTCCTACATTGGGAAACAATAATCCTTCCATTTCCTTCCCTCCTACCTATACCATTAATAGTTTTGCTTTCTAATTTATGACTTGTTAGTTTTACTTTTTCAACATTCATTGTCTCGGGGTGTTGTTTTCAAAATATAAATCTTCTGATTTTTAACATTCATTTTTAAAATTTTAAAAACTATATAAAATATTATCCTTTTTCTTTTACAATTTAATATTGATTTTTTTTTTACAATTTATACTTACTTCATTTTTTCAATAATAAATGACGTTTAGCTTTTCATATAAACTGATAATTTTTTTAATTAATTTTTTAAATATAGTTTTATACTTTGTACTTATTAGTAATAAGTGTAAAATTATATTAAAAAAATTAATATTTATGTATACTTTTTAACACATTAAAAAAATATGTCAAAAAGTCAACCGACGTGTATTTCTAAGATTACATTAACATATTTTAGTAAGGGCTGCAAACTTGCACAGATGAATAAACATAATATTTGTCAATATTCGCTTTCTTTAAACCATAACCCCAAAAATAGAAAGTATATATATTTTTAATGGTTCTCTATATATGATGCATGTGCAATTTAGGGGTGTTTATAAACCCTGTTGAAATTGGTTAGTTAAGCCAAAAAAATAAAAGCAAAGAAAGATTCGTGGGGCTTGTTTTGTGACCTTACCTACAATCCCGGGCATTTGAATTGCTTTGTTTTTTTTAGCTCAATCTTTAGCTTTTTTAAGAGGGGGGCAAAATCACATGCTTTCATAATCTCTTGATTCTTCTTCTTCACTTTCCACTGATGCGACTTTGCTTCGTCCTCTTTTCCTATTAATAGTGCTCTTCTGGTCGGCCTAACTTTCTACTACTTGATTGTGGGTTCGAACTCGAGACCTGATTGTGGGTTCGAACTCGAGACCTCTGATTATATGTTATCTTTTTTCGGTATCAATTCATTTTATGTTGTAGCATTTGTTTGATTTTAGTGTAACGTAAAATGTAAGTGAATGTTTTTTTATCACGAGTTTTCGGATATTACTTAATATCTTGATTCGATATCAGGACTTCTATGTATCGCCATATACACGGTACACTCCCTGATCGATTTTCGAGTGTCGACAAGGTAGAGAGCTTTTATTGCTATATATGCATGGTATACTCCCCGATTTCGCCATCAATAGTTTGTTCCGACCTATGTCAAAGATCTCTTGCATTTTGTTAGGTTCATGGTGTACCATGCTTGTTAAATAGGCCCATAAACTATAAATATGGCCATTTATGGGATTCTTATCTAAAGGCCCAAAGTTAGTTTCTATGAGGTTGAAAGCTCCACCTTACCGGTTTTAAATGTTCTTTGCTTCCGGGCTTGTCGTTTTCGGAAATATTATACGGAGTATTTGGTGAAAGAGTAGCTGAAACTAATGGATTAGTAAACCTAACTGTTATGGTAGTTGATGGAAACCTGTGAATAGAAAAATAAAAACTCTGAAAAAAGTTTGAGTAATTGTTGAAAAGCTCCGATTCCGAAAGAAAATTAAACTAAAATTTTATATTTATTTCATTTAAAACTATATAATATCAAAACTAAAACTTTTAAAAAGCTAACTAATGGAAGAAACATATAAAAAAGAGTCATTTTAACATTTAACCTACTTTTAAAGAAAATTAATAAATATGATATTATACTTTTATTTATCACATGTTTGTAAACTACCACTCATAATCAACTACTCCCTCCATTCCTTAATGTTTGTCATTTTTAAAGTTGCACGTTTTTCTAGAAAGGTAAAAATTATATAAAATATTAATTTTTTATTCAATTTTTTTTAATAATATTATATTTATTACTAATAAGTATGAAATTATTAAAAAAATTATTAAAATAAATAAATATTTTATAGTGTTTTTAGTACCTTAAAAAACGTGCTTGAATAGTGAAATGTCAAATATAAAAGAATGGAGGGAGTAATATTTATATAACGTGAAACTACATACATCGCAAATCACGGTTTAAGGCACCACGTCGATATGAACGTGGTGCACACCAACATGAACGTGGTAATCTAAACTCTGATTTGCCTTCAATTCCCCAATGTCCACTTGCACCTCAATAAGAATACGACACCATGTCAATAAGGACGTGCATTTGCTAATCTAGATTTGCAGTGTATCTAACAACACCCATTACTAAAATATTTAAAATGGCATATTTTTGGTTAACGGAGGGAGAGTAGCATGTTGGGTATGGTTGATAGGCTGATTTTTGTTATGGACACACCTTGTTGGGCCAATTGATTCTGGGCTAAAAGGCCCACAAAAGATCCACCCGACCTACAAACCGGATCTGGAAAGCCCGAACAGCGGAACAGGAGTCCGTTAGTCAACCGTCCACACCCGTCCTGTCCCCGTCTCTGAAGACTTGGATTGCCCGCCACCTTCGGTTGAGTGGTTGACTACCGCACAGTGTACACATTGATGATTGATGACCATTGACCACCTGAATTTCGCTCCGAAAGGTCTCATTTTCCCCAAATCAGGTAACTTTAAGGATACGCGGGGTTCGAATTTGATTCAATTCTGGAAATTTCGATTCGATATATTCATTTGCCTTAGTAATTTCGGTTTTTGAGAATTAGGGTTTCGAGAACGATCCAGATTTAGATTCAACGATGCCGGGACAGAGGGAAGTGGTTGTAAAATTGAACTGTTTTTTTAAATTTGATTTTTTGTTTTCTTCCCATAAAAACGTTCCTTGTTTGAATTGATTCCTGCTGCTCATAGGGCAAGAAATACTCAAAATCCCTAAAAAGGTTTCCTTTCTTCTTTACGACCGATCCTCCTTTTTGGTTTCCGTCCTTTTTCTAATCACGCTCTTTTCATGGAGGGAGTGGAGGTGATGGATGATTGCTTCAACATAAAGCCAAACCCTAACAAATGATGACTTCATTGATTGTGAGCAATGCAGGCTCCATATATCTACACGAAAACAATGTAAAACGAAACAGATAAACTCGAGCTGCTGTAATTTGAATCATTTCCTTGTCTTTTTCCTCAAATTTTGTTTGCCCACTATTTGTTCCAAACAAATAAAAAAAAAAGCAAAGGTTTGAACAATCCCTGCCATATGATTCTGTACCAACCCTGCCTGATTTCATACTTTCTTTTAGTATTCACCTGTATCATTGTGTATTTGACCTGTTGAACTCATGCAGATGCCTTTTTTTTAAAACTAGATTTGCAATTGGTTGAAAATGAGACTTAAAAGAGTTGAGAATGGAGACTTATAATCTTGGTTGTTCAATGTTCATACTTGTTTACTCTTCTAGTCTTATGCTTATCTGTCATAGTTGACGACGAATGAATACTAAACAACTTTGAATTAGACTAATCGCCTAACATCTTAGCCTTAATCTGAATTGACTAGTCCGATTAGAGTTAGAGCTGTTCTAAACAGACCGAATTGAATTGCTTAGTTTCACAATGGAATGAAACTGGACCAGTGTCATTAATCAGGGCAATATTCAATTCAAGTAGATATCATAAACTGTTGCTGCCATGTGATTTTTCTCTTCACCAGTATCAAATTTTTTCTTCTTCTTCTGGTGTGCCTTTGAAGCATAGGGTGAAAGCATCTTTGATTGAAGGAGATGATAATGAGGGCTATGGTGGTCCCAAATGGGAGCCTACCAGTTTACTGGAGTGGAGTGAAACCTCACCCACTGTAAGTGGAAGTTGCAATCCCAAGCAAAGCAAAGCAATCACACACACACACACCCTCTCCATCCCAAATATCACCATTGCCCCACCCACCACCACTACAAGCTCTCAACAAAGAAGTGCAATTTGCAATAAATAACCTTAACTATTAAAGTTCCTATCAATAGTTGGTCTATTCAAGCGTCAATGACTCATTCGAAACTCGTCACATAGTGATGTTATTTTCCGCAACCTTGAAATTTCATTCTGCTTTTCGCAACTCCTCTAAACGTTTGTGCTATTTATTGTAATATGGGCAAAAGAAGTTCAAAAAGTTGATATAAAAAGAAAGCAACTATATTGACATCATTTGTGCAATTCATTTTCTCCATTCCACCTACTACCTTACCCACCTCTTCAACTTGCATACATCATACATTCATACATCTCATTCCACTCTGTACAGTAAGTCTCCTTCCCTCTCTTAATTTCCTTCCTTTCCCTTCAATTGAGTCATGCTTCATCTTCTTCTCTGATGCTTGCAAAGACCAACTCTCTGGTTAGATCTCCTCCTTCCTATCTGTATATGCTGTCATGTAGTGGCCTTGCTATGATCCCACTTGAGGCACCACCAATCAAGATTCAATGGCAGTAAGATGAGTTTGGGCTCTGCTAAACCACTTCTCTGAATTCAAGCATTCCCTTGTTGTATTCTACAAGTGAAAGAGAAGGTATAGAGATGGCTGTCTTTGGACAATCATCCAGGTATTGCTATAGCAATGATCAGAACGCGATATCTGAAGAACCCGAGTTTTCGGGTATTCTTGATATCTTTGTTCATCATGCTAGGAACATCCATAACATCTGCATCTATCACAATCAAGATGTTTATGCTAAATTCTCCCTCACCTACAACCCTGATGATACCATCTCAACTAGGATCATCAATGGAGGCGGAAAGAATCCCGACTTCAACGAAAAGCTCGCCATGAAAGTCGCCCAGGCGGATGCCGTCCTCAAATGTGAGATTTGGATGCTCAGTAGGATCAGGAACCTGTTGGAGGATCAGCTCTTGGGGTTTGCTTTGGTCCCAATTTCTATGGTTGCTGGAAAGGAAAAGATCACTGAGGAGTTTAGCCTCTCATCAACTGATCTCTTCCATTCTCCAGCCGGTACTGTTAAACTCAGCCTCTCTTTAAACACTTCTTTGCCGCTGAATCCCTCTTCCAAGCCATACTCCCATGTCTCCGGGACATCGTCTATTACATCAGAAGTCGTTTTCTTGGATAGAAACACTGCGGAATCAGTCGTCGACACAGCTGAGTACTCGAGGATCGAGTTCCCGGACATCAATACAGTCCACCAGAACCAGAAAATGGTCTCTGAGTACTTCACTTTAGCAGGCCATAGGCCTAGTCTGATTGGGCAAGGCTCATTTCTTCATCTGGGCGCGTCGCTGGATGACTCGGAGATGACTCTGAATTCATCCGAGGAGAATCTAGATGAATCGAGCTCTTCAGGGCTGTTGAGTTCAACCACAACAAACACGAGTGATGACAACAGAAACACTGCTGATTCAGTGGCTGCTGAACCTCCTAAGGCTATTATTGATCCCAATACTTCGCCAAAGACTCCGACTTCGAACAACATTGCGCCTGACCCACTTGGGAAGATGAACCTCGAAGCCGAGCAATCGGTTATGCAGCAGCAGATCGTCAACATGTACATGAAGAGCATGCATCAGTTTACGGAGTCCTTGGCGAAGATGAAGCTCCCCATGGATCTCGACAAGCCGGAGACAGAAGGCCCCAAGGACCCAATGCAGACCCAGAGAAGTAACAAGGAGCCTGAAGTTGACAAGAAGAAGGATGGATCAAGGGTGTTCTATGGAAGCCGCGCCTTCTTTTGATCGCCAGGAGAAGCTCGAATCGTCGCTATTTATGACTTTCTAGTGAGGAGTTTTGAGGAAGTTTGAGAACTTTAGAGGGTTCATCTTGATGTTGATTTAACAATCTTCTTTGGCGTTTCATGTGTGTTACCTTACACTCATCTTTAGCATTGATAAGATATGTTGTCAACAGTTTGTTTGGATTGATAGTTTGTTCCTTGATGGATGTTTATCAAAGTAATTTATGCAACCAGTCACAGTCAGAACAAATGTGATTTGCCTATTTCAGTTTTGCTTATTGCATTTGGATTGTTCCAACTTCCAAGTTTCAATCTTGGGAAATTGACACTTAGAAACACTTCTACAACAGCTAATTCCACACAACAGATAGCACTCCTCCACGTAAACAGAAGACAGTGGAGTAGTGCTATCTGTGTGAAGGAAGGCTAGGTCGTGTGGTGCATTTGTGCTTAGGGCGTTTCCACCATTTATGCTTTCATCTTCGTTTCCGTTTATTTTATTTTATTTGGATTATTAATTGATGTAATATTGGATAGATTATTGATCTAAAAAGATAAGTTTTTAACTAACTATATTCATTTATTAATTGATGTGGGCCAGAAATATAATACCACTTTAATCCAGAAAATGCCACGTAAGCAAAAATAATCCCATTTCAGACATATGTTTTAGTATTTTATATAGATATATAGATATAGATAGATAGATATAGATAGATTAGAGGAGTAACTCATCAACCTTTGCAAGGTTGGAACATGGATGGCATATTTGTATGTTTTGGTAAATTATTTACTATTGGAGTGGGATCCAGTCCAATGCAAACACGTTGGACCGATCCGTAATAGCCCAAATCCTTAACAAGTTGGGGCCCATTGTAAGTTCGCAGCCATTTGGCCCAACTCATTTGGTTTGTTATCAGCTTAAAATTAAATTAAATTAGTAACGAACTTATTTGTCAAAGTAGGT
The DNA here is from genome assembly GCA_963922045.1 of Persicaria maculosa. NCBI lineage: Eukaryota > Viridiplantae > Streptophyta > Magnoliopsida > Caryophyllales > Polygonaceae > Persicaria > Persicaria maculosa. The sequence continues at coordinate 50,400,865 of OY998269.1, read as the reverse complement.
AATACGAGTGAAAAATGATTGCAGCTACCGATCAAAATTGTTTGTAGGAAAGATAATATGAAGATTAGATAAGGAGGTAGTTGTCATGTAATATCTAACATCTATACCAAATTCCGTATATAGCCACACTAGCTAACATTTGTTTTTTTTTACATAAGATGTAATTTTCTTTCATTTTTTAAACATTTTAAAATTTAATGATCATGTGATGCGGATGCTATTTGTACGGGAAAAATCCGCACAAATTAATTGTTGAAGGAGATTGATGTCCAACGCCAAGATTTGAATCTGTAAACATAAGAACAAATAATGGTGGGGACAAGACTTGTCTCTCCGACGCTCAAGTCAAATCTTTTCGCAGAGAATAATTATCAATTTTATTCAGGCTAGGATTTGGAGAGATCCTCTTATTGTTTGGGGAGATCCTCTTAGAACATACCACATTTGCCCATGGGGATTATTTTTTCCCTCTCACTATTGTATTAAATTATTAATAAGTTATCTTAGTTCGAATCCTAGTAATGAAATACCTTAGCTTATTCAATTTATTGGGGCTTCTCCATTTATGCGAAATGGACAACATTTTTCTTCATAAAATTCATGTTTCAAGATACAAAAAATGGTATTAATAATACTTAAGAAGTTAATATAGAGACCTTTATTTTAAAAATATGACTACATTATGGGGAAAAAAAAGGTAAGAGATGATATAATAGAAAGACCAAAACAGAAGCACGGAGTTGAATTTCTACCCATTCTTACAAAACGAGAGAGCCATTGGTTACACTACTCCTAAGTTAAAACGACATCGTTTAACTCATGATCATCGTTCTTTAGGATATTAAAAATCAATAGTACAACTTGGATATAACAGAAATGAATAATTGTGCATTGCGTTAATGCCGGCGGGTTTCAATTTTTTCTGTTTCGTTGTTTTTCCACCCGAGCCTCAACTTGGTGTGGTTCTTCCGGCAGCTGGAGGCTTCTTTGCCACGGCGGAGGAGTCGTGTCCGACGGCGGTGGTGCACGAATTCGGTGCCTTGTTGTCGGCAGTTGAGGTGGACGCGGCGAGGGCGGCGGAGGAGGTCTGGGCGTGATGATGATCAGGTGGAGTTGATAAGTCGAACGCTCCGAAGGGCGGGCCGTCGCCGGAGATGAAATCCGGCGGGAGGACCTGAGATGCTTGCCGGCGGTGGCGAGACATTTTAGAGAGGGAAAGAAGAAAGAGAACAACTGCTCATGTGAGATTGAGATACGTCTGTGTGCAACCTTTTTAAAGCTACAAAGATAGATTTTTTTTATTATATATAATTTGGCAATTTATATTTAACTATTTTTTTAATAATTAACTATCGCTTGATTTTCAGATGGCAAATGGTAGAAATGCCGGCTATATTTGGTAAAAAGGTAACTAAAGTTGATAGAGTAGATAACGATAAATTATTTGTATTAAATATAAGTTAATAAGTTAGTATTATGTAAAAAAAATTAATATTTTTATAATTTTTTAGCTCATTAAAAAATGTGCTAAAAAATTAACACTCATTTATTTCCGAATAGAGACAGTATAACTATCCGATTTGTGGATAACTATCTGCCTATATATTGTAAATATAATTATCTATCTATCTGTCTTAAAAAAAAATATTTTCCAATCAAACTTATTATTCTCTTGAGATATAGAATAGGAAAACTTTCCAATTATTTCAAATTCTGAATTGATTTAATTTATTTTATACTTCCATTGTTTTCCGTGTATTTTATTTTAGTAACTGATCAAATAAAAAAAATACAGTTTAAAATAATTGCGGAATTCGGGATCAAAACGAAATTAGTGTAAAATGTTGAAATTTACCCTCTTTTTCTTTTGACTTTTATTTATTTATTTCTTTATTATATATGCTCTTGGGTTGAAAATATGTACTCTATTACTATCACCGCGTTTGACCCCTTTTTTAACGTGTCCAAATTCTGTCAAGTTATCTAAGATCCAAAATTTGGTACTCTACATCAATTACTTAAAACTTGGCAATTTTGTCACCGTTCAACATAATCAGTACGTTATTTTTTTCTACAAGTTGTTTATTATTTATGTACAATTTTTTAAGATAAAAACTATATATATATATATAATTTTTTTTATCTTATCATACTTTAAGAGAACGAGTTGGAAAATTGTTTCCCTTGGGTGAACCTCCATAATTTATTTCAAAAAGTGCGAAACTGAATATGTCCAAGATAAATATTTACCAAATCAGAATGCTTATCTTATGTTATAAAATCCATAAATAAACTTAAGAAATTAACACAAATTAGAATTTTAGCTAGAATTCAATGAAACTTCTTTTATTTTCAATCAAAAGTTTGGGAGAATCTAAACTGCACTTTTATCGATTAAGGTGTTTTTTTAAGATGATTTGAATACTAAATTTATTAATATTAAGTGTAGCACTATAACTATTACATAACTAATTATAATTGGTTTATAAGGTGAGAGTGCAAGCTAAATTAAGATTCCCTAATGTTGGCAATTGGCACAGGATCACAATAAACATGTAAACTCCACCGCTTGCAATTTTTTGTTGGTTAACTATTTAGTCTTTCTATTTGAGTCAAACCATAAATTAAACAAACTTTTTTCTTTGCAAAATCCAAACGAGATTGACGGCAAACCCATTTAATATCTAAAAGAAATCAACCAATTATATAGAGTAGAGTAGTTAAACAAAAACCTTAAAGTACCAAAAGAGAAAGCAAGAGATTCTCTACTCGATCTCTAGTGTGGTTGAAAGTTGAGGTTGAGTGTATCAAAAGAGTTGGATTTGTTATCACTTTAGACTTAATTAAATAAATAAGGTAAAGTAGTAACGAGACCGCAGCACACAAAAGATTAAAGAACAAATTAATACGTAAGTTCTTTCGGTATCGAATGCAAGCTTTCTACTGGTTCTTACATTTCTTGATTTTCACTTTTAGGACTGTATAATGTAGTTCTTTTATTCACCGTAGCCCATTGGTGGTGACAATTCAACTTTACCAAATTACAGGGAAATGTTAAATGTACAACAACCCTTCCCCCCTCCCAAAAAGAAGACAGAACGAAAAATTTGGGAAATATATAGCCAGAGAAAGAAATTATTTTGAAAATTACCCAAATTAATAGAAGTAACTCGCCTCTAACTCAAATTAAAAAAATATACAAAATATTAAATTCAATGTTTATAAAAGCGAATTACAATGACTTATCCATATTTTGGTTATTTTTAAAAATATTTTTTTTGCTATTTCAAACAATTTAAATGTTTTTTTTTACTATTTCAAAAAAAATTGGTAGAGAGCCGACAAATTGTTGGAAAACTGCAAAATTAAATATAGTCAACTAACCCAAATCTTCTTCACTAAATCAGTCAGTAAAATAATATTCAAATCTCTTTTAAAATATAGATTTTCAATACATTTTTAAGAAATTAAAAATCTTATAAAATATTAAAATAATGTATATCTTACTATAACATTATTTTAAATAATTAATAAAAAATAAATTTTTTATAATTTTTTTTATAAAAACATGTTGAAAAATTAAACCAATTAGTATATTTTAAGAGGGAGTGAATACTGGAAATTTATCTTGGGAATGCCATAGATATCGTCATATCATATATACATGCAAAATAATCTGTTGAAACTTGAAACCCATTATTAAACTCAAGGTTCCTTTTATCTTATTGTATGCTTTCCAATGATTTAGGTTTTATTGATTTATCCGTCATGATGCTATCGGGTAGAGTACGTTCATTCGATTCCTTACTCAATCAAAAATAAAGAAATCAATTTGTATCGGTAACCATTTTGTATCAGATAAGTTGAAGAAAAGGGAAAGGCACTTTATTTTCGTTGGAATTCAGGATCCATATAAGTGTGGAGGTCGTGTGTAGACATATATACATTAATAGTCTACACTATATGAATTGGCTATAAAAGGACGACAACTAGGTTGTCTTCTCTAGTTGATATTTGGACAATGAATCTAACATATCATTCATTTTAGATAACTCACGATTGAGAATCGAGCCGTTTCACTTAGTCGTTCTGATATTATTCTGAAATCTATTGAGATTCATGACCAAAGACTCTTTTGCTTCACATATTTTAGAAGGGTCTCCTCCTCTCCCATGTCGGATCTTTGTATCTTCTTTCAAATACGTTGAAATCTAACAGATATTCCATTGTATAATCAATTGGTAATAAAATATATATTATATTTATATCGCTCAACATTCAACCTAACATGTGACTATTTTTTTTCTCTTCACAACTCACCTAGTCAACTTACGACCCTTAATCTATCTAACATAGACATGCCTACATTTCAAATTTTTACATTTGTTGCATCAAAAGCCTCATTTAGCACCATATATATATTTAGGCATATGTCATTGCATCAAAGATCGTTGCTTTATTCTCATATACATTATGTTGTATATTTTGCAATAATAAGACACATGTGATGTGCTTTTGTTATCCTGCATTTTTCTCTGTTTCTATGATCTCTAAGGTGTGAGAGCTTCTAAGGTTGCACTCCATTTACAGTTTTGGTGGGTCTTGTGGTGAGCGATGGCCTCATCTTGACGATCTGCTCCCCGTCGACACCCATCCTCTTCGCGAGTCTCCCTGCTTCGAAGAAGCGCTTCACAGCTTCCTTCATGTACTCTTTCCCCTGCCTCACGTTCATCTCTTTACCGATCCTCTCTACGTAGCTCGACAGCGTGTGGTCGCCCTTCAACACCCCGGCTAGCTGGATCAGCTCCTGCTGGAACTCGCTCAGCTGCGCTTCTTCGTCTGCCTCCGTCGCCCTCACCCTTACCGGACTTGGCAGCTGCACTGTTCCATATAGGGAAAAAAACATCTTTTAAGTAAACTGAAGCATAAGCTAAGTTAACATATCCCACCTGACCCATTGGCCCGGCCCAAATGCTCATTTTGAAAAAAAGTATGTACTATAAGGAGAGATTGACCTGGGCAATCTGTTCTTGGTTCAGTTCTTGACATGACAATGTGCTCAAAGGAGCCAGCCCATGCATCTCTCTTCGTCAAGAACGGCGAAGATAGGTTAAAGAGCTTCTTCACGGTTGCAGGGATCGACGAGTGCTCGTATTCGGATGTTGGGTAGGGTCCGTTGGCCTTGTGAACCACTGCATTATCCATACACACCAACAAGAAAATCCACATCAGAATAGGCCACCACAATACCAATCCGGTTCAATTTAAGGCTATGCTTGGTTAGAGAATCAGACAATTTGGGTCGGGTCGGGTTGGGCCTAAAACTTGAGATTTTTTTAGACAATCATGAAGTGAAAAGCAGGAATGAACATACTATAATGTCAAATCAGTTGCCTAAATATCAAAGGTGCTACTATACGCATACATAAAATATTGCTAAGTGTACGGTGATGTCATCACCATATATATATATATATATATACTTGACGATATTTTAACCGTGTGAATATCAAACTGAATATCAAAGGATCAATTCTTGGGCAAGGTCCACACTCAACTAGACCACCCAAAGAGGCTCTCTTGGCACATTGTCTAATATCTTCAAGTGCACTGGAATGAGCTCTGTGTTAATCGGGATACAGAAAATGTCTAATATCTTCAAGTGCACCGGAATAAGCTCTGTGTTAATCGGGATACAGAAAAACTCAAGTGTGTTTGTATGTGCACGAGGCATGTGAATCGATATTATATATAGCAAATTATGTACATTGTGCGTTAAGATTATTTGTGGTGCGCTTAACATATAAACAAAAAAAAAATCAACAAATTTAAAGCAATAAAAGAAATAGGAAGATGCAGGTATAAAAATCACAACCACTCTGAACCCACCACCTCCACTTTGCATCTTATCTTGACACAGAAGGTTAAAAAAAGAAGGAAAAAAACAAAGCAGTGTGAACTGAGGGAAGCTTGTGAGCAGTTGCAGCTTCCCACATGATCGATCACTCCATACTCAACCACATAAGTCACATCTTCATCGCAGGTAAAGACAACATCTCTAGTCATTTTCTTAGTGTTTTTTTTGCCAAAAAAAATGAAATAATATATACTCCGTATTTTATAAAAAGATATGTTGGCACCTTTCACACAATTGCACAAATGAGTCCATTTTCAAGTTTATCTTGCAAAAATGATATCTTTGTGACATGAAATCGCGGGTTAGGTTCCAAATTCTCTCTTTATATGGATAAAAAAATGCGATTAAAACTCTATCGATTCAGATGGTTCATGTCGTGTAAACAGGAACATGTGCACACAACTTTGCAAAAATTATGAGTTATCAGCTACTATGGGGTGTATACTATGGGGTGTATAGACAACCAAAAAACCTGTTAAAAGTTAATTATTTGTGGATGTTTATTTTTTAAACAGTTTTTTGGTTGTTTGGATACCCAAAATAAACAAAAACATGTTAAAAATTGTGTTAAAAATAAGCTACAAAATGGTATTTATTTGGGTGTTTATTCTCCATTTTATCTTATTTGGTTTGAAAATACCACAATACCCCTAATAACAACTAAATAAACTCCACTTTTTACAAATAAATTATTTTTTCTCCCCATACGGAGATTATCTTGTTGTTTAAATTTTTAACTACTTTTATCAACAATTTATAATTTTAGTCAGTTTATTAACCCCGTCCCATACGAACCCTATATACTCCATCCATCAATTAAAACTTGTTATTCTAGAAATCCATACTCTTTTTAATAAAACAAAAAAAAATACACTTATATCCCTAATTATTACTCTATTTTTTACTTTATTCAAAACTACAACAAATACCTATCTAATCATTACAAGAGCAATTTTGTAAAGTGAATGACAAAATACCTAAAATGACATGTTTTTCTTAACAAGATTTACATCATAAAATAATATTTTATCATTTTCTTAACAGAGAGGAGTATGATTTATAATACACAATATTGCATTATAAAGTCATTCAAACGAACCCGATCTAAAAATTAAATATTCATGGTGATCAAATCCTTTTCAAGAAAATACGAGAGAAAACAACTTTGCAACAAACTTACAAAAACTCGCAAGACACACTTTGATCACATGATGTACTTATACCACATAAGTCAAAACAAAGTAGAAATCAACACGGTTTCAACTCTAAACAAGAAATCACAGGCAATCCAATGTCAAACAACTTGGGAAAAAAACTCTAAATTAGGTAATACTTTTTTTATAGACTAAAATATGTTATTTTAAAGTGTTAATTTACTATTTGGTTTAAAGGAAAATTAAAATGATATATTTTGACGAAAAAAGTATTACAAAAGAATCGAAAAACTGACCTGTGCCCTTGTTGATCCAAGGGGAGACCACGATGGCGGGGACCCGAACCCCAAGCCTATCGAACGTAAAGTTGAAGGGCTGGGGCCCAACGATGCCATCTGGACTGGGGACCCCACGGACCGGAGTGGACACGTGGTCGAAGAACCCACCGTGCTCATCATAGGTGATGATAAGCAGGGTCTGGTTCCACTGGGGGCTGGACCGGAGCGCCTCGTAGACCTCCTTGATGAAGAGCTGGCCCTGGTAGACGTCGTGGGAGGGGTGGTCGTCGTTGGCGGGATCCGCCTTGGTGTCGGTGTAGTGCTGCTCGATCACGGCGTAGGCCGGAAGCTTCCCTTCCCTTGCGTGGCGCTTGAATTCGAGGGCGTACGAGATGAACTTGGTCAGGTACTTGAGCTTCCGAAGGTTCCGGTACACGAGGGTTGCCGGGATGTCCTGGTAGTATATCCCGAATGGTATTCCGGCGTCGTCTAGGTTCTCGAAGATTGTCCGTTGCGGGTAACCTAGCTTGATGGATCGTCCCAAAATCAATGGATGGTTCAAGGATGAATATATATATATATATATATATATATATATATATATATATAACAACAACAATTCAATGTATTGTAGCAAAATGTAGCTTCTATGGGTAACAATCATTGACTTTTTTTTTACAGGTAAAGATTATCCGGAATTACAATTACATTCATTCTTAGCATTATAATCAAATGCTGAGGTTGCCTCTCTGAAGCAGCTAATGGCGGAATTTTGCTACCGTAAATGGGTAACAATCATTGATGTTGATATGTTAAAGTAAAAGTGTTCACATCAAAGAGAAGTGAAACTTAACCCAAAGTATATAAAGCTCGATGAAATAACCTTTATATTAGATATCAAATGATTTTAGAATGAAATCTCATTAGACTTCTAATATAGGGCATGATGATGACCAATAGGCAGAGGTATGATTTTACTTACCATTTAGCCAAAAAAAAAGGTGTTATATAAAAAGTTTCTCTAATCTATGCCCATATTAATTTTTTTTTGGTTGGATCTATGCCCATATTAATTAATTAAACATTAAGAAAACCTTTCAAAAAAAAGAGAGTGATCTTTCAATGAATTTAGTAATTTTTTTTATAAAATTGAAACTATTAACCGATGTTATTGAGTAATAGGTTTAGAGTTCGAATCTCTATCTCCTGTTATAATGTGTAAATGTCTATTAAACACGAAAAAAAAAATCAAATCAGGATAAGCAAAGATCTTCATGTGCAAAATCATGCGCACAAAATAAGTTTACGGATTTCTCGCATCCGGTGATTAGTTAATTAGTGGGTACAGTATTAATTAACAGATCCATCATGATTTATATGTATGGCATGATTGATGAAGAATATTCCGTATTTGGTAAGATCGATCAGCAAATATTTGTAATTAATTAGAATAATAATTATTACAAAACAACGAGGTAATTAATGTGTAAATACCTTTGGCGAGGAGGGCAGGGATGTTGCTGGTGGCGCCGGAGGAGGTGGCGGAGTGAACGAACATCCGATTGGGCTGCGTCGAAGTCGGCACCGACGCGAACCACCGATCGAAGACGGCGAACTCCTGGACAAGCGCTTTATAAACGGGGACCATCTCGGGCGGGTACCCGCTCATGACGTGTCGGGCCATCTCGAGCGAGCCGTTGACGGCGTACGCCTGCTGGGCGAACCCGTTCATCGGGGCCGGGTCGGCGGAGGTGTCAGCCGACCCGAATATCTGCTCCCGGATGGCCTGGAACGAGTGGCCCGGGTCGGGGTCGACCACGTACCCGGAGGAGCTGGTGACGGGGATCCGGGTGGATGTCGGGTCGGATGCGGAGAGCGGGTTGGACTGGGACCCGTCGACGCCGTCGATGTCCGGGTTGAGGCGCTTCATCCACCCGAGCATGTGGTCGAAGGAGCGGTTCTCCATAACGAGGACCACGACGTTCTTGATGGGGCCCGGGATAGTGTATCCGCCATTGGAGGGGCAGTTTTGGAAAACTAGGAGGAGGAGGAGGAGGAGGAGAGAGGTTCTGGAAGAGGAAGATGCCATTGTTGGTTGCCTGAGGAAATTGAAATTGGAAGTTAGTGAGGACTGAAGAGTTGATTAATTAATAACATGGACGACTGTTTGCTTTTTTAGGTGGGGATCCAGCTGAAGCTGATCGAACTCACTGTGATTGATTAAATGCGATTAAACCGTCTAGGTCCATATATTGATAGGGTTATAAAATTATTTCGAATATAAATAAACATTGAAAAAAAAAATTGTTTTTAGATTTTATACCCATATATTAATATGGTTATAAAATTTTATTACGAAAACTCAAGTTTTAAAAATATAGAAATTAAAATATCATTTGTTTTAGAAAATATTTTTTTATTATTTTTTAAGAATCAAAAAATACTTTTTACAAGTTTTTTCAATGTTTATTTATACCCAAATTTTGTGAGCGGAGAATCTGGACCGATGATTAGATGTTTTAAAATTTGTTCAATTTTTTTAAAAAAAATTAAATCTGTCCCTCTCCGGTACTTCATTAGAAGTCCACTCAAACTATTACCGCGTAAAAAAAAAAAGTTGACATGAGAGTTGATACTCACTAAATTATGTGAAATATTGGGTAGTTATCGAGTTGGGTTAGTTTCAATAATCTACTTATTTTCGGGTATATATGGATCAGTATAGATAAAATAAAAGTTTGGATTTAAATTGGATTTGAACTATAAAAAAATGAATAGAATCGGATTTGGATATTTGATGTCCTTGCAAAATAACATTACTTTAGGAAATGTGAAAATCGGTACAAATACAATAGAGCCTGGTTTAAGTAATTACAAATTAATGGAATTTAAGAAGAGATATGTAATACATATTTTAAATGTTTAAAGTATGTTTTTATTTTTATAGTTTTAAAAAATTGAAATCGATAATATTCCTTTGCAGTTAGGAGAGTAAATTGATCAGGTTGATTTGAACATTTTTGCAATCAACCTAAAATGGTACAAATTGTGTATCTTCAATAGTTTAAACCAAATTAAATCTGGTTATTATATATGTACGGAGTGATATTAATTAGAGTTTATGATAAAAATAAATTCGCAAAAAATGCTTAAATAGTTATGTTTTATTCCAAAAAATGAAGTGCACAAGAAATGCATTGTCCACATAACAGGCCAAGGATGGGATAAGCACGCCGAATGCGTACAAAAAGAATTAAAAGATCGAGCACAAAAGTTTTTGTTGAGTGAATATAATAACATATTAATTTACAGAAAGAATTGAGAGATCACATAAAGTTTTTGTTGAGCGAATATAGTAACATGTTTTTAATTTATGGTTGATGATAAAATTATACCAATAAAGAGGGGGAGCACTAAAGTTTTGGTACAAGCACTAACTACTTAATTAGGAAGTGACCCATCTTGTCATTGTTTTTAGATTGCTTAGTTGAAGCACTAAAGTTTTTTAGTGGAAGAACTATGAGTCTATGGGATAAACATAGGCGCGAGGTCCACACATCCGAGTGCATAATACGCTAATTGAAATTGAGCACATAAGGTCTATTTTACCTTGTACTTCTAATGTGCAACATATTAGTTTATAAGAGAACTAAATTTATACATATAGTTATATTTGTTTTGGTAGACCATACATATAGTTATATAGTTCTAGTTTAATGTCAACTTAAACCTATGAACCATCCAAACCCCTAAAAGTCTTAAAACAAGGATTAAATAGACATTACAAGGTCATTGGAGTTCCATCATAAAATCGAATGTCAACAAGAAAATTAGTCCACCAACTTATATATAAGGTTTGAGTTCTAATGTTGTTGTTGTTGTTATTGTTAATGTGGGGCAATAATTATTCACATCACAAAAATGAGTAAATATATCTTGCAAACTTAGGTCTCATTTGATTAAATATAGGAATTATACTTCATGTGAAGTGTAAATTCCACTCTCATGAAATATGAAAATGTGTTTGGTTAAAAATAAATTCCCACGAGCAATCGAATATTAATTTGGTTGTTAAAAAAAATAAAAATTAGAAAAATAGTAGAAAACTTTAGATAAGAAAAAGAAGGAAGCCTTACTCACCTTCTTATAATAAGTTCAATTCCATCATTTCACAGGAATTGAAATTCTCATCACTTAGAATTCCTATCTAACACATATTGTTACCTACTTTCTGAAATTTTGTACGTACTTTTCTGAAAAGTAGATGGCTGACTAAACAATACCCCAATGAAAAGTTAAAAAGAAAAGGTAAATATATCTTTTGCAAACCGAGTGAGATTATTTTCCTTTTTTTTTCCGAAGGAAGCTTACAAGTGAGAAACCGAAGGCACATGTTGTGAAAAGGATTGATGAAGATTACAAAAATGGAGCACCTATCAACACCTACATTATATGTTTCTTGTTGCACATCATGGATCTTTGTTTATTGTGTGTGCCATTCTAAATTACATTTTTTACTTCATCTCATACAATACAATACTTGATGGGCCGAATTTATTTGAAAGTAACTAGGGTTTATAGGCTTCTTAAAGGTCAATGCACTCATCTCCATTGTCCTGAAAGAGTCTTCATGATCGAATACATGGTTGCATTTTCGAGTAGCTACTACGTATAATTCAACGCTATTGGTCCACTAGAGTAGCGTACTAGCGTTTCTTATTGATTTGGTAAATCTGCCTACAATATAATACTCAAGCTCGACTCAATAAAAATTCAATTCAAACTCATTCATTTTCTAAACAAGTCGAGTATGAGCAAATTTTTAAACTTAGTTCAAAACTCGACTCGCTCGATTTAAGCTCCAATACCTCGAATTTTGTAAAATTTCTAAAATTTTCTTCAAGTATATGTGTTTTGAGCGAATAAAGTTGTTTGATACTCAAAAAAACTTAGGCTTGGCTTGATCATTTCTTAAATTAAGGAGTCGAGTATGAGCATATTTTTAAGCTCGAGTTCAAAATTTAGGCTTGGTTTGAGCTCGACTCGCTTTTAAATGAGCTGAATATGAACAAGCAATACTCCACTCGTTCAACTCGAATATCAACCTTAATATTCGGGTACCACCCTGAGATTCTTTCCGGCTCGACCACCCAACATGGTTTTAACGTTTCTTAAAATTCATTTCATAAGAAAATGCAGAAAACACACAAAACCGTTATTTTTGCCGCCAAATTCTCTCAACCCATTTTCCCTCCGAAAATCACTCACCATACACCCAAATTCCCCAACCAATGTTTTGTTCTCCTACCCAAAAAAAAAAACAACAAAAAAATTACCTCTCAAGGGAAAAAAACCTTCCCCTTCCAACCGCCATGGGCAACATTTGCCCCGGCGGCACCACCGGTGAAACCGCCAAAGAAGACAAAACCTCCGCCGGACAAGATGGGACCGCCACCGGGCCACCTTCCGCCGCCACACCACCCGGCTCCAAGACCTCCAAGGGAGCAATGGGGCACGTCCTTGGCCGGCCCATGGAGGACGTAAAGGGGCAATACACCTTCGGCAAGGAGCTCGGGCGAGGCCAATTCGGCGTCACCCGCGCCGTCACCTGCAAGAAGACTGGGGAGCACCTCGCGTGCAAGACGATCGCGAAGCGGAAGCTCGCGACCAAGGAGGACGTGGAGGACGTCCGGAGGGAGGTGCAGATCATGCACCACCTGGCCGGGAGGCCCAACGTGGTGGAGCTCAGGGCGGTGTTCGAGGACAAGCGCTCGGTCAACCTTGTGATGGAGCTCTGCGCCGGAGGCGAGCTCTTCGATCGGATCATCGCCAAGGGGCATTACTCGGAGCGTGCCGCGGCTTCGCTCCTTCGGACCATTGTGCAGATTGTTCATACTTGTCATTCGATGGGGGTCATTCATCGTGATCTCAAGCCCGAGAATTTCTTGCTCTTGAGTAAAGCTGAGGATGCCCCTCTCAAGGCCACCGATTTCGGACTCTCTGTCTTCTTCAAGCCAGGTTAATTCTTCGTCTTTCACATCAACTTAAGCTTTTGTGTTAGAATGATGATACCGATATGATTTATGTAGCTTAAGCTTTTGTGCCAGAATGTGGATATAGAACTGATGTGTGTTGTGATTCGAACAGGAGAGCAATTCAAGGACATAGTTGGGAGTGCATATTACATTGCGCCCGAGGTGCTGAAGAGGAAATACGGGCCAGAGATCGATATATGGAGTGTAGGAGTGATGTTGTACATTCTGTTGTCCGGAGTTCCTCCCTTCTGGGCCGGTACCTATAAAGTCTCTATGATGATTTCGTCGATTCTTTTTCGCCTTGATGAGTTGAAGTTCTTGATTCTGTCTTGATAGAGAGTGAGCATGGGATATTCCACGCGATCTTGAGAGGCCAAATCGATTTCAGAATGGACCCATGGCCTTCAATTTCGCCTCAAGCAAAGGACCTCGTGAAGAAGATGTTGAACTCTAATCCCAAGGAGCGGATCAATGCCTATGATGTCCTCAGTAAGTCGTGATTTTCGCCTCATCCGTAGATGCATCTTGTGGGAGTGATTAGTGAATTTGTGTGACATCCACAGATCATCCATGGATCAAAGAGGACGGGGAAGCACCGGATACTCCTCTTGACAATGCCGTCTTTGATAGGATCAAACAGTTCAGGGCAATGAACAAATTCAAGAAGGTTGCTCTTCGGGTAAGCACTCCGTCTGCACAACTCATCTGGTTGCTGAGATCTTGTCGCTGTGTTCAATCTACGAGTGCTCAAAGAAAGTCGTTCGATTTGGCAGGTGATAGCAGGTTGTCTATCGGAAGAAGAAATCATGGGACTAAAGAAGATGTTCAAGAGCATGGACAGCGACAACAACGGGACCATAACACTCGACGAGCTCAGGAAAGGCCTACAGGAGCAAGGAACGAAACTCTCCGAGACAGAAGTCCAGCAGTTGATGGAAGCAGTGAGTATAATAACACCATCACTTGGCATCCCTAATGATCCTAATTGACCATCTTCTTCGAAAAAACACAGGCTGATGCAGATGGAAATGGAACCATAGACTACGAGGAGTTCATCACCGCAACGATGCAGATGAACCGAATGGACAGAGAAGAGCATCTCTACACTGCTTTCCAGTACTTCGACAAGGATAACAGCGGGTAATTGACTATGAACACCATAAAGTCACAGCATCTTTGTTCCATGGCTTCTTTCGGGTTGGGTTTTATGCTCTCCTTGGAATTTTGTCGAAATCTATCAGGTATATCACCATTGAAGAGCTGGAGCAAGCTTTGCGCGAATATGGGATGGAAGACGATAGGGATATCAAGGAAATCATCTCTGAAGTCGACTCTGATAACGTAAGCACAGATACCCTTTTCCTGAACACAAAGGTAACCAAATAGTACTTAAAGGTACTTTGAATGTAAACTTATGTAGGATGGCCGGATCAACTACGATGAGTTCGCTGCAATGATGAAGAAAGGAACACCCGAAGCACCACACCCGAAGAAGAGGCGTGATGTAGTGTTAACTTGATAGCATCTTTTTTTCAGTAGGGAAGGTACAAGAAAACAAACCTGATTATGATTGAAAACTGAGAACAAAAACAGTCATTGCTCATTCTAAGGATGCCTATACTGTACATGACTAAAGGCAAAACTAAAAACGAGGACACGGGTTGGTGCTTTCGGGGCAAATTTGTGTCGGAGAAGGGCTTTGTATGATATCTTGGCGAGGATTTGGAGCTTTTTTGGTGAGGGGGTATTCGGAGAAGATCTTGGTAGTTTCTTTCCCTGTACTTGTGCAGTCTTAAGTAGTGTGTACTGAAAAAGAACTGAGCAATGTGCAATTACTGATTAGGAAAGTGTTTGTTCTTTGTTGTTGTTGTTGTTCATCTACCTCTTATTTGGCTAATAGTACTAATCTAAGCTCTAGGAATCGCTTATTTTCGGTATGTTTCAAAGGACTCCATAAATCTTAAAACAACATGAATACGCTCCCTAGCAATCACTTATATTGGTATCCTTCAAACCAAATGCGACGTGTTCCTTCAAGTACTCTCGGCCTTTTTCATTGAAGATGCTAAACGAAATAAACACGAGTGAGAGTCATGATGATCTATAAAACCGTGAGTACTAGTGTTTAGATGCAGCAGGAAGCCATCTAAATGAATGTACAAAGCTTCATATAGACAAGAAAACTAAAGGAGTTTTAAGCTGAAGAAATGGACCGTTTTACTGGAGCCTGGAGAGATGAGAGGTATTTCGCGTCTGCCTTATCAATTCCATCGAAGAGATAGCCATAAGGAGGCATTTCTACATACTTTCCAGAGCCGGGGACGACCTTCAGCTCATCATTCTCCCAAACAATTCTTCCTCCAGCAATTGTTACTTCGACTTTTCCCTATAAAAGATAAAAGTGATTTTCATAGGCATGAGAGGAGCACAAAGAAGGCAAAAATATGTGCAGCTGACCCACTGTAAATCTCATCTCCAAATTAGTTCAGTTTTGTGTGTTTATAGATAAACAGAAATCCAAAATCCAGTTAGCAGTGGAGTTACAGTTTTAAAGCAAGCAAACGGAGAAAAATTTACCTTTCCAGTCATCCCTTCATAGACATTGGTGTCCGACCTGGAGTGGTGTGTTCTTGCTGTGATTTTGAAGCTAGAATTGGGGTTGAATATTATGATATCCGCATCGGATCCTGGTAGGATTGCTCCTTTCTTGGGATATATATTGAAGATCTTTGCACTATGACAATAAGATTCAAATTAGTTTCAACTTTCTGCAAACCAAGAAAAGATCGAAATCAAAATCTGATGACTCATGGTGAGCCATACAAGTTTAGTAATCTACCATTCTGTACTTGTCACTCGAACATAATCAGTAACTGACATCTGGCCTGATTCCTAAAAAAATTACAGAATGAAACAAATAGGTATTCACATATTTTGGTTTGAGTGCATATAAATACGCAGCTAAGAAGTTTTGTGAAGCTTACCACCAACTTATCCCAGACCAAATGCATTCTCTCCTCAATGCCTGGATATCAAAGACAGAACCACAAGGAAAATTTTCAGAAAACAGAATCACAATAAACGGTTCGTGTGACCAACTTCAGTGAGCTACATATATAAAATTCTTCCAAGTACCATTCACTCCATTAGGGATTTTCCTGAAGTCTTCAATTCCAAATGCCTTTTGGGTTGAGTTGAAAGTGCAATGATCCGTTCCCACAAGCTATGAACAAACAAAGTATTCTTCAGTTTTTTACATGTGCAGGAAATAAATGAAAGAAAAATAATTTAGCATTTCACAAAATAAAATTTAAAACACACACACACACACAAGAAGTTCTTCATATTTTGTTTCACAGGTCATGATTAACATTTGAAATCAGCTTGTCATGCTAGAAGCCTAGATATATATACATTCATCATGTTCAAGTTTTCTCAAGCATCTAAAAGGCCTTTTGGATCTCATCTGAAATGTTTTAGTAACGGTTAATTAGCATGAGCTTCTAATGTTTATAAAGATGTAAGAACACCTGAAGAACCCCTGAAGAGATAGCAGCCTGGAGAGCTAGGTCATGCCCTGGTGCCCTAATAGGTGGACTCATGACATACCTGATTGAAAAAATTACAGTCATCAAAACATGTATATGCAGTTTTTGACAAAAAATAATAATATTAATGGAAGTATCGGTGCTTGCTTTGCTGCAGTGGAGAAGTCAGGATCCCATAGAGGTGTATCATTCAGGATCAAACCCGAAACCACAGGCTCTCCTACAACCCTTTGTCCTGCAAGATGGGATGGGAACACAATCATTTGAAATATGCAATCACAAAAAGGTCCAAGTTGATAAACTCGGAATTTATCAGCCAAAAGTTAAACCTGATTTCCTGGCTTTAGCTATTTCTTCCATTGCCTGAATGCTCATTACATGAACCACATAAAGCGGAGTGTTGACAAAAGCTGCGAGACGAACAGCTCTACTTGTCGCTTCTGCTTCTAGCTGAAAAGGCAATGTGACATGACAAGCTTGAGCATATAACCAAGAATGATCATCAGACGAGTATGTCTCAACTCTGCAGTAATAATGAAACAAGCTTGTTTCACTTCTATCAGTAAATTTAATATCCCTACATCAAACAAACAATATTTAGGAGAACATCAGTGGCACAATAGAAGTTTCAGTTTCAGAAAAAAGCAGCCAAAAAAACAGCTCCAAGGTCATGCCTTGATGAGTAACTGGTTTCGAAAAAATATTATACTTAACAGCAACAGCTAAATACATGAAGGTATGTTCTAATAATTACCACAGGAGGCCTTGAAAGAGCATGCCCTTCTGGACCCGTGATGCCGAGTTCTATCATTCTCTTCTGTCCTTCAAATACAGCATCACCATTCTCTGCATGAACCATAGCCAAGGCGCCCAAGGACTTGCATTGCTTCAACCCCTCAATTAAGAGGTCATCATTAATCATGAGACTTCCCTTGTAGGCCATGAAGAACTTGAAGGAGTTTATTCCTGTAATTCACCGAAACTATCAGAATCAAATGACAGACCATAGTGAAAGCTACAGAAAATGGCAGAAACAGTCATTTGAACACTGGCCTTTCTCTTTAACCATGGTTTCCATCTCTCTCGAAACAACTTCGTCCCACTTTGTGATTGCCATATGGAAGCCATAATCCATGCATGAAATTTTCGCCTTTTCTTCATATGCTTCAAAACCGGCTGATAAACTCCCATTCACAGGGATGACAAAATCAATGTGCATTGTTGTGCCACCGGCTAAGGCAGCAGCTTGACCACTGAAGAAGTCATCAATGGTTTGGGTGCCCATAAACTCCATAGCCATATGCGTATGCGGATCAATCCCTCCTGTAAAAGTCAGTAAATGCACAGTTCTTGGATTTAAGTGTATAGTCCATTCTTATTTCAATCAAAAAAATAACAAGAAAAAGAATGAAGAAGTTCTCATCTAGGAACCAGGAAGATCACCTGGCATGACATACTTTCCTGTTGCATCCAGCACGGTTACATCATCAGCAACCTGTTGACGTATAAAGGAATTCAAGATGAGTAAAAAAAAAATTCCTTTATCTTAAATTTTTAAACAAAACAAAGAAATTACTCAAAGGATCCTTTATTCCTATCAAGCATTTGTAGCACAAAGGAACATGCACCACAGGAGGTGAGATGAGTCAGCAATGGGGATCCTATCAAGCACTTTCAAAACCTATAACAAGGCACTTTACCACCTTATTGGACCTACCAAGTAGGTAAGATACAAAGGTGAGATTGGCCCGCTTTCAAAATTGTAAGAAGCAACCACAAATTGCAGCATCTTGATTGCTTTAACAAAAGCCCTCTTACTATACTAATATTAAATGTCAAGGGTATTTGCAATGAAATTTCAGATGGTGGTGCAAAATCAAGAAAAAAAACACAGACCTCAAACTCAATCAATCATACAAAGGGATTCAACTTCTGTCATATGAAAACTCAAGCTTTTGATTGAACTACTGTAAAATATACCAAAAATCTTCCAATACAGCCAAGAACAATTGTGATCACTTACTAAAACAAAAACCCTAAAAACTCAATCAAAAGAAATCGTCAATTATCAGCATACCTTAATGTTAGGCCTCACTGAAGCAATAACCCCATCCTCCACATACACATCAGCAACCTCTTGGTGGTGGGCATTAACCACGGTTCCTCCCTTAATCAGTATCTTTGACGAAGGAATCTGACAGCCAGATTCACCATAACCAATTCCAGCTTCGCAGAACTATCAATCAACCAAAAGAATCAAAACCCACAATTCGATTACCCATAAAAAAACCCATAAAGGTTCCTGCTTTTTATTGTCCGATATAAATAACTGAGACCGTTGATTGCCATTTCCTTTTCTAGAGCAATTAAGCAAGGTTTTAGAAAAACAGTACCTGGTTGATTCCTGATGTGGGCGAGAAAACAGTCGATAGAAAGATAAGAAACAAGAGAGGAACGATCATCCTCAGAGTCAGAGATGAATTATTTCTTCGTTTAGTGCGAACTGGAAATTGAAATTGCTGTGCTGTTTAGTGTTTACAGTCCTACTCTCTCGGAATTTGCCAATGCACAATCTACGTTGACCTTTGAATATCGTTCGTTCCATTTCATCTTTGGGGAAACTTCCGAAAACCACCCTTTGTTTATCCCATTTTATATAAAATCACCCCCTATTTTTGAAAGTGCAAAAAACCACTCTGTTCATAAATTAAATTTTTGCAAATCATCCATATTTCTAGGTCATGTTTTGCTAAAAGACAATGTCAGCAACCAAATTGCACCTGATAGAACTAAAGATATGGTTTTTTTTTTGTTCTTTGTAAGAAATGATTTCATCAAACAGGCCCTGATTTAAAGAGAGAACTCATAGAGCTCAAAAAGACCATATATGGTTATTATCTTAAGATGACACCTATCTCAAATTCAATTATCACTATTTGAACTCTCTCAATTTTTCAACTAACTAATAAGAGTTTAAGTCAATGATAAGTCCAAACTAGCTTTACTTTTTCAATAATTTGTTTCAATATTGTTGCTGAATAAATAAATAAATAAAATTGATCCTGTGTTTGTAAAGCATTACAATTCACAATAATTCACCAAGGTGAAAGAGTAACTAATTTGTTATTGGATCACTATCATACCCTAATCATCTTTTTAAGTCTCTACTTCCTTGAAAGATCCAATTGTGTATCATCTACGTACATTGTAAAGAAGGATCTAAGGTTTAGAGATCTGCACTCCAATGAATTGACAGAAACATCCATTGCAAGAGCATAGAAAGCATGATAACCGGAAACATGGATTCGCTCGTTACAAAATACTCGTCAATCTAAGCCTTAACCACCCCGAATAATTGGTGCATTTTTCGACAAAAGCATAATGTAAGGATATTCGTGGATTCGCACGTGGTGTAACTTATGTCTTTATATGTATTAATCATACTTTAGTACTGATTTCAATACAACTAAACGTCGCGTTTAGTCCACAGATCTCTAGAGACATGGGGGTGGGTGGGAAATGGGAATCATATGAAATTGCTCTTTTTTTTTTTTTTTTTTTGAAGAACACAACAGTTTATGAATTTTGTAATGCAATGCCTCAAAGTGAAAGGAAGCAAATTAAAGAAGTGTCCCCCACTGTTATATAAAGCTTATTTTGTTTGTCTTTGAAACTCGTTTTCTGACTTTTTTTTTTTAAAATACATTCTTCACAACTTTTATCCCCTCTTGCTTCTATTGTGCAGAAAGATTTCAAAATTCAATTCAAATGTTTTTTTAAAATTCAACGGGTTGATTTATATTTATAAATTATTCACCCTCTTGCTTTGGTTTTCACAAATCTCGATCAAGCATCTCTATGTGTAAGAAATTCTCTGAATATACTGATTAAATATTGAGTGGACCTCATCCAAAACACTCAAAAGGAAAAAGAAAAAAAAAGATTGTCTTTTGTTTTCAGCTGTACTATTACTATCAATTGTAGCTTTTGCTTTGGTTGAAGTTGCTCTTTCTACTTCTCTTAGCTTTAGAGAAAGATTTTAGAATGGATTGTGTAATATATATTTGCAGCTCATATATAGTTGTTGATTTTTATGGAGATTTCAAGTTAAAAGTCCAAAACATCTCTTTAACTTGATCGTTTTCGCCATTTTCGATTGCAATATACGTAGTAGTATCAAATATGAGAGGGAACAAAACATCCTATATGAGTGAAATCGCCTTACCCCCTCATTGACCTAACGTTATAAGAAGACCTCTCTGGGCTAATCTCCACTTATCAATCGTTTTCTAAGAATTGCCTAAGAAGAAATCTGACTTGAGCGTTGAAGGGTCCTCCGAGGGAGACAAGCCCCATCCACAGGCATGTAACTAGGGGCGGGCTGACGTCTGCTCCAGCCCGCCCCATTTTTTAAAAATTAAAAAATAGGTTAAAAATAATGAAAAAATTAATATACATTATGTATTTTTTATTAGAATAAAAGTTTTGTTAATAAAAATTATGAATATATGAAATTTTAGTCTATCCAGCCCATCTAAATTTTATTTTCTAGTTACATGTCTGCCCATCCCGACCTTGTTTGTTCTTGTAGGTATTCGGATCATGGTCTCAGTCATCGTTCTCCTTCAATAAACTTTGTGTGGATTTTTCACCGTACAAAATGGCGATCCTTTTTTATGTGAATCTTGTGTCATTTGGATTGTAAAATGTGGGATTGATACACGGTTTCGAAAAGTGATTCGCAACCAATTAAGTTCATCCCTTTTGTCTATATGTGTCTGCATCTTTATTTTGTGAAAAAAAAAATATTGCAGTTTCTAATTCAATATTAATACATGATAATCAGCCGAGATCTTTGTCATGTGAGTTGTCGTGAAAACCTGTGCCTATTGATGTTCATTCATGAATTCGGTTTTTGGCCTTGTTAGTATCATGGAAATTTTCTGTAACATGCCCATGTTTGTGATCTTTTGACCATTTTCTGTATCAGGAAGCTTGTTATAATTGCTATCTTCTTAATCTGTTTTTTCTTACTTGGGGTCAAATTTATACATTAGCTGATCTGATGATAAGAAATATAAGGGTGTGCATTAAATTGTGCAGAAATATAATTAAGATCATTGAGTTTACATCTCAAAAGATGCAAGTACATAACTTGTACGTATCTCATCATCCTTAATTATAAATGGTGTTCAATTTTTTTATTTTTTATTTACTTCTGATATATATATATATATATATTCCCATGGGGAAAAAAGCATTTTCCATCCAGTCAAACATAGCCTCAAAACCATAGTATAGAAATAGAACCCTAGTTGGATGTTTGTGAAGATATATTATATTAGTTAATTATATTATTGGTATAGGTTGAGGATATGCATTCATAGGTATAGATTGTTGATAAGAACAATGGAACAAGTGTTGTGCCTTAATTAATTGTAGATTCCCATGGAAGGAAAAGCCAATTGAGATATACTCTATATGATATGATATGATAGAGTCAAGTACACAAACACACACACTGGAAGAAAGCCCTTTAAGGGATTAAATAAATGTCCTTTAATTTTTCCTTGTGTACTATATCTCTGCAGTACTTTACTTTAATTGAAGGAGGAGAGGAACATGAAATCACATGGAAATGATGTACAGAGATGGATCTCATATATATATATATATATATAGATGTTAGGGATAAGCTCCTTTGAAATCTCAAACTTTGAAGGTACTTACTTGCTAGCTAGCTTGAATATTGGAATAGAATCTTCCTCCGATCCCTTATCGCGAAAAATCCAGTCCCGAAATCAGAGGGGGTAATTGAATAAATACTATAAGAATGATCGAGTGATCTGAAACTGTAATGCTTGATTTTTAGTGATCGATATTCACCAGATTCTACCCAAAAAAATAAAGGCATTTTGCTTGTTCAGCTGATTTCTCAACACCTAGCTAAGACTTAAAATTATGGCATTAATTACTTTAATTATATGCCATTTAGATGCATTTAGGTCTAGAAATTTCAGCCTGTGTTTAATGCTTAATTAACTGCATTTAGTTGTTAGGTTAAGGTTGGACAAAAGAGAAAAAAAAATTCTAAGATTTAAGATTGATAAATTTCAGATTTGGTTAAAATTGCTTTTAATTAGTAAGTTAAGGCAATGTAATGAAAAGCATATACTATTTTTTTTTTTTGAGAAAAAAAAGCATATACTAATGAAGAGTACTTCATTATGAGAAATTAGAATAGTAACCTAACAAAGGGCATAGTATTTTAATTACAGTATCAAACTCCATTTCTTTACAAATTACTAGGCTTAGGAAACTGTGAAAAAAATTAGGGATATACAGCAAACAAAAAGAAGAAAAATGTCAATTCTGACTTATGAGAGCTGGACTGTGAAGACACCTGTTAAAATAGAGGATTAAAAAAACAGTGGACCCCAAAAAAAATACATTTATTATGGGTTTGGGGAATCTAGATGGGTGGTCACTGGTTTCTGCAGTGAATGTCTGTCTTCATCTTCTCTTACCTTCTCCCACTTCCAATTTTAATACAGTAAGTTTCTGTGTTAGAGTCCACGTCAGCTACCTCAAGCACAAAGTAAGTTTTTTAGCCCCTAAGGTATCAAATGAAGACCACTTTGTAAGTTCGACTAATCTCACAACTAACTTAATTCATTGATTCATTAGAGACATGATATGATATGATATGCTTACTGAAGTAGATTCGAGAACGACGAGAAGTGGTAATCTAGATGATTTCGACGTTACCCTTTCAAGTACAAACCAGTTAAGTATGTAACGGGAAGTCACGGGGATGCGTTGGGGTTTGCGAAAGAGGATAGTAAAGGGAAAGGGACAGATAAAAAAGAGGTTCAGAAGTATGTGAATATGTCAATGTAGTAGTGCAGTTTAAAATTGAATGGGTTTTTGTAAGGTATATGAGTACATGCCTCAATATTTAATACATATGTCAGGAATGTTCCTTAGAACCTTGCATTAAAAAAGAGTATATTTGAGCATTTAGGCAGAAGATTTGAATGTGGACAGTTCAATATGTTGTCCTTATATATGTGTGTGTTGTGGTGTGTTACTGCTTCCTTTTGTTCCTTTCTCTTCCTTTATTCAGTTTGTTTACTAGCGCCTTGTGCATCAACAATGTAACTCTTAAGATATTGCACCCACACTGTATATTGTTTTGGTTTTTTTTTTTAAATGACTCATTGTCTTCATCCATTTATTTGGAAGAGGTTTAATAGTTTTGGATAGATGGGTAAAACTGTACTTGTCAAAGTGTTAATTTAATTTTCTGCATTGTATGATCAACCCATGGTGACAATGGTGTGCATAGCATAGTAAAAGGTAAAAGCAATGATGGGTCTCTCTTAGATTACAAGGACTTCCATTGTCCCACTTTTATTCTACTTTTTTTTTTTTGTTATTTTCATGAGTATCCAAGTTAACTCTGGTTTGTAAAACCCCCTGTTGTATCCCTGATATATTATTGAGATGTCTGAAGAGACCAAAGAGAGTCACACATTGAAAATGTGAATGAATAAGCCTTAGTATATAAGTTAGTAGGCTACTTCTCATATTGTTAATTGATTTTAAGATTGAACCTCACTCGAATATATTATTTTTCACAAGGTCCCTTTTATTATTGATTAACTTGTTTTTTGTACATCTCAAACATATAGAGAGGCCACCAAAAAAGAAAAAGGGTGGATGTAGCTCATGGGGAAAGGAGTTAAAAGAAGGTGAAAGTGTGATACCAGCCATATTCATGGATAAAAGTGGAGAGCTTAGTGGTCATCAATTGAGGCATACAAATTTCTTTTTGTGGAAAAAAGGAATCCCTTCCACTAATTAAACAAATTTACATATATCTTCCAAAGGGAACAATCACTAGCTAGCACACCAATTCTGAATTAATGGATCTCCCTTAATAGTCAATTTTAAAAGGCCCCAAAACTTTCCTGACATGGTCAATTAAATCTTAAACCTTTAAGACAATTTTTTTTTTTAATAAAAAAATGGTGGTGTGAAGGGTGAGACAAAGACAAAGAATCATTTAGCTTTTATGCCATAGCTAGGGATATGGTCATATGTTATATCTAAGAGTATTAAATAGCTTCAAGTGGTATAGCTTGCTTCCATGATATATACTCACTCCATTCACTGAAGAAGAGGCAAACTAACCTAAAAATCAAAATGGCATTCATGGTAGAGAGAGATGAGGAAATGGTGTTCTCTGTGGAGAGCCAGAAGTCAGTCCCAGCACCCTTCTTGACCAAGACTTACCAGCTCGTCGACGATGCGCGCACCGATCACATTGTCTCTTGGGGTGAAGATGAAACCACCTTTGTTGTGTGGAGACCCCCTGAGTTTGCTAGGGATCTCCTTCCTAACTACTTCAAGCACAACAATTTCTCCAGCTTTGTTAGGCAACTCAATACCTATGTATGTTTATATACTTTTATTCATTATATTTCTCAATCTATTTACTTTCATTTGTTTGCATTGTAATGTAAAGATTATGCATTGTTTTTTAGTGTTTAAAACCTTTTCACTATTGAATTTATGATGCTTAATTTCTCACATTATTTTTTAATTTATTTTTTATAACGAGAATAACCCACCTTTACAAATAAGTTTAAAATATAAAGTGTTTTTGTTATTTAATTCGGAAATTTATCGATCAATCATGGTGATTTTCTGTAGGGTTTCAAGAAGGTTGTAGCAGATAGGTGGGAGTTTGCAAATGAGTACTTCAAGAAAGGCGAAAAACAGTTGCTATGCGAAATCCACCGGAGAAAAACGCCGCCGCAGCACCACCAGCCAACCGGCCACGGCCACCACCCCTTCCAGGGTGGTGACGCCCACTTCCCACCGCCGCAGGACGAAAACGCCAATGTATGCGGCGGTGGAAGCATGTACTGGCTTGACCATCCGATTCCGGTGGCTCCCGTGAAGTCTCCGGCGAGCGACATCCTGGCGGCGCTCTCGGAGGACAACCAGCGGCTGAGGAAGAGGAACTTCATGCTGCTGTCGGAGCTCAACCACATGAAGAGCCTCTACAACGACATCATCTACTTCATCCAGAACCACGTCAAGCCCGTCGAGCCCGCCGGCGGCGGCGGCTTCTACGGCGGCGACGGCGCGTTTGAGGAGAGCGATGAGACCGTTAAGCTCTTCGGAGTTGCTCTCCATAGTAAGAAGAGATTTTGCACTTAGGGAAAAAATGCTAATTTTAATTAGAGTAAATTACACAAAACCACCCGGAAAAAAGAGTTTTTACAAAACTACCCAAAAAGTAAAAAAATATACAAATCGCCGAATTTTGGGTTGTTTTTCAAAGAATTAATTTAGTCACAAACTTTTCAATGTTAGTAAAAGTATTAAACTATCACTTTGTCCCTACAATTCAATATTGTTAAAAAAAATCAAAATGCAGAGGGACAAAGAGATAATTTAATACTTTTAGATGGCTTATAATTTATAAACATTGAAAAGGTTGTGGGTTATTTCTTTGAAAATTAACTTTGAAGTTTGGGGATTCGGTATAATTTTTCCATGTATAGGTGGTTTTGTTAAAAATCTTTCTTGTAACGGTGGTT
Organism: Persicaria maculosa; assembly: GCA_963922045.1. NCBI lineage: Eukaryota > Viridiplantae > Streptophyta > Magnoliopsida > Caryophyllales > Polygonaceae > Persicaria > Persicaria maculosa. Next base: position 50,374,319 of record OY998269.1, on the reverse strand, counting down.
TTGCATAATTTACACTTATAATTAATTTAGCTTTTTAAACTTGGATTCGATTAGTTTTCGTACTTTTGTAGTCTAATGGAATAGGGATCGAGAAGCCATTGTTTTTGTGTAGATAATAAGGGCTTGTGGATCACTAATCTTATGCAAATTTGTTTATCTAGTATTGCCATTAGCTTGCTTAAACACATTTGCACAATAAGCCTGACATAACCGTGGATTTCATCTCAAAACCATTTGGCTAATAGCAAAAAAAACAAAAACAACAAACATCTGGCTAATTTTTATTTTTATTTTTATTATTGTTTTTCAAGTTGTTTTTGTACCCTTGGATCAGTACATTTTATCTAGTAGAATATTTCTCAAATCGACATGTTTAACCTATGCCTTGAGAGTATAGATTAGAAAATCTTTTGAGGCTTTGAGTTACAACATACATGCAAATAATAAGTGTCTGAAATATGATGTTCTGACAAGCAAAATTTCAGTTTGAGTTGCAACATACATGCAAATCAACCACCAGGCTTGGTAGTCAATGAAAGAAAGGAAAAGATGAGGGTCTCACTAGCTTCATAAAGCCATGTGACAATTCATCTGCCTTTAGCTACCTACTTCTATGGAGCAAAGAACTCAAATCTTATATGAAAACTGCTTCCCTTGTTTAGCAAGTTAATCACCAGACTCTATAGCAGATTGATTTCATATATGACGCCTTCGTGGTTTCCGACCACTGAGCGAGATCCAGCAACCTCCTCGGCGTGCATCCCTTGCTTTTTGGCTTCATTCAGAACCATAACATCCATCCTGATACAAAGAAATGAATCATTATTAGCATTGATTTTTTTTCCAAGAGTATTAAGATCAAGTTTGTAAAGTTTGTCGCAGAGTAGCATACGTCTTTGCACGAGAAACATAGGCCAGTATGAACTTGCACTCTCCTTTCCTTCTAATTTGGAGGAGCTGCTTCACAGCGTTGAACAGCAATGGAATGCTGGCTTGCTGAAAGCTTGAGATAGTCAAGGTCATTCTAACCAATCCCTTGATAAAACGGTTGCTTCATAGTTTCGCAAAATGACTACTGCTTAACTAGTCGACTGCCCTCTAAAACAAAATAAAAATGTATACTGAAAGCATAAAATTCCTAAAGTAATCTGGATTATTTTAATGTAAACAGCTATTTTTCATCTTTGAATTGAAAAGAAGAATATAAAACCACAAATATGAAACCAAGGATATAAATGTCAGCACCAAGAACCAGATCAAATCCTTCAGGATATTTTTTAATAATCTCACTTATATGATCAGAACTTCCCCATTCAAGTTTCTCAGCCTTCAAACCTGGCAAGATTCAAGGATGATAAGATCATATAACACCTCCGTGTAGTCATTTTTTCCTTCTCGAGAGAAAGCTCCATGCAATAATCTGATAACCAAGTAAGATTTCTCCTTACCTGAGCAGCCATAAGATTCCTCAGACGATGCATGAAGCTCGATGTTCTTGTTCAAAATCTGATACAAACCAATTAAACGTTACGGTAGAAAATCCCATCCAACAAAAGAAAAAAGACCCAATCATAAGGGAGTATGCCTCACCTTCAAAACTTCATCACTGTGGTCGGTCATGACAACATTTTGACAGAATCTGCTACAAAGGACACCAGTAATACCTGATAGTTCCGGACATTAAGAGTGGGAAGGCGAGTTTTTTTCCTTTCAATGAATGAGATAAAGATTCACATTAATGCTTTAATTTAACAATAGTCTACAAGAAGGAATTTAGCAAAACATAGCAAAAACACCTTCATTACACATTAAACAGAATAAACACCTATGGAGATCTTTACATTTGAATAAGGTATGAGACAAAAAAATTCAAAGTCAGTTGGGAAAGGGAAAAAAAATCACATCGGAAAACCACTGAAATTAGATAGATGTTGAAATCACATAGTTGAAATCACATACCAACACCTGAACCTAACTCTATGATAGAGGATCCTTTAATTATGTGAGAGTTCTTGGATAGATAATCATTCATCAACATGGCTCCTGGCCAGACCAATTGCCCTGTCAGATCAAAATCAGCTGCCCCAAACAGGGAAACAAAATCAGGATACTGCAATAACAGTCCTTAATCAAGTTAATCAAATGCTATCAGAAACCAGTTCATTGTGCAATTTCATCAATACAATCTCAATACGACACCAGCAAATGAAGAAGAAACCTAAAAAAAAAATATGTTAACTTCCGAGTCCAAATTGATCGAATCTAGGTTAAAATAAAGTATGTAGATATCTGAAAGGATTAAGTCTCGATGAAATTGAATCGCATACTCGAAGCAGATTGGAGGCAGTAGAGCTGAAGAACTTGCTCCCCGAAGGTAAAAGTGGAGAGTTCATAGCTGCACAGAGAGAATACTCCATCAATGAGAGTGAAAACTAAGCTCTATGTATAGGGAAATAAGAAATCCAAAGAGCAAAACACGAGTTACTCACTCGTCGTTGATGAAGAAGGATCGATCCAAGCAGACAGTGTCGTCGTCGTCTTCCTCTTCGTGTCTCTTCATTTTCAGAGTTTGGAGTGTGAAGGGCATGAAAAATTGGAAATGGTTTTCGTCTTTCAAGGCTCAAGCACCTTGTTTTGCAGCTTGTTGGGCTGGCCTGGGCCGCCTCGCACCATCCATAAATGGGCCGTATGGGCCACCTCAATTTGATATTCGACTTCACTTCACCTAATCCATCCGATATCAGTCAAATCTTTCATCCATATTTGAATATTGGTCATCCACGAATCGGGTGAAATAAACGGGTGAGCAGGTTTTTTTAGTTAAGTAAAAATTTAGGATCAGATATACTTCAATCGTTATGACCGATAAGTCGGGAGACAAAATACCGTCAAAATATATAACGTATAACGGAAAACATAAAATGTACATTACAACAAGCAGAAACGCACCTTACAAAAGACGAATATAGGCAAAACTAAATCAAGCAAGTTGAGGACATAGACTACAGATGAAGCCAACATCAGGAATCCATGTGGGCAGTGAAGACGAACCTCTAAAGAATCTCCTTTCTGAATACGGAAACAGAGTCGCTCCATGCATACCACCTTGACTCCAGCCAGTCCAGACACTCCAACTGCTGCAACCCCAACAAAGAAGAAGATGGTCTAGACGCACCAAAACAAAGACGCACACCGCGAGCAAGATGCACCAAGAAACTAGTCGAAACGGACACATATTTTGGTCAAGACCTTTTGGAATTTAATTCAAGCTCTTCTGAGCGGAATTTCAAGCCCTAACAGGATAAATCAAAGCCTTGCACACCAAGAACGTTCCCAGCCCAACATCGGCAAGGCACAATCCTTGCACGCGGTGGCCATGGACCGGCGACAATGAGGCCCCCGTAGCTCGCAGAGCACCAAGACCCACATCAAGGGTCAGACCCAACTGGGACCACGGAAACGTCAATTTATCATCCAAACTCATAGTCGGAGTGAACCAACATCAAAGGCTTTTTGAACCCCCAAGGGGATGTTTTTGGACTCCTATGGAGATTTCTCATAGATTCAATCTATATTAGGTGTTGCAGTTGCATATCTTAAAACCCCAATGCCTGAATCGAGCATGAATTCAACCTAGGGTTTTGAAAAAAGGGGAAAGACGCCTTCGGAGAACTCAATGGCGAGAGGCAGTGACTAGGCCATGAGATACAGGCGAAGGCGATTGGACTGGATCTGATAGACAGGATCGTCGAGGAAGGAGAGACGGGCAGTGGGTTCGGGGCGAAGATTGGGGGCGCGTGGGAATTCTCAAGCACATTCTTTTTCCTCATAGAGGGTTTTCCGCTTAGAGTGAGCATTTTCATTTTTCCTCTGATTTCACTTGCTAAAATGCATATAAAATCCCTTCTAATTAATAATATAATACCATTTGTTCGAAAACATAAGTCCATTAACTTTTTGACACATTTTTTAAGGAGTTAAAAACTGTATAATTTTTTTTTGCATAGTCTTATTTACTCCCTCCGTCTCAAAATTTAAGTCATTTTAATTAGGATTTTGTACAAGTTTTAATAAAACACTCACCCCTCAATCAACATCATCATTCCACTAATTTTTTCATAAATTTTATTGTTTTCTAATACCCACTATATTTTTTAACCAATCAAAATCTTTAAAAAAGTCAATAACACACAAACCAATACAAATCATTACAGTACTATCCTCTACCTACAAAACCTAAAATGACATCTATTTTGATACTACAAGAATAAAGGCCTAAAACGACATAAGTTTCGAGACGGAGGGAGTATATTTAACAAAATATTCACGTTTTAAAACTATTTACAAAAAATATTCATGATTATCAGATATAGCATACAAACACGGTTTCATGCCGCATTTTTGTTGCAAAATGAAAAATTTTAAATTGGAAGGGGAGGGACAAAAAGAAAACGAGTAGAACGCGTGTTGAAACCGCGTTTTTTGTGTAATACTCCCTCCGTCTCAAAATACATGTCTTTTTAACTCATACTAATTTTGTCAAGAATACATGTCTTTTTAGATTTAATCATTACACTTAACATACTTTTTACATCTAATCATTACTCTAATTTTTACATCACCCCTACTCTCCTCCTTACAAATACTCTAATACCAAAGTCTAATCATTACACTTAACCTAATTTTTACATCTAATCATCACACTTAACTTACTTCTTAATTCCCGTGCTTAGTTCTAAAAAGACATGTATTTTGAGACGGAGGGAGTATATACTTATTTATTGACTTTCATCAACAACCAAAAAGTTTATTTATTGACTAATACTCCGTATATAATTAGTATTAACGCTCAGATTATTTTTTATGACCAAACACTCAAATTATTTTTAAAACTTGACCTGATAAAAAAAATAACGTTTGTTTCTCATCATCTAACTCATAGTATTATTTATTAAATTTGACTTTTTAAAACATTTTTAAAAAATGTTAAAAACTCTATATAATTTGTTTTAATGTATTCATACTTATTAATATAGTATGAAATTATTGTAAAAAAATATTAAAAATCTGATATTTTTATAGAGTTTTTAAATTAAAAAAATATAAAAAATAAAATTAACTCTATTTTCAGACGGAGTGAGTAGTATATTATAAGGTTCTAAACATCACCCTACACTCGAACAGCTAATTCTAGAACAATTCCGGGGGAAAAAAGTCAATAGCTAGGTCTTTTTTTTTGGGTCGAAATCTTAATTAAGTATTTAGTTAACACGGAATATTTAACAAGTATTCCCTTACCAATTAGGGAGTAGTATTACATCAATTTTTTTAAGAACACGTTTTTTCAGAGTTGTTAGGCTAAAAAAAATTATTTAAAATACTTTTGTATGACTAGCAAAAATTATTTTAAAATTAAACTTAAAAATAATCGTGATCACACTATCTCCAAATCTCGGCTCAGATTAGGGTTCGAATTAACATATACTCCGTATGAATTAAAAAGTGTCCAATATACGGCATTCTCATGATGAGCAGGTTTAATTTTTGTGTCAATTATTCTACATATATATCATGCACTAGTTAACTGATCGATCAATGAACTAGTTAACTGATCAATGAACGTAGAGTTTTAAATCAATTTTTTCAACAGAATTATTAGGTACAAATCAGGCTACGTGGAGTCTTGGGATGACTGAAGCCTCCTTAGCTGGGAAGATAAACGTAAAGTTTTATTTATTTATTTTGAATTATTTTGGTAATTTTTACTAATTTTAGGGATAAAAGAGGATCAAAAGAGTAATTGATAATGAGGGATATTTATTACCATAACGTCATGAGTTTAAACCCTTTAGCCTTACCTTTTTTATAATTTTTGTTTCTCTTGGTTTTCTTTTATTAAAAATGTCTAATAAAATAACAAATTAAAATTTTGATCCAATAGATTAAAAAAAAATATTTTCTCTCTCTCTCTCTCTATATATATAAATCTCTTTTTTTTTTTTAATTATTTTTGTTTTTTCTACTAAAAATGATTAATTAAATAACAATCTCATTTTTGTTTTTCCTACTGAATTAGAAGTAACAAATTAAAGTTTTGTGTATAATAATTCTGTTGAAAGAAAAGGCTTGAAGGTTTATCACGATCGATCAACAAAAAAATATGTTTGAAATAATGCCGATGGATTAATAATACCATATATAATTAAAAATATCGGTAAAAAGTAAAAACAATAGCTAGGTATCTCAAACACCATTGTACTAACTTATTAACTTATATTTAATAGTACAAATAATCAATCAACTATTCTTTTACCAAATGTAGCCTAAAACAATGTATTTTCCTGTTTACTCCGATTCCTTTGTTCACTTTTATTTGTTGTTTACTATTCACGCACGTTTTCTTAAAATGATAAAAACTATATAAAATATTAAAAAATTTTATTAAATTTTTTTATTAATCTCATAGTTTTTAGTAATAACTACAGTAATAAGTATGATATTGTAAAAAAATTATTAAAAAAATAAATATTTTATATAATTTTTATCATCTAAAAAAATGTACCTAAATAATAAAAAGACAATTAAAAGTGAACGGATGGAGTATTTAACCATAAAAAAAGCAATACAAATATGCCCAAGCACCCCACTTTACTAACGATAAACATGCTCTTAACGTCCTAGAAGGGGTGGTCCAGTGGTGTAGAGTAAAGGAGGAGTAAGGAGGTCTCAGATTCAATCCTTGTCCCCACCACTCTTTATTAGTGGATTTAACCAGTCGTTGCAAGACTGCAAGCCGATTTGTCTGGTGCGATTCCTCGTAATAAAAAAATGCTCTTAACCACCAGCAATATTCTAGTGTCTAACAATATATGATGGAAGTATTTCTATGTTTTGATACATCTGCCAAAGTGCCAACTAATAAGGCATGAAATCGGTCTAAGAGTTCAAACCTAACTCTATTTATTATTTATATCCTTAACTACTGAAGGCCTTAAACATAAATACATCAGCAAATTAAATACAGTAAAACGGAAGGCACCAACCTCCAACTGATAACCACCTACCACCATTTTCCCGCGTATATTTACTCCTCCACGCCATGGAATGAAAGGAACCAACCATTCGTATTTTGTACAGTAGTATATTCAAATATAAGACCCACCACCCACATTCGAATTGACACTCCGATTTACAAATTGCCAGAGAAATCGATTTCGAAATCCCCCTTTCGCTGCCACTGGAAGCTACACATACACCACAACCACCAAAACCCCTAAAGGTGAGATCTTTTTTTATTTCTGGAGGAAAACCAATCACGTAATTTCACGTTTTTGTCGTCTACCCTTCAATTCAATTCTTGGGTTTCTTTCTTCTTCGTCTACCTCAACAGTTCAGGAGGACATATTTCGCATTCCCTTCATTAAAAAACGTTCACCTACCGACATTAAATTAAAAAAAATACAATTTTTTGGGGGAGAAACGCGTTTTCCAGAATCTAGGGTTTCCTCTTCCTGATTCTTCTCTGCGCCTAATCAGGTCCGATATCTTCTTTCTCTTCATCAATTCGGATGTTCCGCGTGTTATTGACGGTGCTTTTGGCGTCAATTTGAAGTTATAAGGTGGAATTGTTTGCTTTTTTGTTGCTTCTCTTTGTTTTGGTATCGTCGGCGTTTAGGGTTTTGTTTTGCTGTTGGGGTTGATCACGGGGATTGCGAATTATGGGTTTTTGTTGTAATTTCCGAGAGGGATGTTTCGATTTTGTAAGTAACGGGTAGCTGATTGCGGCAATTGAGCTTTATTATGTGTTTTTCGTTATGCATTTTCTAGAAGCCCTTAAGAAAAGGGATTTTTTTTTTAATTTTTACAGATGAACACTTAGGAAATACTTTTCGGTATGATTCACTTGCTCTCAGATGATTCTACTGGTTGGTTTTCATTTGATCATCTGTTTTTGTGAAATCAACTATCAGTTGAACCTATACAGTTCTGTTTTAAAGAAGATTGTAACCTCTTCGACTCTACATTGTTACAAGGGGCTTTATTATCTTTCTCACTTAGCTCTCTTTCTTGGTTTGAGTGAATATGATGGTTTTTATTTTCTTTCTCCCTGTTGTATCTGCATTGAAAAGAGGGTTGATTGTTTCATATAAGATGATTTTCATGTGACTAACTTGTTGCAAATTTATGTTGTGCATTATGTACCTTCTTTCCGATGGCTTCTAGGATGTCGAGTTTGGAAGAGCCTCTTGGTTTTGACAAGCTACCAAGCATGAACACAATTGATAGGATCCAGAGGTTTTCCTCTGGTGCCTGTCGCCCCAGGTCTGATGATTTGGGAATGGGAAACTGCTGGATTGAAGGGAGGAATTGCAGCACATCAAACAGCTGCAGGTGCCTTGGAATTATATGTGTTCCGTTTACCAAACTGGTTTGCTTTCTAGTTTTCCCAAACTGTGTGTCGATTACCTCTGAGACTTACTCAAATATGTTCTTGCAGTGATGATTCCGAAGACTACATGGGAGAGGGATTTCCATGGAAGAGACAAACAAGAGACAACTCACGAAACAAGTCGTTCCTTCATAGGAACTCAAACTCGGGTAGGAGCAATGGGCTATATGAAAGTGGGTATGATTCAAGGTGTTTGCCCAATCAGGATTGTGCTTTGCAGAGTCCAAACAAAAGCAACGGCATAAGAAACTGCAGGGTAACTTGATATCATAATTGCACCTTTTAGTTGTTAAAAACTGTGGACTGCCCACGGAATCTCCTATTCCAAAAGTTATTTTGACAATCTTACTCTTGAGATCATCATGCAGGCCTTGTTTTCTGTTTACACTATTGAATTGTTTATTTAATTTTGCCCAGCAGTATCTCTCTGGCATACCAAAGTATGTGAAGATTGTGGAAGTGGGCCCGAGAGACGGGCTACAAAATGAGAAGCATACCGTGCCGACTGACGTAAAGATTGAATTGATCCATAGACTTGTTTCTACTGGCTTACCTGTTGTTGAGGCGACGAGCTTCGTCTCGCCAAAATGGGTACCTCAGGTAAAATAGCCTTTTTCCTGTAAGCCTATAATTGTTGAATGCTAAAACTAAAAGCATCAAAACCTTTTAGTTTCTAAAATAAAATTTGGTTCCCCTTGCAGCTGTCCGATGCAAAGGATGTAATGGCAGGAGTTCGCCATTTAGAGGGGGCTCGCATGCCTGTCTTGACACCAAATATAAAAGTAATTGATTTATTCTTATGCAACCATCTGTTAACAATTGAATGTGTCTGATATTCATCTGTCCTTCTCATTTCAATTGCTAGGGCTTCGAGGCAGCAATTGCAGCTGGTGCCAAAGAAATAGCGATTTTTGCATCGGCTTCTGAGTCCTTCTCAAAGGCTAACTTAAACTGCAGCATTGAGGAGAGTCTCACTCGCTATCGTGCTGTGGCTCTTGCAGCTAAAAAACTCTCAATTCCCATTCGAGGGTATGATCTCACCTTTCTCATCTCTATTTTTCTCTCTACAGTTGCATTTTTCTGCATTTCATCTATTCATGTTGCCAGCACAAGCTGGTTGCTTATTTAGGTTCTTGTTTCGAGTACTTTGAAATATTACCTCAAACATTGGAATGTTCACAATATGACAATTTGTATGACTAAAATTTTGTCATAGGTATGTATCTTGTGTTGTTGGCTGTCCAAACGAAGGACCTATTTCTCCTTCAATGGTAGCTTATGTGGCAAAGGAACTGTATGATATGGGTTGTTTTGAAATCTCCCTTGGCGACACTATTGGAATTGCTACACCCGGTAATCTCCTCTTGGGGTTATACAACTCATGCTAGTTTTTTGTGTCATATTGGATTGAAATACTATATGTACATGTTAATCTGAGTCACTGCATGAGCACCTCGATCTTCTGTGCTGTTACACATTTTACACATTGCTTACTTTTGCTAATGTTTCTGGCTCGGTTCAGGTACTGTCATTCCCATGCTTGAAGCTGTAATGGACGTTGTGCCTGCTGAGAAGCTCGCTGTGCATTTCCATGACACTTACGGGCAATCTCTTCCTAACATTCTCGTTTCCCTCCAAGTAAGTTAGATTCTCTTGAATCCAGAATGAATGTCTGTAGTTCTTGATTTCTTCAAACCTTTTAACTAAAGCAAACCACAATTATTTATGCTATTTTCCATCGCGTTCTGTTCTTCCCAAACAGATGGGGATCAATGTGGTTGACTCCTCCATAGCAGGCCTTGGAGGCTGCCCATATGCAAAGGGGGCATCAGGAAACGTTGCCACCGAAGATGTGGTATACATGCTGCACGGGCTTGGCGTGAAGACGAATGTGGACTTCGGAAAGCTTCTCTCCGCTGGAGAATTCATCTGCAAGCATCTGGGTCGCCAGTCTGGCTCCAAGACTGCCATTGCCCTGAGCCGTGTTACATCTGATGCCTCAAGGATATAAAGAACCTTCCGCGCCTGTACGTGTTTAAGGTTGTGTTTGCGCATCTAGCTCGAGATGTCATCAGTTCCTCTAGATACAATAAGGTAACTTAATACACTTTCAATTGTTACATGTCTAGGCATAAAAGCGCCTTGTACTAGCTTTTACCAGGTGCAGTTGTTGTGATTTTTACGGCGTTCTGAAGTTTTTCTGCCAACTCGATTTGTAAAGGGTGAAACCCTATCATTTGTCATTCCAAACTCATGAAATATATAGAAGGTGAAAAGAAGGAAAAAGTATAGAGGTGTTTGATTCTGCAATTTCTGTTCTTGCCAAAGGTTCATCTTTTGCTTTCTTTGTGCTTATAAAGCTGATTTCACCAGAACCCTTAACTCATAACTTATAAGCTCACATACCCATTGACGATTCGTTAAGCGCGGTGTGGTGATTGCTTACAAGGAACCAATAAAGTGCTTATCTGCACTAGTAAGTTGAGTTTAACCATAGGTTCCAATCTACTGTCATAAGCTACTAGTGTTTTAAGCTTCAACTCTAGCTTGTAAGATTGTGATGTACAACTCTTTACAAGTATGAATCACCTTGTTGAATGCATACAAATTAGATCATGAATATTGAAAAAATTTGGCAAAAATATGTGGTTAAAGGCCAACCTACCTTAGATCATGAAGCTAGATAGGACAACTACTACCACCTAAATGCAATCAATAATTTAGCTGACAGAAAGGGCCCTTGTGATGATCACTCACTACGTTACAACTTGCCGTCCATGGAAATCTCATCACTAATTAACTCCTCTAATAAATATCCATCCTATCTTTTTTGTTCTTATTCATTTGTCCTTTGCCTTGAACCTCTTTTCAGAGACTTTTAAAGAACCCTAAAGCTTGCAATTTAAGGATCTGAAGGTATTTTGCTTGTCAATTAAAGGTGTGGTCTCTCTCGGGCGTGTTTGACAAAACATTCATTCGTCTTATAAGACATCTATATCAGCACATCGTCGGTTGCATTATTAGACCTTGTCAATTGGGCGTGTTCAGAACGCGTTGCTAGTAAACGTGTCGAATGTCACCTCTATTGGGTCACTTGCCGGATGAGTGAGTAGCAGAACCAATCATGCACCCAATCTTGGATGATGATTTTGCTTTGTTCTTCAGTCAAAGCTATAAATTCCTCCTTGTTAAGTGCTTCATCAGTACCAGCTTGCACTTTGAATGGCTACTGTGGATATCTATTGCCAACCATCACAACTTCTTTCATTCCTCCATGTTCAGAATTCAGATTCGTGCATACCCACATAGTATTGGATCGGATTTGATCCGAAAACCAATTCGAAACAACGCCAATCACCAGCAAAAGATTCGAAGACTTGGTTCATTTGGCGCGATGTGCTTTCTATATATGTTGTACTCCTAACACCTTGTTTTGACCATTTCCAACTTCTTACAGTATAAACTAATCAATCATAGCACAAAAAGGTTTAACAAGACTTTGTGTGTCCTGTCATGGTTCATTTGGTACCTTATCTTGTTACTCAACAATGGACATCTTTCACATGTTAATGCTTGTCATATCATATGCAAAAAGAAAAGATTTGTACAATAGAAATGATTTTAATGGATATAAAATTAAAAAAAATTCAAATCACTTGTTAGTGAAGCAAAAACAAAATCACTTGGACAAAAATAAAAAAAGGCATATAGTGATATTTTTGGGATTTAGGTCCTACATAAAAGGTTTCTCCTATTGTAAAAGTTTGGTTTCACAAAAGAGAGGAAACATGAAAGTTGTACAAAAGGAAGAAGTAAAAAGAGAGAGAGAGAGCATGAACAGTTGAACACATGCAGTATGATGATCAGTACAAGACAAGTGAGAGTCATGCAGAAGCACAGAAACTAGCACAGCTTATGATTTATCCTGGCTCCATCTTTGACATTACATTACATTATTTACATTAGGGATCTGAAACTACTTTTGGGGTCCCCCAGTGTCTCTGTCCCTTTCAATCTTCCATATGACACAAGATTTTTAAACTAGAGAAAATACTTATCCTTCATACCTTAAAACCCATAAAAAAAATGTTACTCCTTCACTTGGAATTTTTTTTATTAAGTAAAAATTCGAGCTCGGACAAGTCTGAAGTTCGAGAGGTCGATGAATCGGCAGACAGACTAACCGTCAACAAACAACACACTAGAAAATACAAATCAATTCAGATGAAAGAAAAAGCCAAATAACCCGAAAAGTTGTCCGCCAGCAAAAGAGTCGAGGGAGATCCAAGACGAGCCACAAATGTCGAGAACAAGGGAGAGTACAACGATTAATACGGCGTCTCGACAGTCGATACCGAGAAGACGGAGAACATTAACCCACCATTGGAAAGGGCAAAACCTGGGGAAGTGTGGATCACCGACGTTGCCCCCATCTAAATGAGGGATCTTCGAAGACCACGAACACAGCCACGATCCTCTTGATCATACAGGAAGTCTGATACTGCAACCCAACTCTGAATTAAATGTCATCACCCCATAGCAACAACCTGATGCCAAAAGAATGAACAAATACATATCAATAAGGGAAGATCAAACATCCAACGAAACGAAAAAGATGATAAATGGTAGAGAGAATATGTAACTTGAAGAGAGAAATAACCAAAATAAAAATCCCTCAATAAAATTGGTCATCATTAAAAATGACTTACTACATCCCTCCGTTCGGAAATAAATGATGTTTGACTTTTGTAGACGTAGTTTTAGGAGCTAAAAACTATATAAAACCTTATTTATTTTAATTAATTTTTTTCATAGTTTAATATCTATTAGTAATAAACATTAAATTGTGAAAAAAATTAATTAAAATAAATAAGATTTTATATAGTTTTTAGCTCCTAAAACTGTGTGCAGAAAAGTCAAACATCATTTATTTCCGAACGGAGGGAGTATTTTATACTCATATTAGAGAAAACATTATATTTTTAGTGTTTTATTGTACAAAATTTTGAAATGACTTACTACATACCACATCCATTCAAAAATATAAGTATTTTTTAGATATTTACTCACAAATTAAGAAAATCGTAAATTTATTACTTTTATACCCCTCATTAATTATTCACAACTTTTATCAACCAATAAAATTTAAGAAAAAAGTTAAAAAATAATAATTCTCCTATCCAGATACCTTAAAAAAAAGCTTAAAAGTACTTATATTTTGAAATTAAAATTAAAATTAAAAAGACTTATATTTTTTAAGGGAGAAAGGAGGAGTATGTATAATAAATTTGGTTCCATCTCAGGAGCCCAAAACCCCCCAAACAAAGCAAAAACCATCTGACTTTCATCAATTTCAGAGCCCTCCATAGCCCAAATTTCAAGGTCCTCCTTTCCATCCTTGCAAAAATCTCAAAGCACACATTTCTAAGCACACAAAAAGGTTTAACAAGACTTTGTGTGTCCTGTCATGGTTCATTTGGTACCTTATCTTGTTACTCAACAATGGACATCTTTCACATGTTAATGCTTGTCATATCATATGCAAAAAGAAAAGATTTGTACAATAGAAATGATTTTAATGGATATAAAATTAAAAAAAATTCAAATCACTTGTTAGTGAAGCAAAAACAAAATCACTTGGACAAAAATAAAAAAAGGCATATAGTGATATTTTTGGGATTTAGGTCCTACATAAAAGGTTTCTCCTATTGTAAAAGTTTGGTTTCACAAAAGAGAGGAAACATGAAAGTTGTACAAAAGGAAGAAGTAAAAAGAGAGAGAGAGAGCATGAACAGTTGAACACATGCAGTATGATGATCAGTACAAGACAAGTGAGAGTCATGCAGAAGCACAGAAACTAGCACAGCTTATGATTTATCCTGGCTCCATCTTTGACATTACATTACATTATTTACATTAGGGATCTGAAACTACTTTTGGGGTCCCCCAGTGTCTCTGTCCCTTTCAATCTTCCATATGACACAAGATTTTTAAACTAGAGAAAATACTTATCCTTCATACCTTAAAACCCATAAAAAAAATGTTACTCCTTCACTTGGAATTTTTTTTATTAAGTAAAAATTCGAGCTCGGACAAGTCTGAAGTTCGAGAGGTCGATGAATCGGCAGACAGACTAACCGTCAACAAACAACACACTAGAAAATACAAATCAATTCAGATGAAAGAAAAAGCCAAATAACCCGAAAAGTTGTCCGCCAGCAAAAGAGTCGAGGGAGATCCAAGACGAGCCACAAATGTCGAGAACAAGGGAGAGTACAACGATTAATACGGCGTCTCGACAGTCGATACCGAGAAGACGGAGAACATTAACCCACCATTGGAAAGGGCAAAACCTGGGGAAGTGTGGATCACCGACGTTGCCCCCATCTAAATGAGGGATCTTCGAAGACCACGAACACAGCCACGATCCTCTTGATCATACAGGAAGTCTGATACTGCAACCCAACTCTGAATTAAATGTCATCACCCCATAGCAACAACCTGATGCCAAAAGAATGAACAAATACATATCAATAAGGGAAGATCAAACATCCAACGAAACGAAAAAGATGATAAATGGTAGAGAGAATATGTAACTTGAAGAGAGAAATAACCAAAATAAAAATCCCTCAATAAAATTGGTCATCATTAAAAATGACTTACTACATCCCTCCGTTCGGAAATAAATGATGTTTGACTTTTGTAGACGTAGTTTTAGGAGCTAAAAACTATATAAAACCTTATTTATTTTAATTAATTTTTTTCATAGTTTAATATCTATTAGTAATAAACATTAAATTGTGAAAAAAATTAATTAAAATAAATAAGATTTTATATAGTTTTTAGCTCCTAAAACTGTGTGCAGAAAAGTCAAACATCATTTATTTCCGAACGGAGGGAGTATTTTATACTCATATTAGAGAAAACATTATATTTTTAGTGTTTTATTGTACAAAATTTTGAAATGACTTACTACATACCACATCCATTCAAAAATATAAGTATTTTTTAGATATTTACTCACAAATTAAGAAAATCGTAAATTTATTACTTTTATACCCCTCATTAATTATTCACAACTTTTATCAACCAATAAAATTTAAGAAAAAAGTTAAAAAATAATAATTCTCCTATCCAGATACCTTAAAAAAAAGCTTAAAAGTACTTATATTTTGAAATTAAAATTAAAATTAAAAAGACTTATATTTTTTAAGGGAGAAAGGAGGAGTATGTATAATAAATTTGGTTCCATCTCAGGAGCCCAAAACCCCCCAAACAAAGCAAAAACCATCTGACTTTCATCAATTTCAGAGCCCTCCATAGCCCAAATTTCAAGGTCCTCCTTTCCATCCTTGCAAAAATCTCAAAGCACACATTTCTAAACACACCAGGTGCTTCCCAACATTTCATACCTTTTTGCAACTGCTTTCATCACTTTCCCTGCCTTCAAAGAGGCCAATCCACTTCACCCATCTCAGTAAACTGCAAACTTAGGGATACCCATTTCAAGAACTTGTCCAAGAAGCTGAAAAAAAAAAAGAGGAAGAAAAAAGATGAAGTTGAAGAAGCCATATATCTCCTGTTTCTGTTTCATGTTGCTGTTGTTGCTCTCTGATGAAATCCCTTCATCTTCAGCTACAGGGCATGGTGATTCCACAACTGCAGGGATTGGAGTTGGGGTTGGATTTGGGGCCCACAGGAGTGTGGTAGTAGGTAAAGGTGGATGTACTACAAGAGCTGCAAAAGGAAGAGGAAGAGGAAGAGATCAAGATTTTGATTGCAGTTTTGCTGATGAGAAGAGAACAGTTAGTACTGGTCCAAACCCTTTGCACAACAGGTGAAATTAATTTAGTGCAATTTAGGTCCATCTAGTTTTTATCTTTTGATGGGTTTTTTTGGGGGGTTCCAAATATGCAAATTATATAGTGATCCATGTTATTGTTTGTGATTGTACATATGAAAACTTGCAATTTTGTTGATGAAGTACTTGTACCCAGACTGTGATTAGTGCTTATTGATGGAAGCTTATCAGATTATCTATTTTTTGGTCTTTATCAAATGACTATCTAGCTATGTACATGAATTTTGCAGACTTCAGTATGGTTTTGAATTTTCTGTTCACTGTAAAGAGTTTTACTTCCTTTTTTATTAAGTAAAAATTCAAATTCAGACAAATTTGAAGTTTGAGATGCCGACTGATAAATACAGAAGAGGTGCAATTTTTTTTTTATTACCTTTCTTTTCCTTATTTTATGTGTTCAGAACTTACAGCATTTATCATGCATTTAAGAGGAAATTAAATTAAATTAAATGTCTGATGTGGTGGAAGGTGGTTGTGCTTGTGATTATCCCTTTGCTGTCCTACTGATGTCAATTTAACATTTTAACTAGTCATAATAAACATTCATTAACTCAACAACCAATAAAATTCTGATATAAAATATAAGGGATTTTAGAGATGAATATAGATAATCAATCTTTTTTCATGGTTTAACTTTAATTCATTTACCCAATTCATTTGGGGTAAAAAATGAATTGAAAAACGAATTGAACGCTCATTTTCTTGGCCTATGCATGCAGGATAAGTTAACAAACATTCCTTTGTTCTATCTTTTGTCAAATGTAGATTCTTAATAAAATTTTGAAAGTATAGTGCTGCATAAATTGCATCAGGGTATGAAGAGATCTGAGCGTCACTGCAGTGTGTGTATAGGGTGTGGTTCGGGTGTACATATCCCTTAGGGTGTACATTGTACACAAAATATTATTCGGTGAAATGTGAAACATTATTCGGTGAAATTTGAAGCATTATTCGGTGAAATATGAGTATTGTTTAGGGGAATGTGAAACATTATATCGGTGAAATTTGAAGCGTTATTCGTAGAAATTATAAGTATTTTTTAGGGAATTGAGGTCTCTTTTATTTGAAATAGATGAATAAAAAAACTAAACATTATTCGGTAGAATGTTACAAATTATTCAGTGAAATTGAGACGTTTTCATTTGAACTTAACGAAAAAAACATACCATTAGTAGGTAGAATGTTTCACAATATTTTACCGAATAATGCACATCACATACTCGAATATGTACATTTGCACACACCCAAAACAACCAATAGAGATAAAAAATGTCTAAAAATACACATTTGCACACCACCATTGTGAATGGTCGAAAGTATATACTAACGGGTTATTGTGGTGATTATAAATTACTTTTCGAATTCGAACGAATTGAACATTAGTTATCCATCTTTACCTCTTTTAGAAATGAAGGGAGATTGAATGATTAAGAATTTAGACTTCCAAGTTTGAAATGTGCTATACTTAACTAAATAAATAAGTGAACAAGTATGGGCTAAGTGTTTTTTAGATCCGAGCAAAGTTATTGACTCATATAATTGCCCAACAATCATTATCATTATATTGTGTACTATGTAAAATAGGCTTAGTGCCTACCTATGATCCCAAAAAAAAAAATTGTGTACTATGCAATACTACGTACCATGTAACAATTCAACGAGTCCAAAAGTTTTTGTTATTTTTTAGAAAAAAAAATTATTATTTAGGAAAGTAAAATTAAATTGTGGCTAAAGTATTAAAAGAAAAGAAAAGTTTGTATTGACTGGTCTTTTACACCTTTTCTATATTTAAGTTATAGATTTAACGGTTCATCGTCTGTCGATTTATGGATCTCTCAAGCTTTATTAAACTTCGAATTTTTACTTAATAAAAAAAATTAAAATGGAATTAGAAAAATAAAAGGGTGAATGAAGAAGGTCGAGCGTTGGACTTGGAGACCCTAGAAGGGGTAAATTGGGAAAATTGTCCGCCGGTAGCCATTGTTGAGCTTCTCTTTTCTCCTTGGAATTGGATCGATCATTCAACTTCTCATCACAAAGCTCTGTGCTTTCCGATCCTATCACTCTCCAGGTTCAGGTATATCTCCTTTCCCTTTCTCTCACTTTCTGTATCATCTCCATCTGTTTCAATCTCCCTGTATAGCTCTCGTGTATAACTTACGGGAATCGTCTTCAGGTGAGCAGCTCGCGAAATGGATGAGAACGAATTTCAGCGCCTCTTGTCTCTCTTCCCCGTCGTTCGATCCCGCGATTTCCATGTAATCTCTCTTTCTCTCTCCAATTTGAGATCTTTTTTGCAATATTTCTTTTAATTTCCGGCTTTAGTTAGGTTTAGCTCGAGCTATGGACGCCCATTTGAAACGCCAGGCTAGGTTAAGGAGAAGGTTCGTCCTTTTTTCCATTGAGAATGAAGCTTAGTGCGATCCAATTTAGGGCTACATATCATATAACTGGTGTTTCAGAATTTTAGTGGAAATCTTTGTGATTGGCATATCAATAATTTGTGTTACAAACAGCTTGTTTGCATATCAATAAATAATGAGAAACATCTGGTTTTCCCCCCTAGGTGAACATTGGTTAGGTCATTGTAAATCTCCATGTTTAAGACCCTCTTATGGTTAGCAAGCTGTACACATAGTCAATTTTCTTTGTCTTTTTGTTAAGGCTATGAATTGAAGGTCATGACAAGCTGTACACATAGTTAATTTTCTTTGTCTATGAATTGAAGGTCATGGCAAGCTGTATATAAGGCTATGAATTGAAGGTCATGGCAAGCTGTACACATAGTTAATTTTCTTTGTCTTTTTGTTAATGAATTTTGAGGTTTTCTGTTTTCCTGGTTAACTTGTATTTGAGCTTTCAACATTCCTAGTTTGTTGATTTACCTTGTGGTGAAAAATCAGATGGATCTTGTAGCTTCATCAAGTCAGTTAACCTCTCAGACAGGAAAGGATGAGGTGACGTGCTGAATCTTCCATTGCTGCTGATTAATCTGTATCTGCCAAAAGACCTGTTTTGTGATGATGTTTGTTTATTATAGGCTGAAAAATGGCAAGAAGGGTGGACCGAAGACGGTAAAAAGGATAATGAGATTGAAGGTATATGCCAGAGTGGTGTGATGCAATATGGAAGATGTTAACGTACATGAAATTGCTGGCTCTGTCAAACTACTAGTCTTTTAGTGCATTTAAAAAAAAACACAAATTCTTTGTTTGTTGTCATATTTTCTGGATGCTTACTGTTTTCAGGGTTTTGTGATGATGTGTATTATCCAAGGACGTTCTTATATCATAGAAATTGGCTAAATAAATAACATTCTTATATGATAGAAATTGGCTAAATAGATGAACGTGTATGTGTTCCTACAGATGACTTTTGGAGCAAGTTGAGATTGGCTGCAGAAAAGAAGGTTAGCACTTAATCTTGTTACTCTCAGAACCCACGATGTGTACTTGGTAGTATTTGTCGGTGACATTGAAACTGCTGTGATCATTTTGACTCATGTGTTTCTCTTCAATTACATTATTTTGATTGACAGCACTTAATGCGTCTATTTTCTTTGCTTTGCCACTTTGAAGTGTTTGTTCCTTAGGGCCATCTATTCCTTAAATAAAATGGGTGTAAAATGTGTCCTGTTGCCATGTACACCTGTCATCTATTTTATCTTGACGATGTCCTAAACCTATATTTTCTTTAATATAAACAAATACTACGTATATTTTATGCCTGTCTTTTTCATCCTGCTAGCATAAAATGGTATACCAGAAGATATTGTCTGTAAGACTAGGTAAATTTTGCTGGTTGAGCTCAGTGCAGAGCCGAAAAGGACGGTTCAATTTATATATATGGACAAATAGAGATGAAGCAAACTGTTAGTGTGCTAATGCTGTGGTGACTGATGATGTCCATGAAACCGTAGATTGGATTTCTCTCACTATGCGATACTCACCTGTGCTAATGTAACTCTATATCATTTGTCAATATTCTCTGATAGTCATTAGGCCATGAATTCCGTAGTTGCTCATTTCTGGGTATATTTCAATTTTGATCATTGCTGCTGATCAGCTACTTCTCGGTTCCCTGTAGGTTGGTGAGGCAGAGGCAGATAAGTTCTGTGACTCGGTCCAAAAGGTCTATCAGAAACTGGTAAGCTTCGCATTTTCACCTAAGACAGGCATGCTTACCTCTGCTTACATGTGAAGTGATTAACAGACAATCATCCTTTATTCCTCTTCAACTTGTTTTGCAGGTGCTTGAAGGGTTGAGTGATGAGGAAGCCCGTAAATTCATAAACTCGCACTAATTTTTTCCACATTGAAGAGAGCTTTGGAGTCAATCCCCTTAATGGGTCCAGTACTAGTTCATCCCTATCTGGGCATAACATTTTTGTGCTGCTCCTGTCGATTGTTGAAAAAAATCACTCAAGATTCGACAAATTTAGATGAGAATGAATTATTTGTTTGTTTGTAAGTTCAAGGATTATTGAACTCGTGTGAGAGTGCGAGGGTATGCACTGTCTGCGAGTTACATTAGCCTTGGAACTATTATTAGCTCATACTAAACATTCTCAATCTCCCCCCAGTATTTCCAAGGGTTTAAAAGTAAAAAATTAACATCGAGCATGTATTACATTCAGCTTTGTGATCATTGATTGGTATATAAAGCCCGCGCATCAAAACCAAAACAACAAAGGTTTAAACTAAGGTGGCTCATTTGCCTTCAGTCAGGGGAAAAAAATCAACATTTTGGAGATGCAGGGGATCGAACCCTGTACCTCTCGCATGCAAAGCGAGCGCTCTACCATTTGAGCTACATCCCCATTTATGATTTCGATTAACGTTATTCACACCCACTTTTTTTTTTTTCTATTTAGACCACAAAATCTTTGTTTTTCTTCAAGTATGTGCACATTCGGAGGCATAAATTAAGGCTGGCTTCCGACTTTTGAATCAAATGTGTTTACCTTCCATTTGAAACTTTTTTTAAGAGTTACATGTCTCCGTATCAAAAGTCATAGCCTTGTGTCTCAAGAGTCATCGGCCTACGCATCTAGAGTCGCACATACTTTTTAAAAAATGCAATTTTTTTTTTGAATCTGTGGTATCAATAGTAACACTTGGGCTGCTTCGTTCAGTTACAAACTTACAATCATTTATTTAGACCACGTGACGATCACCCGATCGATAATTGTTGCACACTTTTGTGTACCAGTCACATTGTTAACGATTATACCCTGTTGCACCAAGAAGCTGAAAGTGATAACTGTGGAAAGTTGGAGTTTCACTAGTGGCATCATATATATGCTCTGCTAGTTGACACACGCAATCTAGTGACATTAAATTCAATGATAATTTATGATATTTAAGTGCAACCTACCTTCATTTGAAATATATCATTACTCTTTAGCAACCAAAACCAAAGGTTAATCCATTGATAGATGTGAAATTTGGGAGATGCAAGGATCAAACATGTACCTCTCAAATGCAAAGCGCACCCACTACCATTTTCCTTTGGAAACTTTGTTTACTTGGTGCAGGAGGCCCCCTATGGGATATTGGCATTGCTTCCTCGCGACTCGCGAGTGCTGTCATTCAGTTTTCCGACGTCATGTGTGGCTTTCCTACATCTACACTGTACTCAAATTGCCCAGTTAACTGACCCCTTCAGGTTTGTCGTTGTCATATAGGATCGATCTAGTGTGTCAAGATATTGCAATTCAGGTTGCTTTCAATTCGCTACTGTAGTTCATCTTCTCCTAGTTTCCCTCCGGTGAGAAATGTTCAATTGGTGAGCTGAGCTCAATCGCCATGAAATTTATGAATCGTGTCAAACAGTATCAGATAACTGTTGAATCCAGAGTTTGGCTTTTCAACTAAAAATTTCAGTGCATGATTCATTTTAGGGCAATTTCAGGTGGTGCTTGTATGCATCTGACAAAATTCAAATTCAATTCCATGATCCCAATCCCGTTCTTGAAGGGTTAAATAACCAGTTTGTCTTAGATTCAGTGATAATATAAACCAGCAGAACTTTTTCAATAGCAAGCAAAGAACATTTTCCAAAATCATCCATCCACTGAGGTCTCATAATCCAAATCTCTTGAGCAGCTATGGATGTCACAATCCAAAAAGTTTAATATCAGAGTTATTCACGAGCTTTTTCACAAACAGATAGGGCAGGAACAGAAAGGACGTTTACCTAAGATGATGAACTAGAGAGAGCAATACTGAATTGGTTTTCACTTTTCTTGATTTTCTTCTCTTCTTCTACAGATCGGCTGCAAGGAAATCAGCTGACAAGGTGACCTTCTCTCCGAGCTTGAAAGGTGGGAGGCCTTTGTACGGACACGTAGAACACCTGAATGCGTCTCCGAGCCCGCAACTTCCACACGACGACTGCGGATTAGAGATCTGCTCCGCCGTCAGCCCCAGCTTCACCACCTTCTCCTCTTCCTCTGCCCTCCCACACGTGCAATTCTTGCACGCCTTCTTCGCCTTCCCAACCTCGCAATCGCCGACCACCGGCGCCGGCTTCGCTAGGTCTTCCTCCGTCAGGAGGCTGTCCTCGTCGATCAGATCCGACTCGTCGTCGGCGCTGATCAATACCTTAGGAAGAGCAGATGTCTTCGGCTTCAGCTTCAAGGAGAACGATGAGCCGAGATTCCATGACGGCTTCGCTGCACTGATAGCGAACCGGTTGGCCTCGGAGGAGAGAGGCGCTGGATCTGAGAATCCGGCAACGAGAAGCTTCTTCTCGAGCGAGGCGGCGAGATCCGGAGACGCCGAGTTGACCAGGATGACTTTCCCCGCTGGCTTCACCGCTCTATGAATCTCGGTGAGCAGCGACTGGGAAGGGAAATCGGAGCTCTCAGCGATGGCGATCGCTACATCAACAGAGGAGTTCTCCGATGGGAGGCGATTCAGAGACGAAGCCTGGGTGATGATTAGGGTTTCGTTGCTGAGTAGATCGCCGTCGAGCTTGAGACCGCGCAATGCGTCCGCGACGAGGCGCAGGGGCAGCACAGCGCCATCGGAAACCGCCAAGACTGATGGTGTCGCCGCCATAGCTAGAGGAAAAATTAGGGATTTCAGAAATGAGAACTAGGGATTCGAATGGATTATGAGGATTTTGGGGTAAGTAGAGGGCTTGAGTTGAGACCGACCAATGAGGCGGTTTGTGTTGTGCAGTGATCGTACTTGCTTGTTTCACTTGTCTACCTCTTTTCGTTATTTGACAGATTAGATTAATTCAGCCCACTGACGGGTCTCGAAG
The DNA here is from genome assembly GCA_963922045.1 of Persicaria maculosa. NCBI lineage: Eukaryota > Viridiplantae > Streptophyta > Magnoliopsida > Caryophyllales > Polygonaceae > Persicaria > Persicaria maculosa. The sequence goes on along the minus strand of OY998269.1, from coordinate 50,350,737 downwards.
ACAATCAAAATGGGCCGACTAGAAATCTCCACAGGCCCAATTAGTTATGTGTATGATTTGTTTTGTTTTGTTTTATTATTTTTCACAATATTTGTGTTATGTCGGTCTTGTTTCGGTATGGTTGATAAAAAAAAAATTTGTAGTCAAATGGTTAAAGATTCTTTCAATTCTATAAATAAATACAATTCATTTTACATGTATACTCTCAAATGTAGCTTGTTCAAATAATTAATTGGTAAGAATAAAAAACCCCATATTTTAATATATTCTCGTTAAAATTATGTATTATATTATAAAGGGATCATTTGGTTAAAGTTTAAATTATAGAAAATATTTTAATATGTAGTCTCATTAAAAATTATGTATTATTATTATTAAGGGATCATCTGGATAAAGTTTAATTTATAGAAATTTGAAAGATATAAATTTTCAAATATAAAGTGGAAGTGACACTAACTTTGGAGAATAGGTAAGTTAATTTTCTCTAAAATTAAAAGAATCTAAATCCAATAAATTAAATATTTACGTATTTAGATTGTATAAAAAAATCAATCAAATATATATATTCGTATCCTATTTTATGAGATTTAATTAGAGGGTGTTTGGATTCCAAATGTATTATGATTATAAACACAAACCTTATAAAGTGTTTGATAAAAATAATTTACAACGTCTTTAAAATAACATAATTTTAAAATAAAATATTTTATCAAGTGTATAAATTAATTAAAGTTAATATAAACCTAATATAATAGTAAATGTTTAATTAATATAATATTTTTTTATTTAAATTCACGTTAGAAACAAACACTTTTTTAAGTGTTTTAAACATTTGGAATCTAAACACACCCTATATTAAAATTTTAAAACGGTGGGCAGGAAAATCGTTTAAATTTATTTTGAAGTCAATTAATTTGCTTATAGAATTGAGGCAGCCAAGGAGGACAAGTCCCTACACGAAAGGTTTTTGGGTCTATGACCCGTAACTATAATTAAGAGTTTGGATTTTTCTTCATTAGGATTTGACATTTAAAAAAATACAAAAGAGATAAGCTCGATTTAGCAATACATTTTTTTCATTAGGTAAAAATACGAGGTCAGACATATCTGAACCTCGAAAGCCGAAAAGTCGGCAGACGGATAATCGTCGAAACAAACAAAAATACATAGACAGTACAAAGTACAGACAAGAGCACTCTACAAGAGCGTAACTAAACACAACTAAACCAAACGAGATGATGACGTAGACTACGGACGAAGTCAAGCACTACCCTGAAGCAGCACCGCAGGAACAATACATAGTTAATAGTTAACGAGATAGTTGAAACTGATATATTGGATATATAAAATGAAATAGTTAATTTTTTTATATATAAGTTAGTAAAATATTTGGTAAGTCTAATTAATAGGTTAGATGATATAAATTAGTTGATTAGAGAGGAGATAACTAATAGCTTTGCAAATATAAAAGAAACGTTTCAAAAAATAAAGCCGAATTTCGGAATTTGTGTTCTTTAATCTTGAGGCTTCAATCCGAGTCTATGGTCTTTGGTGTGTCTTGGACTCTTGGTCTTCTTCCTTTCATATTGAACCGTTTTGTGATATGTATGAACTGTGTGTAGTAGGGGTCATGGTTGTGTGTTTAGATATAACTCAGATTTTAGGTGACGTTTTTCTATAATAGTATCTTCATTTCCCATAGGAGGTCATGTCATATTGTACTTGTTGACTGACGTTGACAGTGCTATCACAATGATATTTAACTTTCCATACCATCTTATTTAAAAGAAGAGCCTATCTTAATCTAATACGCCGCTGGTCATCTGCCACCTTTGTTCTCAATCTTGAGTTCCTTTACTTGATCTTTTTTTTTCCAACAGTTATTAGTTGTTAATTTTTTTGCGACCTTTACATTATTAAACAACGATTTATCTAATATTACGAATTATTACCATTGATCAATATTTTTTTAAAAAAAGTCAAACATATGGCGAGGTCACCGACTTTCGATGTCGGTAAAATGATTGCAAATTTTACCGACATTGACTTTTCGTGTCGACAAGCTTTTTCGAGGCTAAAAAACTTATCGACATCTTGGTGAACGACCTTATATTTGACGATAATTTAACTACACCTACAACATAGCCCTTTATACTTTAGATTATTCAATTCTCTTTAACAAAAATCAGAATCAAATTTCATTCCTTTCTCGTTAAGCTTTCGTCTTTTTTTTTTTGATACCGAAATTATTGCAAAATTGCAATATCCTTTGTGTTTTGTCCAACTGGCGCGTGAGAATATTCCACGAACGCGGGCCGGGCGGCGCAAATAAGTGAATAACGACCCGTGAAGAACACGCATTCATATCATGCGCGTCGATTATCGATTTCTGCCAAACAGTGTCTCCCTCTCCTCCCTTTACCCTATAAAATCCAAGCAAGGGTTTGGTGATTTTTAGTACCATTTCAGAAGAAGATAAGAAGATCGATCAACAGAGAAAGAAGGAGAGCAATGGCATTGGTAGGAGGAGTCTCGGAAGTGGATGGATCTGCCAATAGTCTCGAGGTTGAGAGCCTCGCGAAATTCGCCGTCGAAGAGCACAACAAGAAAGAGGTTATTTTTTTCATCTCTCTCTATCTCAATTTCTGTAAAATTGCTCAGTTTTGTATCGCCAATCGTGTTTTCTTCAACGTCTCTGTTGAAAAATCAAGTCATCTGCCGTCAATTTGAACGATTGATGCTTAATGACGAGAAATTTTGATTTTGATGGGCGAGAATCTGATGTGATTTGTGCTTTTTGTGCGTGTGTTGGTTGTACAGAATGCTATGCTTGGATTCGTGAAGGTTGTGAACACGAAACAGCAAGTGGTTGCCGGTACCATGTACTACATCACTCTGGAGGCCACCGATGGCGGCCAGAAGAAGGTTTACGAAACCAAAGTTTGGGTGAAGCCATGGGAGAACTTCAAGCAAGTCCAGGAGTTCAAGCTCCTGGGAGACGCTCCTCCCGAAGGCCCCACTTGCTAGGTGAATTCCTTTCTTTAGAACTCCAATTTTCAATAAAGAACCCTAATTGTTCTTAAAGTATTTCCTGAATTTGTGATTTAGCTGCACTGCACCTTTCTGTTTGGAGTGTATGTGATCTGAACAATAGACTATGAAGGAATCATGCAAATCTGTTTTTGATTGGATGCACAAGTTGATCTTACAATCTATAGTAATATTTAATAAAATTTGAACCTGTTTTTAACTTGCAGGTTACAGAAGATGATGGTGACCACAAAACTAGTTTATTCCAATCGCCAGGGTAAAAGGAGGAAGAAGAAATTGTGCATTTTGTTGCTGTTGGATTCACTCATTTTAACTGTCATGTATATTATTTTTAGTTCACTCATGTAAGAAACTGGCGAAGTTCTTATAATAATTCACGCGTTGTGTGAGCTTTCATCCAGGTTGTTCATTATTGAAGGTTTCATTCTTATGTTTGATGTTTGGTCTATATCAGCAGCAGCGGATCAGGTTTTGATTCACCTAATGCTTCTGTCGAGTGGTTTAGGTAACTCGTGGTTTGGGTCATATAAAGGTTTCATTCTTATTCACACGCTGTTTCCATTGAGATTGCACATGAAGTTCTCTTTGGTGAATTGTATCTTTGGCTTCAATTTAGATTTGCAAGAGGCTTATAAAGGTGGCTTCTTTCTATAAGAATCAATTTAAGGGTGTGTGATTGGGTGGATGTCAATGGCTGATCACATGAAGTTATCTTTAGCATAAAACCAGAACTTGAAGCTCTGATCAAGCATTCAAGCACCATATAGGCATAATCACACTGGCTTCGATTTAAGATTTTTACTAAAAAATTCCAAAATTTCTTGGGGTTGTTTGGCAATGTATTCATCAATACTCTTAAATAAGTTCCATGACCAAACTAATTAAGCCAATTTGAGGAATGTGATTCAGCAACAAAACATCGATTTTCGTTTTGGTCTTCCGATCCTTGCTTCGGATCTTTATTGAAACTTTCTTATAGTTTTAATACCTTGTCATAGAAAGTGTCTCATTACAGTCTCCAACGCCGCGATATAAAGGACAACGATCATAAAGATGAGTATGGACACACAGAACATCATGAGGAAGGTGAGGACGTTCGGAGACATGGCCCTATGGAAGAATATGATCGAGATTTCTGAGATGAATCCAATTGTATCGAACTATGCGAATGTGACAAACATGAAGGAAGGACACGTAAACCCGGGAATCAGGATGGTCTATGTCCTCTAACGAGGGTGTTTTCCGGAATCCCATCCTCCTTATGCAATGCGCCAATGCCAGTCCATCCTCATGTGTTCCTTCAACACGGTTTGGGGCAGAGAAGCAAAATATACTATCACATCTTTCAATTTTCATCACCCCTGACCAGAATCTTGACTCCGCCCCATAAGCAATAAGTGCGTAAATGGGAAAAACAAAATCGGAAAAATATTATTTTAAAAAATTACTTGAAAAAAAGAAGAAATTTAGCGTGCAACTCTAAATATATAAACCATTTCTATTGTGATGCCCAACTAACAAAATAGAAAGCTAATGCTTTGACCCAATAGAGAAGAGTCATATTAGTGAAATCAAACCTAACGGTAAAGTCGAATTATATAATGCAAAACTTTATACTTTCGACTAACATAACAAAAGAACTCGACAAAACAAACAAATGCTTATTTTGGAATAAGGATAAAAGCTATAAGTCTTTCATTGAATGGGATAAAATCTATAGACCGAGAAGTAAAGGCGGTTTATGATTGAATAAAACAAAGGACGTGAATAAGGCACTCCAAATGAAACTACTCTGAAAAATATTAGCAGAGCCTCATGAAAATAATCAAAGCAAAATATTTATGAGAGACTGACATATGGAACTATAAAAAGAAAAGTAATACCTCGCAATGGGTAAAACTAATATAGATAAAAAGAAAAATTTTGTGACAGACTTATCTGACAAATTGGAAATGGGAAAACAATAAGATTCTAGAAGGATAAATAGTTGAACAACAAAAGAAATCTCCAAGATTTGCGCCCACAGAACCACGAAAACGAACAAGAAACAATTGACTGCTACATAAAACCAAATAAAATGTGGAATCTAGAGAAACTACAAAAATCACTACCAGCGGACATTGTGGATGAAATCATCAACATCCATATCCTTGTAAATGGCTTTGAAGATAGACTATATTGGGAACAGACCATAAATAGTTGGTTCTTAACCTCAAGTGCTCTAGACCATATCACTAAAAAAAGCTATAACACAACATAATCTTTTGTTTGGCTATGAAAGATAGACAGCTCGTCAAAAATAAAAATTTTCTTATGGAAAAACTGCATAAATGGAACAAAAAAAAAATATAGATGGTATAGAAACAAAGGTATAGATGTACCTTTGGAATGTGAACAATGCAATCAGATGGACCAAGATGCAAAACACATTTTCACATAATGTCAACCAACCCTCAATTTTATCAGAAGAATGGAGCAACAAATTGTAAGAATAATAACAAACACTGACAAATCAGACAAACATTACAAGGAGATCATTACATAAATCTTCGCAAAATTAACACCGGGACATAAAACAACTCTTGGTTTCTCCCTTTGGAAGTATGGTCAATGAGAAATAAAATCATCTTCGAAAACCCTGATTTCTCGGGATTTGAAGAATGAGTAAAAATAATCAAACAACATAGAGTAAACTGGAAAAAAGCACAGGTAAAGGACCCAAATGAGGAAGAACGACAAAATAGATCCAATGCGCAACAACATAGCGCTCGACAATGAAAAATGGTAAGATGGAGAAAACCAAAGAAGGGTTTCTTCAAACTCAAAACTTATATAGGAATTTTTTTTAGAGGAACTAGAAGAACGTTATTTTTTGTTATTTACATTTTATTACAATCCTTTGTTTATATTTGACTATATTAACTTCGCTTTACTATGATTAATTCTCGCATATGTTTTAAACTTAAAACGTATATAGGAATGAAGGAGTTAAGTATTGAGCAACCACGATTCATGATCGAGGAAGATTTTAACAATTAGGATGTACTTGATAAACTCCGAGCATTGTGAAAGACTAGAAAAAAGGTAATTTAATTTCCGCTACTTACTAAGATTATTGTTCATCCTACATATTACTCCGGTATATCTCTTTAACTTTATCATTTCAACTTTATGTATGAATTGTTGTAGTGCTACGTTTCGAGGCTGTGATACTATTTTTGAGACCTTTGGGTTGTACTACAACATTCCTACCTCATTTGGAACTTATGTATGGATATGAATTTATGTATGACCTTATGTTACATAAGGATTTATGTATGGATTAATGTATGTACTATGAATTTATGTATGAGCTTTGTGTTTTTTTTTTTAATTCAAAAAATGCAAATGCAGATTATGCATTTATGCAGTAGGTAAGGTGTTAGGTGTGTATTTAGTATTTACAATTTTACACTTAAATGTAGCAGCACATGGGTAAGGTGTTAGGTGAGGCATTCACTGCAGCTGGCGCAGCACACATAGCACTATAGCAGTATGCCAGTATAGCAAACACACTGTACAGTAGTAGCCAAAAAAAAAAAAAAAATCCTACTCCATCCGATCTAAAATAAGTGTTGTTTTAGCTATTGACACAATTTTTAAGTAAAATATTAATAATCATTGGTTTTATACATTTTTTCTAAATCTTATTATTTATTAAATGTTTAACAACTTTTTCAACTAATAAGTAGAGAGATTGAAAGAAAAAATAGTCAACAAACACAAATTTTAATAACAATTTTAATTAACCAATCTATTAAATTGTCTAGAAAACATAAAACGACACCTATTTTGGATCAAATTCAAAAGTATGACACTTATTTTGGATCGGAGTTAGTGTATTCATATCCGTCACGATATGCAACCCCTATCGGCTATCGCAATCTCTCACCTTCTCTCTCCCTCTCCCCATCTCGAACCTTTCGAAATCTCTGTTCGAACGTTATCTCTCTCTCCTTCGATCCATCCACCGACTCCTCTGCATCGCCAGGTCCTCTTTCATTCCCTGCCTCTTTCTCCTTTTAGCCGTTTTCTTCCTCTTTACCATCTCTTTTTCGGTTTGGTCTCGGTTTCGACTTTCGAATCACCACAAAGTTTGCGAGATTCATTTGATTTGTGTTTGATTGAACGTTTTGCTGCGTCTTGAACTGTGTATGCACCCTCCATTGGGCAAGATTTATGCCATTTATTGATTTTAAGGTTGGTTTACATCCATCTACTACTGTAATTTCAGTTTATTTGTTTTGTTCGAGTATATAATAGGGTCTACATATTTTTTTCTTTTACAAGTTTCAACCATTTTGATATTGATTGTTGGATTTGCAATTTATTTGATCTGAATATCTAATTTAGAGTTAGATATGTGTGATGTGATTTGAAGAAACACATTAGACTTGTTTCAAAAGATTAGCACGGTTAAAATCTAGGTGGTCACGATTTTAGACGCAGTCGGAGATTTAGGTTTTTACTGTATAATCGGTTTCGCTATGTCTTTCTCTATGGCCTGATTTAGGTTTGTACTATAACTGGATTTGCAAAACCGTTTCAGGGTTGCATATTTTAAGATATTCTAAGCAAAGCTGTGTGGAATTCTTCCTTTTTCTATTGTAATGACGCACAAGATCCCGTGGGTCAAATCTTTAGGCTTTGCTAAATTCGTCCTCTTTCTGCTGTTACTCCTCGGTGTCTCTTCGAAGTTTGAATAACCAAATAGGTAACTCTTTACTATTGAACGAGTCAATAATCTACCACAATATAAAGTCAATGATAGACGTATCTAACTTACCCACAGCTCTCACTACTAGACGTAAAGTTGTACCAACGAGGTTTTGTGCAGTTTCTTTCCGTGAATCTTTGATTTTCTAGAACCCTCACACCGAGTTCAGCAGCATCTCTCAAGCGTCCGGTCTCATCTCCATAAATGAAGTCTCCATGGTTCAAAGAATCAAACTAGTTGTATAGGGCGAACTTTGTTACCAAATATGTGACTATGATGCGGTGAGATGATGTAGAGTCAATGCAGATTCCTCACACGGGTTGATTGTGAAAGCCAACAAGTCGCATCTCTGCACGATAGACGAACTCGTCATTTACATGAATGCCTGAAACTTCTCCAATCGTCGTTGCACGAGCTATAGTAAAAACCACATAGATGAAGTCTTCGGTTATAGCGCGTACAATGGCGATTGGAGAAGTTTGGAGCATTTAGGTCGGCGACGAGTTTGTCGATCGTGCAGAGATACGATTTGTTAGCCTTCACGATCAACTCGTGTGAGGAATCTGTATTGACTCCATACCGATTCACGGCGTCGTAGTTGTTTAGTAGCAAAGTTCACCATACACAACTGGTTTGATCCTTTGAACCCTAGAGTTTCATCTATGAAGGTGAGACCGACCGCTTGAGAAATACTGCTAAACTTGGTACGATGGTTCTAGAAGATAAAAGTTTACGGGAGAAACCGCGCCTCAAGAAACCCAATCGTCGTTGGTAGAACTGTACGTATTGTAATGCGAGCTACGAGGAGGGTGAATACATTTATCATGAACTTTACACTATGATAGATTATTGGCAAGAGTTCAATAATAAAGGGGTTAATTGTTTGGTCATTCATACTTTGAAGAGACATTGAGTAGCGGCAAAAGGGCGACGAAAAGAGCAAATTAAGCGTAGCATTACAATGGGGAAAAGGGGCCACCGTTGAGATTTGAGGATGGGCGAAATCTGACAAATATTTGTCAGCCCCATTCATGCACTCAATTTTGCTGGTCGCTCTTGTTCTCCGGTGTTCCCATTCCCACCTCTTCACTCGCTCGATCGCTCGCTATGTTGTGAGTATGTGCCTCGGTGACGTCCACGATCGTTTGGCCTTCATTAGTAGCAGGTAAAAACCTCACCTTTTAGATCTTTATTTGCTCCATCTGATCAATTCATTCTGATGTTTTGTTTTGGCCTTTCAATTTAGTCACTCGTTGTTCTGTCAATAGGATTTGGTTCATTTTTTTTGTTGTTAATTGAAGTATTGAACTGTTCTGTTTCCTATTTGTGCATGTTCTGTGAAAACTCGGTTTGATTTTGTCAGTTTGTCTCTCCTAGGTTTGATTTTCCAAGCCTTTTCATCTTCAGAACCGATTGATTATACCCTGCTAAAACTCTAGGTGTTAAATTCGGGCCAATTTAGAAGTTGGCTTGGGAGGCCCATTTTCTGGGAGCTGCATCAATGGCGCTGAGGCGAATGCTTGGCTTGTCCGATGGAGAATTGATGAGATCTGATGCAAAGCCGTGCTCCAGGCTAATGAGACAGACTGCAGCGGTTTTTGCAGTTGGAGGGTCGTTCGGTTTCTGGGTTTTGTGTAGATTGCATTATGGTATGTTGCTGCATTTCTCTTCGTTCTCATATTTATCGTCCCTCGATTGTATTTTGTTGAAATTTCATTATGTGTCTGAGTGATCTGGAAAAATAGTCTTGCTAGTTGATTTGCTCTAGCTTATTGAATAGTTTCTACTTTCTAGTAAATTGGATCCGGAGTCTGCGTTTCTTAGTGACTATGCTTACTTGCTGCTGTAGTTTATCTTTTGTTTGTGAGTTCGGGCTCAAGCTTATCTTTTACTTCATCTATAGACATGCTTGGAACGAGCATATTCTCCTTTCATCTAGTGTTCTTGATCTGTTTCAAAGTTGAACATGTTTTCATGTGATTCTTTGTGATGTTTGATTTATGAAGCTCACTTACATACCAGTCCAAACCTTTTGTTAAAATGATAGATTAAACTAGGGCCTAGAATGAGTAGCCGGTTGGCTGTAGAACCATCCTTATGGCTTTTGTAACCTTTATTTTCATATCTTAGGACTTGTTTGGTTAAACATAGAAGTACAATTCCTAGGAGGTTACTTTCCAGGAAATAACTTCTCAGGAATTACATTTCATGGAAATTGAGAAAAAAAACGCTTTGGTTGCATTTTTATGTTTAGAAATTAAAATGGAGGAAGAAGAAATTTTAGGTAAAAAAAGAGTGAAAGTGGAACTTACCTAGCCCCTTAGGTAAATGCACTTCCTGCATTTTGGGGGAATTGGAATCCCCGAGAAGTTAAATCCCTGGGTTTTTCTGTTTTAAAACTGCAACCAAACACATATTTATGCCATTTCCTGGGTTTTTGGTTTGTTAACCAAACAAGGGCTTATAAATTTAGGGATTATTTGCACATCCTGTCAAGTTCACCTCACTCGCATTTTGAAGTGTTGAAAATTTTTTCAGTCAAAACAAAAAAAAGGTTTTGTGATCGTCTTGTATAAATGTTATCACATTACCTGTCTTGTATACATGTGATCACATTACCTATGATTAGAATTGCTTTTATGTCTTTTGTGACGATAATGATGGCAGAGTTGGGTGCCGATGATAAAACAATAAAGCTGTGTGGCAAACCACCACTAAACAGTTTGATTGTAGAGTTCTGTAGTTCATAGATACTGAGATAATTCTTGATGACAATTTACTGTTTTAGCTGCAACATTCTGATGCCATAACAGATAGTGTTAGCTATGATCTCGAAATGTGAATTGTCGTCTCAAATTTGAAAGCATTACATTTAGCCTGTGCTTTCCTCATTACAGGTCCGAGAATAACGGTTCCCAGGAGTTTGCGTTGGGCATCATGTGGAGCTTTAACGGTTAGCACTTCAACTGCTGTTTTGGTTCGGGTCTTCAGTCCTGAATGCGAACCACAGAACATAGCTACTTATGACAATAAAAAATGACAGGGTCTGCTGCGCCGTGTTACAAGGTTGTTCACTCACCTGCAGGCTGCAACCCAATCTGAATGAGGTTTTGCGTTGGGTTAACAACACTTACGAGTTACGAGCACGGACCCAGGCATAGTATGTGATGTGCAATTTTGAGGATAATATTTGCAGTGTGTTTAAACATTTCACACAATGGTTGTATTGTCGGATTGCATTGTTGCTTGCTGCGTTGCTTCTCGTTTTGGCGTAGATTGGTTATCGTTTTGGAGAGTTTGCAGAAGGGTTTAATTTTTGCTTCTGTATAAAAGCGTTTCGAAGCGTATGAATTTGATGAACACATACACAAGAAATAAGGTTATGGTCTGATCAACCTTAAACCTTAGGGTTAGGGTTTTTTTTTATTAGGTAAAAATTCGATAAATCGGACATGCTCGGTGAATCGATAGGCCGAAAGATTGGCGACGGACAAATCGTCAAATAAGCTAAATACAAAGGAGCACAACAAACAGACAAATCAAATTACAAGGGTGAAGTTACATACACAATCTAGCACAAACGATTAAATAATCTATAGCACAAACGATTAAATAACAGCAGCAGTAGGCAACAACTTTAGGGTTAGTGGTCAAATACCACTAAACCACCTATTAAACTGTCGTAAAGATCACCTGATCACCCACATACTCAAGAGTGACTTAGAATGAATTGAACTGCACGACACATTCACAAATTTATTAGAGCTTTTGGAAGAGCTGTAATAAAGTTTTTACAGTTTTCGAAATAATAGTTTTAGAAAACTCTATATAATTTGTTATGTCAAATAAGAATTTATTTTTTTAATCTATCGACAAATGCTGAGATTTTATCAAAAGTTTCATCTGAATTTTAATCTTAAACTAGATTAATTTTTGAGACGCCAAACAGACCCAACGCCGTCGGTTAAAAATGTTTTTTTTTTATAATTTGTTAATATTTGTGATTTGGATTATGGAATACGGCCTGAGTAGGGCATTCATCATCGAGTCAAAACGTCGGGTGGATCGGTTAGAGAGTATTCATCATCGAGTCAACAAAGTCACAAGTTACAAGTTAGAAAGATCAAAATTTTGGTAAGTAGAAAGATGGAATTTTAATATCTAACTAGTAAAACACTCAAATATAAGGGCTTGTTTGGTTGGCAATTCAAAAACCCAGGAAGTATAAAATCCAAGGAAGTAGAAGAAAAGTATGTGTTTAGTTGATATTTTAAACATCTAAAAACCCAGGAATTCAACTTTCTGGGAAGTTGAATTCCTCCAATTTGGAGGAAGTTCTCTTACCTAATACCCCTAGGTAAGTTCAACTTCCACCATTTTTAATTTAGAAATTCTCAATTCCTCCATTTAATCATTTAGAATAAAAAATCAAACCAAACATATTTTCACAATTCCCATGAATTGAACTTTACGGGAATTCAATTCCCATGAAGTAAGTTCCCGGGAATTTCAATTCCCACGTCAAACCAAACGAACCCTAAGTAAATGAAATCCCTTTTTACTCAAACCTACCTACAAGTTAGGAGTTATTAGGACGTTATAGTTTGCATAATTTATGGATCCTAATTAATTCATGAATATCATTCCTAGTAAATCATTGTCGGTCGATTAGAACCCTCTTTATTGGATTCACGCCTTTTAACTTAGGTTGCAAACATGAGTATATCAATTGCATTATCTAATTTATCTTGCTTATTTATCTTGCTTATTTTAATATTAAATAAAATATCAAAAATAGTTTCAAAGTACTACTTGTGCATGGAATTGGGATTATACACTGAATCAGGATAATTTTCAAAAAGAAAGTCATCACTAATATTATTATGAGTGACTTTTCGAAAAAAAGATAAATAAATCCAAAATAATACCCAGTTACATATCAAATTGCTAATGTGAAAATGAAATGATAATAGATAAATTGAAGATTTCAGAACTATTTTTATTTCAGAAATATATCACATTATCTATTTGTATTATAAATATAATACAATTGGAATCCAAACACACCATTAATCTTTTATTTCATAAATATTTTTAATAGAATCTTCTAATCCTCATCCGATACGATGCACGCACGTAACATAAAAATTATTACTGGGATAAGACTATCTTAATTTTCTAATTTATATTGATTATATACAGAAGTAATTTTTTTTGGGGGAAAAAATCACAGCCCATAAGCAAATCGTGCGTAAATGGGAAAAAAGAAATTCGGGGAAAATATTTATTTAAAAAAGATTATGAAAAAAAAAGAAAGAAATTTGGCGTGCCAGCTCTAAATATATAAACCATTTCTTACTGCGATTTTTCGCTTTCCTTTTATTCCTTCATTATCGCCGTGTCAAAAACCCTAAATCGTCGATTCAGTTTCAGCCTCGCAATCTCTCACCTCTTTCTCTCTCTCCCTCTCCCCATCTCGAACCTTTCGAAATCTCTGTTTGAACGTGATCTCTCTCCTTCGATCCATCCACCGACTCCTCTGTATCGCCGGGTATGTTCTTCTACCTCTTTCATTCCCCTGCCTCTTTCTCCTTTTAGCCGTTTTCTTCCTCTTTACCATCTCTTTTTCGTTTTGGTTTCGGTTTCGAATCCCCGCTACTTTTGCGAGATTCATTTGATTGTGGTTGGAGTCTTGAATTTTGTGTTTGATTGAACGACTTGTTGCGTCTTCAATTGTGTATGCCATTTTATCGATTTGAATGAGGGAATAGTCCAAGATTTATGCCATTTTAAGCTAGGGTTTCCTGAATTTGGCAAGGGTTTGGCTGTTCTTTTTTCTCCCCTATTTTTTTACGCTAATTCTTTGATTCGGGCTGAACGATTTTGCGTCTTCTTGCTTGGATGTCATCTGCTTTTAATGCCGTCTAAAGTTCACAACTGTGATTGTGTTATATTGATTGAACCAATCACTTAGTAGAATTCAGCCTGAATTGAAGTAGCAGCCAGGATTTTTCTCTTGCTACTGAATCTTGTCCTGTTTTTTTTTATCGAGATAATGATAAAATTTGCCGGTGGGTGGAATGGAAGTATAAATAATTTCTTGCCCTTGGAAAGGATGGAAGAAGTGCCCAACTTCATTTGTATTGACTGCTTTAGCAGATATTGCTCCCCTTTATCATTTTTTGGTGTCTGAAAGATAAGCTTTGATCTTGTTGGAGTATGTTGTTTTTGGTTCTGCTTGTATCGGTCATTGCTTATAGATACCGTGTTGGATGTGTAAGCTTTTTGTTCTATGAACAATATGATATGGCCATCATTGAAGAGCTAAAATCTAATTCAGGCTGGCCTTTTTTTTTTTTTTTTTTTTTCTATTGCTGTTTACTCACCTTTGTAACACTAGTTAAATGACATTGTAATACTTGTACAGAGACCAGTTGTGGTAAAAATGTCTTCATCATCCAAGTCCAAATCAAAAGACAAAAAGGCCGGAAAAGAACAAAAGGTTTCTTCTTCAAAGGCCTCTGGAACTGTAAATGGGATTGGGACATCAGGTATGGCAGCAAGTGCATACAATCCAGTTCTGGGGACCTTCCATACCCTTGAGGCTTCACCAGCATCCTCCTTGACCTCTCTCCATGTAAATGGTCGCTTTCGCAACATAGATGAAACAGATGATAACAATGGAAGCACACATGGTAGTGGTGTAGATTATGATTCTGCTTCCAACAATGATAGCCGTTCTGTGGAGTCAGAAGAACATAAAGACAAAGCATCTAGTGTTTCAGTTCGGCAAGAGGTAATACCAGGTGCTGACAATGACAAACGGGAAAAGATTCGTCAGAAAAATGAGAGGAAGCACCAACGCCAGAAGGAAAAGCGTGCCCAGGAATTACATGAACGGTGCAGTGGCTTTTTGATGTCCAGAAAGCTGGAGGCTCTTGCTCAACAGCTTGTCAACATGGGATTCCCTTCGGAACAAGTAACCATGGCACTCATTCTTAATGAAGGCAAGGTGGAAGAAGCTGTGGCATGGTTTATAGAACGGGGTGAAGAAGCGGATAAGCACAAGGATCAAAATTTGGAAACAGGGGGTAATTTGAAGATTGATATATCTGAAGAGCTTGCACGAATTGCAGAAATGGAGGCCAGATTTAAATGCTCGAGACAGGACGTTGAAAGAGTAGTAGTTACCTGTGAAGGGGACCTTGTAAAAGCTGAAGAGACCTTGCGAACAGAGAAGCAGGATCCTCCTACCTTGCCCTCGAAACAAGAGGACACTGGGTATCCTACACGCACGAGCAATGGTAAGATCTCTTTAGCTATCAGTCAGAGATCCGCGAGGCTACAACAAAAGCCTAGTTCAACCACAATAATTCAACCAAGTAGGGATGACAAAGAGTTCAACTACAGTAAAGCAGCAGTTACTCTCACAGCAGGGCCAACTCCAAAAATGATCAACAAAAGTGTGCAGCCAACAAGGATTCAGCCAAAGTTAGAATGGGCAAGACCGCAGCAAATGACAATACCATCTGAGAAAAGGTGGCCTGTTGGTGCAACGGCAAACCCTTCAGTTTCCTACTCCCTTGCGTCACCGATGCAGGTGTCATCTGTAGCCACCAAGACAGAATCCAGATATGTTCCCATTACACCTGCCAGTGAATATAAGAACATCCACCCAGGAACAGTTGTAACAGAACCAATGGTTATGATGCAGAGGTCCCACTCTTTAAATGGCAAGCTGTTGGCCCCTATTAATACAAGCAGTGCTTCATCTCCACCCGGAGCAGCCTCCAGCTGGTATCCTTCGAGTTCAGAGATGATGAAACCTAATGGTTTACACCCCTTTATTCCAACTAGAAGTGTCAGTCCCAA
Source organism: Persicaria maculosa (assembly GCA_963922045.1). Lineage (NCBI taxonomy): Eukaryota > Viridiplantae > Streptophyta > Magnoliopsida > Caryophyllales > Polygonaceae > Persicaria > Persicaria maculosa. The sequence goes on along the minus strand of OY998269.1, from coordinate 50,335,058 downwards.
TGATCTAGCCTCAAATCATCAGTTTTACCAACAAGCACAATATCATCATCATCATCAGCAGCAGTTTATACCGGGTAACAGTCCGGTGGACTTGCAAGGGGCCAACCGGGCCCAAGCGTTGTGGAAAAGAGCGGGTTCATCGCCAACACTTGCAGTAGCTTCCTCACTTGGGCTCTTCTCTGGGATGGGGTCAACATGTTCGTCTGGGTCAACCTCTCCGGTGGATTGGCACACGGGTAGCTCAATGTCATCTTGTGATTACAACAACATTGATTGGAGCTTGGATAGGAGTTTCCTTCCCTCAATGTCGAAGCCTACTACTAATGGGCTTTGGCAAGGGTTGGGTTCTTCCTACCACCCCAAGAACAGCAGCCAAAACATCTATGATTTAAATGCTACATCCATGGGTGCAAGGCAAGCTATGAGGCTGCCTTCCTCTAATGGGAATGGCGTCTCCATTGCAGGGTTCCCGGATGGCAGGTCAGGTAACACAGACAAGCCATCTGCTGGTTCTTGCGAGTGGACATCGCCATTTGAAGGGAAGGATCTTTTTAGCTTGCCTAGGCAGTTTGTTTCTTCTCCGTCGCCTTGATGTAGTGATGTGGGAGAGATTTCAGGTGAATAAAAGAAAGAAAATATTGAAAGAAAAAGACCCCACATAATGTGATTGGATTTCAATGTTGGTGTTGGCTCTTATTGATGTTTGCTCTCTTTGGTTGTTGGTGGTTTACCTTTCAGCTTTCGCCTTTCAGTGAAAGAAGCGATCCTCATTTCCTTTCTTTACATTGTTTTTAATTTCATATTCATTCTTTGAACCACACAATCACATCAAAACTACAGCATATTTGTTAATTATTTGAAGAATGCAAACCCTAAAAGTACATAATGATTTCAACACTGATTTTTAAGCACTGGCATATTCATCTTGTGCTGCACAATCATAAAAAAAATACACCAGTATAGAACTGTGTTAACTTCAACCATGGGAAAAAGATAAAACTGTGTTAACTTCAACCATGGGAAAAAAGGTGATAGAGGGCCCACATTATCTACTATGAAGGGGCACCAGCCACCAGGAAAGAGCAATTCCTTGATCATTTTGGGTCCTCTTTGTTTGGGGAGCTAAACAGAGGAAACCATAAAAATGGTTTTCTTATGTTCAACTCCAACTTCATTCACTCCCACCAAACATCCCCTTACTCCTTCCAACCACCACCACCACCATGATCGCCGCAAAACGGTTGCCTGTTCATTCCAGAGCCACCCATTTCAGCTCTTGTCAAGCCGTCCAGCAAGTTTCACATTGAAATGCTCCGCCCAAAGGCCGCCTACTCAGCAACCGCTGCCACCGCCACCGCCACCTGATCAGGTGGAGAGATATGAGTTTGAGAGGTTGTTCTCAAACCTCAATCAAGCAAGTCTTAAAAGAGAACCTGGTAAGATCTCCTAATCAACTTTTCTTATTCAGTTGCCCAAATGCCTGTGTTTTAAATTGAAATTCATGGGGTTTCATTGACAGGTAGCCTTCCAGGTGCAGTGTTTCTTGTCGCCGGCACAACGGTATGCAGTATTAAATTATTAATATCAACAACAACAACAATCTATCCCTTGTAGATTTTCTGCATTTTCTGATTCAGATTCAGTTGTACTAGTGTCTTTTAATCTTAGCATTTCTATAATTAAGATTGGTTGATGCATTTAGATGCTGGAGTTTCAATCCCTTGGCAATATTGGTTTAGAAATTCAGTAAGACAAGTTGATAGAATTGATCAATATAATTGACAGATCATTTCACCGGCAAGCTGATTTCGAATTCCCTTTAAAAATAATTGTTGTTTTTGCTTCAACTATCAGGTTGGTGCAGGAATCCTAGCGATTCCCGCTGTCACTCAAGAATCCGGCTTCTTGGCGTCTACTGTGGCGTGCATTGTTTGTTGGGTTTACATGGTATATTATCATATCTCAAAGCTATTTATTAAAATAGCTCATTCTTTAAGGAAAATCTTATGCTATTTTTCATCTTTGATCATAACTTTCGGATATTAACAGCTGAAGTTGAGAACGATGGCTGACCACAAGCAATTAGCAGCTGGACTGCCAATTGATTGTTAGTGATAGAGAGTATTTATCCTGAACTGTGCAGGTTACAACTGGTTTACTTGTTGCTGAGGTGAACATCAACACAATGTGCGAACTTGGTTCTGGTGGTGTCTCCTTGGTAAATTGAGTGTCCATTGACTTGTTTACTTGCAGTAATGTAGAGAACAAACTCAATTGATGTTTTCTTGATGTCGCCATGAACAGTTTAACTACCCTCTGATGTTTTAGGTGTCAATGGCTAAGAGAACACTTGGGTCACTCGGAGTCCAAATTGCTTGGTAAATATACGCTGTTTCTTGGTCCTACGCTATAATATGATAGTGTGTAGAGGTTGCTTGAAACTAGAGTACCTGAAACGATATGATAAGATTCGGATCTTTTTATGTTTAGCCGAAGGATAGTAAATATATATAGATCCTCTTATAGTTGCTTGATGGAGAGGTTCTACTTATTTTGGAGCTCCTCTAATCCAAACTTATCTCTCTGGTGCAGCTGGTCATACATTTTCATACACTATGCTCTTCTTGTAGCCTATGTTGCTCGCTCTTCAGATATCCTCTCGAACTACCTTGGTATTCCACTGTATGAACTTTTTTTCATCCGACTTGTGTGATATACAAAATGTTCTACTTCTATGATGTAGACAAGATGATCCTTGATTCTAAAATATGCATTATCTTCTTGATTTCCCACCACAATTGTGTTTCTCGTTGTAATGATCATTATGGTTCTCGAAATTTACTGTCATCATAGACTTTCCAGTTCTAATATACTGTTTCAAACTGATTTGGTTGCTTATAGTCTTAACTTGAACAAATTTATTTGTCCTTTGATGCCCGGAAATGTTCTTACAGATGGGGAAGTGCAGCCTTCTTTTCACTCACATTGGGAGGAATATGTTACTTTTCAAGGTGAGTACAATGCTCTCACTGAACCATCCGTATTCTTGGTGTCTTTTTGCGGTCCACGATGAACCAATTCGGCAACTTTCTTGGTTTCTGCAGCCAGCGCGTTCTTGGTGCCATTAATGGTGCTCTCGTGTTTGGAATCCTCGCTTCCTTCACAGCTCTAGTGGTAAAGTATCACCCTAAGAACACAGCTTTTCATTTTCCCTTCTCTTTACCTCACTGAAAGAGATGTGAATCGTCTGTTTCATCTTCTGCAGGTTGTCGCAAGCGGTAAACTCCATTGGGAAGCTCTCTTGAAAGCCAACTTTGCAGCTGTGCCTCTTAGCATTCCGATCATAGCTCTATCGTTCGTCTACCAGGTAATCTTTGTCGGTTTTGATTTGTTTAGATCCTTGAATCATCCCTGCAGCAACTCCGAATTCCTAACTATTGTGTTTTCAGAATGTGGTGCCTGTCCTTTGCACTAACTTGGAGGGCAACCCATCAAAAGTAAGGTGAAAATCTGATTGCAATATACACATTAATCCATCATCCAAGTTTTTATGCATTTGATCCGAAAATGAGGATTTCCACTCTTGCAACGCTTCGTTTTGCAGGACTGCAATCATATTAGGCACCGCCATTCCCTTGGTCCTATTTCTGGTATGGAACGGTGTCATTCTCGGATCAATAACCGATCCAAACGCAGTAGCAGATAAGATGGCCGATCCATTGCAACAGCTGCGATACAGCAATGGAGTAGTCGGAGTAAGTTGTTGGTTTATTACTACTTTGCCTCAGTGAAACTTGGATCAAGTGTATTGATTTCGAAACATTTTAATGCCATTCAAAACAGCCAATAGTTGAGGGCTTCTCGCTCTTAGCAATTGCGACATCCTACATCGGGTTTGTTCTCGGCCTGACTGACTTCTTGGCTGACTGTAAGCTTGCTCTTTTCTCATCCTCATCTAAGCAAGACACAATACAGATGCTAAACCCTTTCCATTTTTAGTGTTGAATCTCCCAGCAGGGCGGAACAAGCCTCTCCCGTATCTGCTGACGCTGTTTCCGCCACTGGTGCTGTTGCTCTTAGATCCCGAGATCTTTTTCAAGGCTCTTGATTTCGCGGGAACATACGGAGGTTCGATGCTCGGTTTGTGCTCGAGTTTTCGTAATAGTTGGGTTTATGTTACGGCTAAGATGGTGTTGGTTTTATGCAGTACTAGTCCTATTTGGGATCCTTCCAGCTGCAATGTCATGGTCAGACAGGTACTCCACTTCGCCGGAGCTCCCGAAACTGCCCGAGCTCGTCCCGGGCGGGAAGCTCACGCTCTCCCTCGTCCTTGGTGGCGCCGGCTGGGTCATTTTCTCGGAACTCCTAGAGAGTTTCGGGCAGCCATGATCGAGTCACCGCTAAAAACAAATGTTTACCCAAACCAATTTTATTGAAACTCTTATTGTATCCGATTCAATACACAGGTATACATACATAAATTAGGACTTAGGAAGATTGGGTTTTCGATCTCCTCACGAGTATGCGCAACGAAAAGAAGCCAACCGCGAAGGTCTGCCAAAACCATCCTATCGCATTCGCGGGATCAAGCCTCCTAGCGAGGTGCCACGCGTACATACCCTGAGCCAGATGTAGAGCGAGGCATACCAGACAGTAGATCTTGATAACCTGAATTGATCGGAAAATCATAAGACACAGCGCGCGAAGCACATCAAAGGGCAAAAAAGCTGGCAATGGCAAGTAGGCAACGGCGAATGGAACACCGACTGTGACTACGAGAAACAGCCACGCGCGAAGATCATCTCCTTCGAGGCTTCGACGCTTCCGGTCTTGTCGATACGAGGCTGTTGCGGCCCGTGCCATGCCTGCAACGCCGTGTAAGCAACGGTTCAAAGTGACTGGGCGATGAAATTGAAACAGATAATAATTGATTTGTAAAGTAAGTTTAAGAAAACGGCATGAAATGAACTCACCGGTGACCAGCTGACGACGATGAACAACGGGGTTTTCGGGGCGCCGACGAAGGCTCAGCGGATGAACTTGATAGTCTTGATGGGTATGCCATTATATAAGTTGGGTTAATTTCTTTAATCAATTGAGTGGTTGGTGGTTGTGTACAAATTAGTTGTTGCCTTGTTGGTTAGATTATTGCCATTAATTTAGGACCGGAGGATGCAGTGGTGGCCGCAGGATTTGTGAGAAAGGGAGCGAAATTTATGCTTCGAATTTTTATTTTTTTTCTAAAATATTGACTGACCACTGCCGTTGCAGTTCCAACAGGTTGGGCGTTGCAGTGGTTGATGGTTGTGCATAAAATTCTTTTTTTCCTTCCGGCAACGTTTGCCCCATTGCGCACCCCTGTAGGCTGTAGGCTGTAGCCACCATTGGGCAATCGGGTTTGGATCGAATTGTCTTTCTTGGGTTCAGGTTAATTACGGGATGTGAAATCTTTAACCTAAACCCATATTAAAAGGGTTTATGGGGTTCAGAACCTTCAGGTCAATCATAACGGGTCATGTACGAGATTTTTAAAGTGTGGACTATTTACAAAATTGCAAAAGCTAAAATTATTATATTATCTTACTATTAGTAGTAATATTTATTGAAAAAGAAATAAGTAATGTTATAATAGTAATATGTATTTTTATATATGTTGCAATCCTCATAATATTAAACTATAAAGTAAAGTTGATAATAAATACTAGGTTAAATAAATTTCAATATACAAATTGTATGTCTAAATAATGTTATATTCATAGTGGATGCTTGCATATTATGAAAATCAACTACATAATAAGCTGAACTTTGATACAAACATTGACGGTTTTTCTGAGTCGGGTTCTCGGGTCGGATTGCGTTTTGACAGATCTATTTCGGACTCGCCTAAGGGCACCCACATTGCTTATATGTTGGGTGTTGTAGATCTTTTTTATTTAAAAAAAAAGTCAGAAAAAACTGTGTTGTGCAATATGCGTGGCAAACTGGCAGGGTGAGTTTCTTATTTTCAACCTTTTTTTTTTTTCGTATTTTCAACCTTTGTGTCCGTTTACATATTCTCTTTTTTTTTAAAGGAAGACACTCAATGCTCCATTATGGATGGCCTAAGAAGTAATGAATATAATTTTATTGTAAATACGACCAACGGGTTAAGAGCACCCACATTGGAGTGTTAAGGAACTTAATAATAAAATAATAAAGGAGAGATATATATGTTTGTTAGTAAGAACTAAGAAACTCTTAAAAACTCAAGAAAGAAAGAATGTGAGGGACATGAGTGAGAGAGTAGGAAAGAGAAAGAGAGAGATTTGAGGTAGATGGTGGGACTAATTTTAATTTTATATTATTTATTGTATAATAAAATGGATTGTATGGATGTGAGTAAAAAAATTAAGTTTTATTAAAGAGAAAAATAAAAGGAAGAGTTAAGGAACCGAATTGGGTTCAATCATAAAATTCAATTTTATAAAGTTGGTAGGATTAAGCTAATAGAAATCCATCTATTCTAAAATAAATTTTAAAAAATGACTAAATTAGCTTAAATCTAAACCACTCAATTCTAGAGGGATGAATGGTCAACAAAACTATTTTTTCAACTTGATGGGTCCCAAGAGAGTATTTCCCATAAATTCAAGCTCAGTCTAAAACGAAAGACCAAGGGGGCCAATAAAACCGATAAACCATTATATCAGGCATCGGATTTCGTATAGAAGAACAAGCAAGCAAGCAAGCAAGCACGCAAAGTTCTCTCAAATGTTCACCAAACATTCACTCACCGATGCAAGAGAACTTGTGAATAATGGATCACACAAAGTTCTGAATCAAAAACAAAACAAAATTCTCTGGAGGTGAAATAAACCCATGGCAGGGAAGATGAGTTCAATATAAGTATGTTGTGACCCAGATTCAGCAAGACATTACACATTAAATGTCAACTGACCATTACTCTCCTCCCGTGAAGATGCGACACAAGGTAAAATCACAAAAACAAACAAGATTGTGAAGAAAACGACGAGTCTGGATAAATAGGCCAAGATTTTCCTACCAAGCTGATGAGCGCATTGGGCCTTAGATTTTGTTAAAGGCTACAATGTCACAGCTCTGGACGTACTCGTTAATTGGCTCAACAGTTAGACGCTCATCAACGAGGTCATCCACAGAAACGAGGTCATCCACGATGGTCAACATGATTTGCAGTTTCTTGATACCATAGCCGACTGGAACCAGTTTTGCTGCATCAGATTTTAAAAAAGCAAATGGAATTAAGTTTTAACACTTTGTGTAGGATTGGTTTAAGTTGAAAGCAATATAGTGTGAAAAGTAAAACATACATGCTCCCCACAAGAGGCCTTCCAATTCGACACTGCGAACCGCCTCTTCCAGCTTCTTCATGTCAGTCTCATCATCCCATGGTTTGATATCCATGAGTACAGATGATTTTCCACCTGAGCAAAAAAAAGAACACCAATTAGAAGATATTATCTATGTATATACCAAAGAAGTAAGATCTGTCGATGGAAAAAGCCTGACATCTCCCTGGTCTGATTCTCAATCAAAAGATAAGTTTTGTAACAAATAATAGCACAATTCTTTTCTCCTATTAAGAATCAGAGGTATAAAAAGAACTTATTCCCAATGGTAATCTTACTCTCTTTCTTCTTAGAAGATGTCTTTTTGGCTGCCTCTCTTGCCTCTGCTGCCTTCTTCTCGTCCTCGGTCTCATCACCAAAGAGATCCAAATCATCATCATCATCATCACCAGCAGGTGCAGCCTGACAAATTTAACTTTAAAGTAAATTCTATGACATTCAATACTCCATAGTCCATATTAAGGACGAACATATGGAACACCATGAGTAAAAAGAACATAAATCATGCACATAATTCAGTTTTTCATTCATACGCAGCTCAGCGATTCCAACACTATATTAATAAACAACAAAATCTATCAAATTTATCATCCTATTCGATAAACACCATGCTACTCTCAATAGAAGTAAAACTGGTCACATTTGATGAAGTAAAACTGGCCACAGGATTCAGTCAGGTATCCAAGCACATTTCGAAACAAAAATATTAATTTCCAGTAGATATCGATTGGAACCACTAGGATTTAATCATCCCCTATTACACTATCAACATTCATTCTATATGCTAGTGCATTAGTATCACTTCTAATATATCAAATCTGACCAAATACAAAAACTTCACCAAGCTACAAACCATAAAAGCCAGGGTATTCGTAAGCAACATGTAAGGGACTGTCACAAGTGCAACACATTGAAACAAAACTCAGAAGGGGCAGACAAAGCCAACAGATCATTACCTTTGAGGGAGCTGATGCTGGAACCTCAGCTTGACCTGCACCGCAGGCAATCCTCACTCCTGAGGCTTGACCTGGAAAGCTGCCAAAGATCGTCGTAATCGGAATGTCAGTTTGATGTATTAATGAGCATCCAATGTATAAATATCCAAACAAGTTCCGATGTACGGTGCCCTAACCTCGCAGCCAAGTGCTCAGAGACGCACTCGTACCACTTGCTGGCATTGGGATAAGAGCTTCCCGGCTTCTCCAACACTGCGGAGTAAACCTTCACATCATCCTTGGTGAATGCATCACTGAAGCCAAAAGATCAGAAATTTCAACCAAAACAGATCTAAAGCGATTCAAATAGATCCAGAAATTCGCTACACACTAACGAACAAGCATCGTCAAAGTTTTACCACAATTCCAAAACTAAATCTTAAAACAAGATTAAAAGCCGAACTAAAGCTACGAGAGCATCGTCAAAGTTTTACCACAATTCCAAAAACTAAATCTTAAAACAAGATTAAAAGCCGAACTAAAGCTACGAGATTTCACAAAGTTGAGAGCGAACTTACCAGCAGATGTAAGATTTTCCAGCAAGGAATTCGTCGAGAGACTTGAGACCAGCTTCGGTGTGAAGATCGGAGAAGGTCACCGCCATTGGAGAGAGATTGAGCGAGAGAGACGAATCGAATGGAGAGTCGTGCAGAAGATCGAGAGAGGAAGAGAGGTAAAGAGAGAAGCGGCGTATAATAAATACTCCTCAAAGCGTCCTACTAAAACCCTAAAGGAGCAGCCACGAATATTCCATCCCAAGTGACAAGTGTCTATACCAGTCTATTTAGTCTTGATCGATATCACAAAATTATTTTGAATATAAATAAATATTTTAAAATTACATACATTTATATTGATATGTTATAACAATTTATTATAAAAATTCATATTTTAAAAAATAATAAAAATTATTTTTAAAAATAATCGATATTTTAATTATCTATATTTTTAAAACATAAATTTTCATAACACAATTTTATAAACTTATTAATATAAGAGTATAGAATCTAAAAATATTTTTTAATTTTTTTCAATATATATTTTTAATTTTCACTATAATTAATATTGTTACTAGTGATTTTTACGCATTTTGTTAATAAATTATATTTTATTATATTAATTATATTAAAACTATTTTTTTTATTAAACTTTATGTGAAGATTAAAATATACATGAAGATTAAAATAGTTTATTTGAAATTTTGTAATAAAAATTTCCACACAATCCTAACATTAATAGATTTTGTAACAAGTTAAGATACGAGTTTAAAAATTAATTTAAATATTTTGAGGATAAAATCATATTGTTCTATAGATAATTAATTAATAATTAAATCTTACCATTAATTTATAATGAACTCAAAATAATCAATCTTAATGACTAACGATAAAATAATTCAAGGTACAATATTTATAAAATAACTCAGGGTAAAATAATAGATTTTGTAACCATTTAAGATATGAGATGGACATATATGTTGACACATGGATAAAATAGATGAGGCATTGTTTAACACTACTTAAATATATTAGATCATCGTTAATTAATGTGTCAAAGAACTTAGGTAAGCTTGTACTATATAATGAACATACACAAATTGCATCCGAGATTGAATTCAAAGTTAACAATTTTAGGGTTTCATAATTCAAAGCTGACAATTTTAGTGAATTGTGAAATTGGTTTACAGATAACTCCTCTAAAATCCAACCCCTGCCTCATTTCTAATTAGTAAGTATTAAAAGGGTACAGCTCTATGGATCCAAAATGGGGTTTGACACAATCACCCAACAGAGCTTAATGAAGAAAACGAATCATACTAACTTCAATACACAGATAACTAAGACAAGTCATGTTAACTAACTGCATATGGTGCTGCAAGATTCAAGAAAGAACAGTAGCAATTTGGCAAAAAAAAAAAAGAGCGTTTTAATGGCAGCAGTTGTCAAAATACAGTCTCTTTCTGCCTGCAAGGCAGAAGACAATCACACAAAGTTCTCTCGATTGTTCGTTCACCAATCACCAGTAACGTTTGGTCACCGGTACAAGAAAACTCGTGAATAATGGATCACCCAGTCTGAATCCAAATGACAGGGAAACAAATTCTCTGAGGTGAATAGAACACGACGAGTTCAATGAACCCTGTGCAGATTAACTAGGGCCAACAGCTGGATTCGATTCAGCAGATAAGTGGCCACCTGTTTGTTCATATTCAATATTCGGATCATCACAAAGAATTGCCCCCACATCAGCTGTGATGGACTGATCCTTGCTGAATAGCGTCCTATTCCCAACCCAAAATGAATCAAACAGAGCATCGGGTCTCATGTCCTCCAACTTAGTTGGGAAATCTTTATCAATGCCAGTATATTCTATCGGACACTGATCAAATGCTTCTTGAGTGCCTTTGAATCCTGTACATGGAATATGTTAAACGAGCTTAAGTATATAACAGAAAAGGCTAAATAATGCACATGAAGCAGCAGTGTGCTCACCCTGCACAGCTTCTGATGTCTGCGGATCGTCGGAAGAATTACCACTGATGGGAGTATAATCTATGAAAACCGATGCCACTGATTGACTAAGTGGAGACAAAGGATCAAGAAAACTTTCCCATTTCGTTTCACTGATGTTCTGAGATGAAGATTCAACCAAGCCATCAGCAGTGGACGAGTCTGAAATCTGTGGGTATAAGTGGTTGTTTGGGTTCTTGAGAGACTGTGACTCGTACACTATTGCCTCCAACAGGCCACTGTTCCGTGGTGAAGGGCAATTTGATTGAGTTGGCCCACTCAAGGATGACTGGATAAGGGTATCAACAGACTCAAGTGAAGGCAGAGGGGAACATGGTGCCCGGGTACCTGCTTGAGATGCTGAATATTGGAGTGAAGGGAGCTCCAACTTCATAGCCACAGAAATGGGCTCAGAAGAAGAGAGATTGCCATTTGTAAGGGCATGGCTACCAGGAAGCACACCAATTGGACAAGGTTTGTCGGTGTTTAGATCAGGATTATAAGAAGATGACCAGAAAGGTTGACAACTGTAAGGATCATCTTCATGTTGATCAAATGCCGAGAACCTTTGGTTGGTGCTTCGAATAGGAATGGGAAAAGAGGTATCTGTTTCCCGGAGACGCTTTTGAGGAGGAATACTAGGGAGCATGAAGCCAAAATTACGAGATAAGCTCAGGCTATCTTTAAGGACGCAACTGGCCGGTAGATCAAACATTGGCGGAGTACCCTTGAACTCAATGGCAGGAATATCAAACTGATTTGCCTGGGAGGTCTCTGAAAGGTTCTTCTCCCTGGAGCTGTCACAGCCCACATCTTCACATTGTGGGCTCTCATTCATAGCCTGCATGCAAACTTCAGGTGGATAAATTGGGAGGCCAGCACGTTGCAGCCGTTTAATTCTGGTATTCCAGTAGTTCTTTATTTCGTTATCTGTACGTCCAGGCAGCTGAAGGACAAACATAAGAGAATAAGAGGATATATGAGATATTGAGACAAAAATGATAACTTTTCAGTTGAAAGAAGTTTCAGGGAGTAAAACAGGTCTACAATAACTGCCATCAGAAATGCAAAAGGGTTTGCAAGATGAGTATCACCAAAGATCATGTACAATAAAATTATTGATGATGCATAAACAAGAAAGTAAAACAGTTATATTACATTGGAATAAATTATTATTATTATTATTATTATTATTATTATTATTATTATTATTATTATTATTATTATTATTATTATTATTATTATTATTATTATTATTATTATTATTATTATTATTATTATTATTATTATTATTATTATTATTATTATTATTATATGTCACACCACAGATCATTCCCAACTCTCAACGCAGAAGATGATTGTCCTTGAATGACCGCACCAATCTGACAGGAATACCCAAATGAAGAGGAAGGAATCTTCAAAGTAAATGTAAAGCCTACGAATCACTTTAAAATCCAGCTATGGGCATCACTGCATCTTATCTTTTACTCTTCAGCAAAGCAGAATACTAATTTATTCCCAATATCATTTTGATTGAAAAATACTTCATTTCATCCATCTGATGCTAATAAGTAATCATAATCTAATAATCGACTTATGGCAATGAGGCTTCTCTGTATCATGAATTTGTAGGTTGTAATTATTTGTCAATGATTTTTGTTAAGCTGGAAAATTTTCAAACCCTGCCTCTTACCCTTCTTGTTGGAGTTCATTAAGCCATTCAGGGGGAACAACCCTAAATAGCCTGTGCAGATATTTAGGCAGAAAAAAATTGAAGAATTGAAATATTAATCATACATTTGGATAAGATATGAGATTTTCAAATCCCCAAAAAGGAGGTTTCAGGGGGGTTTCTTCTCAACCGTGAGTGGGTTAGCATAAGTGAACATCTGTGCCATAACACAGTAAATAGCAAGAATAGTGTCTGATGGAACACATAAAATTAAAAGCCATCAAGCAATGTCATTCCGCACATAACTTGCGCAAAACATATCAAATATGCATTTAAAAAATTTCAAGAATTTTGTAGCATTAGGCAGCCATAGTAAACCCAATTAGTGGCACACAATGTAATGATTTTGGTAATCAAAAGAAAAGTACACATGATATCCCAAATAAATTTAATTTTTCATACTCCAATTTGACATTAATATTTATATCAGACTTCAAACTAACATTTATAGTTATCAAATATTAAATCAAAATATATTTGTCACAACATCAATTGACCATAAATAATAAATAACAGGTGTGCGTGTTCCCAATGCCGACTTTTGATTCGTAAGACACGTGTTACCGTCTTTTTTATGCATAAAACTCTCAAGAAACCAGATTGGTGTGTTTGAAACATGTCCGTCTCCACCACAGGCACACAACAATCCTAGGTGGTCATTAGCTACAGGATTTCATATAAAAATAACATTTTTGAATGTGTTGAAAAGGATAATTTATGCACCATGAGATATCCACCTACTAAATTTTCTATCCAGATTAATTCATAAACTATTCCCCACCTATAATGGTCAAACTGCCTTTTCATAACTATGCTGACAAACACCATTGCTCAGGTATACCTGTACACAGCTGCATTAGTATTGAAGCTCAAACTATACTTGCACCCAGAAATAAGAGTTAAATCTATAGGATATAGCAAAAGGGAGCCAAAAGAGATAGTTACTGAAAGTGCTGACCGCAACATATGTTATGAGTTATGACACTTTCTAAACTAACAAAATTTTGCTAGAACATGGACTGCCAAAATGATGCTTTCAATTTCATAATTCATCCACAGAAGCAATTCACGCCAACAATAAAAACAAGTAGTTCATACCAAATATGATCAATTGGAAGCAGTAGTGATGGTAAAACACACGTTACCTCTGCAGCCATACGAGCCCACTTATTTCCCATCTTTGCATGGAGCTCAATAATACGGTTTTCTTCCTCAAGAGTGAATGCACCCTTTCTCAAATCTGGTCTTAAGTGATTTGCCCATCTCAAACGGCAGCTCTTTCCACATCTTGACAATCCTGAGTACTTCTGAACAGCATTCCAGTTTCCTTCTCCGTTCTTGTTGACATACTCCATCAAAATTGCATCCTCTGCGGCCGTCCATGGACCTTTCTTTAAAAGACCCCCAGAAGAAGAGTTCCCAGCACTACTATCACCTGAAGACGAACCTTTATGAGATCTTGGTGTTTTCCTGGTCTCGTTCTCACTTGATGAGTCACTCATGTCGCCCACCAGCCTGAATTAAATACTCAACTGTCAGCAGCAATAAATGAAGAAAACACAAAACATCTTAAAGTGAAGGTTTTCATATTAATAAATGCAATCATCAGTTGGCACATTGGGAAACGTCAAGATAAATTTGTCATTCCATAAAGTAGCCCCATGGAGTTACTTGGATAAACCGTCCCCCAGCAAGACTATGCAATCTCAAACTAAACTTCACAGAGAAAAAAGATGAGAGCTGAACAAGTTAATGCGAAAATCAAAATTGAAGGGACAAATTACTCAGCACAGAGGAGAAATCAACAATGCTCTTGAAAATTCGACAAATTGACCGGGGAATTGGTCAAATTGAATCCCTAAAAGCCGGAATTATCACCACTTGATATCACAATTGGAACTTGCCGACGAGACTGAATAGTACTTGAGAAAAAAGCCAATCAGCGAAATACAAACCCGCACACGCTCGCGGAACACAGTAGAAAACGAAAAAGGCGAGAAATGCACAAACGGAATTCAATGGCGAATCCGAACACCCGATTCTACCACCTTCTCTAATCGAGTCAGGTTAAAGCAGGATTGAAAAGGAAATGCAAACTTGCACTATCCATAAAAGAGAGTTCAGATCTGAAACGCAAATCCGCGCACCGTCGAAGACGACGAAATGGAATAATCAATACGATTTCCAAGGAATGGTGGAATCCACAAAGAATAAATAAATACCTAAAAAATACATACCCGTAGTCAATCGAAGGGGAAGACATCGAGAGATTCCGACTGCATTCTGAGAAAGAAACCACAGTGAGAGAGTAAAACGCGTTGTTGAGAAGAGAGTGAAAGTAGGAGAGAGAGAGAGAGAGAGAGAGACGAGATTTGGCGATGCTTTTCTTCGTCTTTCTTTTGCCTTTTAATTTCTTCCCCTCTCGCCCCCACCCACCCCCCCGATTTGCTATTTTCTATTTTATTTTATTTCAAAAAAAAAAATCTAATTCTTATACAGTACTGTACTGTATTATTTTCCGAAATATATATTCTGTATATACTTTCGGAGCTTGTGGCACCAACCAGGCAGTAACCACCATGAAAACTGAGAAACGGACCTTCGAGAAAGGGCGATGACGGCTATGCAGAGTCTGAATTGGAATTATTTTTGAAGGTGTGGGAATTTCATCTGGTGCCTTTGACGAATCTCAATTTCAGCTTGGAAAAATCTCAGAATTCACGATGCGCGCGAGGGAAATCCTGAGGAGTTGGGGGTGAAGATCGATCGATCATCGATCTCACTTTGGTGAGTGAACAGATGTTATGGCGATCTCCTTTGTCAATTTACTTGTCAACACGATCACAGCTGACCAAAAAGTGTGCATATATCCACTCGATTTGAGGATTTGAATTCGATTTATTTGTTGATCGAGGGATAGAAAATTGATCATCACGGCTTCATGAAAGGTTGAGAGAGAAAGAAAGGGGTTTGCTTTCGTTTTAAAAGAGACTGATTTTGATGTTTGATTCTCAAGACGTTTCTATCACTTCAAAAAGGATTAGAGATTTGTCATATTAAACTTTAATTTCATATTAAGAGATGGATTAAATCACTTATTGCAAGAGTGGATATTATAAAATTTTATTTTGTAGATATAGTATATAGTATTAAATAGTTATAAAGTTCATTTTTTTATATACAAATCAAGAATTTGGTTGGTGTCCGCACATGCTATACCACTAACTAAGAACATAATTACGGATGAGAGTTAGCTTAGGATGCAAAGTGAGAGACATCTGATTCGACTCGAGCCGAAGGCGCGTCACCAACTTTGTTGTTTTCTCTGGAAATGTGTGAGCAAATCACATATTCAAAGAGTTGCAGTAAGCTCATAAAATTCGATATCAACGACTCGATCTCCCATGGACATTGTCAGACTCCGTTCATAGCGTTGATGACTACAAGTCTACAAGGTTATGCCCCTCCACTTCGATATTCTTGATCCCTAATCGCAGACCAATGGCTTCAGCCTGAAGTGCCGACGAATCCTCACAAGTCTGGACATCGTAAGTCAGGACCTCTCCTTCATAATTGCGAATTACAAAACCCGTAGTCTCAACTCCCAAGTCCCCAACAATGATTTAGCACCATAAAAGTTCATCTTTAGAACACCTTCTTTCAACTTGTTCCATCGTAGGGTTTTTGTCCTTTTATGGGTTATTGCTTTAGGTGTTATCCTAATTTCATTCTCGTCTGGGTCCAAGATTTTCATGGTTTCTCAATCTTTTAGTTGTTGTCTAATATACTCTTCCCATCTATTTAGGTCATTAGCATTATCATTTTCAAATACAATTTTGTTTCTCATTATCCATATTCCCCACCACGCGAAAGTCAATTTCTTCTTTTACTCCTTCGTCAATTTTCCAACTATTTCAACAATTATTTATTTCATTACCTTGTTTACTTTGTCAACTAGTGGACTATCCCGTACTACGCACGAGATTATCGACTTTTGTACCGATGAATTTATATATTCATATTTTAATTCAAATAAAAACAAATCAAAATTAAAAATCTATTAAATAGAAACTCGGTCTAATCTATTTGATTATTTTTTTAGACTTTTTTCATTTCATATTTCAATTATTTCTTAAATTAAGTATGGAAGGTTTTAATTTTCCATCTAGATTGTGCTAAAACTATTTTAGTTTTTTTTTTCTATACACTATTTTTTTCTTGTTGAAAACTGAAATTATGGTAGAGCATGCAAGTACTTATTTATTCATCAATGAAAATTAATAGTATTAAGTGTTTTAAAATATATTATTGTGCATTATAAATTATTTTTATATATGGGGTTGATTTTTGGTATTTTACAATTTAAAAATATTTGATGAAGCTTGTGAATATAATTTTTTTTTTGCTTTCATTGTATATTATGTTTACTCAAGTGTTGATTTTTTTTTTAAAACTCCACCAGCTTTCTCCATCTCCGGTTGATGAGCAACCACCCCGACTAATCGCCGGCCGCCGGTCAAATCTCTTTTCGGAGAGCCTAAATCTCTCTTCGGAGAGCCCAAATCTCTCTTCGGAGAGCCCCGACTCCTCTCCTCGGAGAGTGTTCTCAAACCTTTGGTGGGACGGTTCCTCTCTCTTTCCGTCCCTCCCTGAAATCGACCTCTAATGGCGGTCCTCCGCTCCGCCCTCAACCCGCTTCGCCGCTCCGCTCCGCCTTCTGTCCGGGCGCCCCCATTCCATGTCCGTTTGGCGATTGACGACTCCTAAGTGTGTGCCCCCTCCTTCGGATCTGTTATGTGTTTCAACAAATTGGGGCTTTGCAAATTTTCGCTCCTCTTCATCAATCTAACCCATTTCCATGTCCGATTCGGTTCTGATGAACCCAATTTCTTCAATCCCTTGCCTTGGGTGTGTTTGAGGTTCTAGGGCTTCGTTGCACTCGATTCATCGGTTGCCAAATCCGGGTTGTGGAATGAACCCTTTCTTTCCTCCCTTCCAACGCCGGCTGTTCTAGTGGGTGGCGCTCCGGCCTGGTGCTCGGTTTCGCGGCCTCCTACAGCCTCACCTTCACCAATAGTATGCTCGTCGTTTTGCCGATTGAATTGAAACCTTGGCACCTTCCGCTTCCTGAACCCTTGCCGCTGCCTCGGCTCGGCCACCCAGTGCCTCCCTGTCGCTGTGTTTTTGGTTTCGGCCGGAGGTACTGGTGTGCTGCTCCTGCCGGTTGCCTTGAGGAGCAGTTTTGCGGCCCTGGTTGATCGAAGTGATCGTGTTGGTGGTGTTCGTGGTCTCCGAAGATCCTTCATCTAGGTGAAGGGTACGTCGTGTGATCCACACTTTCCCAGGTGTCGTCTTTGCCCTACGTGGATTGCTGCTTTCCGTCTTTCCGGCGGCGAGACATCGTGTCAGCTGTGCTGTCCCATGCACTCGCTATCCACTTCGCCACATCGGGTCTCCATCTTCTCGTTGCTGTGTCCGTTTGTGTGCTTAGGGTTTGGGGTTTTCCGGGTTTGTTTCTTGTAGTTCTTTTGTTGTATTAGGTAGTTGTTGTATATTGTATTTCTTTTTCTATGTTGTAAGTTTAGACGGCTTGCCGTCTGCCGACTTTGTCGGCCTCTCGAGGTCCGGGCCTGTCCGGCCTCGAATTATTTCCTTATCAAAAAAAAAAGTGTTGATTTTTTTAATCAAACACTCAAGTGTTGATTTTAAAAATAATAATTGGTTTTCTAGCTACTTTCAAAATATTACACAAATGATTAGATAATGGTAAATTAAACTTTTAACTTCTTATAAAGGTGATTTTTACTCAAATGTTGATGTTTACACAATTGGTTTTCTACTTTCAAACCATTACACAAATAGTTGATTAGATAATGTTAAATTGAACTTTTAACTTCTTGTAAAGATGATTTTTACTCAAGTGATGATTAGTTTTTTTTTAAAAAAAAATCTTTAACATTTATCATTTATTCAACCTTGGTTTTTACCCAAGTGTTGATTTTTTTTTAAAAAAATATTGGTTTTCTACTTTCAAAATATTACACAAATACGGAGTAATTGATTAGCTAATGTTAATAGACTTTTTAACTTCTAGTTTAATATAATCTAATTTATCATTTACTGAAGTGATGATTAATTTTTTTTAATCTTTAACATTTATTCAACCTCATTTATGACATAAAAGCTTCTTTTACTATATAGAATACGGAGTAATTGATTAGCTAATGTTAATAGACTTTTTAACTTCTAGTTTAATATAATCTAATTTATCATTTACTGAAGTGATGATTAATTTTTTTTAATCTTTAATATTTATTCAACCTCATTTATGACATAAAAGCTTCTTTTACTATATAGAATAGAATAGAATATAGAAAGAAAAGATATTTCTTATTGTTCCTTCAATATTTTTTCCCATTCTTCTTATTAATTGTAAGGAAGTTAGACATATCGTTAATGGATATATTGAGTCTTCATCAGTTTGATTGCGTAGTGCACATGAGTGAAACGTTTAAAAATAAAATTGTGTGTGCCTTTTTTTTTAAAAAAAAAGAAACCTCTGTAGTTGCAGACTGATGGTTTGTAATGTTGACTCTTTGGCATGGTGCCACAACATTCCACAGTCGGATGCAGACTTATTTTCGCAAGAAGTCGTGTAATTTAGGTGTGTATCCAGTAAAAATTACGATATTTACCCATAAAATAGTCTGATATTTCATTTTAATCACCAGCTTGGCAATTGGCATGCTCGGGGATTTACATTCCAACTCCGACGCCGATAACTACTGTCGTCGCTCTCAGCATCTGCCGCAAACCCTAACTCAATCTAAATCTATATCCCGGCATTAGCAGCTACCGTGGCAACTCAATCCGACTGAATTGCTTCTGTCGGATCTCCAATCGTCGGTTTCTATCAAAAAGTTGTGGTATTTGCGAATCGTCAAGTGAATTCATCGTGCAGGTAATATGCCGAAGTCTGAAGTTGAAATTGGAAAATTCGTTCTCTTTTTGTGAATGTCTAGTGTTGGAATGTCTGGTGCTGCAATCCCCAATGTCGGATTAGTTCAATTTTTCTAGCTCTGTGTGAGGCGTGAAAAAGAGTGGGGATAGAGATCAATTCACTGTAACCTGAATCTTCGTTTATCCTTCACTGCAGTACGCGAAATCAGGTAACTGGTGCACTATTTTCGTGTAATGGTTTAACTTATACATAAAAGTTGTTAGTTGTGTGACTGATTTCACTTTTTGAAGTTGTTTTCTTCAGGTTATCTTGTCATTGCGTTAATTATCTTGAATTGTTGCATATTTCGCTTTCGCATTGTCTATACTGATTTGTGATGAAGAGAACTCTCGAAACGACATGTTCGAATGACAACAAGTGGCACCTAAATGGTCTTTGAGTACAGGGATCATGTTCTAATAGGTCTTGTTAAAACGCATATAGAGATTCATAGATTTGAAACAAAACATCAGGTTGAAATTGTAGTTAAAAAAAAGACTTGGATTATGAATTTCAGTAGAGAATTGGAAAGCGGATTGATCAGACAGCAAGATCAAAAATATTACAGTAGTATATTACAAACATTAATAGAATGATTATGTTGTGACACCCACTCTTCTAGCTGTTTTATTTTGCTTTCAGTTCCTACAACCTTCTGTTGATCAAAGAATACACCAGTGCTGCAGCCGGGGCACAGACTTATGCTGTTCCGAATATCAATCAGTGTTTGTGTTGTGATCTTCCTCCACTTGTGATCATTTGAACTACATGTGATTTGTGCCTACTTGAAAATTACAGGTTTATATTCAAAGGTTAAAAAAGTAAAAATGTTGGTGAAGAGAACAAAAGGAGTTTAATTCCTCCGGGGAAAAAATGGGGTTTCCTTGATCAAAAGTATTGCTGCGGTGGCTGGGGCATGTCCTTGACAAGGCCACAGGCAAGGGTTGAATTAAGCATGTTGTACTCATCCCTGATTGAGCGTTCTGGTGACAAGACACTGATGTACATCTGTTGGCCCAGGTAGCTCTTTTCAGCATTGGCCGATCTCAGATTCCACATTCCTGGATTGTCGAATGTCACCAGGATTGCTGCCCATGATTTGGGGAATACATGGATTGCGTAACCGCTGCTTGCGTCAAGTAAGTTGTAGTTCTCTCTCCTTTCCGGACTCCACTGTCCCACCTCAATCCTGCATTCAGTCAAGTCATTATTTATAAACTAACCAAATTGCTTATACATATATGTACATAGCAAAGGCTAAGAAGGAGGCGTTATACGACATACGCAACAGGAAAGAACGCATATCCACTCATTTGCCAGTACTGAATGCCTACTTCACGGTTCTCTAAGATGATCTCAACAAAGTTTTTAAAGGTGGTATTCTTCACGATTGGCCCGAGCTCAATTTTTGCGCCAGGACCATCAATGTTAGGTGGGGGATCATCGCCTACAGTATCATACTTGAACACCTTGTCTGGGATACCATAGTATTCGGCTAGCTTCAATGGTGTCTCGGGATCAACATGGGAGTGGCCGTTGATGGCATACCTCAGCTTCCCATCGACGTTGCCTACAGTGTTGGCAAGCCTGATTGTGCGAGTGATGTTGATGCTTCCGTAACGGTAGGATCCTTGAGGGTTAGGCCTGGCTGCACTCGCTGTCAAATTCCACCTAATAGAGCGAAACTGGTTAAGTGACCAAGCCCACCCAGCCGGAGCCTCAGGAAGGACGCTGGAGGCAGGTCCCTTGCCACCCTCGTAGCTGAACTTCGCTGTAGCTTGGAGTTTGTACTTGGTGAACCTAGACGTCACCACCATGTAGTAATCCTTGGGCTCCTGGTCTGCGGTTACAAGTACACCCATGCATTGGCCAAGGTGAACATCAAGCGATTCATAAAAGTTTTGAACAACGCGGGATCCCATCACTTCAACAAGCTGCATCTTGTGGTTTTGCAACCTCCAGTTGATCGAGTTCCTCATTCCAACATTGCAGATCCTGTACATGTATGTCTTTCCCGGCTTCATTATGAACTGGGGCACCTCCTTGTCGTCCCCTACCTGGCCTTTCTTTCCGTTGATGAGCAAACCATCAGGCTTCCCCAAAGACTTCCCATCGTCGAGGATTTTTTTTAGAGCAACATGGCTTTGGCTGTACCAATCTCCAGCTAGGACTTCAAACTCGCCCTCTGGGAGAGCGTAAGAGATATTGACGGCCCCCATACGATGGTGCACCTTTAGGCTGCCAAACCCACCCGAGGCGTGCTGCAAATTCACGGTTGGAAAGTAGTAGTAACTACCTATCTGGTCCTTCACCTGGAAGTGGTAGGTGTAGTTTGTACCGGGTGGGATCGGGCACATGGTTCCTGGAGTTCCTTCTTGCCACGAGTTCTTAAACTGCTTGATTCCCGCCCTGCAGGATCAAAATCAAAACCAAAACCAACCACAATCAAGGTATCATGTTCTTATCTTTTGAATAATTTTATGTGTTTCCTTGATCATATGAACACCTAAAAGTACCATTCCAACATGACATGCTTATCTACATTGCATTATATATATTTGCATACCAGTGAAACAGCAATGGTTCATCCAAGTTGTTGAAAACATTGATGACAACGTTGTTGTTCGTAGTTGTGTTTAGGGGCGGACCAGGGAACTGGTCGTTGATCAGGATAACCTGTTCAGGTACGCCTAAGGGCGATAGGGTACCGTACGTAACCTTCCATTCGAAGAATAGGTAAGGATCCCCGGCTTGGGCGATCATCGAAGTCATGGATAGCACCATCCAATGTAACAATGTGGTCCTACAGAATGCCATTTTGCCCATGTTTTTGTGGATTTTTTTTTATAAACTCTCTTTAATCTTGATTTTCACCTCTTTTTACAGGTTTTTTTGTTGTTTTTTTTTAAAAAAAAATATGAAAATGGAGAATTTGATGATGTGCCTACATAGAGGCTTCTTTTTTATGATTAAGAATAAGATGAAGATTGAAGATGAGTTTCTTATAGAGGATTTTGTTTTTACATTAGAGATCCTCAAATTACGCCCTCCCTTCCACTTTCTTCCATTTTTGGTGTTCTTTTTTTGTTTTTTTGCCAAATTAACCCCTCAAATGATCTTTTTTGTTTATATATAAAAAATCTAAATTTGGCCAATAAAAATTTGTTGAAACTGGTATATTTGATGGTCAAAAGGAAAGCAAAATGTGTGTGTGGCTTTTAATTCTTTGGGAAATTTTGTCCTACGATGGTGGAAATGCTTCCATTTTTTTTGTAGGCAGTTGGGATAATTAGGCTGTTCTTCTATAACAGTCCCTATTTTTTTTTCAATAATTTTATATTATTGATCCTTCTTACCTGTATACTAAGACATGAGGTAAGAAATCAAATTGAGAATTTTTTTCTTCTTCTAAATATCAATGCATAAAGATAAGAATTTGGACAGGAAGTCGTTTATGATTCAAGACGGGCAACTATTTGTCCATTTCCCATTCCCCTTAATATGACTACTATTAACTCTAATAAAATCAGCACACAAAATTAGTGTCATTAAAGTGTTTTTATCTACTTTTTTTTTCCTCAAATAAGAAACGACATAATTCTCTTTTGTTTGAATTATTGGTTAGCATAAGTGTTAGAATTAGAAATGCTTCATGAAATCGGGAATGCCTCCATGTTTAGAATTAGAGACATTCCATATTCGCTAAGAGTTACTAGTTTAGCGGGTAATGATGACATTAACTGGCCAGTAGATTGCGAGTTAGACTTCCTCTTTTTATATACTGTAATTGGTCTAAGTATCTACCTATGAAAAAAAAAACAGAAATGTTCAATATTGAAATCTTTTTTGTTTATGATGATATTATGGGCATTGGATACAATTCCAAAAGAGTGTTATTTTTTACACCCACAAAATTTACTATTTACACCCAAAATCCAAAATTTTCTTTTTTTTTTAAATAAACCCAACGCCTCCTGAGTCATAGACGTGTTACTCAAGAGGGGCAGAGTATGTATATAGAAAAAAATAGCTGCGCCTCTTGAGTCACACACCTATGACTCAAGAGGCGTAGGGTTTATTTTAAAAAAAAAGAAAAACTTAGATTTTGGGTGTAAATAGTAAATTTTGTGGGTGTAAAAAACAACCCCTATTCCAAAAATCAAGATTTTTTTTTGTGAAAACTAGCAATGAATGGAATGCCAATCGGAACTCGACTGTTAAGCAAAGGAATCGACATTCTGACTAGTTGCGCTTGTGGGACCAAAATGAATAAATGATGAAACCCAATCCCGCCTATTTACGAACGGGATCGGCTGTCCCCTTTGGGACAGCCCCCTATATTCCCCTTCCATCACCCCCAATATCAAAAAAAAAAGAAAAATAATTAAAATTTGTAAAAGAAAAAAGAAATTAGTAAAGGGGTGAGTTTTTGTGAGGAGGGATAGGGAGACAGGGAGATTCCGAGACAGTGGATTCGCACCGGCCTATTTATCAAATGCCACCAAACACTATAATTAATCCAGAAATTAGACCCCAACCATTGAACAAATACTACAAGATGTAAACGCCAACAACAACAATATTAGAAACCATATTCAGGATTTTTTTTTTTTGTGAACTCAAGAATCAACATGAAGAGAAGCTAGTTACAAGTAGGTGGACTTTTCTCCATCCCAATCTACACCAGCAAACCCCCTAAGGTCTCACCTCTGAATCAACCTGCACCAAAAAAAAAAAAAAGAAAAATAAAAATTATCTCGTTTTTTTTTTTTTTTTTTTTTTTATCATCAAACCTCCAATATTTATACATAAATATTTACAAACTAGTATTTATTCAAATATATATATTTATTTATTCAAATATATATATACACCATCTTCAACAACACTAAACTAATCGAGGAATCCTCCGCTCCCATCCGTTGTCCTTGGGGCCAAGTTCGGGCTCCTTGGGGCCCATGGGTGGGTTTCGTTGTGAAACATTAATTAAATTCGGGGAAAAAAACAACCAAACTAGATATCTCTTGAGTTCTAGGGACGCCGCTGTTGGTGGCGTTTTCTAACTCTCTATTAACCTTCTCAGAGATTTGCCCCGACCTTTTCTAGAGTTTTTGTTTGCTTGTTTCTAGCGGTGGTATCTCATTGAGCTTTGTGGTCTTTCTTCTGCAACCGCGCGAGAGGTCGTGGACGTGATCGAGATCTGATGGCTCGCTATCGACTGAGTCCAAATCTGAGGTCTCCACTTGTGTTTCCCAAGGTTTCCCTGCGTTGCCTCTACCAACCGTCAGGAGTGATGACGCACATTGTTCCGGTTCTAACATTTTTCACCTTCGTTAGTTCTGGGCTTCTTTCTCTAGTTTGTTTGTGGTGCTTGATCTCTGTTGTTCGGTCTTGTAATTTTCGTTTCTTTTCATAACGGTTTGTCAGTTGTCAATCTTTTCGGCCTCTCGACTCACTGGGCATGTCCGGTAGTCGAATTCTTTCCGGTTTAAAAAAAAAAAAGTAGGTGGAGCCTTTGAACAAGCAGAAACAAAAAAAAAACTTCGACCAAACAAAGCAACAACAATTCAAAATATGGAAAATCTAATGAAACACCCTAAAGAACTGGAAAATATAAATACAACAATGACAAGGAAGAATAGACAAAGAAGAGTGTAACTACAATGCCAAGGAAATGAAGGAACCTAAGACGAAAAACCTGCCAAATGGAACCTGTAAAATCAACTTCGATGAAACCAAGACACCTTCGTTTTTTCTACCGCATGATTCATTCTACGAGACCACCGGGGCAACGTAATCGCTGGAGGTGGATCCAAGTGTGACAAAGCATTTGGTCACGGAGGCATGGGACCTCAAGCTCGACATTTCGATGGAACCAGAGACGCCTTTGTTTTTTCTACCGCATGATTCATTCTACAAGACCACGCTAGGGCATTTCGAAGGCTGAGGAGCTCGACTTCTCTAAGATCTTGCTTAAAGGAGACAACCTTTCCATTTTCAATTTCATCAAGGGTTGTTAGTGCTACCCATGGAAAATTGAAATTCTCATCTCGGATACCCTCTTCATTATGCAATAGTTTTATTCAATTTTTAACACCCACACCTTTTTGTAAAGTCAATACTGTCGCTGATAGGATAACCCGCATTTCCTTGGCACACCAGTCTCCACCTCTCCTTGACGATAGAGAGTTTTATCCTAGAAGTTAAGATTCAACAAATGTTGAAGACTAGCTACTTAATCTACTACGGAGTATTTAATTAACTTCTCTGAAAATGTGAAACCAGAACACCATTTCATTTCAAAGTACCGCATATAAAAGATATTGATATTAGAACATTGATATACTTTCATAGCCCATTTATTGTTGATTTATCGTACGTTAAATTATCCCCTTCCAGCTTAATTGATCCCACGTAAACAGGGCGGTCCAATGTATTTTGGGGGCCCTGTTCAATACTACCATAAATATTTGATTTTTTATATATATAGTTTTTAATAAGAATAAAAACTATATAAAATATAAAATATACGAAATTATTTAAAAAAACTAATAATTTTAAAGCCAACATTTTATAGAGTTTTTATTTAAACCCTACAAAAAAAACCAAATATAACTATTTTACTAGGAGAAGTATTTATTTAGATTTACTAATAAATCACAAACATGTATAAGAGATTAAGAGTAAATTAGTATAAAATAAAATTTAGGACTACATTCTATTAGATTTTTAGCCATTATGACTCTTTATGTTTTTATCAATATAACAAGAGGTTGTGTTAAATTAACAAATAAAAATAGTTAATAAGAAGACCCCAAAAATAATTATAAATAATTGAGAATAATGTCCAAAAAATAATGTAGTTTATCAATATATCATGAGAATGTGTTAAATTAACTAATAAAAATCGCTAATAAGAAAGCCCAAAATTAATTAAAAATAGTTAATAAGAAGGCCCCAATGTAGTTTCCATGCAGAAAAGGTTTTAAATAAAAAAAACTAACAAATCTAGCCACTTGCATTTGGGATTCGAACCCTTGACCAGTGGTAGTAAATTGAATAGGTTAGGGCCGCTTGCCACTAGGACAATAGAACAATGTGATCCATAAGACAACAAATAATATAACTACTAAAAAACTTTTAACCTGGGACCCTAGAAAAATTGGAGGCCCTGTTCTGTCGGGCTCTTTGCACAGCCCATTGGACGGGCCTGCACGCAAACCTATAACTCGAGCTTAGGGATAGCAATGGGGTGGGGACGGGGACGAGGATAGTAGACCCTACCCTGATCGCCCCCGTTGGGAAACTCCGCGGGGATCCCCGTTTTTCGTTTAGATTTTACAAAAATTTAAATAATTTTTTATTTATTTTTAAACTTTTACCTTATAATTTATTTCTTAACGGAAACGGATTTATTTATTAACGGAAACGGGAATGGGGAGACTTTTTTAAAATAGGGAAGGGAAAGGGAGGGTACTCCCCACTTTTTTTCATCGAGCTGCCGCTGCCCGCTGGACCAAATTAATTATGTTTTATAATTGATCAACACCAAATTAAAATCAAAATTAAAATCATTTGCTAATGAGTGTTTTCAAATGCACCACTCCGAACAAAAATCGAGATCGAAGTTGAAACCCTATAGAACACCTTCGGCATCCTGAATCACTTGAGTTCGAATTTGTGACCGATCAAAAATAAAATTTGAGATAAAACTAGCTAAGATGGGTCAATTGCATTCCTCCAGTCATATCCGGCCACCGCCGTTGGCATCTGAATCTGCCCGCCAGTGGCCGGCGCAATCATCGCCGAATCAGAGCTCCTAATAAGCTGCATACCTACGTTCTGATCACCGCCACCGTGTCCAACCAGAGCGAGCTGCTGGCGGTGGAGTTGGTGGTAACTGGAGAGCTGTGTTTTGGCGGAGGAGAGGTCGGCTTGGAGCTTACGGAGCCGGTGCTGGAGGACGGTGATGACGCCGACGCAGCCGTAGACGGGGTCGCGGAGCCGCATCTCCGCCTCATACGCCAGGCTGCTGACGGCGTCCTCCCGCTGCATGGGGTGAAGCTCGTTGAGGATCTTGGCGACGTGGCTCGCCCCGTAAATCCGGTGGACGGCGGCGAACTTCTGCGGCTGGTCCGGCGGGAAGTACGCCGCGAATACGCACTCCGGCTGACACTTCCTCCGGAGGAACTTGCACGCCCCGCAGGGTGAGTTTGGCGATGACGACGACGCCATTTGAGGATCTATGTGTGTACAAATCAAGTGGTGCGGATTATGGGGCGGGTTATGAAGGGATCGAAGAAGATGTATATATATTAAGCTTATAGGATGGGGAAATTTAATCATTAGGGAAAAATTCAGTAGTTGTGATTGGTTAATTTTACTTTTATATTATTTTAATGATTAATTTACATATTTTTATATTTAATTAATTAATAAATTTTGGATGATGGAGGATACATACATTGATTTGTGAGCTTAGTACATGGGATCTCAATTCATTCCATTCATTGAAAATAGTGAGAAATTGGTAAATTAATTAAAACGTTACGGATTACAGTCACTTCTGACATTATCTGTAACATGAATGGCGTTACTATGTTAAAAGGCCAATACATCTATCATTGGGTATAGTATTTATTGTTGGAGATAGTTAATTGAACACATAATGAATTGGATGATTTGAAAATGACCCAATTTTAAAAATACTCATTGATCAATGGTTATTGACTCGGTTGATAAGGGGTTACTTGGTACTTCTAATAAGAAGATTGACTAAAGATAAGTATATGTACAAGTGATCATTGTTTGACTTGAATCATTCTTTTTTATATATAAACAAAGATTTGAAATATGAAAGAAAATTATTGTCTCTTAAATCAAGAGGGTGAAAGATTGTTAGACGGACTGACTGCCATAGTACAATAGAAACCAAACAAACAATCAAATAGAACAACCAAATGAAAAAAAAACTCTAGCAATCCTTGGATATGGAGCAACATGCTCGAAGAGGAAGACCCACAAAAGCTTGTGAATAGTGAGAATATGGGATATCAGGCGTTAACACGACATCTCATTGTCGAAAAGACAGAAAACAAAATCCACTTGAATCATTGTTTGACTTGAAGCCAACTCAATCAAATTTTTTAACACCGAAAAAAATATTCCACTTTGCGAAAAACATAATTCACTTTAGGTCGTCTGACCCATTTCACTCGATATGGATGTATTTTCAAGTCATCACGACATCACATATAAAAAAAACCCATGTCATTGATAACATTTCTTATCGCTCATGTCTGTTAGTTTATGCGGCAGTTCATAGGGAGCGAGGCTGCGGGGTTTGGTTTCGTTGGTCGGGATGAGGAGGGCGGGGCTATCCTCACGGGGGTGAGGACAACTCAAATGGTGGAGGAGGTGTAAGGCTGTTATGTGAACACGAAGAGCTTTCGTACTCGGCTTGAGCTCGTTTATTTTCTAAACGAGTCAAGTATGAGCACATTTTTAAGTTCGGTCTAAAACTCGGCTCGTTCGAATTAAGCTTGAATTTTTATGAGATTTCTAAAATTTTCTTTAAGTTACTTTATAATGAGCAAGTAGAACCGCTTGAAACTCGAAAAAAGCTTGACTCGAGCTCAATCATTTTCTAAACGAGTCGAGTATGAGCACATTTTTAAGTTCAAGTCAAAATTTAGGCTCGGTTCGATCTCGTTCATATCCTAAATGAACGGAATATGAACAAGTAATACTCGACTCGGTCGGCTCAAATAACAACTCTTAATGGAGGTGGAGATGGAAGAAACAAAAGGGATCGTTTGGGCGTTTCGCATACGCGAAGTTTAAAACGGACTACTTGCCGTTGTACAACAAGCTTCGCAATGGGGCGAGAGCTCACAGAGAAGCTGGGTGCATCTTACACGGACTGCTTGTCAATTTCCTATGGGTGTAAACGAACTCCTGTTTGAGGATTTATGCTAATGTAGTGATCTGTCGGTTCTTAAAAAAAAAGAAGACAAAATAACAACGTTCTTACTTCGATGGTTTGATCCCCATAATTTTTATTTCACACTTTAGTACATCGATTGTCATCCCAAGGGATCCACATAAACTATATAACCAGTCACCTTTCGAAGGATGTGATCATACAAAAATTGTACAAACCTCAAACTTCATGGTTCGCCGGGGTGTGTAAACTGGGAACTAACCTTCCAAATTCTGTAAGGCTGTATCGCAGCTCAGCCATGAACACAAATCCTGCCTGCACATGTAATGTATGTTCGAGTCCGCTTTTCCCATCTTAGAGGACATTTTTACAAGAGCACGAACAAGAAAATTCGCAATTACACATAGAAGTATACAATTTTTCCCCTGCAAAGGGATTCAACCTCATACCAAGCAGCATAAATGATTAATTTGCATCAGCAGTGGAGAAATACTCCTTATACCTGAACTATACAATATACTTAACCTGTCAAAATCTAAGTTGAGAACTATAACAAATGAAGGCAATAGGCATCATTAGGATTTAAGACTAACCTGGATCTGAAAATACAATGAGCACGAGGATAGGAAAATTTTCGGTGTAGATAAGCAACAATACAACCTCTTGCAGACGATTATATTATCCAATACGGTATGCACTGTGCGCTTCTTCAGGTTCTATCAGAAAGTTTTGGCTTTGTATACCCTGCTAAAGTTTGAATGCGGGTTCAAGCTCTTTTTCTTGACTCACCAGTATCAAGAATCGAGTATTTCTCGTAGCTTCAGGAACATAATTGGATTCTGTGAAGGAGCCTTCAAGCAGAAAGTTGATTGCCATCAAGAACCGCAAAATTACAATCACCATTGACCACTATCACTGAAAGCTCATGGGCACAAAAACTTGCACTGACTATAATGAAACACCCACCCTCTGGACATCAGATCCAAACCCGGGTG
Source organism: Persicaria maculosa (assembly GCA_963922045.1). Lineage (NCBI taxonomy): Eukaryota > Viridiplantae > Streptophyta > Magnoliopsida > Caryophyllales > Polygonaceae > Persicaria > Persicaria maculosa. The sequence continues at coordinate 50,304,516 of OY998269.1, read as the reverse complement.
CCAGTTTTTTTTATCCATTCAGTAGTCGGATCTTGTGGCAGTTAATGACGAAAAAAGACCTGAAGCTTGCATGGGCAAGATATCTCCGAAAGTTGACATGGCGGCAGCAGACCTGTCCTTGAACCTGCCAACTTGTGAATCAGTTAACATGGAACCAAGTTTAAACGTGCTCTCCCCAAATCTGCTGCCAGCCTGGTCAATTATAAAAAGGATAAATTTGGTATTAGAGTATACAAATATATTAATCTGAAATAACATTACAGTCCTGTTCAAAATATATAATATTATATATATTCTATAATCTAGCAGCAAATTGAATAAGCAAATATTAGGCTGATCTTTAACAATCACAGCAAAAAACAGTATGGCCAACAAGTCCTAAATTCCAGGAGTTTAAGCTTACGAGTTAAAATTAATAGGATAAAAAGGAACTGACTAGCTTCAAACGACTTACCTGCATGAAGGATTTCAAAAATGGAGTTGCAACCCCAAAGCTTGAGTTTTCATCAAAATCAATCTTCGGTGAGAGTTCTCCACGTGCATAAGCTTTTCCTGAACTTCTAGATGTGATATCATCAGAAGATGTCCTCAGAGGGGTCTTAGCAGCATTCCTCGAAGACAAAGCAGGTGCACTGAAAAAAAAACAGTTTTAGATGAGATCAATCAATGAATTCAACATTAAGAATAGGGGAGGCCTAAACAGAACCAAAAACAAGGTCCACAGTGCAGCTTTAGGACAATTAAGCGACATTGCATATGCATGTTGAGAAAAAGAAAAGATATTACCTGATAGGCAAATACTTGAATCGAGGAACTGTGGAACATGTCATCAAATTGGATTCTAAGCTAGTTGGCAGTTTCTGCACAGTATCCGTGTACATTCTATTAAGTTGCACGAAGAAGCCAAAGAGAACAGCATGCCTAAGGTAGGACTGTTTCTGATTCTCCCACAGGTATGGCTCGTACCTGCAAGAAAAAAAAATGTAAATAATTTTTAAAAGGTGTTAAATGACAAAAAACAATCTCCTTCCTGGAAGAGCATTTTGTTACAAACAAGAACCTACACCATCAACACTTGCTGTCAGATTCATTTAGTTATTTGATATATCCTTGGATCACAACAATTTTCATCTTTGTAGAGTCAGTAGACAGTTCAAACAAAGGTAAAGAGAGGCTGACAAAGCAAAGTTGTTCAGCAGACAGTAGAAACCTAATATTTTCTACTCAAGATAATCCTTTAGATTCATTTACAATAAACAAGACCACCTGAATCACTCATTTGAAATAAGAGACTAAGATGGAAAAATTGTCTTACGTTTGCCAGTCAATTGGATCTAGCTTCTGTGAAAAGTTGTTTAGCAACTGATCAATACGCTCTCTAATAACTGATTTAGAACTGGCATGATCTTGCTTTCTCAGGTAAGCATATTTTGTTACTGTGCTCTTCAATGTGACTTCATTTATGTCTGGATCACCACCAGAAAGAATGTCTGTAGCAAATCTTAAGTCCAACAAGGCTTGCAAAGCTCCTTTTTCTGACAATTTAACTCCATCATTGGCAGCGAAATCACCATAGATGTGAACAACCTGAATGAATTCATTCAAATTCAATGATATGATGTGATAACCTACCATATCAATATGCATGTCAATCTTCAGCTAACAGGTAAAAAAGTCATTATGTGAAATTATTGCAAGTGCAAATGCAGCCCTTCTAATTCTTTCCAAAATGCACAACCATGAATTGAATAGAATAGTTAGCAGTCAATTTCACAAGATTACTGCTTCATATGTACAATTTACCCTCCGTCCACTACAAATATTATGGTTTCGGCGAAGATGCTCCAGAAAACCTACTCAGAATGTGCATTGGTTCAGTAGAAATAGAAAAGAAAAATTATCATGCAAAATCCAGCAGAGACATAGTAAAGCACTGAATCTTTGAATGATGGTCAGGAGGTGCCATTCGCAACTAAAGGATCCATACCGATTCAAGTAGCCTCAATGCAAGTTGGCGAAGAATAGCCTTGTCGAGCACATGGCCTCCAACTCGATGAGTTTCTTCACATATTCTGAATAAAAAGGAGATAACGTATAATGAAGGCATACATGGGAGGGAAACCCTGAGTTCTGAATCAGATTCAGCAGGCTCCTCTTGCTTTATTGTAATCTGCTCCCAGCCCTGTCCAAAATCAACAGGTACAAGTTTTCACTACAAGAATCAACTGCAGTAAATATGATTAAGATATATTTATTAGCATTGACAGATGAGGTAACTTTCTCCATTTTGCAAGAGCAACATACATTAACAGTCTCAGTGAAAAGGGCCCTAGTGTTAAATGGATAGTTTTACACCTTATTGTTTCTATGCCAAATACTCTTCAGAAATGAAGTTTCACAAAACAAGGCTTCAATAAGAAGTAATTACTAATGGCTATAAATTTTAGAAGATTGAACAGCATGACAGGGATGACACACAATTGGCAGGCAAGTGGAGATGTAACTGCAATATTTGAAACTGAAACAGCACTTACTTTCAAAGGAGTTGTAGCAGATAAACCAGCATCTTGTCTGAGGTCATGAGAAAGTATAGATGAGAGTTCATCAGTCAACCATGAAATCCACAAGCCATGGGAAGCAATACAGAGATCCCTCATAGTTTTGATAAGCTCTTCAAGATATGGGCTTGCAGTGTCACTAGACCCAAATAAAGCAGATGCAACCAGAGAGATTTGCCGTTTAGAGACACTGAGTGTATGCTTTCCTGGACTACTTGGCACTGCATAATCAATGGAAAGTCTAGGATGCCTCAACATTGATGGTAGCTTCTCCAAATCTGATGCTATAGGTTCACTTATCCAAAACCTTGGTGATCCTAAGACTATGGGAATGTGCTTGGAATGCTTCTGGAAAGCAAACAACAATCGTCCAATGAAAAGTGATTTCTCTACAACAGAAACGCGTTCAGCATACTTCATTTCCTTGTTGTCCAATTGTACACGTAACTGCGCAAGTTCTTTGTTGAGATTCTTCAAAATAGTCGATAAGCTCTGATAGCATTTATTTTGTAAGTATGGTACAAAGTCCTTCAACCTCAAAGATGCCTTTGGAGACTCTAGGAAACACAGCAGGTCCTCAAGAACACTCTGGCAACAACTATCCACTGCGTCCCTAATTCGACTAGCCTCAGGCCCAAAATACTCATTCAAGCAACTACGGAAATCATTACCTTCAGCCCAAGGTTTAATCCCGGGGACTGGGCCACCTTTTTTAATATTTGGCTCTACAAACCAAACCCCGCCTTCCAAAGATGTTCTGTTCAAGTAGGACTGGAAGTCATGCAGAGGATTGGTACCTTCTCCAACTGCATGAACTGATCCTTGCACATTCACCACCTTGTTCAAATCCTCAAATCCAGAGTCAATGATCACTTTCATCCTTCGAACAAAGGCATCCTCAAAAATTTCATCCCAGAGGTCCAAATTCTCTTCCAGCACAAGTTCCCTAATCCTACTCCAAGGCAACTCAATATCAGAACCAAAGACACTCCTGAGCCACTCCAAACTTCCTTCAAGAACAAGTTTACTATCCATTGTCTCCCTTATCAGCTTCTCTGCTGAAGCAAGCTCTCCACCACTAGATATTGAGTCAATCAGAAATCTCCCACCAATCTTCTTAACAACTTCTCTCCCACATTCCCTCAGCCAATCAGAACAAGTTTTAGCAATAAATTCACGCTCAAGCACTACCACAACCGACTCAAAATTATTCCTGAATTCATCCCACAACCTGACTTCCTCATCTGGATTAGGAATTCCACCAAACAGCTGAGAAGCAGGTGGACTGTCCAAAATTATCTTATAAAATAATGGCATGTCATTCAATACCTGCATGAACATTTCCCCAACTTGCCCCAAAGTCACCTGCATGATCTTTGTTACTTCACAAAAGACTGATATAACAGTGGATTCATCAGAATCAGCCTCACAGCGACCACTCAAACTGCACGAATTCAGCATTTGCATTATCCATGTCTTTCTGGAGTCCAAAAACAAGGTAAAAGCCTGCTTAGGATCAAGCTCATCCACAACAGCTACACCGGCCAAGGCATCAGCAAAACCCCCAACAGACAAGTGACCAATCACATTCTTATCCATAGCCAACAACCTTTCACGACTTCTCTGTGAAATCTGAGCCTTGAAACTCTCAACGAGCTGCCACTGATGGCTTAACAATGGAAACTTCTTAGACAAAATCCTTCCATCCCCCTCACTATCCCTCTTGGTCATCAAATTTAAGGCCTGATGAACCAGCTTTGCCCTAACATATCTGGCCGCGGACTCCAAAAACATGGATTCATCCAAACACCCCCAAATATTCTCGGGCGTATCAACCAGATACTTGACTCGGCATGCAATGCCATAAATTTTAGCTCTATGGGGGTTTAGATTCGGTGCAGAACCAGCAAGCTCAGGAGTTTCGGAGGAGAGAGAAAATATTGAGTCCGAAATACTAGAAATGTTGGCAGAAATTGACTCACAAGATGATTTCATCGAGAGAATGGAATCAGCCGAGTCAATCAGATCGCGATACCGGTTGCCAATCAACTGCCTCAGCTCCTCCTTCTTGTCCTCGATCTGTTTCCTGGTGTTCGATTCCACATTCCTGATTTCCGATATCGGCTTCGTACGGAACAGCGATTCCGCATCCCGATAGCCAACGCCAGCTGCAGCGGCGGATTGATCGGAAGACGAAATCCTCATTGCAGAACCCTAACTCCTTCTGCCTCTACAGATCTCAATGACTCCCCCGTTCCTCTTCTCCGTCCGCCGGTTAGCGAATAAGCCAATTCACCCCATCCATTACTTTACACACGATATTTCAACTAAAAACCCTAAACTGATCCAAAATCCAAGCTAAACAGCCAAATTGAAGCCAACCTTTGAACAAGGAGAGAAACAGCGCAAAAATGGAAGAATGGGACCTCCGGTTTCGATTGCATCAAACTGAGAAGTGAGAAATTCCAGATGCTGAATAGATCTGAAGAAGCAACAAGTAAGTGAAGCAGAAAAAACTATGGATGCGATCGATCTTGTATAGCCACCTCCTACCTATAGGTCCCTGTGAATATGACACCATGGATGGAACTTCAGGCAGGCAGAGAGGGAGAAAACTGAAATCTAATTTTGCTTCGTACTGTATTTTTTTTACAAAAAGAAAATTAAAATTTCGGGTCCGTACTGGGCTCCTATTTGGGCTTGTATCTGTTTAGTTTTGGGCCGTACTGATACCATTAAATAAAGTAAACTTGTACAATGCGTTAAGTTTATAATGTCTTTATAAACTTAATTTCATTTAATTTACACAAGTTATAAATATTCATATAGTCTTAGGGTCCGTTTGCATCCGTTTGCATGATCATTAATTATGATTTATAATGCATATTATTTCATTATAATATTATAATATATATTATAATATAATAATATACATTTTTTTTTTTGATAAGGAAAAAATTCGAGGTCAGACATATCTGAACCTCGAAGGCCGACAAGTCGGCAGACGGATGACCGTTTAAGGAAACATAAAAGTACAAAGTTGGTGCAAAGTACAGGCAAGAACTCAACAAAAGCGAAACTAAATACAACTAAATCGAACAAGACGAGGACGTAGACGAGGGACGAAGCCAAGCACAACCGAGAAGTAGCACCGTAGGCCAGCGGTACATCAGGAGTCACCTGTGGGCAGTGAAGACGAACCTCCAAGGAAACATTCTTCCAGAAGGAGACGCCTCGATACACACTGCCACGACCCCAGCCTATCCCGACTCCGACTGCCAGAACCCCATCAAATGGAGAAGAAATCCAGTCACGCCACACGTAGAGAACACAGCGCCTGAACCAAAAGCACCAGAAACCCAAATGGGAATTACACAAACCCCACCGGAACACCCAAGGCAAGTGGTTAATATATACACATAAATATATATATATATAAATAAATATATATATATATATGAGAGTCCGGCATTATATTAAAATATATATATATAACTGCATATATATATATATATAATAATATAAAGATTTCTAATGATTTATTTATTTATATATTCTCCCGGGCTAGCTTTGGGCCCAAGAAATGACCTTGGGCCCAAAGCAAAGAAGAGGCCCGATTGGGCCCAATGCAAAGCTGCAAAGCTTCAACCTCACCAAAAGCAAGGGCAAGCAATTCTCAGAACCACCGCCGACCAAGCCAGGAGAAAGGGAAGGAAGCGAGCGGGGTAGGTAGCGAAGCCCAACCAGGCCGGCACGCCAACAGCGGAGGAGAGACCCCCGGCGGCGGCGGAGAGACCCTCGGAGCAGCCGACAACAAGGAGTACCCGAATCCGACGACGGAGAGACATAAAGCGCCCGACGGGCAGAAAAACCGTCGAGACAAGGGGCGCAAGGAGAGGCCGAGTACAAGCCCGCGGAGGGGAGAGATGCCGGCAACCACCAACGATTGAAAGATCGAGGCAAGAGCAGATCGGAGGAGGAATGGAGTTTAGCCAGAGCAAGCCAAACGATTGAAATTGAAGAGGGGGGAGAGGAGGGGGAAAGAAGAATCCACCAACTCCCAAAGCCCCAACAAAGAAACTTCCGATCGAAACCGAAACCAGCCGGGCAGAGGAATTCCACCACCACCACCGGTGGAGAGAACCACCACCGGAGGCAAGAGAGAGGACGGCGAAACACCGAACGAAACGACCGGATAAGGACGAATGATGACGAACGGCCGAGGCCGGATTCTACAAGCCTAGACGGCGTGTTGGTGGCTCCCGAAGGAGATTTTATGGCTCCCGGAGGGGAGGGTTAATACACCCAAGAGGGCGTTTAAATGCACGACATCAACCGCTACTTGCAGACAGTGGAGGCAACCATCGGTTTTGGGAAGTTGTTGCGCTCCCTCTCTCTAGAATTTCTAGAGAGAAGGGAGAGTTTTTTGGTCATGCGAAAAATAATATAAAGTTTAGTGGTCATGCGAAAAATAATTTTAAAAATATGAATTTTAGTTTTATTTTTAGAATTTTTTTTCCAATAATATAAAGTTTAATATTGATTTTGAAGAGCAAAAATAATTTGAAAAATATGAATTTTGATTTTATTTTTTAGAATTTTTTTCTAATACTCCGTAATATAAAGTGTTTTACCCTCGAAGTAGTGTTTGGACCACTCATTCTGAAAGAAAGAAAGATGGCAAAGTCCTTGCATTTAGCTGATCACTTCCCAATTCATAGGTGTGGATTCCATACAAGGCAAAAAAAAATACATCAGGTTCAGAAAGCAGATTAAGCATTTCAATTCATAGAAAGGCCAAAACATTTCAATTCATACAAAGGCCAAAACATTGTAAAATACCATAAGTTTATTACAAAAAGCCTTATATGGAGCCAGAAGTACTGAGCTTGAAAGACAAATACAAGTTTTATACAAGGTGAAATCTTCTTTATGCAATAAGACACAACTAACTCTTCATATTTAGCTAATATGCATCAACTAATGAATGCAAGTGCCTCCAGGTACACTTCTTCTACCTATTGAAAATGGTTGGATTACTGAGCAACGATGAACTCGTGAGGATAGCCTTCGGCATCTGAGTTCGTTGGCAAAACAAAATCATCATCACTGGTGAAATGGTACTTTTCCCCAATAGCTCTCAAGAATTGCAACACTTCAAACATGGCGGGTCTCTCTTTAGGTGTTGGGGAGACGCAGTTAGAAGCAACCCTTAGGAACTGATTAAGCTCGTCATCAACTCCTTGTCCGAGCAAGGATTTATCAATGGCGGAGGAGATCTGAGAAGTGCTTGACAATTGTGAGATCCACTCTGCCAAGCTTCCCTTGAAGTTATCTGTGGCATTTTCGATATGGGTAGGCCTCTCACCCGTGATTAGCTCTAGGAGGACTGTTCCGAAGCTGTAGACATCTCCTTTTGGAGTGGCCACGAGTGTCCTTGGATACTCCGGTGCAACATAGCCCAAATCTCCGAATTCCCCATTCACAAAAGTACTCAGGTGGGTATCAACCAGATTCATCAGCCTTGCAAGGCCGAAGTCTGACAACCTAGGCTCAAATTCCTCATCCAGCAAAATGCACTTGGAGCTTATATTTCTGTGTATTATTCGGGGATTGCAGTTGTGGTGAAGCCAAGCCAAGCCTCTAGCTGCTCCAATGGCAATCTTAAGCCTTATAGGCCACTCCAATGGCTTAGCCTCAGGGTCTGTTGGGTGCATCAGATCATAGAGATTTCCATTAGCCATGTAACTATACACCAGAAACCTCTCTGTCTTAGCCATACAAAATCCCAAAAGGGGAAGGAGATTTCTGTGTTTTACACTACCCAGAGTGTTCATCTCAGATAAGAACTCCTTTTCCGAGCGTTGAGAGTCATGTAGCCTCTTCACCATAAGAAAGGAGCCATCAGGGAGCGTCGCCTTGTACATTACCCCCTTGCTCCCAGTGCTGATGATGTTGGTGTTACTGAAACTGTTAGTGGCCTTCATTAGGTCACTTAAACTCATCTTTGAAACCTTGTTATCAAACATTGAGACCTGCACATAAACAAAAAAAAAAAAAAAAAAAAAACTCCTGTTAGTTCAGTGTTACGAAGCAAACAAAATGACTTTGTTTTTTCAGTTGAAAATCAATTAACTTGCCTTGAATCCATCAGTTTTCTTCATACTCTTAGCCCATCTATTGCCTTCAGGATCTTCCTGTTTCTTCCTAACACCAGCAGTTTTATTAAAGTAAAATATACTAACACCCATGACAATCATCACGAGAAAAACAACACCCCCAGCAACACTCCCTGCAATAATTCCACTATTTGACTTCTTTCCAGGCGCCGTGCAAAGAGGTAGAGGACCTCCACACAGTCCCGGGTTACCGGCATAGCTATCAGTAGGAAAGCTGCCATTAAAGATAGGTACTTGCCCTGTCAGATTATTACCCGCGACACTGAATTGCTTGAGCCGAGGAAGCCCACCAAGCTCCAGTGGGATATGACCTGAAAGCTTGTTATGATCAAGCTGGAGTGTGTTCAAGAAACTGCAGTTTGCAAGGCTGGTGGGGATTGCACCAGAGAAGTTGTTATTAGAGAGATCGAGCTGCGTCACATAAGGAATCAGCTTTGATATGTTAGAAGGAATGGGGCCATCAAAATGATTTCCTGAAAGATACAACCCTGTCAAGCTTGTGCAGTAACCAATGCCAATAGGGAATTGGCCCTTCAAATCCAAATCTTGTAGCTTGATGTTTAAAACCCTACTCTCATCTGGGTGCCAACATTCAATCCCAATGAATCTACATATAGACCCTTCGGTTGTATTGCTCAAATCCCATGCATCATATTTCTCCAATCCACTGACTGAATTTTGTATGGATTTAAGGCACTGGAAATCAGTTTGAGTCCCATAGCTCACATGAACCTTCAGCAGCTCTAAAACACATACCAGGCCATAAAGCACAAGAGAAGCTCTTCTATTCATCACTACAACAGAAGTAGTATGAACCCTAAAACACTTCTACAGTAAAGGGAAAAAAAACACCACAAAAAGAAGAAGAAAAAAGATGAACCCAGATGGGTTTATTGATCAAACAACGGAAAACAGTTGAATTGAGACATACCCAGATGAGGAAAACTATGAATTGAAGCCTCAAACAAGCACCAAACCCTAGATAGAGCCACAAGAAGAGCAAGTAACCACAGATTTTGGCAATTGAAGCGCTTAGTGGGGAAATTGAGACATTACTAGAGTGGCGTTCAAGGTGGGGTAGAAATTTGGGGGTTTTGGAAGACTTTAATTCGGTCTCGCAGTGACCTAAAGGGGAACAAATGGAGTGGGAATTGAAAGTGCGAAGCCCACCATGTTTGAAATTTCTGAGCGCAACTGCAAATATGCAAAATTGGAGAGCGACAGATAAAAATTGTTTGGTGGGAACACAAAAACCAAAACCGGCTACTGTTTGAGGAATTGTTGATCGTTGGTTATGGTTTTTACCCAATTGGCAAAAGCGGTTCAGGTGGCCCCAGAAGAGACGTGTTTGTTGGGTCATGATTGATTGATTGAGTGCTTGACTTCGGTTTACTTGGGTATGGTCCAAATTCCAAAATTAAGGGTGTACATACACAGTCCGGCTCAGATTATCAAGTGGACTCGTAAATGTGGAACGGTGGGATCCACAAAACTTGACCCGGTCAATCTCTTGACTACCCATGAGTTTTAGGCGGTACGCGTTGAATATGCGGATGTTAGATCTGTTTCACCCTAATGACACTTGTCCTATAATTATTATGTTTAAAGAAAAAAAAAGTAACTAACGAAACTTGGATCCTTTCAATATTTGTAATGGATATATGAACTCTTTTTTTCAAGTTTCAACTTTTTTGTTTTCAAATTTTAACATGAACAGATCCATAAACCATTTGTGTTATTTTTAAAAATTGAACAGATTTATAATTTGTTTGTGTTTTTGTATTGATTGTCGGACACGTGTCAGCCTCTGGATCAAATAGATCTTAGATCCACATGTATGGGTGGGTGTATTTAGCCCCTATACCTGCACCCGGTCATATAGCAAGAGCCATTTTAGGTGTGGGTAAGAAATCAAAGCTACTGCACCATGCCACTATCCTGCAATGGATTGGAAAAATCATGGACAGGAGTAGTGGCTGGGTTACTACCATTATACTCCATCCATCCGATCTAGAATATAACTTTTTATTTTTAACACGTATTTTGATGAGCTAAAAATTATATAAAATATTGATTTTTTTATGATTTATTTTTATAATTTAATACTTCTTACTAATAAATACTCCGTATTAAACTATAAAAAAAATTAAAAAAATAATATTTTATACAATTTTTTGACACATTCAAAGACGTGCCCGAATAACATTTTATATATTTGATCGGAGGGAGTACTAACTCTAAAGGTATAGTGCATTTGCATACAAAGTGATTACAGTGATTAAATGTAAGCCCATCATAGTATTTGTCATTTTTATTAGTTGTTTTTAAAATTTTCCTTTTTCTTTTGAACTTAATCATAATTAGAGATGGGTGTGTATAAAATCAACTTTGATATGCATGGTTAAACACCTTGTGCAAATATGTACATTTGCATGGAGTCTAGTGCAAATATGTACATTTGCTAACTCCAGTTCTGGATCGGACTGTAATCCAGTTAACAATACAGTTTAGGTTCTATCCTATTGCTCTTTTAATCAAGTTCGTTTCTCAAGTTTGATCAGATGTGTTGGTTGCTGATTAGTTGCATCGATAAAAACTGTGCGTGATGATAAAGAAATTATTGGTTAATGTGCTTGCGCCAAACAGAAAAAAATCTAAGAATAAGCAATGCGACCAAATGCACCAAACTCAGCATTGACAGTCAGCAATGCAACCAATCTGATTACCCAGCAGCAATACTCATCTGTAAAATGCCCACATTTTTACCTGTAAACAGTCCAAATAGATCGAGCAGCTGGTGCGTTTTCGCTTTTCGAGGCCTTTGCTCTTATCTTCAATGTAGACCATCTTCCCTTGCTTTGTTGTAGCTGCTGACATCCTCCACAAAATTTGCGAACAAGCGCAGGTAATTGCTCTGCAAGAACACTTGTATTCTGATGTGTTTCATGATGCGGGTGAACAGATTATGGATCCCCATGGGATCAACGACTCTGGGAAACCATTCCACAGACAACAACACTTCCACGGATCCTCAGGTTCAGGAACACAGCATCCAGCATGGGAAGTACCTTTAGAAATGAATGTGAGTTTCCAAACAAGCAAAGATAACTTGCAACTACATAGTTAACTTGTCTGAGAACTTCATCAGAATTCTTCACAGAACTACCAGTTTGTTTCAAGAAAAGTAGTTCCATCAGCAACAGCCTGATCTAAACTTTTGGACAATCTAGTCAATGTGCAAATGCAAAATTTTGCAATGAACATGAAATTTGAGCTGAAAATTATTCACAAAGGAAGGCAAGTCGGCAAGAACATGTGACACACGAGTAATCATGCAGTTTCATGGGCAGATTCTGCTTATAAAAGCGACAATGGCAGCCAACACATAAGAGGTAAAGCCTAAGAAATGAGAAAACTGAGAGTGTATCACCTGTTCAAAGCCACATCAAGATCCTTTTCTTCTTTGTACTTGAATTGAACACATCATCAAATCCAAAAGTGTTGTTTTCAAGAGGTCAACCTGAAAGGGTGCAACTGCATTCCAAGTCTATTCATCAGATGGAAACAAACATGGAATCAATGAGGAAGACAGAACTTTGCCTCAAAGGGGCATAAACACAAATTCATCAGTTCAAAGAATAATTCGACAGCTCCAGAAGCTGCAGGAACAAAGACGCACTTTACTTACCAAGGGAAGCAGACCTCATAGAAGCCTGCATATGTAGTAAACCCGGCCATTCCTGTATTGAACAATTCCATTTCATGAAACATCACCCATCAAAATGGAAGGTGAAGAAATCAATCTACAATTTTAGGGTGTCTTTAGCATGATAAGAGGATAAACTAGCTGCACCTGGCAAGCTAGTTCATGAACATAAGCTAAAAATAGCATATACTTTAAAAGTTACTACTAATAGCTGAGGAAATCCAGCTTAATTGTAGCTTCTATGCTATATATATGTTATTAGCAATGAGATAAATAAACCCAAGTGATAACAGAGAAGCAGGGTTTGTGCTCCATGTCTGTCTCATACACAGCCCTCTCTATATATAGTATATGGCTTGCCTGTTCTCCATAGAAATCATATTTGACATCACTAGAAAAAATAAAAATGATCTTCCAAAGCCTGTTGATTAAACATAAGGTGAAAGATCATTGAATGAAGAACTCCAACTTAGTAACAAGTTTAACGGAGGCAGTGGCTCACCCAACAGTCTTTACAGAGAAATGGTTTCACTTACAAGAATCATGCATTTCCTTCTAGTAGCGAATGAACAAGAAACAAAGCGACAAAAAACTGGCTAACCAAAACCCATAAAACAAAAGGCTAGTCAAACAGGTCTAGAATTCAAGGCCACTTTCTCGAGCAGCATCAGCCAGGGCTTGGACGCGTCCATGATAAGGGTATCCACCTCGGTCAAAGGCTACCTTTGTGATCCCTTTCTCCAGGCAACTCTTGGCAATGCTTTCTCCAATCTTCTTCGCAATTTCCTACGAGTAAGAAGTGGGCTTGCAAATGTTAACCATAAAAGAAGAATTAAATTATGCACCAACAGTAGATGCAAAGTGCAAACCACAAGGTCTTTGTTATCCTCCAGAAAATAAGAAAACCAGGTCTTTGTTCATCAATATTCTGTCCTCAACAAAGTACCTCGGAATTGACTCTTTTGTCATAAATGCACACTAACATCTATTGATCTCAATTTTATTTTATTTTTTGTTACCTTGTGAATCAAATCAGTAATCCCATCAAAGAACTAAAAGATGAGAAAATTTTGCACAAGAAAATGACATCGATCATGATAATTTAACAAAAAAAAAACAATTTTTAAGTGCATTTGATTGAAGAGGGATGAAAACAGAATAGTTTGGGTTTATATATGAAGAGCCATTGGTTAAACTTACAATTGTAGGACCAGAGGTAAAGTCTAACTCCTCGGAGAGAGGTTTCTGCATGGTTGAAGCAGAAGCAAGAGTATGCATCTTAGTATCATCGATCACCTGGACATATATGTGCTTATTTGAGCGAAATACACACATTCTAGGCCTCTCTGGTGTGCCTTCAACCTGAGAAAAAATAAATATAAGTCTTAGTATAGAACTGCAAAAAATTTGACACTAAAGCATGCAAAAATGACTGCAGATCTATGCTGTCTACACTCCATAGAGAAACAGCTACCACAGTTATTCTTCCCACTCTATTCTTCAACTTTTAACAATACAAATTAGCTTCAGACAATATTAAGTCTTTTTTTTTTTTGTTAACATGGATGATAACAGGCTTAATCTGGTGCTTGTAAGGAAGATCCTTCCTAAGTCTAAGCTTACACCAAATTGCATTGATTGATTACTAAATCCAATGCTCAACGCAATAAAATTCTAAAATTTCAATTAACAACACTTTCTCCAACTTCACTTCAACTTCTATTGTTTCACCATTGCAACATCGAAACACAATCGTATCACCAGAGACGCACATTACGGAAATTCATCACCAACAACAGAAACATAAAAGAGTACATCTTTACAGAACAGTTCGCCCAACCTAATTGCGCGAGAAAGGGGCAAAAATGGCACTAGACATTCAAACTGAAGAGAGAAATCAAAATCGCGACACAAATTAACTTATCAGAAGCCGGAAAAGCGAAAAATTGCACTGAAATTAATGTCAAACCTTCTTCCGGATACGAGCATGGCGAGCAGTGCGGTTTTCACCCCGAGTTTTTGCCTTTGCTACGACGAGCAAACGAGGTTGCTGAGGGCGTAAAGTGAGCGAATTAGGGCGCAGAGAGAGCTGGTGAGGAGGAAGAGCTCTTTGGAGGAAGGAGAGGGAGCAAGGCGAAGAAATCGCCATTGTTGAGCTTCTTTTTTCCCACGAAAGCTTTGGGTTGAGTTTGGTAAAGAAGAAGGTTGTGCTCAGAAACCCAACGCTGGGGGTTTGGCAATGGCTACTGGCTAGTCGTTTTATTATCCCCTTTGTATTGTGTCATCCCTCACCTTATCCACATTTTAGCTATTTCCATAATTGCCCCTTGTTTTTTTTATATAAAAAAATATTGCCATGGTAAAACAATTTGGAACTCTTCTCATTTCGTTCTTGTTGTAAAGTTTTTTTTTTTGGCTTATTTCATAGCGTCGTTTTCTGTTTTTTAACTTTTTATTGTATGTTTAGACAGTTTCTGTCTACCGATTCGTCGCCCTCTCGAAAATCAAACTTGGACCTGATCTCGAATTCTTACTTTATTTTTTTTAAAGTACTCCATGGATATACGCCAGTAATCTAGAGTTCGGATGCGTGCATTGTTTGTATACCAATTACTGATTATATATATAAATAAATAAATGGTTGTGTATGCCTTGTACTTAGAGACGTGTTCAAGGTTTTCAAAGATCTTTTATTTGGGAGGGATATATCGGCCGGGATCACCTGTCCCCAAAGGGATAGGGCCCCTTGCTTTCCCTCCCTCATCCCCAAGTTTAAAGAAAAATAAAAAATGATTAAATTTAAAAAAGAAAAATAAAAAAGGGGAATTTTGTGAGAAGGACAGGGAGACAAGGAGGAGGAGAGGACAACAGATCCTCACCGGGGATACATCGTTGATCCATTTGCACTTCGTCACACACTGATGAAAGTTCCTTCTTGACATGCTCTCCGACAAACCCAGCATTGTGTTGGTGTTGCTAGTCCATGCTTTCACCTTACTCGTTCATTTCTCATGGCCTTCTCGTCTTCCATGTCAGATTGCTTGCTTCATCTTTGTCCAATTGATTTAGCCTTGTTCATCGGCTTATTTGCTTTCGTTCTTTAAGTTTTCATCAATTTTCAATCTATCTGATATTTCGAATCTTTATCTTATTTTATTTATTTAAAAAAAGAAGCAAATTGCAATTGCAATTGAATAACTTGTCAAAGTTATGAAAAAAAAGCATAATTAAAAAAAACAATTCCACGAGTTTCTGAGTTATTGTTTGCAATGCTAAAAATGCTAAAATATACTATGGTTCTAAGAAAATCATAATACATCAATAATCAATTAAACAAACCCTTGGACTCCAAACACATGAAAAAAAACGTCCTAATTAACTAAATTAACATAATCGATAAACTATTTTGGTATACATTTTCAGCTACTACCATAACTTTTAAATGTTGTAGTGTTATAGTTGGTTTATTCAAATTGAATGATCCGAGTTTGGCGTGGAAAAAAAAATGCCCTTGGAATTGGGAAATTAGCGGCAGCAAAAGATTATTTCAACTTTAAATACAAAAATGCATAATCATGATTCATATTTAAGATTGCACACCTTTGTCGCTCTACCAAGGGTTCCGACTTATACAATGACACAGGTCTTCTTGACCTCATCCGTAAAGATGCCTTCGGGTAGGAGTTTTGCACCCGATTTTTTACCAGATCAAAAAAAAAAAAATGATTCATACCTAAGATAGAGAGTACTATAAAATGTGCATCAGTTTTTTTTTTATTAGGTAATAATTCGAAGATAGAGAGTACTATAAAATGTGCATCAGTTTTTTTTTTATTAGGTAATAATTCGAAGGTTAGACAAACTTGGCTCATCAAATTGTGCATCAGTTTATATCATTCATCTAAATGAAGCACCTGAAAACACTAAACACTTCCAACTATTATTATTATTATTCATCAAGAAACTGACAAGAGTACAACTTCAGCTCATGATCATTTCCATCCTATCTAAGAACTGCATCCGAACCGAGCATTACTCGTTTGCAACGCGAACCACCTGCTTGCCCACGTTCTTGCCCGTAAACAGTCCAGCTAGAGCAGCCGGTGCGTTTTCGAGGCCTTCGCTGACATCTTCAATGTAGACTATCTTCCCTTGCTTGTAGTAGTTGCTGACATCCTCCACAAACTTTGGGAACAGATGCAGGTAATCGCTCTGCAAGAATCCTTGCATTCTGATTCGTTTACTGATGAGGGTAAACAGGTTGTGGATACCAACAGGATCAGTGTAACTACTCTGGGAAACCATTCCACAGACGGCGATTCTTCCATGGATCCTCATGTTCAAGAGCGCCGCATCCAGCATGGGTCCGCCCACGTTCTCAAAGTAGATGTCGATGCCTTCTGGGAAGTACCTTTTCAAATGCAGTGGATATAAACTCATAATCAGCATTAAGAGATTTAAGATGGATCTGAACCAACTAAAGCAGTAAAAATAGCAGATCATTTGAGTTTCCAAACAAGCAAGATATCTTAACATAAGGAGATAGTTAACTTGTCTGAGGATTTAAGATAGGCTAAGAAACCTGTAAGCCCTAGATTATGACAGATTACTACCAGAATCTGCTTCTTTTAGTGACAGTCGCAGCCAACACACGAGAAGTAAAGCCAAAGAAATGAGAAAAAACGGAGATTGCATCACCTTTTCAAAGCCGCGTCAAGATCCTTTTCTTCTTTGTAGTTGAATGCATCATCAAATCCAAGTGTATTTTTCAAGAGGTCAACCTGAAATGGTGCATTGCAAGTCTATTCATCAGAGAGAAGCAAACACGGAAGAGAATCCTTTGTTATCTAATCAATGTGGAACATATAACTCTTTTGCCTCGGAAGGTCAGATAAACACAAACCCATCAGTTCAGAAAATAGCTTCTCACCTTTTGATCTGTCCCAGCACTACCAACTACATAACATCCATGTAATTTAGCAAGTTGCCCAACTAACTGTCCGACAGCTCCAGAAGCCGCAGAAACAAAGACGTACTCTCCTTTCTGAGGGGAGCATACCTCATAGAAGCCTGCATATGCAGTAAACCCAGCCATTCCTGTATTGAACAATCCCATTAGCCAGTAGGTGAGAACATCAAATATGCAGGTAAATGCAAAGTTGAACCAATTTTAGGGTGTCTTTACTCTTTAGTGCAATAACTTGATAAACTAGTCGAACCTGATAAGCTATAGTTTATGAAGATAAGCTATTTTACGTTACACGTTGTTACTACTAGCTTATGAAATCCAGCTAGCCTGTAACTTCTAAGCGGCGTATAAGCTCCAACTCTAAATTTTAAGGCGGACAAAAATACTTAGATATCAGTAAAGACGATGATACCAAGAAGGCCAACATGATATGATAGAGGGGTGTCGTCCTGTTGAATCTTTCTCAACTGGTCCGTGTTGCGGACCAAGCTGTACTCCTCCCAGCCAACAAACCCACAAATGATTTCTCCTGGCTTGAAATTTGGGTTATCAGAATCAACGACTCTGGCAACACCGAATCCCTCAACAGGCTGCACAGTAATAGAAATTGGGTGAGAATGCAGCAATAGCATTTCATCAACCCTAAACAAGTTCCTCACTAATATGTAAAACTGCATGACACTATGACAGTCGATCTACCCTAAACAAGTTCCCTGACTAATGTGTAAAACTGCATTTCATCAACCCTAAACAAGTTCCCTGACGAATTCAGCTTTGGCTCTAAGAGAATCAAACCCTACACAAGTATCACTATTTTTCTTCTACTATGTGTACTATCAATCTGAACTATGAAATTAAGAGTGAATTTGGGTTCAATTGAATCATTTACCCCCAATTGGATTACTATTTTTCTTCGACTATCAATCTGAACCCTAAAATTAAGAGTTTCTTTTGGTGCAATGTGCTGATTTAGTGTGGTTTTAGCAAGCAAGTAGCAACCGGTCACGAAAATTGCACACCCAAAAGCCAAAAACCCCCAAAACCTTTGATCCAAAAAACACTTGAAAACATGCTAAACTAATCAAATTTACCTGACCGGGGACAAATGGGGGAATGTAAGACCCGTAAAATGCACGAAATCGGGCGCGCATATAAGGATCACAGGAGAGATAGAGGTTCTTGACGAGGATCCCGCCTGAACCCTTGGGTACTTTGAGCTGAATCTTGTTGCCGAGTTTGAGCTCCATGTCTGATTCCAATGGAGCCCTCTCTATATAGCCTTTGAATAAGATTTGCTTGTTCCCCACTTCCATTTTTACTGCTTAGGATTTTTTTCCCCCAATAGAGGAGGAGAAGGAGATTGGAGTTTACACTGAAGGCGAGATGTGGAGATGTGAGGTCTTAGTTTGAACTTGTTAGTTATAATAACTTAGAACAGGGTTAGGTGAGCTGAGTTGGGTAGGTGTCTAATAACTAATTCCATATATCCCACCAAAAAAAAAGAAGAGAAATTCCACATAAATGTGCTATTCTATTTTTATTTTATTTTTGATTTAAAATATCCGACAACACCGGTGTCAGAGGAATCGAGAGATCGAAACAAACGTCAAACTGACTAACCATCATGAAATTAGCAAGCTAGAACATAAATATCTAAACCCAAGTCGAACAAAGCAACGAAATGTCACATAAATGAGGAAGTCGAGGGAGACTAAATGAAATTGTGAATAGCGAGAACATGGAAAAATAAAACATAAATGTGTTATGTAGTAACGCAGTTATAAATATAAACATTTAAATAATGTTTAGTTATTTTTTATAATGTGTTTAGAATTTGGATGCAAACTTGCATTGTATTACATAATTGTAATGCAATACATCTCATCATTTAAATACAAACTATTCAATAATATACTCCCTATTTTCTTTCTTATACACACGAAAATGCATAATGCAATTATAATATATATGATCCAAAGACATCCTAAATTATCAATTTTGGTTAATTTAGTTGATAAATATAACGTGCAGTAATTTTTCAAAACTTATTTCTTTTCCTTATATTTATTCATTTTTTGAACCATAAGAAATAACGAAGTTACAAAAATATTATAGGTGTTTTTGGTAAATTTAGAAAAAAAGAAAAGAATGATAGTAGCAATTAGCAACTAGCCCCCCGTAAAAAAAAAATGGCAAAGTAGCTCCCTTATTTAAATTGCAAAATTAGCACCCCTCCAGCCCTCCCAAAGTCAAAATATTGCAAAACTAACAATGGGCAAAAAAAAAAAAAAAAAAAAAAAAAACCATGCAACTCCTACCAATACATTAAATACCTTTCAAATCAAAGGAAAAATAAGGTTGAAAAGGATAAATGAATTGGTCAATTGAACCAGCGCTTTCCAGATGTATGATTTAGATTTTAACCTTTCTGATTGTGATCCCTGATTCGACTCTCTGCAGGAGAATCTCCACGGTTCCACGAAGATCTCTACGTGCTTGCCCAGTCCAAGATATAAATCAGTATCACAGTATGCACAAACGAGTTACTGTGATAAGAATTTTTGTATAGGTTCAAGATAATATTAGTGGTTAACTGGAGCTGAACCTCAACAACAAAGAAATTAAGACCTTCCATGGTGACCTATGAGAAATATACGAGAATAAAGACGAGATGATCTTCTCACTCTGGGATAAGTATTTCATGATCGGAAATAAACATGAAAATATTTAGAAACTTATCTATGTTTGTTATTTTTCATAATCCACAATGATACGAGAAATTTTACAGCGATCAAGATAATACCAATCTCTTACAAGCCAACTGGAATTGGACCTTTACAAAGAACAAATACCTTCCATGATGGCTTTGAGAATCTACGGGGATCCAATTGGGTTTGGAAAACCGATGAAACTATGGAGAATAAACATCTCATCAATCACCACTCCCTCTCCCTACTAAACCTACGATTCCTTTTCAATTTTATGTGCGAACCATTCTCCATTCTTTTTTTTATATAAGATGAAAGTTTGGGGGTGATCAGTTTCGGTTGAACCACTACCCAATGACATCCTTATGAACGACATCTTCAATCTTAGTTGGGCACCACTCCACAAAGAAAAAGAAAATCAAAGCAGTGTGCGTCAATCTATCAGCGACCTAGTTGCCTTCCCGTAAAAAGGAACCTCTTATAGCCTGCAACTAGTGCTAGTGGTTACTTTTTTTCTTTTTTTTTTCCAAACTAACACCTTATGTTACTTTTGCAAATCCCCCTACCTTACATACATTTTTGCCAAAATTTCTTAGAAAGTGTGCTACTTTTGCAAATCCCCCAAATTAATACGGATCGGTCTTGTGTGATGATCAAATTTTCTTTTGTTTGCATTTGCCCTTATTTCTTGATGGTCTTTCTGCCAGCCGATATGTCTTACCTCTCAATTTACCTGACAACTATTTAAATCCTTACCTAATAAAAAAATTAAAATAAAAAATTATATTATCGTCATAATATTATGGGATATAATTCTTAACCAGGGAAACAAAAGGTTGAATTAACTACGTTGTAGAAATAAGAAAACCTGTATAATTCACGCACCATGACTCGGTTTTTTAAAAATAAAATCTTAATAATAAAATGAATTAATATTATAAAATTAAAAAAAATTGATAAAACTTATCATAAAATAAGAAAGGTAGGTATAATAAAGTAAAAGATCGTAAAAAAATTACCATAAAGTATTTTAGAAATCTTTTTGACAATTATTTTTAAAAATATATTCTTATTTAAAGTAGTAGTATATATAGATATATAGATATATATCTTTTATATTATCCCTATTGGTTAATAAAATAAAGAAAAAATTAATATCAGTGTAACTTTGTTTAATTTTTTTAATAAAATATATGTATATATATTAAATATTAATATAATAATTTTAACTCAATGTTTTGGATTAAATCCATTGATTAGAAAATATAAAATATTTTAAGGAAATAAAAAAATTCTTGGTTCAAAATTTACAATTAATATGGCGATGACATATCATCTAAAATGGTTCTCATTTAAAGTATTATATACATATATATCTTTGAGAAAAATGCAACAAATATCTCAAATATGGAACACTACACAAGACAACGACTACAAAATTGGGAATCATCGAAAATGACCTCTTGATGATAACTTTGAAACTAAATAGCTATCAAAGATGAAAAAAAGGAAAAGGGAAAATTTAAGCTAGCTTTGGTATTGCTTCTACATGTTTTGTTATCAGAAACCAGGAGAGGGCAATTTTGGCATGTGGAGGAGCTTGTTGTGGCTCGTGCTCGGTTGTGACATTTGAGGTGGTAGCGCTCAAGCTTGGTCTCTACAGAGCTAAAGAACTTGATTTGGCACGAGTTATTGTAGGAGGCAATAACTTGTCTATCATCAACAACATCAAAGGCAACTAGCGCCCTCATGGGAGATCGAGATTCCCATCGATATTTGCCTTTTTCTCTGATCATTCTGGGAATCATATTCTATCCATGCTTTCTGTGGAGTTAATATAAGGTGGATGACAAGGTCACAGGCCTTCTTCTTCACTCGAAAGATCCTAACATCCTTCTCTCCAACCTGGAGTTACGGGTACTCATCCAAATTAATGCACTTGGTTGATGGTCTAATAGGGACCGACTCCATTCAAAAAAAAATCACAGAAAAAAAAATTTGTGTAGATGTTACTTGTGTGCATGTTACTTGAGATTATTAAAGAAAAAACTCTGCTGTGGTCAAGTGTGAAAGAACCTTTTTGATACATCAGATCTGACTGCTACATTAGCTGACAGTCCAGCAATGACAATTTACAATCATATAATGCATCAAAGTCATCCAACACATATTTTTCAGAGGGAATTGACAAAACTTCCCAGTATTATGTGTCATGATGCAGGTTTTCGAAAATCATTTTCCATCAAGATAACCGGACTAGATGAAAAAATGCTTCCTCATCCGGAGATCAGCTTCAGGCCCCCTCAGCATCAGCGTCCTCTTTCCGACTGGCTAACTTGATAATGTCTTTAACATTGATTTTTCCATCTGTTTCAAGGGAGAATTAGCAGTAATTAGGGGCACTGGATTGGGGATAGGTAGGAAGATTCCATTGAAAACAAAACTGGTTAACGGGCTGATCTTGGGTATGAATGGTGTTTTCTCATATCAGTCTCCATTAAGAGTTTCATCATAACATCTGAAGACTGAAAGTACGCAGAAAAGACCTCAAAAAGGGAAGACACACGGATAAAAGGGGCATTTACCATTGTCTTTGGGAAGCTTGCTGACAAGTTCTTGGATACCGTCTTTGCCCAGAGTGTCCTTGAGATAGGTAACTGCAGAAGCTACTTCCTCTGGTGTCACTTTCCCGTCATAATCCCTAAAATGTTGAAGCCACATTTAAGTGATGAGATATATGATGCATCAGATCCTCAAAGTCTCAATAACATCTACCTTGCGATC
This sequence comes from Persicaria maculosa, assembly GCA_963922045.1. Lineage (NCBI taxonomy): Eukaryota > Viridiplantae > Streptophyta > Magnoliopsida > Caryophyllales > Polygonaceae > Persicaria > Persicaria maculosa. The sequence goes on along the minus strand of OY998269.1, from coordinate 50,281,612 downwards.
TTCAAACTCTATTTCAATGTTAAACAACAGAGTTGAAGGTAACAACTAACAAGTAGAGATTTAGGGCTTAAGAGCACACTGATCTTCATGGTCAAACACACAACAACATAAAGAGACTAAATCTAAGGCCAGGTATTGATCCAACAGGAAGTTGGTTTTTGATTAATATTATTTTCACTGATACTGAAACATCTTTGCAACATCACAAAATTTACTCAAATAAATATGTGAAGCATCGTTTTTTCTTAATCTGTTAAAGATACTCTTAACTCTCGAGTGTTGCCACAAGCTTAAGGATCTTCCATACGGATTTTCTGCCAATTTGTTTCCAATCTCCAAATAATTCTCATTTGGAGCATTATGTACACCAGTCTTGAAAAAGTCAATTTTGTGGGATAGGTCTCCAATATGTTACAGTGCAAAATCAAAGGAGATGTTACCTGTCTAGTAACCGAAACTGGTCTCCAATCTTTGCATCCACATCATCAATTTCCTTTTCAAGCTTATGAAGCATTGCATCCACCTAATAAATCAAACGTGAAGGACATAATTCATTTTCTTGGATCCATCTGCAAGCACAGCAGGTACACAATGCATACAAAGCTGTATACATGAATGTTTGTGGACAAAGTCATTACCCTATCTATCAGTGCTGACGAAACCTTGTCACCAGAAGCCATCTCAGTAGATTCCTCAGTGACCTCCCTTGCAGCTCTATATGCTGCTTCAGCTTCTCCTGTAGTGTCTACTCCCTCTTTATCAACCATACTATTATACAACTCTATCTGAGAACACCCGCCCAAAAAATTTATAAGTGTAGAATAAATAAAAATGATAAAGAAGATACCACAAATGCATAAAAAGACAGATTACCTAATAACAGAGCAAGCATATATTACTTTTTTTTTTAAATTCATTCAGTTATCCTTCTGAAAAGAAATGAAGGGCAGTCCAAACTTCCAAGTTTCCAACACGGCATCCAAACAAGAGAACATTCAAACATATACATCTACTCATCATGTGAGGATTAAGAGATGGCTATTGTATGCATATATGATGCTGCATGCCCTATTTTTCAACCAATAGCATAATTTTATGAGATATTGGTTTCACTTTTGCACTGTACCATAATAAGATCCAGTAGTGTTGCACCAAATTACAGGACAGTGCCTCACATAAAAGGAATGGGTTACAACATGCATACTTGTGAGAAAAAGTTTTTGATAAGAAAGAAATTGTGCTTCTTGTTTCTGCTTACCTCTTTCTTTACTAGTCTTAAGAAGTCTTCCCGCTCCTTGCTCACTGACTGAAATAATTATGGACAAACCAGTCAACAATAGCGTAGATAATATTTTCACAATAAGATGATACTCCCTCCGTCTCAAAATACATGTCTTTTTAGGATTATGCACGGGAATTAAGAAGTAGGTTAAATGTACTGATTATATGTAAAAAAAGTAAGTTAAGTGTAATGATTATACTTTGATATTAGAGTATTTGTTTATTTTTTTCAATTTGTAAGGAGGAGAGTAGGAGTGATGTAAAAATTAGAGTAATGATTAGATGTAAAAAGTAGGTTAAGTGTAATTATTAAATCTAAAAAGACATGTATTTTTGACAAAATTTCATGGGCTAAAAAGACATGTATTTTGAGACGGAGGGAGTAGCTAACTTACAGATGCTGAAGCCAGAACAGCTAACGCTTGACTGATCTCAGAAAGCTGATCCTGTTTCTCCAATGACTCGGACTTTGCCAGCTGTTCTGCCTCTCTGGCAGTTGCATCCATCATCTCTTCCAAGGCAACATCCTTTTCAGAAACTCCAGCTTCCTTCAGCTTAGCTTGCTCCTCTTCCTCCTTTGCTTCCTCCTCCTAAAATTCATTAAATGAGATACAGTTCTTACACATTCCAAGCATAAATATAATCTTAACTGGTGCCACTGAAAGCTCAGCATCCAATGACAACAAGAAAGCTCAATAGACAAATGGAAATTGATGAAAGAAAACTATCTTCTATTGCTTCATACACTGGTTAGAGGATACTTGTTAAGAAGTTTTCAAGATTCTTAAGAATCAAAAGACAGGAGTTATACAAAAATCGCAAACCAACCTTTATCTTTTCTTCTTCCATTTCAAGGAACTCCAACTTCCTCCTCCTTTCTGAGACGGATGTTTCAGATGGCATAGAGGTCACTTGAACTGTATCAACAACATCTTCAGGCAAGGAAATAAGTGTAGCCTGAACAGCTTCTTCACTCCTGACTCTACCATAAACAGAAAATGCTCTGCAAAAGGATCCAAGAAAGCAGAAGAATGACAACTAGGCTATGTGCACGGCAAAAATAAAAAGTACCGCATAAAACTACCTGGAAAGAATCAAAAGAGATGATGGAACAGAGCGATTGAGAGATAAATCCAGCCAATCTCGCAACTGCAGTTTGATAGCACTTACTCACAATAAGAACTTCAAAAAAGAATCCTTCCATTGAATTGAAAAGAGGCAGAGGGGGAAAAGAGTGTTGTGTGATAAATTTTCCATAGATAGTCAAGTAATCAGAAAAAGGCTTGCTGATTGAAAGTATCATTCTTAGCAGTAAGCAGAGCTACTATATTAGAGCAAAACTATGTTTTAGAGCAAAACGGTCTTTCAGACCACTTATTCATGCCTTTAGACTTGTGCATTTGGGAGCAGATAAGAGTAAGATAAGACTGTCATCAAAGATGGATGAAAATCAATTTCAAGTTGTACCTGTTGTTGCATTTCCTCAACAATAACTAATCCGAGTAAGCCTCGATCCCTACAAGCTTGACGAAGTTCAGACTCTGATAGTGACTCCACTCCCTCTGCTTGAATCATTTTATCATCTTCTTTTATCCTAACAAAAATATACAAATACTATAAATGTCAAGGGAAAGTGTCTCATCAACTTGGTTTGGTCGTAAGAACAGAAGATTAAAAAAAATGAAGAAAAAGGTAAAACTTCTCAGATAATTTTCCAAAAATTGTACACCTTATATACTACTACACATTTGTCTCAATGATGCATGATATTCAAGATAGTGAAAATCAGCAAGTCAGATGAAAGAAGACAATTTCCATTCAGCACCCACGCAAAATAATTTTAAAATCACTTCAGTGATGATGAAGGAAAAGATCTTACTCTTGAAGCCTTCTGCGAAGCATGTATCGCAAGTAATTGTCAGTTCCATATGGTTTGATACCCATATATTTGCACATATTTACCAAACGAGGCCTGTATTGAAAAGCACAAAATTAAATAAAATCATAATGTGTCCAAGTGCATGGAAAACTTAATGTGCAAAGGTATAATATATTAATATCCCAAACCTGCTAATGTTGTCCAGAGTCAATTCATCGTTGAATAGTTTGGCAAAACCTAAAATTTCTTCATTTGAAACAGGTGCACCTCTTCTAACCTGTTTGAAGTAATGAATTAATCTTGTTAATATAACGGACATACTCATCTACACATGATGAAGGTCTATCCATTGGAGTACTCCTTTTATGACAGATTGAATCAAAATATTACTTTATTCATAAATTCATCAAGATCTTCAGCAGTCTTCTTATGGTCTCCGCTTCGTGAAGTCTGGACTTCCTTTGCCATTTCCTTCACTGTCTCCTGAAGAAACTTTGCATACTCGATCCTTGCATTTATTTTCCTTTTCAATTCCTCCTACAAAAAGTTAATAGTAAGGTAATATTAGCAATCTTCCCACCCATCAAACAAAAATATACTAGTACTATTGAGTTTAGAAGTAGAATGTGTTTGTGAGACTTGGCATGTTCACAAGTCTCTACCGGGTTTCTCTCTGGCTGCCACTGGGAGGGATCAAAGTGTTATTCTTGCAACAAACTTTTTCAGGAGTTTCAGCTATTTAAATGCACAAAACTGCTACTTTCATAATATATACTTAACAATCATTTAATGATAAAGGATTTGTTAGTTAATTTTGCCAGCTAATGGAATATAATATTTTTTCCCCTAATCAATAGCTAAATCAAAGAACTGCTAAACAGGTCAAAAGAAAAACTGAAGATAAGAATTGTACCTTTTCCTTCATCTTGTCCTTGAAAGTTGATGGCAACATGTTGGGAAACAATTTAAGAGCTACTGGCAGCAAAAACTCCATAAAAGGGACTATGATAAAAACTGCAAATGGAACTAGTCTGAAAATATCAGCAGTGGTGCGAGTGAGTTGTCGTCTCTCCCTCCTTGACAAACTCTTCCCTTTTGCAAGTTTTACGAGCAACCGTGAACTGATTCTAACATCAGCCCACAACAACTTTGTGCCTAGCCAGTAGTGCTGCAGGGTAGATTTGAATTCATCCTTCCAATGGCCAAGCTTATTAGCCCAGTCCTCCCTGTTATATGGAAAAAGCTCAAATTAACTTTGATGATAAGCACGTCAAGGTTAAACCAAGAAGTAGGAAAAGAGAAAAAAAAGGACATTCACCTGCTCATTGAAGCAATGGCCCTTAAAGCAGGACCGATCCCCAAGAGTGTAGCCCAAGCTCTCTGCAATATCGATTTCTCACTCTTTTGAGAATCCTGGAGTTGCTTGGCTTTGGCCTTGGCTTTAACACTGCTCAAATCTTCTACAGCCTCGTCACATTCTTCTGGTGAAGGCTCTTTCACTTGAGCCGTATCTTCATTTCCACGTTCTTGAGGCTGACCTGCAGCAGCTGCGGATGAATACAGTTTTGAATGCATATACCGTGTGGCACCAGTGAAGCCCAAAGAGAAGGCGTACTCTGGACTCCTAGTTATTGACCTGTATGCCAGACTACCACCCAAGTGCTGCTGAAGTAGACCAGAAGCTGAAAATAACTGATATGCATTTTGGGTAATCCCACTCCCTTCTGTTTCTTTCTCTGAACAAGCCTTAGTTTGTAACTCCCAATTTGCAGTGGAAGACTGAGAATCGGGAGGCAGTGACCGGTCTTCATAGCTGGAGAAGCTATGGATAAAAAGCCTGGGATGACTTGAAGAGCTAAGAAGAGACCTCTTCCTTAAGATTGCTCTCGATGCCATCCTCTGAACTCTACACTTGGCCCAACAAAAGCAACTACAAGCATAGATGAAGTTTGCACCAATAACTACGCAGATTCATTATCCTAACGGCCAAACACATAATCTTATACTCAGTTTAGCAAACTACAGAAATCTTCAGGGAAGCTTTCATCCACGAGAAGGCACAAACAAATTCATCACAATGATTTGGATTCCAATATAAACTTGCATTGAGGAATTTGAACATTATAATACTAGAAGTAGAACCATCAGTTTTGAAGAGGATAACCTACCCCTACACCTCACAAAACAAAAGAAAAAGAAAAGGATCATCATCACATCCTCATTTTTATACCACAGTAGCTACCAGATAGCATAAAGCTAGATATAGCATTATCCAAATACCACCAAAGGCAGAGAGAAACATGCCTGTAAAATCAATCACACACAGTTTCTACCATTATTCTAAGGTTCTATCGATCTTTATACAACATAATATCCAATCGAACAAAATAGACCTACAATGACTTCAGTGCTACTTTGATCAGTGAAATGCCTCAAAAATTGTCTTTCTCCTGAAGCAACTTGTACAGAAAGGCGATTGAATTTCAATTCCCGCTACGTGAACGTAGATCAAGAATACAAGATGACGAACAAGTGAAATTCGGAAGCGAATGATCCAGATTTCGGACAACATACAGTGATCCTAAATTAACAATCAAAAGAAAAGCTCGGTTCGCCATATCTCCAATCGAACATACAAATTACCAGCAAGGTTGCAACTAACATCGTCATTTGAGCGAACAAAAACAAATGTGATGCTGATATCAGATGAGATTGAGCAAAATCAGGAAAAACACTAACCTCCGAAAGTCGCAAATACGATAATTCTTCTTTCACAGCGCAAAAACCCTAATTCGAGTAGAAAGAAAACTATAAATGCTAGTAGGAACCGTATTCTTCCAAGTACACACCGATTGAACGGATTGAGAAGGAAGAGAGAGTTTTCGACGAAAGAAAAATCAGAGCGAGAAGGAGACCGAGCCGCCGAGTCCGGATCCGGATCAGGAGCGGGTCAAGTATCTCCGTCTATGGCTTCGTGGATCCTTCCGATTATTTGCCACGTGGCATTTGTTGTTACCATACAAAATACGGAGTATAATTTGTTTGTTTTTTTTTTTTTGGTGGGATCGGAGTATAATTTGTTTAGCAACATACAAAATAATTTTAGGGAAATAGGGAAAAGCACAAATCCTATAAATTCTTATTTCATTTTGGTCTCAATTTTTTTTTGTTCATGGTAAGGAATTCGAAATCTCAAACACCAACAAAGGCAACAATGTCTAAGAAATCGAGAGACTGAACAATAAACACCAACAAAGGCAACAATGTCTAAGAAATCGAGAGACTGAACAATAAACGACAGCGGAACGATCGTCAAGATACACCCAGGAAGAAAACACTGTCTTATACACAATAGGAAGGAATCCGGCGACGCTCAAAGGCACCAGACACGTCGGTCCGCGTGTAAGCAAAGGACGATGAAGAAGCGGAAATGAATGTCAAGAATACGGGTTAACATCTAGACTGACGCTCAATTTTGTTTTAGTATAGTTCCGATTTTATCTCGGTCTTGTCCCAATTTTAGAGAGATTTGAAAAAAAAAATTATCATGTCCCATATTTTTATGTGAGATGGGTTGGGACACAAAATTGAAATTTCTCATCTCCTATTTTATATGAAAAGAGCTCATATAAAAAATTACTCTGTCTCGAAATTTAATTTAGGTCGTTTTAGATCTTTATTCTTATATCAAAATAGATTTCATTTTAGGTTTTCTAGGTAGGGGACAATACGGAGTAATGATTTGTATCGATTTGTGTGTTGTTGATTTTTTTTAGATTTTAATTGGTTAAAAATGTAGTGGGTATTAAAAAATAATAAAATTTATGAAAAAAAATTAGTGGAATGATGATATTGATTGAGGGGTGATTGTTTTTATTAAAACTTGTGCAAAATCCTAAATCAACTTAATTTTTAAGACGGATGGAGTATGATTTTATATATAGACAATTCTCCAATATCTTATTTATTTTTCAACAACAAATTTTTTTGTGTCGTAAAAAAAACATATTTTTTTTAGAGATATACTTCACAAATCAAGTCACTTATATATATCTAACATATTCATACCCATGATTTCCCAAAAGGTGTATATTTACTCTTTTCAATATGAAATAAATGCTGTTTATGTACTGTAAGAATGATTAAAAGTTAATAAAATATCAAATATTTTTGTCTTTAATATCAATTTTTTTTTTACCAGTTCAGATGATTTACAATTTAAAAACTTTCATACTAATTAATTGCATGGTGGGGGTGATCAAGGGGTTTTCCTCCTTGATACAAAGTTTGAGTTTTTTTAATATATACTGTATATGGAAAGAATTCAGATAAATAACACAGACTATTACCTTATAAGGGCATCTTTTAGATGAGGTCAAAGAGATCGAGGTGGTTCAATAAGGTAGTCTCATGAGCGTATAACTCGGATGTGCAATCATATCACCAATCACATTATCTTCTCAAAGAGACATGCTGAAATGATATGCTTGTGAAAGTTTTTATTTATTTTTGGATTAGGAGACACTTGAGATAGATGACGTGTAGAAAAAAAGCATTTGAGATAATCATTTTGACTTTCCAATGATACTTCCACTTTCCATTTAGAAAGTTAATCACAATAAATGAGTCACCGTCAATTTCGGTAAGGATAATGCCCAATTCAGTTTTCATTTCAAATGTCACATTTTTCAAATCCTATGCTAATTATGTCTCCCGAGTTATTCCTTAAAAGCCCGTTGTGCTATCACTTGATCCCAGAGTCGATCCGTCAAAGTTGAATTTGATCTTACTTTTAGAAGGCTTACTATTTCGATTTTTTATGCTCGTCAGTTTTGATCGGCGACTGGTTTTGATGCCATCTTCGTCCTCATAAAAACTTTGAGCATCCTTCCATATCTATTTTTACCTCATTATGAATAGCTCAATTTCAATATTGGTAAGTTGTTGTTGATTTTCAAACACAACTTGTTTCGAAAAAAACAAATACTCCACCACTTTAGTGCAACATTCGCTTTTTTTTTTGCATTGGACAACTTATCACCCATTTTCCGAAAGACTTCTTTCATTTTGTTCTTGCTATGAGGTTCCTAATATTGACGAATATAAGTTGTCTAGATTCTATTAAATTTGCCACAAAACTGCACTTTGTAAAAAGGTATATGATATCTTCACAAGAGCAATTGCATAAATTGCAAATGAAAGGCACTGTCAGGGTCGGTCTGTTATATTTTACAAATGAGAGGCACTGTCAGGGCCAGTTTGATATCATATACCTTTTTACAAAATGTAGTTTTGAATTAGTTTAAAAAAGGCCTCAACATATGAGTTGCACAAGTTGTGCAACTCATACTAGCTTATATTCAAAAGTTTTCATCAACTACTCCAACCGCTAAGTTTACTAAACATTATACTAGCTTATTAACATATATTTAACACAAATAATCCATCAGCTTTAGCTACCATATCAACTACTCCCTCCGTTTGATATTATTTGTCATGTCTTCTAGTGCACGTTTTTTAAGGAGGTAAAAACTATATAAAATATATTTTTTAATTAATTTTTTTATATAATTTCATACATATAAGTAGTAAGTATAAAATTATGAAAAAAATTTAATTAAAAATTTATATTTTATAGAGTTTTTAGCTTTTTAAAAAATGTGCCAAGAAAAAGTTGAAAAGGAAAACGCTCCCTCCTCTCTCTAGAATTCTAGAGAGAGGGAGAGATACAATCCCGGCTCCGCCGGCATCAAACCCGGCTCCGGCCGTTTCTCATCCCGGCTCCGGCCGTCCGCCGTCCGTACTAGGGTGGCTCCGCCATAGAAAAGCGCCGATGTCTCATCGGATGTCAATCTTCTTCGCTTCAATCGACCACCGATAATCCGCTTCTGATTTCGATCGAAACCCAAAATCGATATGGGGCTTTGGAAGATCTGTGTCTCCTCCCCCCGTCCTTGCAACCAATCGGGCTGATTTGTGCAACCCACCCTTCTTTCTTCCTCAGGGGTCGTTTTGATTCGGGCTCTGCTTGCTTCGAATCTCGGGTTGATTGGGTGGTCTTCTCTTTGCCCTTTCATCCTCCCCTGCCACCCTCGTCTCCCGTCTGTTGGGCGCCGAGACTCCAACATCGTGTCGGCCTGGATTCGGCGTCGGATCTCCATCTCGCAGCCCTCCCGATCTCAACCTGGGGTGGGGTTGGGTTTGGTTGGAGCGGGTCCCCGTCTCCGTCCTCCTCCCTGTTTTCTCCCCAGTTGCTTCACCTCGGTCATCTGGTGTATCTGGGCTTGACCGTCGCCAAACGCTCCTCCTGGAGCCCCTGTCTTCCCTCGTTCATTGTCCGCCGCCGCTGTGCTCCCCCGGGCTCGCTCATCGCCACCTTGGCCGCCGCTGTCCTCTTTAGTGGTTGCCTAGGTCGAAATTTGGTGGTTGCCTACAACCACGATAAGCCTCGGGCTCTCCTTGGGCTTTGAGACCCGATTGTGTTTCCTTTGGGCCCAAGTTTTACTTGGCCCATTTGAACACAATAATAACTAAAAAAAAAAGGGGGAAATGATTCTATAGATATATATGCGGCTTGGTGTTCGATCCTAAGCTTGGCTGTGCTTCAAGTTTTTAAATATATTTATTTATATTTACATACCAGCTCCCGTAATGGTGGATTAAAAAAATAAAAGTCATGAATTGGAATTTGATTTTATAGATGTATTTGTACATACATTTATAATTTTCAACATCTCTATATTAATACATTAAAATCCGGAATGCATTTTTATATATATTTATTGTGATACTCGTATATATATAATTATAAAATCCCAATAGGGCTTCAAACTCCGCTCGAAATGGCGTATATTAAATCCCGTTAAGGGTTGGAAAACATTTTATAAATATTCAATAATAATACTCCCCGAATCGTCCTGTTTTGGTTCGAGGAGTTCCATTCACATTTCCGACGGTGGATCGACCTTCTCTTTTTGGCCCATATTTGCCCCGTCTTCTGGTATCTGGTTGGTGCTTTGGTGTGGCTACGTCTGCTTTGTGTTGGGTTGCAGTATCGGGCGTCCTGACTGATCGACGACGGATCGTGGTGGTGTTCGTGGTCTTCAAAGATCCTTCATTTAGGTGGAGGCAAAGTCGGTGATCCACACTTCCTCAGGAGTTGCCCTTTCCAGCCGGGATACTGTCTTGAATCTTTGCACTCTCCCTGATTCTTGGCACTCGTGGCGCGACTTGGTTCTCAATCGACTACTCTGCTAGTTGACGTCTTGTATGGGTTGACTGAGTTTTTCTTTCCTCTCCGATATTTTGTGCTATTGTGTCCTATTTGTATTGACGGTTTTCCGTCTGCCGACTTGTTCGGCCATCGAGTTTCAGGTATGCCTGAACTCGAATTTTTACCTAATAAAAAAAAAATGTGCCAAAGAGTCAAACGACAAATAATATCAAACGAAGGGGGTAGTATTTTGCCAAACATAACTTAAATTTTTTCATGCACGTCATCAGCGAGATTCAAATTTGAATATATGGACAAATGCTTAAGAGAACTTAATTCGAATTTGAATATATAGTACGGAGTAATTGTAATTCATCTCACTAAAGCAATCGATGATTGTCTCAAAAGCAAAATGATTAAATAGTTTCCGTTTTTTTTTTTTTAAAAAAAAGGGTTGCTTTCCAACAAAGTCAATCAAAGCGAAATGTTTTGCCGATGAAAATTTTTACCAAATTAAATTATACTAATGCATTCCCCCCACTGAATTAAATTGAATCAATGTGTAAAATAGCATGCATTAATGTAAAAAAAAAAACAGCACAAAAAAAAGTGTAAAAAATAGCCCAATTAACCCCAAATCCAATTCCAACTTGTGCAAAAGAAACCTCTTACAATTATCTCTACTGATCATTACTCATTTTTTTTTTACTCCAGGTAATAATTCGAGGGACAGAAAAATCAGGCTGCTCAAGTGGCCGACAAAATCGACAGACGGTGAACCGTCAATCCTACAACGTAAAATAAAAACGGTACAGTACAAAAAGTGGCAACCAAACTGCCCAGTCGAAACAAATGAGCCTAACACAAAACAGCTGAGGACAACGAAGACTAAAACCGAAGTCAAGCGCCACGTACTGATCATTACTCATATTTTCTGTTCAACTAAACATCATGCCATTTAAGAGTTTCAAATAAAAAAAGCCAAGTTGCAAAACTAGCCGTTAAACCCCACCCACCGCCTTAGCTGTCTCCACCTTGTCCACACTCCACACCACCCATCCAAATCAAACGCCTTTCAAATTTTTGAACGTTGCCCTCTCCACCTCTATTTCTTCCCCAAAATCCCTCACTTCACTCATCCCACACATCTCTCTCTCCATTTCTCTCAATTTACCTCTTTCTCAGTGTCTGAATCCCTAAAAAAACACCTCACATCGATCCCAAATCAAGAAAACAAAAATGGGGATCTACTCAGGCTCAACACCAAGCCACTCACACCAGAAGACAAGGAAGGTGTTTCTCTTCAGCAACTACACTCTACTAGCTGCAGCATCAAGCTGCATCTTCCTGACGCTCTCCCTCCGCCTCATCCCCTCCCTCTGCGGCGCCCTGTTCCTCCTCCTCCACCTCCTCACCCTCCTCGGCTCCCTCTCCGGCTGCTCCGCCGCCTCCACCTCCTCCCACCGCTGCTACGCCCTCCACATGGTCGCCACCGTCCTCACCGCCGTCTTCCAGGGCTCGGTCACTGTCCTCATCTTCACCAGCACTGATCAGTTCCTCCAGAAGCTTAAATCCTATGTGAGGGAGGAAGATGCCGTCAAGATCTTGAAGCTGATCGGTGGACTCTGCGCTGTGATCTTCTGCCTGGAGTGGCTCGTCCTCACTCTCGCGTTCTTCTTGAAGTATTACGCGGTTGTGGATGGCGGTGATCAGAGTTCGAGGGGCGGGGTTAGGGCTCGCGGAGAGGAGGAGCATGCCGGCAATTGGCCGCCTTTTAAGGTTCAAGTTTGATTCGAAGAACTTCCATTGTTCTTCAGATTGGTTCTGCTGGGGTTTCAGTTTGATGATTGTGTTGGTTTCTTTTGGTTTTTGCTTGGGAATTTTTGTGTTGTAATTGAGTTTAAAGATGGGTTTTTTACAGTGTATAATGAATGAAACTGGATTGTAATGAGTCAATTACACATTCAGTAAATTGTGTCAAAGCTCTCAGGATGAAACTCAACATTAAACCACTCCTTATGGAATTTTTGTGTTGTAATTGAGTTTAAAGATGGGTTCTTACAGTAAATTGTGTCAATGCTCTCAGGATGAAACTCAACATCTCCCAAACCGCATAAACCAAAATTCCTATACAGCATTCGAATTGCACAAGTTTCACAAACAAGTTCAATTCTTAATCGAATTGGTTCCATGCTCAAGGTACCCAACTGGGATTGAAATCAACTCCAGCTGTTGTAATCTTTGCTGCTCGATGTAGACTCAGCCTGGCTGCAGATTTAGACCTCCAATTTGATACACAAAACTGGGGATCCTGCTAAGCAAAAACTAAAAAAACGGCTAGGCGAAAAGACTATTGAAATCTAAAATAGCAAAATCCTAAAGACAGCTTTTGAGCAAGACTCACTACACAAATTTCCCCAGTCATATATGGTTACAAAAACAACGAAAAGATGCCAAAATTACTATCAAAGTCCACACCTGACTTCTTCCAACCAGCACCTTCTATCAGAAAAGGACACTAGCCCGGTGTCTATAGAGTTTCTTTGTTGCTGTTGTTGTTGTGAATGCAGGGTAGATGGAAATTAAACTTGCAATTCCTTGCCAAATATCCAGCTAAATGGGACAAGCGACGCTTGCTTGGTCTGTGCCCGTGCCTGAGCTCTCTCCTCCAATTTCCTGATTCTTGGAGCCAGGCCACATACATAATCTTGGGCTTTGTTCCCGTCACCTGATAGGCCACTCAGGTTTGCAACATTCCATCTCTGCACAAGAAATTCAAGGATATCTGCATAGTCCTTGGCAGTGTAGACACCTGTACGCTGAGCAACAGCTGAGAAGTGTTCAAAGAGGTTGTTGTCATTCCCATCATACATCAAGTGGGCTGGCATGGAGACCTTTTTCTTCATCATATCCGCCAAAGATAAGATGGTGCCATCTGGATCGATCTCAAATAGCTTTTCCACAATCTTGGTGTAGGCAGTTTCATGGCGCTTCTCGTCTGCAGCTATGATACCGCAAACCTGTGCCAGCTTGAAGTCACCGTGCTCTTTGGCAAGCCTAGCAGTGTTCCCGTGAGATATGAAGGTTGCCCTCTCTTGGAAAGAAGTGTAGATGAAACCAAGATATGGATTATTTTCAGTTCGAGGATCCTGTACAAGTTTTAGCAGTCAGCATACACACTCAGAAACAAATGACACAGCATCATTATTGCTTGACAGGATCAATGAACAAATCACCTGGGCACCATGTAACCATTACCTATACAAACTGAATTTTTTTGCCAATAAAACTACACAAGTTGTGTGATGGTAGTATTATGTCACATTGCCACATCACAAAAATTGGATGATTTATGAGAGAACAGAAGAAGAAAAAAAGTAAATTTGCAAGATATGAAATCTTACCATGCCTGATCCAATCAGATATTGAATTGTCTTCTCTATTTGCTTCATGTCAACCCTTCCTGAAAGGTAAAGATACTTATTTAAGAGATCACCATGCCTATTCTCTTCAGCAGTCCATGCCCTATTCCAGATGGCCCATGGAGTAAGGCTTGCACCTGTCTCATCTCGAACACCATCGAGAGTGTTGAGCATAGTCTGGTAAGTTGGAAGGGCTTCCTCTGTGATCATGTCTCCAACCAAAACAACCAAGTAGTCATCAGGAAGTTCCTTTGTTCTTTCCCTCAACTCCTTGACTTGCTCCTCAAATCCTTCTGCAGCAGGATCCGGAAGAAAATCTTGTGGTTGCCAACACTTTTCCACAGGTTTAAGATGCACCAAGAGGTTTTGCTCAGCCCAACCCTCCAAGGATTTAAACATTTCAATCTTCTCAGGTGGCAGAGAATGGGTCTTTTGTGCATGGACTTCTCGCGGAGGCATAAAGGGCTTTTTGTCATTTGGAACCTCCCTGCAATAAGATTATGATCAGATCTGACCAGAATAGGGACCCATGAATGTTAGCTAAGAAGCTCCCTGATCTGCCTTAGAAGTCTATAACACTAGAAAACCCTCAGTTAGATGAAACAGCTTCAAACGCCAATACAGGTATATCATACAATGCATGACACTATCATGAGCAACAAATGACCAACAAAAATTCACAGTTCATGGAATTTCAGGGATTCATTTGGATCTTTTTCCTAAGTTTGGGGATTTTAATTGAACAAAAGAATGTTCACAAACATGCTTGCGACTTTCTCCAAAATTCAAGGACTTACTAGACCAAAAATAATAATAATAAAAAACCAGGGACCGATCTGTAACTTTCTTTAAAGTTAAGGGACCATTTATGAATTTAACCTGAATAAATTTATCTATTAAATAATACTTGAACAACATGCAGCAAGCAAGTATCCAAATCTTGTCAGTTGCCACTTGCCAGATCACTGTAACAGTGTGAAAGCTGGCCTAAATTGGACTATTTTCCAGGGAGAGAACACCCCAGCGGTGTAGGACCACCATAGGCTCCACCGTAATCCAAAACGATAGCAAAAGAGAGTCTAGAATTCACGACTTGCATAAACAGTACAGCCTAAACAGTCTCCTTACGCAGAAACAAAGTGAACAGATTCAATCGAACAAGTTCAGTATATATAGGCATATAGCAGCAACGAAATCAGATCAATCATCAAAGCCTTGATAATATCCGGCTAATTCAGTAGGCCAACGAGCGAAAATGGATGAAAATAGCGATATCATCGATATATGAAATCCAAGATAAATATAGAAAGTTGAAACAAGGATCTACGAAATCAATCTTGGATTAATACGAGCCAGACACTGAAACCGCGACTAACACCACGCATTCGTTACGAATCAAAGAAACCGAACAGAACTGAAGCAGATTAGCAAGAAATAAATCAATTAAAGCACAGAACCGCCATTAAAGAGCGCTGGAAGAAGGAATGGAGTAGAAACTGACTTGGAGGTTTCGCCGAGTGTGGAAGCCATGAAAACCCCGCGAGATCTGAAGCGGTGAAAGCGAGGCGCCGAAAAGGACGGCGATTTGCGAGATTGGAAAGAAATCGGGTGGAAATTCAAGGCCATTTCTCTCTCTATCGGAGATTTTTTTTACAAAGCAACGAAAACCAGGCGTATGAAGTGGACGAGATGAACGCCGACGGAGAGTGACGGGGAAGCCTATTTGTAAGCCCTCTGCCCTCATGACCTCATCTCATCTCTATGTTTGGACAAAAGTTAAAAAAAGGGAAATTGAGGCAAAAATATTTTCCCATAAATGGGAGAAAAATTTCTCTCACCAAGTTTTTTCAGTGTCGTTGTGTGTAATTTTTTTTTTATTTTTTATTTTGGCTCAATCGTTGTGTAATGTATGAACTTTCATCATTGTTCAATTACCAATAGAATAATTGACCATTGTTCAATTCCCTTAATAAGAATTTTAAAAAATTAAAAATCATTCAAAGAGATCGAGTTAAAAAAAAATGACATTCACCCTGACACAATTTTTATGTCTTTTTGTGATGATCAGATTGGGTCTGAGGTGATTTATGGTTGAGATTTGGTGAAAGTGAAAAGAAGGAGGTCGAAGAAGAGATACTTTAGACTTTCAGAGAGAAAGATGGTGGAAACGGATGAGAGATAGAATAAGAGAGAAAGTAAGACCTTTGATTATTTATTCGTTACCCTCCTAATAAAATGTTAGGGTATTTATACACAATACCCTTTCTCCTAATACCTTAAAGATCCCATACCTCGCACATTTTTTAAACCCTCTTCATTTATGATTGATTTTGCACAATTTATCAACTTTCTTGTGCATATCTAAACTTATCAAATGTTAGATCCATCATTGATTAGTAATATATATCTAACATTCTAACCTCGTTATATCTTATAAAAGTATAATATAAACATCACAACTCAAATACATCATATTCCTATTTGGTTATTTCTGAGTATCTTTACTGAGACATCAGTTAAATGTACACAATTAGGAATATTATAACAAATCTACAAAGAGTAGGATGAGTACGATGACTGAGAACTATCAATTTCAATATTCAATTAGAGATTTATGATTTGAATCTTGAAAATAAATTACTTTCTATTAAGATAGCCCATTTATATCTTACCAAAAAAAAAATAGCCCATTTACAACAAAAAAGGAGAATTTTGTTTAACGCATGGTAGAATTACTATTTAGCGCACGATTGGTCAAAACAACCACATGTGGGGTTGATCGCAACGACCCTGGGTGAAATGGATCGCAACGACTAAGTAGCATCGGAGATGTGCTAATGTAGTCGTAAGTCGTAACAACCGCATTCAAAGTTGATCGCAATGACCAAGGGTTTTTAGCTTGGTTGTAAACTGAACCGAGCTAAAAAGGGTCCCATGAATAAAAGGGGGGCATTTTAGCTCGATTTTTTTGGAACCGGGCTAAAAAGTCCCTTGATATTGAAAAAAGAAAAAAAAAAGTACTGTACATTCTTCTCCATCGTCTGTGCATACCAGCCGCAGGATATTTTCCATCGATGATTACATGGTTGATTAATTTCACAATTTGATTTGAAATTAAGCAAATTTTGACCTTAATTTCAATAATTGCAAACAAGAAAAGTCAAAATGGAAGATGGTCATAGCAAAACCTAACCAACTAAACTCACCAAATTACTCTCTTTGATTTTGGCTAATTATTTCAAATCCAATTAACCGAAATAATATTCAATTAGTAGATGATCATGGATGAATAAACTGATTAAAAAGAAAGAGGAATCTAAGTCGATGGAGCGGTTAACCGGCGATGGAGTGGTCCATCTCATCGAGCCCCTCTTCAAGACAGATCGAGATGGTGTAGCAGTCCATCTTATCGAGTCCCTCTTCAAGCCGGAGACGGTGCTGGAGTTCATATTAGGGGAAATGTGATCGAGAGAGTACAAGAATGACTGGGAGGGATATAAGGATATACTTTGTAAATTATTGCAAGGCTAATTAATTGGTGTTTTAAATAGGATTTTCGCCCAGTTCTAGATAGCAATGCTTCCAAAATAGAGATATTATAACAAAATAATTTGTACTAATGCGTTTCTTGGGTACTTAAATTGTACTCGTACTCATGTGTAAAATTAGGAAAAATAGCTAAATGCATGCATTTACTGTCGTGCCATCATAAACTAGTTTAAACCTTGGTTCTCTATCTACCCAACGCAGGGCTTGCAAGTTTCAAAAATTTGACCGTGATCGGTTTTTGGCCGAGTCTTACTTTCCCGCCAAAAATACAAGAATCTCGTTCGTCATGGTCGACATTTTTGCGCGCACCACATTGAATATGTTGCGTCGTGTTCTTTCGAGTGCTTAATCTGCATCAATACTTCTTAGCACACATAAGCACATGAGGCCAATATAAGATCAATCATATATTATCAGCCTATAGTTGTGCATATACTAGCATCTGATACGGATCAGTAATTGGTCTATCGAACATCATCGATATCAGTGTTCTAAAAAGCGTTAGGCGGAGCCTAGGCGGTGAGGGGCTACCTAGAGCCTAGGCGGTGCCCGGGCAGTCAACGCGGACACCTAGGTGTGCTTAGGCAGCCGTTTAGCTCTAGGCGGAGGGAGTCACCTAACGCGTAGGCGGTGCCCAAGCGACGCCTAGGCGCGATTTTTTAGAACGTTACAGTGATCGGTATATATACGATTTATGCTTGATAGTAATATGCCTGCATGACGGAAACTAGCTAGCAAGCACAAAACATTCTTCAATCTCTATAAGAAATACCGAATCAACAATTTAATGAGCGCGCAAAACACATCATCAAAATCTTAAACAAAACAAAGCAATCCTAAGACAAGTTTCAGGAAACTCGATCAAGAGTTTCATTTATTCTTGCAAGATAGATGCAAATTAGATGTCATGTGTCAATCCTTGAAATTAAGCTTGAACTTGTTTTCCGAATATCCAGCTGAATGGGACAAGCGATGCTTGCTTAGCCTTGGCCCGTGCTTGAGCCCTCTCCTCCAATTTCCTGATTACCGGAGCGAGTCCACAGACAAACTCTTGCGCCTTGCGCCCTTCACCCGAGAGGCCTGCAGTCAGCTTCGCGACATTCCATCTCTCCACGAAAAATTCCACGTTATCTGCATAGTCCTTGGCAGTGTAGACGCCAATGCGCTGAGCAACAGCTGAGAAGTGTTTAAAGAGGTTGTGGTCGTTCCCATCATACATATAGTGGGCAGGCATCGTGATCTTTTTCTTCATCATCTCCGCCAAGGCCAAGACAGCGCCCTCTGGATCGATCTCAAATAGCTTTTCTACGACCTTGGTGTAGGCAGTTTCGTGGCGCTTCTCGTCTGCAGCTATGGCGCCGCAGATCTGCGCCAGCTTGGAGTCACCGTGCTCTTTAGCATGCCTTGCAGTGTTACCGTGAGATATGAAGGTTGCCCTCTCCTGGAACGAAGCGTAAATGGAACCGAGATATGGATTGTTCTCTGTTTTAATATCCTACAAAGGACCCAAAAGATCGATCATGTCAAGCACTGAATATGAATTATATATGTACTACGTACTATTTATTGGTTACCCGCGGCTTTTGCGCGTTTTGTTAATAAATTATATTTTATTATATTAAAATTATTTTTTATTAAATTTTATACCCGCGGCTTTTGCGCGTTTTGTTAATAAATTATATTTTATTATATTAAAATTATTTTTTATTAAATTTTATGTGAAGATTTAAATATATAGTTAATTTGAATTTTTGAATAAAAAGTTTCAAGCAATCATAAAAATAATAGGTTATATAAAGACTTAAGATACGAGGTTGAGAATTAATATAAATATTTTGATAATAATATTTTAATGTTAAATAGATAATTAATTAATAATGAAACCTTATCATTATATATATAATGAACTAAAATAACCAATCTTAATGATCACTAATTAAAGATGAAATAATTTAAGGTACAATATTTATAAAATAACTCATGATAAAATAACCGATTTTGTAACCGCTTAAGATATGAAATGAACACATAGGATGACATGTGGTTAAAATATATGAGATCATTGTTTAACGTGACTTAGATATATATGCTGGATCATTGTTAATTAATGTGTCAGAAAACTCATATCAGATTGCACCAGAAAATGACCCATAAGCAAATTGCACCATACCATGCCTGATCCAATTAGATATTGAATCGTCTTCTGGATTTGCCTCATGTCAACCCTTCCAGAAAGGTAAAGATACTTGTTTAAGAGATCGCCATGCCTATTCTCTTCAGCAGTCCATGCCCTGATCCAGATACCCCACGGAGTTAGGTCTGCACCCGACTCATCTCGACTACCATCATGTGTGTTGAGCACAGTTTGGTAAGTCGGAAGAGCTTCCTCAGTGATCATATCTCCAACCAAAACGACGAAGTAGTCATCGGGAAGTTCCTTTGTTCTTTCCCTCAACTCCTTGACTTGCTCCTCGAATCCCTCCGAAGCAGGATCCGGGAGGAAATCTTGTGGCTGCCAACACTTCTCCACAGGTTTAAGATACAATGAGGCGCTTTGCTCGACTAAGCCATCCAATGATTTAAAGATCTCAATCTTCTCAGGTGATAGAGAATGTGTCTTTCGTGCACGAGCTTCTCTTGGAGGCATATAGAGCTTTTTGTCATTTGCAATCTCCCTGAAATAAGATGACAATCAGATTTCGAACCAAATTGCAACCCTCCAAATGTAAACGAAAACCTAACAAGCAAAGGGATAATGAAGAGCAATAGGTGACTGAGATTCAAAGAAGCGAGACTGAAGCAGTAAAGCGCGCTTTTAAACCACATTATGTAGACATTGATCACCATCAAGTGTACAACGTCACCTATTGCTCTTCAATAGGGCGTCTCGGTGAGATTATGTCCAAGTGTAGTGGATCGAAAGGAGAATTAAATTCATAATCATTCCCGTAAAAGGTTTAATTAATGCCTAATTCATATCGAGTAGACCTTTAATTTTTAGCGCGGAATATATTCATCCTTATTCACACCGGAATAATCATCATCCATATATGCTTATAGATATATGGCATAGTTTAGTAATTGGACGAGTAGCCAGAGTAGAAACTACATGAGGTATATTATAGAACTGTGAATTTATGGTTGAATATATCACTGTCATATATATATATATGATCATTTTCTTCACTGGCTTCATCAATGTCCACACTCATAAACACATCATAGATGATAACCAAAAATATCTATAAAAAGAGGATCAATTCACATGAATACAAGTATACAACACAAGGATACCAAACCTAATTTCCCGAATATAGTGCAAAGATTCTTATGGATAAATTCATAAATCCACTTATAAATTGAATAAATAAAATACTAATGATGCCAAAAACAAATAGTTATATATATATTCCCAGTAGTCAGGGACTCAGGGATGACTTTTGTCGCTTTATTTGGCAGGTATAAACTTATGTACTGTATTATATAAGACAAAAAAATCAGCACCTACACAACGTATGCAGGAACCAATAACTCAGTAATTAGCCAAATAGTATCACAGTTACAATGCACATTGTCAGAGTAAAATCACCGATTCAGCAGAACGAATCTCTGTTGAAAACTGCCCGATTTTCCGAGGGAAAGAACACTTCAGTAGTTCGGTAGTTTTTTTTTTTTGGGTGAACACCGATCAGTAGTTCAGTAGTTTAGGCACAGACGCAAAAACAGAATGTTTTATTTCTACCTAAAAACAACAACAAAATGATTTGTTTCTACCCAAAAAAAAAATTAGTGAATAGATATTATTATATACTTCCGTGTGTTAAGATAGAATATATTATATGTTGTTGATATATTTTATGTAGTGGCCGGTATAATCTTATATTCTTATTGTTATATTAAGATAGAGTTATTATTTTCTTATCTCATATATATATATCATGTACTCCTATAGTCCTATATATACACATACTAGTGTGTCTCGTCACGTATATGAGAATATGTTATCCACGATTATGCATGTTTTGATAATAAATTGAAAATGCTTTTACCCATCAAACTAGTTCAGTACCCGCACTGTGTGCGGTTTTTTCAATTTAAATAAATTTGATACTAAAACCCGTTTATTAATTAATTAGTTAATTTCTTCCAATACTTATTCATTCATAATTAATATAAAATTAAATGAAAGTCTTGTAATATATACACACACAGATATATATATATATATTCTTTCTTTCTTTTAATTTAAATAAATTTTATATTAAATAACAATTAAAAAAACAGTACAACTTAAAAATTGAAGCAAACAACCTGCAATAACAACACCAAAAAGAAAATAAAAGAAAAGAAGTCAATGTTTGTGAAATAACATTAACAATCTAAACTATATATATAGGTCAAAATCTAAAAATCTATCAATAATTATAGATGTATAAAATCCAAAAATATATCTCATAAATATATCAATAACTTCAAGATAGGAAATTATCTTATATAATACAGAGTAGTATTTAAATCTGGCTAATATCTTTTAAAAATATATTCATATCTAATTAGACTGGGTCTAATTTTATCTTATACATATATAGATATATTGATTAAATAGAGTTAGAATAAAATTTTATCCAAAAATATATCATATCTTTTTTTTATAGGAAAAATATATCATATCTAATCAAATTGGGTCTATTTTTGTCTTATACATATATTAATTATTTCTTTCAAAAAATGTGATTGGTTCATACGACTACTTTTAAGGAGAGGACGACATGTGTCTCAATCGACTTCTCCTTTATTATATATAATTGATATTTATAGTTATTATTATTATTATTATTATTATGAAAAATAACCAAAAATAATACAAACAATCAACCATGAACCAATATTGATACGAATTTTAAAAAATACCAAATATAATTCGAACTATTTCACACTGAACCAATTTTGACACGAAAAAATTTCAATCAATTTTTTGGCCAAATTTTCGACGTGATAATCAAACGTTTGAAAATTTAATGACATTAATTATCATTAAGCGTTCAATGTCTTTTAAAAAAAAATGAGATTTGAGTACAAATTAGATGAATAAATTAATTAACATTAGAATCCAGTTTGTAATGATAATTACTCCGTAGTTTTCATTTTCAAACATTTATATATTTAATAATATTATGCAGCGTCATTAAATTTTTTAGCATTCAGTTGACACGTCAAAAAATTGGCCAAAAAATCGACCGGAATTTTTTCTGTATCAAAATTGATTTAATGTGAAATAGTTCGTATTATTTTTGTTAGTTTATAAAATTCGTTTTAATATTGATTTATGGCTAATAGTTCGGGAGTATGTTAAAACATCACTTTACTCCTTCTTTTGTTATTTAACCCTAAATAAATAAAATTGCTTTAAAATTGAAAACCAAGCCCAAGTCATCAGCCCCTTTTGTTTAAAAAAATATAAAAATAGAGATTTGAAAGAAGAACTAAAAACGATAAATAAGATACTTTAAATAAAATAAATGCTTTAAACAGAAAATATTAATTGGTAAGATTCTTAAATTAAATACTACGTATATTAAGTATAAAAAGATCATGCAAAATAACTTAAAGTAAAATAATTTTAATTGTGCTAAAAAATAATAGGTTTTGTAACGACTCAAGATACGAGGTTGAGAATTAATATAAATATTTTGATGATCAGATCTTACTGTTCAATAGATAATTAATTAATAATAAAATCTTATCAATAGATATATTGAACTAAAATAATTAATCTTAATCACTACAGATAAAATAATTTAATTAAGGTACAATATTTATAAAATAATTTATGATAAAATGATATATTTTATAACCACTTAATATATGAGATGAACATATACGATGACATGTGGATAAAATAGATGAGATCATTGTCTAATATGTCTTAAATATACTGAATCATTATTAATTGATGTATAAAAAAAACTCAAGTTAGATTGCACCAAAAAACGACGAATTGCAGCATTAGATGAGACTTCGTATCTCTGATTATATAGATATAGATTATTATACTCAGCTGGATTCTTAACAAGTATCTAACATATATAAACATGCATTTGAGAACAGAACTTGAAGAGGGATTAAAGTAGAAACTAACTTAGAGGCCATGCCGAGTGTGGAAGCCATTATCACTCCGCACGATCGGAAGCGATGAAGGAGAGGCGCCGGAAAGGATGAAGATTTGCGAGATTGCAAACACATCGGTTTGAAACTCAAGGCCATTTCTACCTGTACGTGTGTGTCAAAGCTAGCTTCAGTTAATCAGTTGATGAAGCTAAAGTTTGTTTTCTTCCCAATCCTGGATCTTATATTTTAAGAGGCAAAGGAGAACTACTGAGCGAAGTGGAGTAGTGGACGAAGGTGAGTGACGGGGGAGGCCTATTTGAAGGCCGCAATTTCCTTTTTTTTTAATTAAACATTAATCAACACTCCATTCAATGAAAACATCTTTTTCCAAAATCATGTCTTACAACATAAAAACTATATAAAAATTTAACTTTTTTTATAATTTTTTAATAATTTCATACATATCAATAATTATAAAATTATTATTATTTTTATTAAAAAGTTCCCAACCAAGACGGCTAATGTTGAAAGCGACTATGTTTCAAAAGGAATGTGGTGTCACGATTTATCCGAAGATGATTTGTACATAGTATATATAGTTTTCGCAGAGCATAAATATGGGGCATTGGCATCCAGTTTCCGCAGGGCATATGGGGCATTGGCATCATTCCGATATGAGCAATTTTTAGGAGACGGTGTGGGTGTAGATGGGTGACATGGGTAGAGAAACTATGTCGGGGTGGTCGAGCCGGAAAAGATCTCAAAATAGTACCCAAAGGTCTCTGATTTGACTCTCGGATATGGCTGCTCTTTATTTACCAAAAATCGGAAGGGGACATGGGTAGAGAAGGCCCCTAGACGCCCCAATTCGAAGGTGTGAGGGTTTAATCTTTGAAGAGGCCGGCACTTTGGGATTGCAAGGATAGTCTTAAAAAAAAAGTTAAAAAGAAAATTATTATGCATGATTTAGCTCCTGACTGACCTTATGGTGGGTACTCTCATCATCCAAAAACCAATCAATATGAAGGATGTGGTGCAAGATCACATGCCCTCATGGGGGATTAGGTTGGAGACGTAGTCTTAGGTTCATATATGTTTCTTGTTTGTAGTTATAAGTTGGGTTGGATCTATTACTGATCCAGGCTTAGCCTAAGATGAAATATACTGTATTGTTTGACACAAGTTTATATATTGGAGTTTTTCAACGGTATGATAAAGTTTTTTGAGATTTTTGAAAAAAATAACTTTACAAAATTCTATGTAATTTATTATGTCAAACAAGAATTTACCCTTTTAATATATTCACAAAGGCTAAAAATTTAATATATCTTTAGAATTTCATCAAAAATTTCATCTAGATTTTAATCTTAACTTAGATTATAATTTAAGCTAAATGAATCTTTGGCGTGGCTCGCCAAAGATTCACATCAGAGAAGGAAATCCAACATACCGATCAAATTTCTACGAGCAATCTCAAATAGTATCCCTGTTAATTAAGAGTTTACAAGTCATATATATAGAGACAATAGATCATATCTACATTGTCCTTATTATGTATCAATAATCCTTGAAATTAAACTCGAACTGATTTTCCGAATATCCAGCTGAATGGGAGAAGTGATGTTGGCTTAGGTCGCGATTGAGCTCGGTGGTGCAATTTCCTGATTTTAGGAGGCAGGCCACAAACATACTCTTGTGCTCGGCGGCCTTCACTGGAGAGGCCGACTAGGCTTGCAACGTTCCATCTCTGCACAAGAAATTCGAGGATATCTGCGTAGTCGTTGGCAGTGTAGACACCGATGCGTTGAGCAACGGATGAGAAGTGCGCAAACAGGTTGTGGTCGTTCCCATCATAAATGAAATGTGCAGGCATCGTAATCTTCTTCTTCATCATATCCGCAAAGGCCAAGGCAGCACCATCTGGATCGACCTCAAATAGCTTCTCAACGATCTTGATGTAGGCGGTTTCGTGGCGTTTCTCGTCTGCGGCTATCGTTCTACATACCTGTGCTAACTTCAAGTCACCATATTGTTTTGCAAGCCTCGCGGTGTTCCCGTGCGATATGAAGGTTGCCCTCTCTTGGAAACTAGTGTAGATGAAACCAAGATATGGATTGTTCTCTGTTTGGAAATCCTTCAAGTTTGAAACAGTTTTCTATTGAGTAAAAATAAAAGGGTTAATTTTTTTTTGAAGTAGGATGAGAATTAGGAAATCCGCCAACGAGCCGACTTCTTTTCTAGGGCGTCCAAGCAGACGAGATCACGAAGTTCCGGATCATCAGTCAAACTATCATAACTTTTTTTTACACAATTTTTCAACTTTATTTACCATTAACAAACTCATTCATAACTTTTTTTACACCCCTAGTAGAAAAATATACTAGACAAATGTACATATAAATAACATATGTACTATTTTATCCATGAATTTACAACCTTTCTATCGTTCCTGTCCCATCTTGATTTCCTAGATCAATTTGTCTATTGTGTGCTCTAAAATCATATGATAAGGATACTCTATTAATTAAAAAAAATTATAAAAAGAAATCAGTGAACCCTAAAAGATAAATTTAAAAAATTATTAAAAATCAATGAATCTAGTGGAATATTGTCAAATTCAACATGTTTATCATATGCCCAATGATAGGTTAGAAAATCTATTCCTATATATTATTGTAATGTCACAATTGAATGAAAGTGTGTGCTAGCTGAAAGAATGCTCCTTCAAATCTCAATATCACAATACATAGTATATTCAAATCTCAGTATTACAGTACATGGTATCAACGTAACTCTGAGTCCGATCTAATTTTATATCTTTATGTTAAACTAGATTAAGAATGTCAAAACTCTATCAAAAATCAAGAAATGGCCAAAGTTAAAAAGATAAAAGATGCTCGGGCCAAAAAAAATATATTCAAGTATCAATCCGATCAGGCGGGTTGCACTTGAAAAAACGTGTTGGGATATAAAAACTCTCCCACATCGATCAGTGAGGGAAGGAAAATAAACTATAAACTATAAAATCTCCCGCATTCATTCGGATTTCTTAGGATTCTTAACCATCTTTATCAATTTCTCTCTTTTAAAACCCCCAACTTATTTAGCTAGCATCCTTCGACTCTTTTATTACATTTATCACTTGATCTTAGCCAAAAGGCCGAGAAAAGTATTTATTACTTTTATCACATTTACTAATAACTACACAACTAAAATAATACCCCGACCCCGGGTTTGGATTTGGTACAGTACTGCACTCTCAAGTTAATTTTTCTCTCATAATTTTTTAATTTTACAAAAAAAATTAATTAGGTTGATGTAGACTTTACAAAAGAGGACAATCTTTAATTATCATCCAATTATCTTTAGATGGTTAAGAGCATCCACATTAGTTCGGTTTTCTTGAGTTTCTTAACCTCTTTTATCACACTCTCTCTCCTTAAAAGACCCAACTTATTTTTTTACCCACATTCCTAAAACCCTCATTTCTTATTTATACACTATAAATAATAATCATGTGGTTCCACATTCTCTTTTGTCTCACCCACTCTCTATCCCCCTTTCTCTCTATATCTCTCATCAATTTGGGTTTTTAGAGGAGTTGCTACCCAAGCAACTCAAAATTGGGTTTTTAACACCTTTCTAATATTATAATATTTTCTTACCTTAAAAACCCCATTAAAAAATGTGGGTGCTCTAAGATTTCTCCGGCGGCAAGTACTTAGATTTTTATTTTATATTAAACGGCGCGTAGTGGAGAAACCATTACCCTCCCCACTCACTCTCTCTCATTTGTCCCATCACTGCCTATTTTTTTATTTTAAGTCTTGGCCCCACCCCTTCCCCCTCCATTCTCACATGTCTTGCCTCCACCCAATTTTTAGGTTTTTTAGGGAAGTTTGGCAGTTCGGATCACCTGCCACTTTTTCCGCTTCTTTCGGTGCATCACTTAATTATTTTAGGTATAAATAAAATTATATAGAAAAAAATTTATTTTTAAGTTTTATACTATTATATTGATATGTTTATAAATTTATATCTTAAAAAATTACTTTTAAAAAAATAAAAAATATATTTTATAAAATAATCGATATTTTATTTATCTAAAATTTTAAAATATGATTTTTAAGATATAAATTTATAAACATATCAATATAAGGTTATAGAAACTAAAAAAAAATTTTAAAAAAAATTACTGTATAATTTTATTAATACCTAAAATAATTAAGTGATGCATCGATGGAAGCAGGGAAGGTTGTAGAGGATCCAAGACTGGAAGTCTAGTATTTAGAAGATGTCATCCCATTTCAAAGCCTTTTCCCGTTCTTGTATTATTCAAATATTTTTTTAAACTTAAACACCCACCTAAAAATTATTGATGGTGGTGCTCTAACTCTAAGGTAAGGTAAATCTCATATACAATCATCTCAATCTTATAATCAATAATAAAAAAAAAATCGGAGATGACTTATATTTTCACATGGTTTTCCAATAGAAGATAAATATTATGAGCATATATATTAAAATATGTTTATACCATTTTTAATAAGGTTTTCATAAAAATAAGGAAAGATTTTGTAGTATTATACTTATTTATCGAAGGTTAGTAAAATTATCTATATCTATATATATAAAATACTAAAACAGAGGCCTAAAACGGGCTCTGGTGCGATCTTGCGTCCACGGAATTTTCTGGATTAAAACGGGATTATTTTTGCTTACGTGGCATTTTCTGGATTAAAGTGGTATTATATTTCTGGCCCACATCAATTAATAAACGAATATAGTTAGCTAAAAACTTATCTTTTTAGATCAATAATCTATCCAATATAACTTGAATTAGTTGTTATGCATATTTATTATTTTCATGCTTTTGTTAATAAACTATATTATTTATTATTTTAAAAGATGAAAAAGAAATATTTGGTGCGTTATTCTACCTTTTAGATCAAATTGAATATAATATATTTATATATGGTTTTATTTTTGTGAGCCACATCAATTTGATTTTTTTTAAGCCACGTCAATTAATTATCTAATATAATATTTTAATATAATTAATATAATAAAATATAATTTATTAACAAAACGCGCAACAGGTAACGAATACTAGTTATAATTATATTACGAATGATCAATATATTCATCTATCAGTGATATATAAATTATTAGTGGTAAATAAAGTTCAATTTTTTTTAGTTTTTTATACTTTCTCATATAAACTAGAAATATATGAAATCTTACCATGCCTGATCCAATTAGATATTGAATGGTCTTCTCTATTTGCCTCATGTCGACTCTTCCAGAAAGGTAAAGATACTTATTCAAGACATCGCCATGCCTATTCTCTTCAGCGGTCCATGACCTATTCCAGATGGCCCATGAAGTAAGGCTAGCTGCCGTCTCGTCTCGAGTACCATCAAGTGTGTTGAGGAATGCTAGGTAGGTCGGAAGGGCTTCCTCTGTGATCATATCTCCGACCAAAACGACGAAGTAGTCATCGGGAAGTTCCTTTGTTCTTTCCCTCAACTCCTTGACTTGCTCCTCGAATCCTCCTAATGTAGTGTCCGGAAGGAAATCTTGTGGTTGCCAACTTTTCTCCACGGGTTTAAGATGCACCAAGATGTTTTGCTCGGCCCAACCTTCCAAAGACTTGAAGATCTCAAGCTTCTCTTGTGGTAGAGAATGGGTCTTTTGTATGCGAACTTCTCGTGAAGGCGGCACATAGAGCTTATAATCATTTGAAATCTCCCTACAAAAATACAATTAACATAGGAGAAGTAGTCCACCAATCTTATATACGTTATTTAAATTATTACTCCCTCCGTTTCCTTTTAATTGACTTTTTACTATTTATGCACGTTTTTTAAGGTGTGAAAAACTATATGAAATAATAATTTTTTAAAATATTTTTTTCGATAATCTCATACTTATTGGTGATAAGTATAATATTATTAAAAAAATATTATTAAAATATTAATATTTAATATAGTTTTTATCGTTCTAAAACTACGTGCATTACTTGAAAAAGTCACTTAAAAGGAAACGGAGGGAGTATTATTATTATTATTTATGTTAGAGCAATCATGTTCATTAACGATAATAAATGTAAAAAATGGTGAAACCCGCCATTCTTAGATCAGCCGAATTCTCAACGATCATGTTCTTATAAAGATGGATTTGTGAAGAATGAAAGATAGAAATTATACAGAGCTGGAAAAGTGATTGGAGCACGTAAACTGACTTGGAGCTTATGCCGAATGTGGAAGCCTTTATGAATCGGTGTGATCGGAAGCGATCAAGGCGAGGCACCATCAAACATGTTGGTTTGTGAGATTGGAAACACATGGAGCTGAAATTCAAGGCCATCTCTCTCTCTCTAGTTGAGGCTGAAGAGTACAAGGATGGGAAAGCCTATTTATAGGATATGTGCAAATGTGAAATTTCCATAAAAAATAAATTTAGGTGGGGATAAATATTTTTTTATGTGTATATATATTAAAAGAATGTTTTTGTTTAAATATATTGAAGAAAACATGAAATTTGTTATTTAAGTAGAAGGAAACTACGATCTGGTGGTGTTTGGCGTCGATTCTTAGTTTATGTTGTCCCCAACGTGTTTGGGTTAGGTTCGGTTGTTTGATTGTACGTGTGTGCCTTCCCTGTTTGTACTGCACCCTTTTTTTTCTGCTTCATGTTGTATGCTCTGACGGTTCATCGTCTGCCGACTTTGTCGACATATCGAGGTGTTGGGCATGTTCGACGTTCGAATTATTTCCTAATAAAAAAAAAGATAAACAAAAATTATAGAAAAAAAATAAGGGTGAAGGGGTTTATAGTCCATGACCTCAAAATAATAAATACCCTTCTTACCAACTAAACTAAGTTGTCTTAGTTATTCATTTAAAAAAAAACTATTTTATCCCTACACTTAGTAAAAATGATAAAAAAAAAAATCGCAAATTTTTTTTCTCGGTTTTTTCTTTCGAGTTAGGGGAGGTAAGGCCACCCCGAGCCCCCTAGATCCGACTCCTCTACTTGGTACACACGTGCTCGTGTGGACCAAGTAGAAGAGTCGCACTTGACTCTCTACTCTCCAACATGATTCAGAATACGTTCCACACAAAAGATATGACTTTTCCCTTCTATATTATTCATATTCTTTCATTAATTCTTGAAATCGAAAATAGTTTTTTAAATCTCGATCTGCATATTTTTCTACACGACCAGACTAGGCTAGGTCGGTTAAACATACGCAAAGCTAACACATAAGTTTCTTCATCAATTGGGTACGAAATACGAAATCTGTTGAATCGATCTAATAGATGCAAATGGTTGTTTGTGCTAATCCCTTGAAATCAAATTTGTACTTCCTTTCCAAACATCCAACTGAACGGGAGAACCGATGCTCGCTTAGCTCGTAATTGAGCTCTCTCGTGCCGTCATGCAACTTCTTGAATTTCGGCGCCAACCCGCAGACGTACTCTTGTGTTCTGCGGCCTTCACCAAGAGGCTGGTCAGGCTCGTAACGTTCCCATCGTACATGAAATGGGTGCTCAAAGAGGTTTTCTAACATCTTGGTGCAGGCGGATGAGTAGTGCTCAAAGAGGTTGTAATCGTTCCCATCGTACATGAAATGGGTAGGCATCGTAATCTTTTTCTTCATCATGTCCACAAAGGTCAAGACATGCAATGCCATTTGGATCGATCTCAAATAACTTCTCTAACATCTTGGTGCAGGCAATTTTGTTGCGCTTCTCGTTTGCAACTATGATTCTGTAACCTTGTGCGAGCTTCAGTCACCATGCTCTTTCGCAAGCCTCGCATTTTTCCCGTTAATTATGAAGGTTGC
This sequence comes from Persicaria maculosa, assembly GCA_963922045.1. NCBI lineage: Eukaryota > Viridiplantae > Streptophyta > Magnoliopsida > Caryophyllales > Polygonaceae > Persicaria > Persicaria maculosa. The sequence continues at coordinate 50,250,308 of OY998269.1, read as the reverse complement.
CCTCTTTTGGAAGGAAGCGTAGATATCAATGCTTCCTTCCGAGAGAGGGTAGTTCTTGGTTTGAGGATCATATAGTACAAGTTTTGGGGGTTAGTAAGTGAACCATAGAAACAAATTTACTTTTCTTTAAAAAAAATTAAACAAATTTATTGACTCAACTTTTTTTTTTGTTTTTTGAAATGGGAAGGAATTCGATGCATCAATTATGCCTTGTAGGTCGAAAGGTCGAAAAGATCGACAATGAACAAACCGTTACGAGCAAAAATAACAAACAAATTATCAAAGAATATTATATCGAGAAAAAAAAAACTAGAGAGTGAGGAACGACACACATGACAATTTAATGACACAAAATGTTAAGTTCAATTAATGGACTTCGACCTAATTAATATCTTTTTCAATTTCTTTTTTAGTTCTTATATGAAATAATCACGTCCATTTCTCACACAATGTTAACCCCGTTTCATACCGTCCGACTAGAATTCTCGAAATCTAACATGATATCATAGTCTATTTCTCTAGCTTTGGGCTAAATATGAAATTTGCTATAAAGAGATTTTTTTTAATAACAAGCTATAAATAGATTGAGATGTTTGTTTGATTCGTTCTTCTAATTTTAAAAGGGTAAAAATATTTTTTTATCTCAAAATTATCAAAAAATAATCATCAATTATTCAAACACCTACATAATTATTTATGAAAAATAATCTCTATCTCATATTCATCCCAGAAAAGAATCTATATCTTATCCATTTCAAAAATTAATATACATCCCCTAAAATTTCATTATGATAAAACACAACCTTTTTTTTTATACAACGCGAGATTTTGGGGTGTGTCAATCATGGTTATACCACCACCCATGGGCGTCCTTTCGAACGAGAGCCTAAAGCTCTAAGTCGAACCTCCATGCAAAAGAGTCGGAATCCATAACTAGATGAGCAAGACGATCGACTACCCTGTTGACCTCTCTGAAAATGTGGGAGACAAAAACCACCTCAGAAGAACCAAGCAGAAGGAGAGCGTCCGTCATAAGCACTTCAATCTCTCAGGGAGTCATTCAGACTCCTTTAATCGCACTAATGATTGCGAGACAATCACCTTCCACTGCAAGTCATCCCCCTCTTGCAGGCTTCCACCAAGCCGAGTTGTAGACCATGCCAACTGCCTCAGCTTGTAACGCCGACACCTTCCCGCATCTTTTGACCTCATAAACAATCATCCTCCCTTCATTGTCTCTAATAAAAAAACCCGCAGAAGCAAAACCAGAAGAAATTTTGGCACCATCAAAATCGAGTTTAAGAAAGTCTTCCTCGGGTTTCTTCCAACAAATGGTGTTTCTTTGGCGAGAGTTACTCTTTTGTTTGGTCATTCTTATTATAACGTCTTCATCGTCTAAGTCCTCCCATTTGGATTTTTTCCAGTTTTTTATGTGATGGTTGATCATTGCTATCAATTCATCTGATGTTCTTATACTTTTGTTATCAAATACGATCTTGTTTATCTTTGTCCAAATACTCCACCAAGAGAAGGATAGAATAACTGTTGTTTCTGATAAAACACAACCTAAACTACAGAAGCAAATATTGACTTTTTTTTTAAACGGAAAGAATTTGACGCATTAGACATGTCTGGTCTGTCGAGAGACTGAAAGCGACAGACATACTAACTTTCATGATATAATAACGGAGCTACAAATAAAACAACAAAAAGAAGAACCCGCCCCCAATAGCAAGAGAGAAGGAGTTTCGAACTCATGACCTACCGGTCAGCAGATTCAATACGTGTCATCCTTACCAACTATACGCAGGAATTCAGATTACGCTAATTAGGCTGTAAAATACGGAGTAATAAGAACGCAAGAAGTCCCACTTTTCTAATTTCTTCGTCTTCGCCTTGTTAGCCCATTGTCTCTCTCCCCTAAGTGAAGTCACTACCTCCCCTCCATCAAAAAGCTTCCCCGAATTCGATTGCACTCTCCCCGTCAGTCTCTATCTCTCATTTTCATTCGCCAACTTTTATCTCGATCGAGACCTCTTTTGACATTCAATCAGCTGAGTCGATCAATTGAATATTCTCGCGGAGGCGGCCTACCTAATTTCTAGGGTTTCGGATTTCTCTGCTGTTTTTCGCCGTTGCGAATGGAATCGGATGATGACATGCATGATGCGAATGATGTCGAATCACTTGAAGATTTCTACAGCGGTGACACCGTTGATTCTGATGATGTAGCCGATGGAGATTACGAGTTCATTGATAATGATTCCGAGGATTCCGACGAATTCACTCTGCGTCGCCACCAGGTGCATTTTTGGTGTTTCTGATCGAGTTTCTGAATGATTTTGTCATTGGAATTTGTCAAAATTTTGTTCGGCTGGTTGCTGGTTCCAGGCTGCTTTGTGCTCATTTTTCATTAGTTTGGGATCCAATTACAATTATCTAATTAATCTACGCCGAAGCTAAGCTTCCTTACTGGATCGCGTGACATTTAAGCTTAGCTGCTATGCTTGTAAGAAAATCGCAATCTGTTTGGAATTGGACTCTGTTAAGTTTGCCAGAGATGTTCAAGTGTCTTGCTCTGAGAAATTACTGAAGCTTCAAGTACAGTTGCATAGATTAGGAGTTTTTATAGTGTTTGAAGCAGGCCTGTGTTCATTTAAATCAGTTGATATACATTCAAGTAGTTGGATAAATTGGATTGAAATTTGAAAGTTGTCTTCCTAAGATTGTTTTGTCATTTCACTTAGGCTTTGGCTGCTAGGATTTTTTCACTGAGCTATAACTGGAGCATATGACCAGCTCGCTAAATCATGTTGTTCTAAAGGGCTTCTGATCTTTAGATGTTATTACTCCAAGACAAAATTTCAGCTGAACAAGGCATGCCCTGATCTAATGCATAGTCATTAATCATTAGCATATAAGTTAGTGTAGCAGTGATACAGCAGTGTTGATGGATCTGCAAGCATTCTAAGTTCAGTCACTTCAGTGTTTGTTTTTCATGTATCAAATTGAAAATTATGATTGTACAATTTTCCTATATTTTGATTTAGAAGACAAGTGAATTTGGTTCTTTCCTTCTCTATTTGCCTGTTTTCATAGTCGTTAAATCATATTAAATATGAGTTTTATCTCAGCCAAGCTATACTGTATTAAGCGAAGCTGATATTCGCCAACACCAAGAAGATGATATTACAAGGATATCTACCGTGCTTTCCATTTCAAGGGTTGATGCTGTAATTCTTCTTCGTCACTATAACTGGTAAAGTGCTACCATAGTTCCTTAAGCTGCCGGATTTGTTTCAATATGACCATTTTGCCTTCATTTGTTCCTCCTTTATTTCATGGGCGGTGGTTTGAAACCATTATTTTGTTTCTAAAATCAAAATCTAACTTTGAAACTGCTCGTGTCATGAAATTGTTTATAATTTACTTGTGCATTGTGGTATTTTGTTTTTATTGGTTGACCCTTAGCTATTTGGATTGGACTTCTAGGAGTGTGAGCAAGGTGCATGATGAATGGTTTGCTGATGAAGAGAAAGTTAGAAAGGATGTCGGTCTATTGGAGAACCCTATTCTAGATCCCTCAAATGCAAAAGAAGTAAGTCCTACACCAAAGCATATTTTTAAAACATGTTTCAGTTGAAAGGTGGATACATACTCATTAAAATTAGGCATAAGAACTTTTTAGGTCCTCGAATTTTCATTTCCACTTAATCTTTTTTTGTGGGATGACTTGAACAGCTGACATGTGGCATCTGTTTTGAGGACTTTCCAAAGGATGTTATTTATACAGCAGCATGTGGACATCCATTTTGTAGCTCTTGTTGGACAGGTAATTTTCTCTCCTTTGTCCAAGCCATTCGTGGCTGCATTTTTCATGTAAATTTATATTTCAGAAGAATAAAGAGAAGAGGCCTCTCATTGTGGTGTTGCTACCCCACTTATGCCGGAGGCTCTGGCCCTCCATGATTGCCTCACTGATGCGAAAAGCATAATCTTTCGCCTATTGAAGTGGAGGGCGATAAGTAGCCGATAACCTCACTATTATAAATGCGGTAAACGGGATTTGGAAATGCTTGTGGGAGATTGTGATAATCATCACTAATGTGCAGATTTTGGTTTCCTCCTTTCCTTCTGCTTGGGTTTCTCATACTCTCCGAGAAGGAAATGCGGGGGCAAACTTGGTGACCAAACTCCAGCATGATTTTGATCTTGATTCCATTTGGACTCATTCTGATCTCTGTGCATTAGTCCGAAAGGATGCAACGGGGTGTTGAGTAGACATATATGCTCACATACTCACGCCGAGATCTTTGCCTCGTATCAAAAATAAAAATTTTTTTTTTTTTTTTTTGAGAAGGCCTCTCGAGTCTCGATAGCCTCTAGGCAGCTTCAGCCTTTGACTTTTTTCTTCTACAGAAGTTTAGAAGTTCTTTTATGTTTGACCTCACCCTATTCATGTACAGGTTACATAAGCACCGCGATTAATGATGGACCTGGATGTCTAATGTTGAGATGTCCTGATCCATCTTGTGCTGCTGCTGTGGGACAAGATATGATAGATTTGTTGGCTCCTCCGGATGATCGGAAAAAGTATACCCGTTATTTTCTAAGATCTTATATTGAAGACAATAGGAAGGTAAATATTGCAACAATAGACTAGCATAAACAGTTGGTGCTGATATATTTTCTTTCCATAATACCTCAATAGTTCTGCTGTAGACAGGCAAGATTTTGATTGGTTGACTATGACTGCATGTTTTCTTTTGCAGGCTAAATGGTGTCCTGCTCCTGGCTGTGATTATGCTGTGGATTTTGTTGTTGGTAGTGGAAACTATGATGTTACATGCCGTTGCTCTTATAGCTTTTGCTGGAATGTAAGTTCCCTCCAACTTATTGTTTTCACTGGAAATAGATGTTTGCTAACTACAATGGAGAACACCGAAACACGAGTTTCTTCTTCCCATTTGATGCCCCTACTTTCCTTGACAACTCATACAAATTGGATAATGCAGTGCACAGAGGAAGCTCACCGGCCTGTTGACTGTGGGACTGTCTCTAAGTGGATTTTAAAGAATAGTGCAGAATCTGAAAACATGAATTGGTATGTAAGATTGGTATATTTCTACTTTCAATTTCTTTTGATGGAAGTAGGGCACGAGAATTTCAATATGATATTATTTTGTAGAAGCCGTAGTAAAAATGTGTGTATGGCTAGCCATTTATAGGGATAGAAAGATTTCAAGAGGGAATCCTGTGATTAGCAGAAAATATGCTGTTTTTGTTACCTTGCTTCCTCTTTTATACCCCCTAGGTCATAGTTTACTGATTGAATGTAGTTTATGATTTTGATATTTATGGATGTGTTTATGACTTCATGTGGATGCTGCTCCCTTCATTGTCAGAGTTCAAATGAAAGTTCTTATAGGGTGGCCCTCGTAAAGTTGGGGTTGGAACTAAAGTCCTTGGATCTATATGCCTGTGTATCTTGAACACGATTTCTTTCTTTTAAGGACCATTACCGATTAGTGTTTTATGGCAGGATACTGGCTAATTCTAAGCCATGTCCCAAGTGCAAGCGCCCCATTGAGAAAAACCAAGGATGTATGCATATAACATGTACCCCACCTTGTAAATTTGAGTTTTGCTGGTAAGCTCATGCTGAGCCATTCCTATTCTCTCCTATTTGAGGAGTTCATGACTCTTCTTTCTCTCTCTATATGAAGTGTTATGATATAGACTGAATTTGTTTATAAATATTCAGGCTTTGCTTGGGTGCTTGGTCTGACCATGGGGAGAGGACTGGTGGTTTCTATGCATGTAATCGATATGAAACAGCAAAACAACAAGGAGTTGTAAGATGATCAGTTTCATTTGTATTGCTTGTGCATGTGTAGTCTCTAAGCAAGTTGATTTTTCGTACAGAATCTAAATCTTTCCTGATTGATTGTAGTATGACGATGCCGAGAAACGTAGGGAGATGGCCAAAAACTCTTTGGAGAGATACACTCATTACTATGAAAGATGGGCAACTAACCAGTCAGTATGTATTGGTTCAGGGTTTGACTAATTTCTCAGCCATGTTACATTCTCCTTTGTCAACTGTAGCTTTTTTCCCCCTTTTATAGAAAAGCTGTAGCATGTTGATATAGTTTTGGCTGTCTGTCACACAGTCACTCCTGTTTTTAACTTGTGTATGTATTCTTTGCAACTATCTCTCATAAGTTTCCCTTTTTTACCCTTTTCTTGCAGTCTAGGCAAAAGGCAATTGCAGATCTTCAACAGATGCAAAGTGTGCATGTAAGCAAATCTGCTTTGGGTTGAAACTCCCCCCCCCCCCCCCCCCCCCCCCCCCCTCTTTCTACCTTTCATCGTGAGGCTACTGCTTGAATTTTGTTCTCCTTGCTCGGAGGTTTTATAAGTTGTGTTGCCATTTGGGGCTAGACGAACAAAGAAACATTCCTCCAGTTCTCATATAGCTGCACTTGCCTGCATGTAGATTAAATAAATAAAGAAGCTCTATGTAATATCTTGACATCTTTAATCATCTGAGATTCTCTATCTGGCATTTGCATAATAGCATCAGACTTTTCTTATCTTTGCTGCATGATTTCATTTTTATTATTCTTGGTCTTTGTTTCTCTTATGGAATTCTTGAGTTTGAGATGGTTTTCTGGATTTTTTCTAGTTGGAGAAGTTAAGTGACATACAATGCCAACCAGAATCACAGCTCAAGTTTATAACAGAGGCATGGTCGCAGGTGAATTTTTTTATACCATATCAGTTAATTATACTCTTCAAGCTGAATGTAGTTCCTTACTTGCTTATTTGTGGTTTTCAGATTGTAGAATGCAGACGAGTCTTAAAGTGGACTTATGCTTATGGTTACTATCTGGCTGAACATGAACATGCGAGACGCCAGTTCTTTGAATACTTGCAGGGTAATCTCATATTATTTTACTTTTCAGATCATAATATATTTTAAATTCCAGTTGCTGACTGTCTCCTCTGTAGGCGAGGCTGAAGCTGGCTTAGAACGGCTTCATCAGTGTGCTGAGAAGGAGCTGCAAACATACCTAACTGCAGAAGGGCCATCAAAAGATTTCAATGAATTCCGCACAAAGCTGGCGGGTTTGACCAGGTCTCATTTTTAATACGAGTGTTTCATAAAATCATATATATACAATCTGATGCGGATTTGACTCACTGATGCCTTTTTATCTCTTTGATTAATCATTTTTTGGCAACAGTGTGACCCGAAACTACTTTGAGAACTTAGTTCGAGCTCTAGAGAATGGTCTATCCGATGTGAATTCCCACGGTGCCTGCAGCCAAGCAACAGGCTCGAAGACCTTGGGAGGAGGTGGTGGTGGTACGAGTAGCAGCAGCACCAGCAGGGGAAGAAGCGCAAGAGGAAAGGGAGCAACATCAAGATCTAGTGGAGCAAGCAGGGCAGCGGATGATTTAGACTACTGGTCTTGTGACCGCTGCACATATGCAAATTCCATGTCTGTATCAGCTTGCCAGATGTGCAATCAACGAAGGTAATGGTGTCTAACTTCGTGTAACAGTACTAGACTTTGGCAAAACCGTTCTGGAACTCAGGCCAAGTATAATATACCGGACCTCTGTAAATGTGCACAATTTCACTGTCCGAGTGTCCGTACCTCGCAAATAAGTTAAAACCCTAATAACTTATAAAGAGTGCCTAGAGGTTTAAATTTTTCGGATATTTGATGCTTCGTGGAATCTCCTCAGGCCCGATTAGTGGACATTCAACGGTCGGCAACCGTGGAGGGGAGGAGAAAGCGGCATTGGGTAATGCAAGTGCCTGTGTTATTTTCAGAGGGAGGAACAAGGTGGATCTTGCTGTATATAGTTGTTGCTTTCAGGTTCATGCATCCTACAAACCGCCCCCGCTGAGGCGCGTCGGTAACGAGTTATCATGTGTTCACTGCCGTAGCCGTAGGTATATAGGTTTGTAGCTGTACTTGTAATGGTGATAGGCCCGGAGGGCTCATTCAGGCCGTCAGGCGCCTTTGTTGTAATAGTAAAAAAGTTATGCATGTCATGCCCCCCTTTGGAGTATTAAGCTTTTGGCTGTTCTGGAAATGAATTGTAATAAATTTATACAACTTAAACCAAATCTCGTTCAAGTTTGTTGGCTTGTTGCTTTAAAAGAGGTTGATCCTTCGTAGTTCTCGTCGATTCTCTATCAGCTATCATTGGCAGATCTGCCACGAAATTGAACTGAGGGAAGACCAAAGCCGTGCAAATCTTCAACGCCGATGAATCCATTGTCGTTGTTAACCAAACCGACAGCGAATCTTGAAGCGATGGGTTGGAAAGAGTACGTGAATAGTGAAGGGGTGAGGTTTGAGAAGAAGTATGGTCAGCCGCTTGTTACGCCTTCAACAGTTGCGTTCCTTCTATGGAGGTTGGGAGAATTCGGAAGCCAAGCATACGTAGAAGAGGAGTTATTGAGTTGAGCTCTCGGACAATTTTCTAATTATTTTTCAAAAGTAAAATAGACCTTGATGTAATTTACAATTTACTATTTTGTTGTCTATTTAAGTAGAAGAAAATAGAAGGGAGGCGAATCAAATTTTATCGGGTTGTTATATACACGGTGAAATTATCGGATATTCACACGGTGTCGACATCGACTTCCTGACCCTACAGTCCTACCGACACCAACTCCCTAGGTCGGCACTGCAATATTGTATTAAATGGGAGACACATGTTCTGGGTCTACAACTTACGTATAGGTCGACAGCTTCACCGATACCGACTTCTCAGGTCGATACCGTGCATATAGCGATATCTCACCGTGCCGATAGCAGGATCGAATTTTATATGTAAAATTTGTATGATTATCATTTTTTTACAAGTTTGGAGAAGGAGAGAGAGTAATGGTTAGAGCATCCCAACGATATGATTATTCTATATACTCAAATCAAATGGGGAAAAGAAAATAGATTTTATATGGAAAATAAGAAAATGAGAATAAGACTAACTCCAATGGTTGTGTGCAAATGTCTAAATGTGCATTTTTTTGACATTTTTGAGCTCCATTGGTTGCTTTTGGGGTGTGCAAATGTGCACATTTGAGCATGTAATGTGCAAATTTGAGCACAACACCTCCCCATGTGCAAAAACTTTTTCAAAAAGTAAGACAATTTTATTGGTGTGTTTTTTATGATTTTTGTTTTCTTTTTTGTTTTAAATTAATTGTATTTGAATGGTGTGTAAAAAATACACATTTGATCATTGGAGAAAAATACCAAAAAGTAAGGTGTATTTTTACACACCTTGTGCAAATGTATACATTATAGACAAAACCATTGTGGATAGTCTAATGATTAGAATATTTATCAAATAATCCTAACTTAAAAATGAACTAATTCTACCGCTCGCTAATTGTAATTTCCATTTCCTCAAATACGAAGGCCATCGACTTTCCTAACGCCTGGAGTTGTACCGCCAAAAAAAAAAAAAAAAATTCCCTCTCTCTCTCCCGGTACAATGTCGCCGGAACCTCTATTCGAACCGCGGATTGCAGAACTACTTTCTCGTCGGACAAAGGTTCGTAGGAGGATCAGGGCCCTATCACTACAGTCCTGGCGGAAGCAATCAAGTTGAAAGGCGGACAAAAGTCGATTTCAATTTAGGTATTGTATGAATTTGAATTTTCAAATTAAATATGTGATGAGATTTTCAGTTAACGTCTGTGATTGCCGTAGCGAGTAACTGACGACGGATTTCAGTTTTCTTTTCCGGTCAAGTAAAGATATGGCGAAATTTAGCGATTAGAAAAAAGAAATATCGGATTTCTAGGATGAATTTATGACGCTTTTCTGGTTTTACTGGATTATTGGCGGTTCGCCTGCTGGAGTAGGAATTTTAGGGAGTAGCTATTGTTGGACGAGTTTTTCACTCGTTTTCTGTGGTACTACATGCAGGCTAGTTTGAAGGTGTCTGTAATTACTTCAGTCGTGATCGATTTGCCGTTTTGTTTTCCGTCACGCAAAATTGGAAGTCCTATGGTGATTGGAGAAAGTTCCGGACGAATTCCTGGTATGGATTTAAGTTTCGCATTTTGAATTTCATAGGATTTGACTCTTTGCCTAACCGAATAGGAATTTTTAGGGGCAAGTGAAGTCTAATTTCTTACTGGCGATTTCATTTTGTCTTCCATTGTTAATGGACGAGAGAGTAGGTTTTCTGGCAATTTCATTTGCATATATAGTGTTTTAATCAGCATCAGCCGACTCTTCATTTTGGTGATAAACATGATCTGATTCTATTCTAGATGAACAGCGTAACTCGGCAATGATCCATAGTAATGAGATAGCTAGCTATGGTATATAATCTTAGAAAGCTTGGAAACATGGATATGTCGAAGTATTCATTTTCTTTTGGGCTTACATTGTTTCTGATTTGGGGTAATAGCTAAGCTGTCTGTAGTTCAAATAGTGGAAGACTATGTTGCTGTCCGTATTCAGCTAATATCACATCTATGTTTCCAGAGGAGGAAACTGGTCAGTAGGGGTGCCACAGATCATATAGTTCAGTCGACAGAAAGAGGGATGTGGCCGGTTTAATAAACTTCTATTAGTTCAAACATGTGAATTTCGAGCAAAATCCACATCCAAGAAGTCGAGAACAAGAAAAATCCAACCAGTGAACTTGTTTAAATACTAGATTTAAAATCAAATGCTACTTCCCGAACAAAGCATAGAATACTTTCAATAAATCCTTTCCTTTGGATTAAGTTTAGGCTATTGGCCGGATTTAGCTTTGCCTCCTCCTGAGCTAAAGCAGTCATATGTAGTCATTGAATTTTCGGCATTTTTTTCGCTCTATTTGGACTGGCCCCTTGATTTTCCTGTGAATTCAAAAATAGAGTTCATATATATGAAGCTCCAGTGCCAACCCAAATGTGTTTAATCCCCAGCATCTTCTCAGTTTCCAATCTCTGAGATTCTATTCTTTTAGGCATGCTACCGCATGTAGTAACATCAGACACACCTTCCATTGTGAATCGTGATGCAAAATCTTGTCAGTCATATGAATCGGACCACCAATATGGCTTGAGTCAAGAGTTATTTTGGATTCCATATGATTAACAATTCTTTTAGCTTCTAGACATTCTAAAACTGTAAGGCCATAGATATATCTATCCTTCATGTTTCCCTGTGCCTTTTGATATCTTAGCAAGTTTCCAAGAGAACTGTTGTACATCTCTTACATGAACTGAATTTGACTTTAACAACAAATCACTAAAAAAGCAAACAGAAGCTGCAATAACCATACATCATAGGTGAAGGAAAAGTTATAAGTCCGTCCATCGCATGATCATCAATGAAAATCTTTTGTTATTTAAAAAATTACAAAGCTAGTCAGCATAACAGTCTAAACAAGAAAAGAAATGCCCTTCCGAGGATCTTAACACCCCAAAGTTCCCAAAATCATAGCATGATGAGAAAAAGTTTCTCAGACGCTATTACAGAACTTTGGGCAGATCCATATATATAATTTTTGAAATAAAGACAAGAGAGGAGGAAGATGGAGAAGCATAAAAGTAAACATAAGTCCTACCTACTCAAGTTAACAAGGTTAATGGTAATCAGAAAGATAACTAAATGCAAGGTGAAAATCAAAAGTTAGGAACTTGACTTGTATACATCCCTTTCCTTAACCCTAGAGTCCTACCTGATCCATCTTCTCCTCCTGCAGCCTAAAAGCTCTGTAAACGGCTATGTATCATTCCATACCGTGAAGGTTGGAGCTCCATGACAGACAGCCATATTACTGCTCCTTGGAGCCATTGCTGGAACCACTGTCGAGATCCAATTGTTACAACCCGAACCCTGATGATCATAACCTCCAGTCCCCTTCACGACACCTCCACTCGCCTGCTGCGAAAGATAATACATGTTTGCGGAACCATACATGTTTTCATACCCAATTTGCTTCACCTGATCACTTTCCCCTAAACCATGGTCCACTTCATGCCCAATCAAAGAAGCTGATGGCATGGCATACCCTCCATTGTTGGTTCCGTACCCTCCACTACCACCGCCATCTCCTCCTCCGCCCCCATAGATGATAGAATTAGACCCTGAGCTGTGCTCCATAGAGGAACTATCCATTCCCATAAGGTTATAGGATGGTTGGTGGAAGAAGTTGTGTGTGTTGCCTAGTTGTAGTTGATGAAGGTCTTGGAAGCTGTTTTGAGTAGTAGTATCACACTCTTGTTCTTGCTTGCACCAAGCTAGCCTCTGCTGCTGATTGTACTGGTACTGCATGCTCAGTGGCTGAGCCTGTTGAAAGGCGATTGCCGGCCAGCCAGTATGGTAGCCGCCGCCACTGAGCTGTGACACGGCATTCTTTTCGCCTGTCAACCGGTGCATATCCGAGCCAGTCAGCTCCTCCACCTCTTTCAGCCGCTTCCCTGCCCCTCCAATGGGCAGAGTGCTGCTCTCTAGTATTGCCTTGACATCATATCTGTTTATTTCAAAGTTAGTTACTGCATTGAGTCCTCGGAATTTTATCGCCGCAATGTCGTACGCCTCTGCTGCTTCCTCTTGGGTGCCTGAATCATGTGGTTGGTTAGCATTAGAACATGAACATCATTCTAAGTTCACAGCACCTGTAACTGTAACAATCCAAAAGCCTTCAAAATTACAGACAGACCCAAGGTTTGAAACTTGAAAGTACTTACTAAAAGTGCCCAAGTAAAGGTCTTTGTTGCCAGCAACCCTTCCAATTCGTGCCTGCCATCTTCCATGCTGATGATGTCTGACATTACATTTAAATCAACGAGTCTTAAAAATAAAAATCCATTAAATTTTCCAGAAAAGGAAAAAAAAAAAAAAATCACTGTTCAAACAAATGCTTCATCATTAAAAGAAACCAAATACGTGTTCCTGTCCAGGGAGGGTCAGAAGAAAGTAATGCCCTACAAAAGTCTAGCTTCTTGCCAGAGGCATTGCAGAATTTCACGTGGGCACATGACTGTGTGTGTGCAAGTGTGTGTTTTTTATTAAAAGCTAAATACCTCACCTCACCAGCTAATTACCAGTCAAAAGATTGAATACTTCCAGATTCAAGAAATAAAATAAAAAAATACTAAATTATTAAAACTATGGGAAAAAAAATCCCAAATACACGTACACGGATACTTCTGCACAGTCCAAGCTAGACTTTACCAAACATTTATTTATTTAATTTTGAATTCAGGAGTGAAGATTCGGCATCCTTAATTTAAGGGAATTAATTCAATTATTCATGTGCAGGGGAGGAAAAGAAATCTAAACATTCCTTGATGCACATAATACCTATCACAAAATCTAGTCAAAGATGAACAAAACCAACGACGTTATATATATATATAGTTGCAAAGAAAAATAAAGAAGAAGCTTCTGATAGATTATTAACTCTGATGATCACAAAAGTCTTTGTGTTTCCTTTATTAATTAATTAATTCCATCATCAATTGTTGGTATATTAAAATGATTGAAACAACATCTTTATTCAGTTATTTATATATATATGATGATATATCCCAAAGTAGTGTTTTCCAGAATCACCAATGATTGATCGTATGCACATAAAGACCTTCTGAAAAAACTGAAGCTGGGAAGTGTACTGCCCAGATGTGCATACTGATCGAGTTTGCAATTAATTTCATTCAATTCAACTCCTTGAAAATCCAACTGTTTAGGTTAGTTTTGCAGATTCTTCCAGCTTCAAACAAGAAGACAACAATGTGCCAAAAATTTAAGTACTGTACCTTGTCACTCCACGGTAGATCGATGCACCACGAGAAAACCCACTGCTCTTCCTGCATTTAGGTATAAGGCAAAGAATTGAGATCAATTTGCAAGCATGTATCGATCTCCTCTTTACAATCTCATGAAATCAATCCAAATAATATGCATATGTGCTTCATTTCACCTTCTAAGGGATGCAACATATTCCTGTCTAGTCATGTGCTTCATCTCCTCGATCTCTTTCTCGTAGTTGCTAATCTGTTTGACCCAAATTTTATGAAAAGAAGTCAGTCTCAGGATCGAATTCATCGCGTGCAGTAAGCAGGAAAACATGTTCCTCTTGATAAGGAACAAAACCACCACAAACTTTCACCCTTTCTTTAGACCATCCCACTTCATATATAACTGGAAAAAAAAGAGTAAAAGGTGAAACCCAAATTTCTTCTTACAGGGAAGTTTGTCGTGGTAGTGGTACCCCAGTATTTAAGTGCTGCTAAATCATATGACCTAGCTGCTTTATCTTCCTTATCATAGCCACCTGCAAATAAAAAAAAATACAGAACTCAAAAATCATGGGGATGTTGCTTTTAGATCTCAATAAGGAAGTTAAAGGAAAAGGGAAGCACTTCGCTTTGTTCCTCCACTTACCCAAATAAACTGGAAGTTATGGCAGCAAAGCAGGTTTGTCGAGCGCCGAAGAACATCAACACCAAAGTACCAAAACAAGGAAGCATTCTAGCTAGTTAGTTGCATGATTGGTTTGAATATATTAATAATCTAACAAACTGAAACTAAATATATTGAGCTTAGTTTATGTATAAACCTTGTCTCCCTTTCCTTGTCTGCCCTTCTCTCCTACAACTGTTGTCCCATAGATGAGCTTCATATCTTCCTGTCCACCTATGCCTGCATATATATACATATATATGAAAATCAAAACCCTAATCAAGTATCCGATTAAATAAGAGAATAAAGCACTTAAAATCTATTGATTTCACTCCTAGGTATGTCAAATCAACTGCTTATTCAAAGATAGAAACCTTGTTACTCCGCGGTATATTGAAGTCCTTTGTCCAAATGTATCAATAGACTTCCTGGGGACAGCTTCTATTGCACCACTTTGAGCATCAACTCCTGTTGAAATTCCATTGGTGCTATCACTTTGTTGCTTATTGCTATTGTTATCCGACAAACTACTCTCACTTGCACCACCTCCACCGCCACCAGCCACAAGGAGGGGCAACCCTTGAGCGGTCTCCGTCCCACTGCTCGTCATTGAAAGGGAGAGCGTCTGGGCACTTGATAGGCCTCCTCCTTGCAAGCTGGCTACGTCGTTCTTGCTTCCAGTTGTCGGTTGATTTCTCAACCAAGTCTTGATAAGTGAAACATTAACACCGTTGTTGTCAGTGCTGTTATTGTCAGCGGTACTACTATTTCTAGGGTTTATGAGATTTGTGGCTAGGTTAGAAGAAGGGAGCTGCAAAGAGCAGTTTGAGAACATGTAGTCTCCATTGTTAGTATGGTGATGGTGATCATAAGATGGTGCATCTCTTATGGAGTGGATGCTTCCTAGAAAGTTCTCAAGCTTTGGCTCTTGGTTGCATGCCGGTGTAGGCGGAGCCCTAGTGGTGGTTGTGGTGGTTGCCACCGTTCCGCCGACAAGCATAGAGTTCGTTCCCAAGGTAGCCTTCAAGTTCCAATCTGTACCCACATGATAAAATCAGTGACTAATTAAAACAAAATCTTAAAAATGAGTTTACAAGGGCATGAAATAGATATTTCTCTGTCCTGTAGCTGCACCATTAGAACAGAAGAGAAGTTTTTTTTTTTTGCTATAAATTTAGGAAGGCCCTAGCTGCACCATTAGAACAAAAGAGGAGGGTGATCAGAGTTGAACTTGAACAGACCTTGTGAGTGGCTATCTCTATTGAAGGCTTCAAGAAGGCCATAGGAGGCTGGGAGGTTGAGTCCTGGCTGCCCAGGAGTGTGTGAGCTGATCAGATCATAGCAGTTCCCAGCCGAGACATCGGTACCTGATATTTCATGGTGAGCTTGAGAATTAGGAAGCTCTTGTGGGGATAGAGAGAAACCCAACCAGTTCATAGACCCCATTTAGAGAGAGAGAAAATCAAGCAAAAGAACTAGATTTTTGTGTTGATCTCTAGAGATAGGGCAAATGAAGTGGGTGTTTCTTTTTTTGTGTGCTGGGTTTTTTGGGGGATGATGCTCACAAGGATAGAGGTGAAGTGATCAATAATCAGTCCATGCATGAAGTGCAGAAAGCCCTAAAGGAAGCAGGTAGTAGCAGGTGGGAAGAAGCCATAAGTGGTGAGGAGGAGAAGATATTGAGAGCTTTGGAACGGTCAAAGAATATGTTGAAGAAATCATTTCTTCCAATGCAAAATGAAGATTTATATATACAAATTAATCTCTCCTCCTTTCCCACAAAATTACAAAGGGGTGCACGCCCTACAAGTTAAGGGGTACCATATCACCGGTAGTAGCTAATTAAGAAGAAGGGCACTTGCATTGAGTATTACTATATTCTATAATAACATGACAAATTTGAGCCCTTAATCTCTTGATTAGTAGTAGGAAGATATTATGCTTAAAGTGAATACTTTAATGCCATTAATTATTATAACCATTTTTACTATATTGCTTCAAAGAGAGTTTAGTAAGTTTATGCCCTTCCCCTTTTTGCTTTCACACATATGCAAGTTTTACACACCACTTGTTCTTATCTTCATACCGAATCATAGATAAGCATTGAGATCGAGTAATTATTTTTAATGTGGCCATGGTTTGGTCCAACACATGGGATCTTAACCTAAGGAGATAACCATGTGTGGTTACGTAAGCTTAAAACTAACTTTGCATCCCTTTGGACTTCTTAGTTGCATATATCTCAATCATCATATATAGTATTTTAAAGCATCAGCTGGTATATATATGCACCTACATTTAATCAATTAATGTTGAGACCTTCGATCACTATAGCTAGTCTATAGAGGTTAAAACTTAAAAGTGAACCATGTTCAATCAAATAATTGAGTTATCAAACTTAAAAGTGAACCATGCTGTAAATAATAATGGTTCTCTATTATTGCTTATAGTTATCTGCAGAATGAGTTAAGTTGATAAGATATGTCATTCAAGTTCAGATTATTATCTATATGTGAAAGCTTCTATGACCCAAAAACTGATGTTCCAATAATTTTTTTTTCCTGTGTTAATTTCTGTGTCTGAAATTTGTACTCCTATGAGCATGAAATGCACTCTAGGGCGTGTGAAATTGAGAGGTTGACACTTCATATGATGAATGGAATATTTATCTAAGATAGCAGCAGCAGTAGTAAGAAGAGGAGGAAATTGACTGGAACCTGACAAACTATCAAGTTAAAGAGAAAAAAGAAAAATTAAGTTGATAGAAAACCCCACACGTTGCCCCTCTCCACACCCATTTATATCTTGCCCAGTGCCCCAGTTGGACAAATAACCCCTCTGCCAAATTACACCAACCACTACCTTCTCATTGGCACCTCTTTTTCTCTCTCAGATAATGGGGAAAAACCCCCATAACTCGCTCACATTCCATCCATATCTCATAATACTTCAAAAAAAAAATGGGGTTCCTATGACCCCATTTTTGAGACGATTGGAGGGATAAATCGTAAGATGTGTCATGGTCGATCGAATAGTTGAGTTGCCTATAACGGTAACTTAACGCAACACTTTTGGAATTACACTCACAGATCCAATCGACGTCGATCACAACATCATCTTCTATTCTTCTATGTGTTCTTTTAACCATTGAGTTATGTCCCGGACGTGTAACGGGTCTCTTTCTTTTATATCTATTTGGTAGGCTCTGCACTGCACAAATAACAATAATGCATGCATGTCTGACACCTTTTGACACAATGCAAACTGCCCAATTTCATGTGTTTACATATATGTATCTCCCTACCCTGCATCTTGTGTGTGCGTACTATACTCTGTATCTTCATATATCCTAGTCTGTATTTTTGGACAAGGTTTTTAGGATCATTACGTTCAACCTTATTAATTTTAAACTATTATCCTAATAATAATTTTTCAATCTTAGAAAAAATTACTTAAGTAGCTGAAAGATTTTAAATCTCAACTAGCTATTAATGTTGAATTAAGCGAGAGGGTGTAAATTAATTACATATATCCACCAGTACGTAAATTAGGCTACTTTAAATGTAAATTAATTACAGTACAAAAAAATACTCATAAATTATTATATGGAGTGTATGTTTTTAGAAGACCACCCATATTTAAATGTCTAGTACTATTTTTGAGTTTTGGGAGTATTTTAGAGGATATATTTGTGTATCCTATTAGCATGCAAGTACTCTTTAATTCTTAAAACTTATCTAATACATATATTGGTTGGAGAATTTATATACTATGCTCTATAATGCTTGATTTTCTTGTTGTTTCAAAGAAAAATTTTAAATTTAATGGTACAGTTCATACGATATCTTTCTTTTTAGAAATAAATATGCTTGAATTAGAAGTATTTTTTGTCTTTACGAACAAAAAACAACGAGTTTTAATAGGTGGATGATCTTCTTAAAATATATCTAGTTTATGGATTGTTTATTGTAATAGGTGTTTATGTAAAAAGTACCATAATTTAAAGGCGGTTATGTGTAATTTACCCTAAAGAAAATTATTTCTTATAAACACAGAAAAAGATATATGTTATATCTACATGTGAAAGATTAAAAAAGTGTTTATTATAGACATAAAAGAGATGTTAAAAACTACAAACAATTTAATTCATTAATATATATACCAATTCATAAAGAAAAACTAGAAATAATGAATAAAATTTTAGAAAAAGTTAAGGAGGTTTTACTTGGCTGATGCAATGGCACCCTTATTTTGGGACACTAACCCTTGTCTTACGGGGGTGATTTTAGGGGGTTGTGGGGGACAATTTGGAAGGAACTCATCCCTCCCCCTCTTTCTACCGTGTATTACTCAATCCTGTACATCTGTTCGTATCTCCTCTTTGCATTACTCGTATTAATGTGGATATGTCATTTAATCTTTTAATTAGTACACTTTAGGTAGTTTTAAGTAACAAAAAGTATTGACTTTTGCTATTTATCAATTGATCGTAATGAGATCAATATATATTTTGGATATATTAGTCAATCCAAGGTACTTGCAGGTTTTATAGTTTTTTTGCTCCGTATCAATTCAAGGAGTTTTTGTCATCATATATATAAGATCAATATATATAAACACAAAGGTATAAGAAGGTGAATTAATTATGGGGATAATTAGTTTTGGGTTGCATCTCGAAGGAGGAAAAAGAAAGAGCAAACAACTTTGGTTTGACCGTTCAAAAGACGGTAAAAACCACATGCTTGGTCTCTCTTTCTCTCATCATGCATTCAAGTTAATTAATTTTTTAACAATAAAAAAATAGTAAAAAACTATGTATTTTCCTTTTAATTACTTATAATAAAAGGCTGTAATTACGTGCAGTTGAATAATTAATCAAAAAAATTAATTAAAAACCCTATACTGCTATACATCCCCCTCCCTCCCCCATCTCTTCTCGGTAATGTAATCCCACAATCATGCCCAATCCTTAGGGCTATGCTGGATTGATTATACACACCTCCATTAATACAACCCCTACTATAGTCAATACATACTTTTGACCCTATTAACCCCAAATTAGGGTTTGTCAATTAATTGTGCCCACTTTCACTTTTCTTATTCTTCTTCCTTTTTTTTTTTTACAGTGTCGGTTTTGTTGTTTTTACTGTCCTTGAATTCTAATTGGGTGCGCGTGGGACTGTGGAGGTGCCTAACGCGTTCTGCGGTGCAAGCTGTTAAAAAAAAATGGATCTTACTTGGTAGGGTATATAGTTTAGTTTACATTATGCGATCTCATAAAATAATATATGGATCTTAGGCCTTGTTTGGTTACTCAGTTAAAAACCCAGGAAGTTTAAAAACTCGTGATATAGAATATATTTCTGTGTTTGGTTGATAGAAAGACACAGGAATTCAACTTTCCAGGAATTTCAATAATTTAAATTCCTCAAAATCGTAGGAAGTTCAATTACTTAGGGGACTAGGTAAGTTCAATTTTCACCCTTTTTAATGTAATTTTTTTTATTTTCCTATTTATATTTGTAAAAAAACATAATTCAACAAAAACGACTTTTTTCAATTCACGGGAAGTACATTTCACGGGAATTCAATTCATAGGAAGTAAGTTTCCGGGAATTGTACTTCCCGCATTCAACCAAACGAGCCCTTAGTAGAAGTTAGTTTACATTAGCCAAAATCGACTTTCAAATGTTGTTGATAAATAAATAAATAGATCAACTCCTAAAATATCAATTGTTTTCAATCCAGTTGCACTCTAACTAGTCACTAGTTCTGCCTTCGACATAAGGTAACAACTTTGCGTGTGGTCAACTCTCATAGTGGCTTAGTGAGATGGGAAATGTATACCGAGTTTAGGAATGAATTCACCATTGTATGACTGACCCACGATAACTAGCAATTTCGACTTCATATAATATACTGTTGGGTATTATATAGTATATGAATATGTATATAGCATATGGAATTAATGATAAAAAGGCCAAAAAGACTTGAAGAAATAAATGACTTGATACAAAGAGCCCTAAACCATTAGACCATGCTATTGTGAATTTTGGAGTGGTGGTGGGAATACTTTGTAAATATACATGATTGCTATTAAATTAATGCCATGTGTTTTTTTCCCCTTATTCTTGCCATCTAGCAAATTTGTATTTTGCAAATCACAAGTATGTAAAAATACGTCTGAACCTTGTATTTATTTATTTTATTTTATTTTTACCATGACGGAGTTCATTGTTTGCATCTAGTCGAATAAAATATAGGTGATCCTATTTATGCAAATGTGTATTTTTGTTACTCTTATTTAAAAATAAAATAAAATAAAATAATGGAAGTATATGGCGAAATGTGAATGAATGATGGGGTTATACTAATAATTAAAAATGGAGTATCCAAGGCGGAGAGACGGTGGTGGGAAGTGGGATTGCATAGGAGAAATCGGCGGAGCGCCCGTGCCTCCTTGGAAACTAAATACTGCGTAGTATACTATTGTGAATTTTTTTTTTTTGAAAAACGAAAAGAGATTAGGAAGAAATAGGAGTTATTCGTAGTCCATTTTAGAACATTTTTTTGGATGAGAATTTGTAAGTCTAAATCCGTGTTAGGATTGGTGGTAGTGTTTGAATGACTTAGATGGGCTAGTTTGTCCGCTACGCTATTAATTTCCTTAAACACATGATGAATGTGTATTGTCTGAAATCAATAGAGGTCTATCAGGGAATCAAAAATGATCATTTCGACTTCCCATTGACATTTCCAAATACCTTTAAGTGCATTGATTATGCAAAATTTATCACCTTCTATTTTGATGTTTTGAATATTAAGTTCCAATGCTTTACAGATTTCCTCTCTCAGAGTTTTAGCCTTGGCTCTGATAATCAAGCACGACAGGATGTCAGCACTCTTCATCAAGACCCAATTGGCTTCGTGATCCCGGATCACAAAGTCAATTGCCAAGTTCCCATTATCCCGAAATTTGGCTTAAAACTTGAGCATTTTGGGTTTTCCCATTCAATACATTTTTTCCTTCTGTTTTCACAAATAGTTGAGTTGTTATGATAAATATAATAGACGTAGGCATTACGTTTATCTCTTCTTTGTCAATTTTATTGTGTTTCAAATGAGGATTTGTTGTTTGATAAATTTGATAATATTGTTGGCAGTACTAGCCTCATTTTTTAAAACCATTTGATTTCTGAAGTATTAGATCCACCACATGGTTAATTGCCATTATACCTATTTTCTCAGTGTCAGTTGTTTGTTTTAGTGTTTTTATATTGGACTATTCGTTTCTCGTATTTCTATTCCATTTGTTGATAACTTTAAAGATTTAATCATCTACTTTTAAGATAATATTTTTGACGAAATTGCAATCCGTTAATAAATGGAAGAAATCTTCTTTATGGTGGTTACAGAACTCAAATTGCATAAGAACTACAAGAAGTGTTTGGTTCTAGGGGTGCAATCTATGTTCCATATCCAGTTTAGATCGGATTTACAATAATCTTTTTTATTTTGAATAAAATTGATAGTAGATGATTTTGTTGAAAATCACCCATCTGGGCTTGGTCTCCAATAAAGTCTTATCCATAAGATTATTATTTGGGATTGAAATGTTTGTTATTTTGTCAAGTGTGTCTAGGTTTAAATGATTTCTTAATTCTCTAATAATCTAATTTCAATTAAAGAAATTATAAATTTATTATCATTCCTCATCTACAACCCTTACCAATAAATAAAATTTGAGAAAAAAAAATCAAAAAATAATAATTCTCGTATCCAGATATTTAGAAAAGACATACAGTATGTTTTAACAACAACAACAAGCCCAGTATATCCCGCTCAGAGTAGGATCTGGGGGGTCGAATTGTACGCACCCTTGTCCCGACTAGGTCGAGAGGGTGTTTCCTAGTGACCCATGACAAGACATCAAGGAAAGAGGATAGCACATACTCTAGAAACTGTAATTAAAAAATAGAAATAGAAAATAAGAAAAGGATGGAAAAGATGCATGTAAGAAAGTTGTGATAGAAGGGAAGGGAAGCATGAGGCGGTAAACGCTGCACCCAACTAGTGTTCATCAACCCGAATAGCACTCATCCACTGCATCCTATCGCGTTTCATCTCCTCAATGAGTCCTAGAGCGCTCAAGTCATGTCTAATCACTTCACCTCAACTCTTATTTGGACGCCCTCTGCCCCGACGGACGCTTTCGATAGCCAAGTTGTCACATCTCTGACCGGCGCACTTAGATCTCTCCTCTACACATGGCCATACCATCGGAGTCTCGATTCCCGCAACTGAGCCAGTCACTCACACCCTTTTTCGGATAGCCTCGTTTCTGATTCTATCGCACAAGGTAAACCAACACTACAACAACCTGAACATCCCCATCTCAGCCACCATGAGCTTTTGTAATTTTTTTTTGTTCTGAAACTAAATACTATATATATAGAGAGAGGATAGATCCTGTGTAAGCAAGCCTTACTGTGTAATTTGTGAGTAAATCTGGAGCGTCGGATTAAGAAGATCAAACGGATGAGATTAAAAGTAACTTGTGAACAGTGACATTATTCGTAGGTACCAAGTGATTATTCGTATGTACATACATATGAATAATCCTTTGTTGCATACGAATAATTACATTATTATACACGAATAATCGCTTGGTATCTACGAATAATTTCTCTGCTCACAAATTACACCGTAAGGGTTGCTTACACGGGATCCAACCTATATATATATATATATATATATATATATATATATATATATATATATATATATATATATATATATATATATATATAGGGTTACGCTCCGGTGAAAACCATAATTGCGGTAAAAACCTGTGAGAATCGGCTTTTTAGCCCCGTTCACTAGCTTTATAGCCCGGTTATAAATAGAACCGATATATAAGGTCACATATTTTAGCCCGGTTCTGAATAAAACCGAGCTATAAAGTCACTAATGTAATTTTAAAACATGAGTTTTGAACACGGTTTTTAGGTTTAACCGATATATAAAGTCATGTGTTATTTTAAAACTGGATTTTTTAGCACGGTTTTTAGGTTGAACTGAGTTGTAAAGTCACTATGTAATTGAGGTTTTTAGCACGGGTTTCAAATAAACCAAGCTATAAAGTAGTTCTCACGGTTTTTACCGCAATTTGAGGTTTTCATCGGAGTCAATCCCTATATATATATATGTGTGTGTGTATTGTGAATTGATTTCATTTAAACTATATATATAGTGCCTCTAAAATGTTATTTAAATACTTATGGATGGTGTACAAAACTTATTTCTCAATTCTGAACTATTTTTTGAGTTTCTTGGCCACAAAAATCAGGAATGGGCTCTCTTATGGGAGATTTATGAGTACTTAGTAGGATAATATTTTTTTAAACTTGGTAATAATATTCGAAAGTTTAGCTCGTTAGTTGTTTAACTATTTTTTTTTTATTTTGGTTCAGTTCGATCGACTCAGTCGCTTTACATGCATCTAGATCGAATACTGTACGTGTGACCTATTTAAAGGGTTGATCATCCCACTCACAAATTGTTTAACTAATCTCTAACATCATATCTAATGATTATCTGTGCAATTGTGCACATTTATATAAGGTATACAAAAATGTACATCAATTTTTTGATATTTTGTTCTATTAATTAAATTTGTAATAATTTACTCTTTTTCAATATATAAGATTACATTTTAAAAGAAAAACTAAAAAACAATTGGAGATGTGTATATACTTTATTGAAAAAGTGGTATACGAAAATGTTGTGCTCATATTTGAATATATTGTTGCAAATATGCACATTTTGAATCCTCTAGTTTTTCATTCTATCATCAATCAGGAAATAAATTACTCCACTTTAATTAAGGTTTTAATTTAAAATTAATTTGGTCCAAAGTCCAAACCATACCCCGTTCTCCCATGTGTCTATTGGTAAATATTAAATGTTATACTACGTACGGGGTAGTATATATATTTATATGATTTGGATTTTTATTTGAATAGCTAATTTTGTTTGTTTTCTTCTTTTTTTTGATTGAGTTTGTTTTCTTAATTTGTTGGTAATATTTTCACTTTTTGGGGACTATTAGCTAGTTAATTAAGATTCCTATTGAATCAGGAATCGATTTCGAAAATATTCAAAACTGTTTTTGATGTTTGGTTTTATAGCAATTTACACTAGATAACTCAATTCTAGGGACACTCAAAGAAACTAATTAACATTAACTTATAATATATAAGGTTACAAATAATAATATTAAAAAGGTTATAAGTTATAGATAAAATCATAAAAGCCAAAAGAATAGCTGTAAATGAATTTTATTTTTTTATTAAAACAAATAAAATATATTAAGAACGATTTTATGTGAGTTTTAATTAACTTAAAAATACATTGAAAGTGTTCATTGGACAAATGTTTGCAATCTATTTCTATAGTCGATCTATATTATTTTATACAACATAAATATTCATATTTCCTCCATTAATAAAAAAATATGTTATTTTAAATTTTAACGAAATAGGAGTATTAATATAGTATATTGAAAATCAAATACAATTAATGATGAAATTTATCAAAATTATAAACTTTCATTTTTAATGGTATCCAAAAAGACAAATATTGTATTCAATTAAAAAGTGCGGATCAATTATTTAACAATTGAATAGGAGAGTAAAATGACTTTTTTATTTTTGATGACGAGGAACCCATCTTCGATGGTAAACCTCGATAACGCGCGTAACCTAACTGGTAAGAGCTACGTACCAAGTAAATCGGTTTGCGCTGACCGACTCAATCAACGGGTAGGGAGTAAGACAAACCTTAGATTAACGAAGAAAACAATACTAGTTTTAACAATTACATCAAAATTGTGATTAATTAGTGTAATTTGGGCTATAGAATAAGAAGAATGCACGCCTCGTGCGTGCTAAGGCATAATTGAGGAGCAATAGGAAGAGGATCCTCTGTGGTAACCGAACAATGCTTTGGAATTAATGCTTTCGTTTGTTTCTTTTTGGGCTCTCTCTAATTAACACTCCTAATTTTTATTTTTTAATTCATTAAAAATAAATAAATACTCTGTAATATTTAATCCAAGGGTTAATAGGAAACAGTGCTTTGGGGATTCAAACCTCTTTTGACTTGGACTTTTCCCGACAACCAAAACACCCCAACCCACCTTCCATTCACCAATACTACTACATACGAAACCCTCCCTTCAAAAATAATAAAAATAAAACACTTATATTAAATTAAAATTAATTAATTTATAATTTAATGTTTTTTATTGTAAAAAAAAGTTATGAATGTGTTCATAAAAATAACTTTAATCAAAAGTCATTTTTTATATCAGAAAAGCAATTCGATTCTCTATACATGTCCAGAGAAACCAAGAGACCGAATAAGCCGTTAGATGAACTGACCGTCATATACAATCAGAAGGAAATGGCAGAAATTAAATGGCGGAAAGGAAATTACATAAGCAAATGATATAAATAAAATTGCAAAAAGAAACGTGCAAGTCATTCTACAGTGTAAACCACAAAGCAACAGGACAAATGAATTGATCAGTCAAAAAGACGACGCACGCAAAGAGCTCTGAAAATCACTAGCGAATATCTTAGATTGTGGACTCAAACGAGCCATTAAATATCGATCGTATTTTCACAGTCTCTTTTGGACCTGAATTTGGATAAGAATTATAAATCAACCCGATCCAATTGAAAAATATTAGCTACAAAAAAATGTATTGATGAAGAAATCCAATTCTCGATATTGGGAAGCCATAAAACCCAGGTGAAATATACACAGCAAAGTGCAAACAATCTTTGATTTGAATACAAGGATAAAGGATCCCCATGGCCCAAGTTTGATTTTCCTTGACATTTGAGCTTCATGTGTGTTGCATTGCATCTACTTAATTGCTTGAATCATTTTGGATGATGCAATGTACAATGCAAACAAGATACTTAGCTTCATTAATAATCAAAGCACACCCTTTTTGGCGTGATGTTCTAAGAACTAAGATCAGCTATGCTAGTTTATTGGCATACTCAACTCCTACATATATATTAGCAACATAGAAAATGGTAGATCCTATGTCTATACATACATATCCATCACTTTAACTTCTTTGTATGTAAGAGTTTCCAAGGGATTGACTGTCATAATTACTTTTATATGAATGTACATAACCACCTCTCTTCTAACTAGTCTCTTAAGCAATGTTCTAAAAGACGCTTAGCGGATGCTTGACAGTAAGGTATCATCAAGCGCCAAGACAGTTTGACGGCCTTATTGGCGGATTTTTAGCAGATAAAACGATTTTTGGTTATTTTCTTATATTTAACTCTTGAACATATTTAAAAACTCATATAATGTAATAAAATATGCATTTTCAAAGTCATTAACATATTTAAATAAAAAAAGATCATACAAATCAAATAAACATCGTGATTATTTTAACTGTTGTTAGATTCAAATATAAAATCAAATATAAAATCTCACACACATGTTCAAATAAACATCACAATCCATAATTTCTGCATTACCAAAATAAAACAATAAAAAAAACAATCTCAAATTCTAAACAAACTGTCAAAGTGTCAAACGCCAAGCACCTTGGCGGTGTCTTGACGGCTAGCCTACGCCAAACGTCTTGGCGGTGTCTAAACGGACGTCAAGAGCGTTTTTTAGAACAATACTCTTAAGTAAGCATATGCATACCAGAGTGTTTTTTTTTTTTTTGGTCAACAAACTAGGGCTCTAGCCCTCTAAAATATACTCCCTCCATTCGGAAATAAATGATGTTTAACTTTTGTGCACGTAGTTTTAGAAGCTAAAAACTATATAAAATCTTATTTATTTTAATTATTTTTTCATAGTTTGATATCTATTAGTAACAAGTATTAAATTGTAAAAAAAATTAATTAAAATAAATAATATTTTATATAGTTTTTAGATCCTAAAACTACGTGCACAAAAGTCAAACATCATTTATTTCCGAACAGATGGAGTATAAACCAACAATGAACCGGGCTACACATAGATAAGACGGGGAGTAGCCCTTCCCCTAGCATCATCCTCAATGAAAGTAATAGAGTCCATAAGAGGCTCTGAAATAATATGCACTCCTAACGGAAAATTGCGAGCCGCACTAGCGAGGGAGTCGGCGACGAGATTTGCTTCCTATAGACATGTTGAAACTGGACCTCCCAGTTCTGTTTAGTAAAGCCTTGGCACAGACGAACCAGGCTAGCAAGAGGGTGATTATCCTCAATCCTATCTTGAATAAGCTTGATTGCACTATGCGAGTCCGACTCAACGATAACCTTGCGGAACCCAAGGTCCCAAACCAGACGCAAGCTTTCGAGTATCCCCCACCAGAGTGTTTGGTTGGTTAATAACTAAAAAAAACCCATATTTTTTTATTTGTTAACAACTAAAAGACCCCTGAAGTTGAATGTCTCATATAGAGTAAATTTAAATATCTATAGTTGGTTAGAATTTTTTTAGATTATTATTATTGTGAAAAAACCCAGAAAGACTAATAATTATTGAAATTTTAACTTGATGCAAAACACAGAAACTGCAATTAGGATCCCTCCTAGGACATGTTTTCTAAAAATCCCTAAATATTAATTTATATGAAGAAAATACATCCGATCCGGATGTTCGTCCAAACAAATCACTTAATTTTGACCCTAAAGTTGATCTATCTAGGTAACCGATTAAGTGATAATGTGCTTATGCTTAATAATGTTGCCAATGGATGTTTGTCAAACAAACACTGAATGATATATCTTCTGTGTTGCCCTATAAGCCAATCTAGATGACACCCATCATATTCAATTCTCATGATAATAAGACCCAGTAAGATTTTTGACAATAGACATAATAAGATCGCTCAGAGATGAGAAATGAATGAGGCATTATAATGAAATTTATCAGGTGTCCTGCTAAGCATACTCTTCATTGAGCAACAACTAGAGCTCACTTTATAAAGAATAACGAGTTACGTTATGAACGGAAGAAAAGCATAAATTGTATAAATTGTGGGTTATACGACTACATGAATCAGACTTATGCACCACACAGATGTACTCTTTGCGGTACAGATTGCTTGCGTTGTTCTTTTGGCATCATACGACCATAAGCTTTGTAGCACAGACATGCCAGATTCAACAACAATGTTTAAAGTTGCATTTTAAAATATCTGATGCATTTTTCCCTATCATGCCTATATATGTGTAGCTTGTGGAAATGTGAAAGCAAGTAAACCGTGTATATGGAACCTTATCTGACAGACTGCATCAGTAAACAGATCAAATAAAACAATAGATATTCAAAAGGATGAATCATACACTACAAATCATAGTTGTCAGCCATGTATAATATAAACTCAATCTATCACATGTCATTCCAAGACCACATAATGAAAAGAAACATGTATGTCTAAATTCAAAAACCCTTCACAGGTCCTGAACACTCAAACCTGCAAATAACAAGGATAATGATCAGATCGATTGTATATTGCATGTAAAAGATGTTTTTTTTAACAGAGGAAGAACAAGGGTGGTGGGTACCTGGGGGAAGGGATTGCTTCAACTTGTCTGCTTTCTCTTGATCAAACACACAGAGTGTGTAGAGGTACTTGGAGCAGCGAACCTTAAATTTCACCACATCTTTGCTCCTTTTGATCTTCACAGATCGTGCATCCTTCCTCCTTGCAGTAAGGAGGAAATCCTTTATCTCGTGAATTTGCTTCGGCTGATAAACACAAATTAAAATCACATCAATTAGGTAATGATTAAAAGAAAGCAGCAGCTAAAGTTCAAACACCGCAACCTAGTGGTGTTTACACATCCAGATCAAAGCTAATGGGAAAAAAGAAAGGCCAAATCATGCAAAAATTAGCAGATCAACTGAAGTCCTATTAGAAACACACAGCTGAAAGAAAAAAGTTAGAAACCGAAACAACAAATAGCCAATCATATAAAATTGAAGGTGAAGTCCAGAAAAATATAGCAAAATCAACACATCAAATTATCAAAGTAAAATTAGACTCCTTTCACGCTTCAAAGTAAAAGAAAACAAAAAAAATTGCAGGGAAAATTGAATTTGTCCAAACTGGAACAAAGGGGATATTAACATTAATCCATTAACTCCTCTTCCTTCATGCTCCCAATAGGAAAAAAATATTGCGTCGGTTCTTACAAAGCACACATGTGCACAAAGCTGTGCCTGTAATAGGTATTTTCGACGCATAAGATTGCAAAATACATGTAGAAGGGATAAAGTCTCCAATTAAATTAAAAAGATGTAAACATAGAACTTGAGCACATGCACTCCATGTCATTAAGAAACTTTAGTACATGGATAAGTTATAAGCCAGCAATGGCACCTCAAACACCACAACATCTCATTGACTTTTCTAAATCTTCTATCTAGTAGTTTTCCGTGCCCGGTAGAGGATCATATTTTGCATTCTAAATCTAAATACTTGGCTACACAAAATGGTTAGCTCGATGGGAAGGAAACTCTATACCACACCAGTTCACAATTCACAATGTAGATCATACAAAAGCACAAAAAATCCCAAAAAAAAAAATCTACATTTTTTCCCAATATATCCGTAACCGAGGTACACATAGTTCAATTCAATTTCCACCAACGGCGTAGGAATCTGTAATCTGAATAATCCAGCATTGAAGCTCGAAATTATCTAACAAAAACGAAAACAACTACAGAAATGGGGCAGAAATAGACACTGCAGAGCAAGAAGCTCGAAATTATCCAACATTGAAGCTCGAAATTATCTAAGAAAAGCGAAAACAAGTGTAATCGAATGTGGCAGAAATAGACACTACAGAGAAGGAATTAGATGCGAAGATACCATCTCCGATTGAAAAAAGGACGAAGCTGCTCGCGCTCCTTGTTCAACGCCGCAGACGCTCCGCCCTTGGAGTTGGTCGTAGTCGAAACAGATGAGTGACGAAATTAGGGTTCGAGAAGCTTTGGGATACGTCTCTTCCGATTTTAGCTGCTTGGGTTATAAACTTATTGGGCCTCACTTGTTTTCTGAATAATATTACTGGGCCTCTAAGCTTTGTTTGGCTTTTTTTTTTTAATTAGAGACCACAAGATTAATGTGAATTTTTTTTTTTTGAGGAAAAGGTAAGGTTAACGTAGGAAGATGGTTTGATTATCAAAGTAGAGATTTTTGGTCTAAAAGTTGGATCATTTACTTGAGGTTATTATTTATTAATCTTGATATCAAGTATATCGAAATTGTTAATGTTCAATAAGTACTACCTTAGTTGATAAGAATGACACATAGTGACCAGTATATCATGAGTTCGAACCCACTCCAGCCCTCTCGTATTGAACCAAAAATTTATTTGATAATAAAATTAATATTTTATATCATTATTAGTACCCTTAAATTTTGTACGAATCATTTCACACTAAATTACTTAAGATACTACACATAACCATGGCGGTTCTTCTACTCCCCTCCCTACTCCACTATATTTTTTACGTTCATTTAATTTAAAAATAAGATAAAATTTATATTTATATTACTAACATATATTTTTATATATTTATAAAATTGTATTTTGAAAAACCATGTTTTAAAATTTTTGATAATTGTATTTTGTAAAATATGGTCTTTTTAATTTTAAAATATTGTAAAACATGATTTTTCAAAATTAACATTTATAAATATATAAAAATAGATATAATAAAAATATAATTGTAATTTTTATAATTTTTTTCAAAAATTAAATAAATGTTAAAATATTTTTGTGAAGTAAGGAAGGGTGTAGAGAGAAAGTTGCAGCAGATCTCCACTGACACATAACCTATTCCCAAGTGGGAGAAATATTATCAAATCAAAATTAATAAGATGAGTTCATTAAGTGTATATATATAGGATAATATTCGAAAGGTCGTGTAATAAACTACCTAAACTCTCGAAAGACCAATAGATCGGCAGACAAACTAACCACTCTGATACAAAACAACTTGAAACACAAAACTACAAAATAAATGGGCATCAACGGGATGAACCCACAAAACTAAAAATGGAACCCAAGCTAAACTACAACCGTTATGAAGACGAAACAGATGGAGCAAGTCAAGCAAAGCATCGCTTGCTACTGGCATAGCAGGACTCGAACCCATGGGAATACTAGAGATGAAACTCAAGAAAGCCTCCCAAATACGGAACTGTATTGGTATTTTTTTAATTTTTTTTATTAGGTAAAAATTCGGGAGGAGAACCTACCCGAGAGCATCCTTATGGATGAGGTCATAAAGACCTATGTCGTTATAAATGTCGAGACCCCTGACAGAGCGGCAAAGGTGTGCAACCTTATCAGCTACTATGTTGCCATCACGGGGTACGTGAGAGAAAGACACATCTCTCACCCTCAACAGAAGGGTTTTAATATCTGACATAATCATTTCGATTTCTCAAGGGCATGTTGTTTGTTTTTTAAGGTGATTTATAATTATTAGGGAATCTCCTTCAATATGTAATTTGTTTATACCTAGCTCCACAGATTTGGTAACACCTTGGTATTCAACACACTCCCTCGAGTCCTCAACCCATATAAAAGAAAACTTCAAAAATTATTTTACGAAAAGAATTGAATTTCATAAGTGTTCATTACAAAAACCCAAAACAATAAATAGTTCGCTATATTTTTTTAATACTCTAGTATATTATTATTATTATTATTTATTATTAGTATTATTATTTATAAGAATGGTAACTAGTTATTACATGAAATTGGATGGGAGCCGGCTAACAAGCTGAGCTCCGCAACCTTTCTGAATGCTAAAGGCAACCCTAGTCAAAACATGACAAGTATCCCTACAATATCCAGGTAGCCCTCTAGCAACCCCAGATACCCCACATATCCGCTTGAAGAGTCCTATGGCATCATCCCCTAAGTCACCAATAGTAGAAAAGGACAACGGTATAAAGTGATACCCTTTGTCTCCGCAAACCTTCTCATACTTCTTCCCTTTTTTTTATTAGGTAAAATTTCAGGTAGACCGAGTCTACCCGATAGCATCCTTTCGGATGAGGTCTAACAGACCTGGATCATTGAAAACCTCTCGCCCCTTGGCAAAGCGGCTAAGATGTGCAACCTTATCAACCACTTTATTGCCATCGCGGGGCACATGAGAGAAAGAAATGTTTTCCACTCCTTGAAGGAGCAATTTAATATCTGACATGAGAAGTTCGATCTCCCACGGGCAGCGAGACTTATCTCGCAGGTGGTCGATTATTATTAACGAGTCCCCTTCGATCTGGAGATTTGAAATATGAAGCTGCTTGACTTTCTGCACCCCTAGTAATAACGCAAGGGCTTCTACCTTGGTAGGATTTTGTTTTCCTACATTATGACACCTCATAGCTATTGGGTGCCCAACCCAATCTCTGATTATGTAGCCACAAGAACTGTCTTGGTTAAATGTCGTGGACCCATCGAAGTTTAATTTGATAGAGCTAGCCGGTGGTTTCTTCCATTTTCTTGTCATTTTGTTATTATGTTTTCTGTGTGGTGATCCTATCGAGCAGCGATTTTGAAAGCTAGAATCCATGTCGTCATTGAATTTACAAGCTCGTGACCAATTGTCTACAGAAGAATGAACCATCTTATTGAAATCTGAGTTAGTTGGGATTGTTGCGTTTGAGAAGGTGATCTTGTTTCTGAAAAACCAGGTAGTCCACCATCTTGTCGCCAAGAGGCTCTTGTTTTTATTATTTAATCTGTTGTCAATAAGCTTTATTTTTTGTCTGATATCTCTAGATTGCTGGATTAGAGCTTGGATGTCATGCTGATCAGCTTGTGTGAGTACCCCATGAAGGGTATGTGCTTGACATTTTAAGAACAAGTGAGTTTTATCTTCGGTTGCATCATTACAAAACACACAGGTATTTGGTACCGGCACTCCCCGAAGCGCCAATCTGGCCTTTGTAGGGAGGCCAAGTTGACAGAGTTTCCACATGAAATTTTTAACCTTTGGTCGAGTATCAAGCTTCCAGATCCAGTCAGTAATTCCTTCCCCCACCATTCTATTTTGAGAGATTAAATTATAGGCACTCGACGTGGTGAACCAACCGTTCTTGTCTGGCCACCAGTAGAGTCTGTCCTCGAAATAATTGGTTGGAAGCGGAATAGAGATAATGTCATCAACCATAGATTTTGGAAGATTAGCCTCTAGTTTCTCGACCCACCATTTTCCTCCTATTATGTATTCACTAACCGATTCATCCCGATTAGCAATGTTAGGGCAATCACTATGGGACGAAAGCGAAACTCCCCTCCCTTGTTGTTGTTGTTGTTATTATTATTATTATTATTATTATTATTATTATTGTTGTTATTATTATTATTATTATTATTATTATTATCACCTTTATTACTCTTATTATATTATTTAGAAAAATATACTTTTTTTCAATACATTTGCCACTATTCAAAAATACTTTTTTCTTTTTCCAAATATCCCAATTTATGGGTAAAATCAACTTCTATTTCCGTTATATAAAAGTCGGTGTTTGTCGAGCAATAACCTAGAGGAAGAGTCTCGTCTTCGTTTTCTCCCCCTTTCTCCCTGCATTTGGCATCACACCACACCACACGCCCTCTCTCTCTCTCCCGAAAGGACCAACAATGGCGGCTCGAAGTGCAATCCTCAAGTACCTTAGGGTGCAGCCTAGATCCGTCTACCAAAACCCCAGCACTAACTCCTTCACCCTGTCGACGGCCTTCAACAACCTCCTCAGGCGTCCTTTCTCTGACGAAGCCAGGGGCTCCTTCCTCGACAAATCTGAGGTCACCGACCGTGTCCTTTCCGTCGTCAAGAACTTCCAGAAAGTTGATCCCTCCAAGGTAAAGCATTTACCCTAATTTTTCTTTCGTTTTCTCCGATCAACTAATTGTTTTGATTTTGTTAGGGTTTTTGTTTCCTGAGTTGACTTGGATTTAATTGTGTATTCGTCTCTCTGATAGGAAAGAGACGAAACACGAATTTGGTTGAGTACAATTCATTTTCTGTCGTAATTTAGGGTTTGCACTCGCCATTTCGAGTTCTACTGGATTAGGGGAATTGATCCCCCTTTTGGCGTTGTAATGAATGTTGAGTTGCAATTTGTTGATTTCCTTTGGTAGTTTTACTGAACATAGTTCATGATTGGCTAGCCTTGTTGTTTCGTTAAGTGATCTTGACATGAGATGAAACCATATCGATTGCATTTTACCACACAAGAAAATCAAAATGGTCACAAAACCTGTACTTTCATCAATGTGATCTACTGATCTATACTAGGGGCTCTTCCTCTAATGGACTAATGACATGAGCTTCTTCGCTCCCTATTCCTTCGTCATCAGAGATTGATAGTGAACAAAATTTAGACAAAATGTTTTGGAATTTCAGGCTTATTATTGTGATATCTTACTATTAGAAAGCTATTTCATGAATTCATACACTTCATTTTTTGACACTCGGATGTTATATTTTAGGTCTTAATTTCTGAAATACAGATAGGTCTATTGGTCATACTGTTTTTGAGGCATGCATCCCAATAGAATCTGGCTCTCTATTCGAACCCATTGTATTTTTTAACAATGCATTTTGCAAGTTGTAGTTCAGTTTCCATCTTGCAGATACAATCATCTTACAATAGTTGTCTTGTGCATTCTTTGGTTTATAATGGTTTGCCAAATTGCCCTGGAGCAGGTCACACCGAATGCGCACTTCCACAATGACCTTGGGCTAGATAGCTTGGATACAGTGGAGATTGTCATGGCATTGGAGGAGGAGTTCCGCTTTGAGATCCCTGATAACGAGGCGGACAAGATCAATTCAATCAGCATGGCTGTTGAGTTTATTGCATCTCACCCTCAGGCAAAATAGAGAGGATATTGCCGGTTTCCCATTCCTTTCCAGATTTTGAGGGTTTTGGTTGTCGAGATTGCAACTTGAAATATTCCATGTTTGCTTTAATCATGTAGTGAGGATAAGCAAAATTTTCCAGAACAACATCATTTCTGCTATTTTGGCATAATTGTACCATGCAAGAAATAGGCTTGCGTTACTTTTGATGAACTGCATTGTTGTTATGCCTCTTTGATTAAGTGGTAGAATAAATTTTGGACTATTTGATGAAAGGTATTTGTATTTACAAATGACACACCATGATAATGCCTTAATAGCCCTTGCACGGCATTTATATTTTCAATTTGCATGGGTGTCTACTTAATCTTTTGATTGTCTGATGATGGTTGTGTACTTGGCACATCAAGACTTTCATTCCCTTTAGCTAATTAGGGTCTATTTGGCGCATCAGAGATTAATCTAGCTTAAGATTATAATTTAGATTAAATTTTTGATGAAATTTTTGCCTATATAATTAAGAATTAAAAGTAAATTCTTGTTTGTCATAACAAATTACATAGAAATTTATAAAGGTATTTTTTTCAAAAACCGTGAAAAACTATGTCAACTCTTTAAAAAACACCACTAAGCTTGTGTCAAATAGGTCCTTAACTATTACAATTACAAACACTGACATTCTTACATCTCTACTCACTAGTGAATGAATTTTCGGTGACCATTGATAACAACTTGGGCTTCAATCACTTAGGGCTCTTTTGTTTATATAAGAGGGGAATGGAAAGGTAAGGTATTAAATTTTACATATAAAATGTATATGATTATCATTTTTTGTGAGCTTGGAGGAGAGGGTGGGGGGATAATTAGCCCATCTTAGAGGTATTAGTTAACCTCCTTCAAATTAAGGAATAAAAGGGTAACAAATTTGTATGAAAAATGGGAGAAGAAGAGGAATGATTAGAATAGTGATCAATGAATCTTAACTTAAATATGGACTATATTCATAAAGGTAATCATTACCTTTCTATACCAAAAAACAAACGAGGGGTTAGTGTTTGCAGGATGAATGTTGACGAGTTGGAATGACAAGAAATGAGTATGAAAGCAGAAATTCAC